>OZ005692.1:5786749-6986749 GCA_963930775.1 Cliona cf. orientalis
CTCCTTTTGCATTTGGTGAAAAGCATTTCCAAGAAAGAAAAAAGCCAGCAGCTGTGCCTACGTATTTATACATGTATATGTATGCCTTCAAGAGATGGTAACATGTGTCATATACTGGAATGCACAACTGTAGAGAATGTAAGCAACCAAGTTTACCATACTTACCCTGAACTCCACCACCTGGCAGCAGTGTCCTAGCACGACACTCAGGACATTGCACAGTATCACTGCACTTTGATGAACTGTGCAGACCAACCAGGCACTCCTCACAATAGGAATGCAGGCATTGCAGGGAACGGGGATTTTTGTAAAAGCTCATACAGAGAGGACAGATGAGTTCCTCCTTTGCAAGACGGACACGATTCGACGCTCCTGCTGCAGCAGTTGAAGAGTGGCCACCGCCTCCGTGTGGCACAGGGAATTGTTGATAGTCATTCATATTCCTATCAGGGTTAATGAATGGTAAATACTACCAAATAACTGATTTGAGCCGATTCATTGCACTACACAAATCATGAAAAGCACTTCTAAGTATGCTTCACTACGGAATGAAACCCACTGGCACTCACTCCTTCCCACATACTACACGTATACACCTCACTGTCGAGCTTCTGGTTGTAGCTAAATATTTGATCTAGCCACTGCTTATTTACAACCTGCATGATTTGCCATGACCACAGCCCGGGCCGGGAGCTGCATGCTTCTATCATGAGCACCATAATAGTGCTCATGATAGACTGTCTGATAGTCCGATACATCATAGAGCAATTCAATATACGCCCAGGAATAAACACACGAGCTTACCTGCAATAGATATGGATCCGTTACCCTTATCTTTTAATCATCGGTCTCAGACTCGCAACTCGCAACTCGCAACTAAAGCTGCATATATATATATATAATAGCGAGCGCGGCGCGGACATGACCTCGGCCGGAAATTCAACACTATAATAGCATGCGATATATATAGGCCGGCCATACGCGAGCGCCACGTGAAAACCGACCTTTGTACTTGTGCTAGATCATTGCGCGCATGCGACGGGCGTTCCGCCCAACTTGTACTATAGCACTGGTCCAGTGGAGCTATGGCAGAGGAAAGAAGTAAGTGTGCAGGTCAGCTGAATGACTTCTCCAACAGCAAACGGGTAAATATCTGTTATATAATTTTTATAATGCTTGATGCGAGGCTGCTTTTAGCATGGCTCCCTGAAGGGGCTGGCACCCAGACTAGTCCCCAGGCGTTGGGAGGGGCCTGGGGACGACGTACGTGTGTGCAGCATGCATTTTATAATTAATTTTTTGTCACAGCCACCGAGACCAAAATTACTAGGGCCTTGGGGGATACCATACAGCTTCCTCCACATCCTAAAGTTTCAGAACACGTGCAGGTCCGGGCCATTCCCTCAAGTGTGACGTCACGCGTTTGGGGTCCTGCATGCGCACTGTGTCAAGAGGCTTAAATCCTTCTCTATGATAGAATTTACTAGTATCATGCAGGGCCTATTTGGGGCGAGCCTGAGCTGAGCCTCTGTCGAACTGGAGTAGTCGACGACTTTAAAGCCATAGCACGATAGATCCTGAAGACCACGCACTGACACAAATGTAGATCCAAGCAGACAATGACAGTCATAATGCCGTGTAGCTGCATGACAGTTCCTTCCACGTAGTATCCGTACCGGGTCCTATCAGGCCTCATGATAAAATTATAGCGTAGCTGCCTCTATTGTCACAGGCTCAATGAACAGCACATCTACCTTTATCACGTTCTTAGCTGCTCCTCGCGCTGTTGAGCTGACGATGAGTTTGTCTCTCTCTCCTGCTTTGGAGCCTTACTATACTTCTCGATATGATCTGCGCGATGTAAGAAACACGAGGGTAAATTTTCGATTCGCTCAATTAGAATGGCATATATACGGCCCGTAGTGTCAGGCATGAGAATGCGCAATAGACTATTTTCGCGTTTATGTCCATAGCTAGCTATTATACCCTGGGTGACCGACGTACCATATATATATATATATATATAATATTATATATACAATTCGCGCATGGATGTACCATTTATGTGGGGCTCGCTCAGGCTCGCCCCAATTAGCCTTTGAAAGATATCTAGAGTCTAGAGCTACTAAATTCAAAAAGCAAAGTTGGTCTGGTGGATTAATAATTGTGATGTTGAACCATATTATCTAAATTTAATATTGGCCCATCAAGATCGTGCATGTAAAGAACTAAGGCCATATAAAACAGCTTACTTGATTCTCGTCCCCGCCAGTCCCAATTTTTACATGCCGCCTCTATGAATTTTATTGCTATCGCGTGTGCGCAGTAGCGACCCTTTACCAAATATCTCGAAAATATGCTCCAGATACTGCTCTTTCTAGTGTCCTGATGAGTAAAAAATAATAAAATGCCTCCTCCCGCCCCTATTTTTTGGAAAAAGGTGGATGAGAATCAAGTAAGTTATTTTATATGGCCTAAGGCCACGTTCACATTTCTTGGATCTGCTGATGAACAAAAGCTACAATCATGTGACCACCTGATCATGTATGCATGCTCGAGCTTGATTCCAGACCACTCCCACCATAGCATTCAGTTCTTTAAGTAAGACTAGCAGTCCGAGTATCTGGTGACAGTATATTAAAGAGCTTTCCGCAGACTTAGTCTGTGAAGGATTGCCACGTTTTGCCTAGGCTTAGTATCTTGTGTGTCCTGGTGCAGTCTTGATAAAGCAAGCATAGATGCATGGTGAACCTTAATGATTCTTTTCAAGGGAGCCGACACATCAAGCAGAAAAAGTGTCCAGAAAAACCTGTATGGCAGATAATTTTCATGGGGTCCTAATTTTCATTATTTTCGTGGTTGATTTGGCATTAACGAAATTTCCATCCATGACAATTAATGCGTACGGAGGTGATGGGCATGGTCAAAATCATCGTGGCAGCGCAGCCAACTATTTTCAGTTGTTAGTAGCCACTATCAAAGTATCACCTAGCTATTAATGGTATCTTCGACACTAATATTCTTCTATCTCATGCTATTTGTCCAAGTGTCTCAGTGGCAAAGAAAATCGAGAATGAAATCGAGCGCAGGTATTGATTACATCATAGTTTGTGCAGTACCATGCCCCTGGACTGGGTTGTTGTCACGAAATTTAAACAATTACAGGGCCTTCTCTGAAACTACTCGCCATACAGTAGTACACCTGCACTGCATTATAATGCAAGCAGGCAATTTTAAACATAGCAGATAAAGGTCGTCACATGTACATGTATGTGCACTCATAGCCCCGCCCAGCTGAGCTCCACCCATCACGTAACTGCTAAGGTGTGAATCAAAAATTTTCAGGTCCGCTAATCAGCTTGGTGATATGATATTCCCAGACCAGTGTGAAAAAGAAACTAAGCTTTCTAGAACGCATACCCTGCGCATTGCATCTGCATCCAATTAAGGTTACGGGATAGTGTTCCGCCCACGCATGGTCAAAGTTCACATGAATAATAAATGAGACAGTTATATTCCAGTTTTTGTCCACGTTCTTTGCACAGTCAAGGCACAGGTAAGTAGCTCTCCTGATGCCTGCCCCATGGTCCACAAAAACGAAAAGCAAACCTGCCACTGTCTGTCTGCAAGCGCGGGAAGTTTTGCAATTTTCTGCGTCAATTTTTGCCAAGGTAAACAGCTTCTATGTATTGACATACAAATGAAACGATAGCTTACAAGTCTCTACAGGGCCAAGTATAGCGTTTGAACTCTGTTGAGTTATACGAACAGAAAGCGAACATAAAAACTTACTGCTCAGCTGCCATGTGACTCGCTTAATGGCGGCCCTCCAGGACAAAACCTTGTCTGACGACTCACCATCTTAGAATTTTCGAAAAAGCGCTATACTTGGCCCTGCTCTGATCGATGGACTAGTGTGAACGACAGCGAAGTCAGTTCGTTCAAGTCTCTGGTCTTCAAAACTTGACGCAGAAATTCGGACTTTTGTTTACTTTTGGAAATGGTCAACATTCGTTCACGTTTCTGACAAAACCGCATTAAAACATACGTGAATTGTGTCCGTGCGCAATCATTTATAAATTGTGCGTCGAATACTATCCCGTAACCTTAAATGTATCTGAAGTACATGTGTGCTTGTGCTTGTTGACGACCATTATCTACAGTGTGCATGAGCAGAAAGCACATCGGGCCATGGTGCGGTTGATACGTGTGGCCAACAGAAAATGCAGTGTTTGTGACACTCACGGGCCTTACCAAACAACTTAAAGCATAATGAAGCAAGTTTTTCAAAGATTTCGACAGATTTATTGTGCTTACAAGCCGCTCAGATCCCTATATCTTGATATTTTTATACCGACAACACGACAGACGGACAAACCGATTGCTTTACCCCTTGCTGCATATGCGTGTGCTGGGTAACTCAAGCTCACATACTTCATGCTCTTGTTACATGTATGTACATGTATGCACATGCATACAACTATAACTAGGGCTCTGTAGAGCATGTACTCCACGTGCACATTGCACAATCTGTAGCAACAGAAATGACGAATATGGTACCGGGTAACTGCTATTTTGGAAATTTCAGCCAGCACATACTTTTCAATAATCTTTACCAGTGCATTTTTGGCCAAGTTAGTTATGCTCATGACCAGAAGCATATGATCTGCATACATTATGTATTGAGTAGGCACTGTCGATAGGCATGGCTATGGTGGCCAACAAAAATTAGGCACTATTTATGACGCTCGTGGAGCGTATTCTTTGATTTGAAGCCCGCTGCGTGCAACCAATTTTTTGTGAAACTTGTTGGATTCATTGTGATTTAAAGTCGCTTCTATGCAATCATTAATAGAAGATAAAAAATTAGCGTGATAAATTTTCATCAATGAGAGCAGGTGGCAAAATTGGCGATAGTATATTTTCTCCTGGTGAAAATTTCCATATAATATTATTATGGTATAATTATTCTGTATTCATGCATGCATAATGCTGTTGTTGTATACACAACAGGTTCCTGATGTGCTGACGACCAGCCAGGGTCACCCTGTGGACAGCAAAACGTCCACCCTAACTGTTGGGGAGAGAGGTCCAGTGCTCATACAGGATTTTACCTTCACTGATGAGATGGCACACTTTGACAGAGAGCGGATTCCGGAGAGGGTAGTCCATGCCAAGGGAGCTGGTACATATGATGTGTGTGAACTTGTACATGTAGTACTATACTATACATACATTTACCTATAGCTATTCAGGTTCACTGAGGTTGTCCACTTTTCTTGTGATGCTCTCTCACTCAATATACTTGTACACATTCAACAATCACATTAAACGTTATTGTCCAACTCTACACGTGACGCGATCATCAGTAAATGATGAAAATTGAGAGCAATAGAGGGTCTAGGGAAAGTACATGTACACATGCATACCATCCAGTGTAAACCTTACTGAATACGCCATGTCGCCAAATTGAAAACCTCGATCGCCAAAGTTTCCTTCTACACATATACATGTATGTACATGTGATGGATCAATAATTATTATTACTCTACTACAGCTTTGCTGCAGTGTTCTAGTACAATTTGGCTACTATCAACACAGAGATGAATTAATGTGAAGGCCTCCATTGGCAGGGGGGTTTATCTGCATAGAGCCCAGCAGGGTGTGTTCCCCCCCCCCCCCCCATGGCTTTTCGAAAACACTAATAGTATAAACTTATGGTTTGGCTCCCCACACTTTGCACAGGAGGGGGCATATCCCCCTCCCACACTCACCCACTTCCTTGGGCTGCCATTAGCCTGCTGTACCTTCCCTGTCCACCCCTCCCCACCCCCCCCCCAAATTTTCAGGCCAGATAAAACCCTGATCGGTATCCCTGTTAGTGTACATGCAGTGATACAGGGTGCCAAATGTATTAACATTTATTGTATACACATGGAAATTTATCGATAGCTACGAGCTAGATCTTGTTACACCAATCCGGCATTATTTCTCACAATGAAAAATAATAATTCATCATAATGCCTACAGTTTCGACTGCTATACTGCAGTCTTCCTCAGGGCAAAAAATGCAGAACTTCAAGTGTACAGTTCTTAAATAGTCAGTCCTACGGTGGGCGTGTCCGACGCTCCTTGGGGCGTGGTCGACGCTAACCGCCTGCTTCTTCTTAAGGATGGAGTAGGTCTCCTGACTGCTGGTGGCGGTCCTTCGGGTGGAGTCGGTTGTCGTGGAGCCGGTGACGTGGTAGGAGCCCGTCGTCTGACTCTGAGCGGTGGCCTGTTGTCTCTTGGCCGCGGTTCTCTCGGGGGGTGTGGCTCGTGGGGCGGCTTCTTCCGAGCTTGCGAGATGGTCCTGATCCAAAGGGGGGAGAGCTCTTTTCCTTCATCCCTATTCATCTTCAACCCCTTTGGAGCTAGTCTGATGTATACTGCTTCTTTCACTTTCCTCTCCTGCAGGTCTGTCGCCGTGTCCAAGATCTCAACGTCGTCCCACTCTATCTCATGGCCGGCTTGCCAGGCGTGCTCAGCTACTGCAGATCTCTCGAAGGCTGCAAGTCTGCAGGCTGCCTTGTGCTCCTTCATCCTAGCTGTTAGACTTCTTCCAGTTTCACCTATGTAAAAGTCACCACAAATGCACTTAATCTTATACACAATACCTGGTCTTTCTTCCGGTGGAGTCGGGTCTTTGACTTTCGTCAGGATCCGGCCTAGGGTCTCTGTCGTCCTAAACACTGTTCTGATATTGTACTGTCCTAAGATCCTCCTTCAAAGACGGCACCGCAATGGGTTCCCCTGTATCTCCGGTGGTGGCCAACATCTTTATGGAACACATTGAAGAACGAGCCATCAGATCATCACCGCATCCAATTAGATTTTGGAGAAGATACGTGGATGACACCTTCTGTTTCCTTAGCAAGTCGTCGGTTGAAGAAGTTCAAAAACACCTGAACAGTGTGTCACCGGCAATCCAATTTACAGTGGAGCGAGAAACAGATAACCAACTCCCATTCCTTGACGTACTAGTGATGAGGGACGAGGGTGAAAAGCTGAAAACCACGGTGTACAGAAAGAAAACCCACACAGACAGATATCTCCCCTTCCACTCCTACCACGGAGTGCAGGCCAAAGCCAACTCAGTGAGAACTCTGATGAAGAGAGCACATGACCTGACGTCGGACCAACACCTCTTGAAGGACGAATTACACCATGTACAGGGGGTGCTGAAATGCAATGGATACCCCAAAGGTTTTGTGAGGAAATACAGGGTCCAACACCGAGAAGAGAAAGATAAGAAGAGTGAGGATGACGATGAAGAAAACAAGCCACTGTCAACAGCAAAGATTCCATATATAAAAGGCCTGGGTGAGGAGATAAGGAGGATCTTAGGACAGTACAATATCAGAACAGTGTTTAGGACGACAGAGACCCTAGGCCGGATCCTGACGAAAGTCAAAGACCCGACTCCACCGGAAGAAAGACCAGGTATTGTGTATAAGATTAAGTGCATTTGTGGTGACTTTTACATAGGTGAAACTGGAAGAAGTCTAACAGCTAGGATGAAGGAGCACAAGGCAGCCTGCAGACTTGCAGCCTTCGAGAGATCTGCAGTAGCTGAGCACGCCTGGCAAGCCGGCCATGAGATAGAGTGGGACGACGTTGAGATCTTGGACACGGCGACAGACCTGCAGGAGAGGAAAGTGAAAGAAGCAGTATACATCAGACTAGCTCCAAAGGGGTTGAAGATGAATAGGGATGAAGGAAAAGAGCTCTCCCCCCTTTGGATCAGGACCATCTCGCAAGCTCGGAAGAAGCCGCCCCACGAGCCACACCCCCCGAGAGAACCGCGGCCAAGAGACAACAGGCCACCGCTCAGAGTCAGACGACGGGCTCCTACCACGTCACCGGCTCCACGACAACCGACTCCACCCGAAGGACCGCCACCAGCAGTCAGGAGACCTACTCCATCCTTAAGAAGAAGCAGGCGGTTAGCGTCGACCACGCCCCAAGGAGCGTCGGACAGGCCCACCGTAGGACTGACTATTTAAGAACTGTACACTTGTAGTTCTGCATTTTTTGCCCTGAGGAAGACTGCAGTATAGCAGTCGAAACTGTAGGCATTATGATGAATTATTATTTTTCATTGTGAGAAATAATGCCGGATTGGTGTAACAAGATCTAGCTCGTAGCTATCGATAATTATGACTACCCAATCAAGAAGTTCGCTGAAACATGGAAATTTCACCAGGAGAAAATATTCACCAATTTCACCACGTCATCTGCTCTCATTAGCAAAAATTTTATCACATTTTTTGTGTTAATGATTGCATATTGTTATGAAGCACTTGACCATGCATATCCCCAGTAGCTGCATAATTCTAATGGTGCAAATGGTAAAAGGCCGTGAATATAGTGCAATGTCCGACACCTCGATCAAGGAAATGGAGTCTGAGACTGACTCTCAACCTTGATAGTGACAAGTTTTGATGCTTCAATCACAGACTCTGACGAACTCAATAGCGCAGTACAGCTCCGAACTTGAGATCAGCCGTGGCACATCATGATGCATGAATATAGACTATAGCTATATTTATCAACAGGATTATGTAAGCAAAGAGAACGCTGAAGTTCAGCCAGCGATACTTGTCAGAATAGGTATACATGTAATTATAGCATGCTGCTTGTAAAGCATTCGCTGGATACACATGTAATACATGTTGACTGATTTTCAAGTCCAGTATTAATTTCACCATACACTATAATTACCTTATAACCACAGAAAAGTAAATTGCTACTAGGGATATATAATACCCCTGGCATATGGCGACCTTTACCGTATTGGTGAAAATTTATTCCACCAAAATTAATCTTTCTGCATAGTAGTTGGGCTTGGTGAAATTTTGTCCATGGAGTGAGAATTTTCATGTACTGATATGTACTGCTTGATATGATGTATATACATATGTATAGTTGCAAATGCTGTTACAGTACTTATAATACCGTATGTCGGGTTTTAATTGCGTGACTTAAATTATGAATCTAATAAATACGTGTGTGGCTTGAGCGACACCTACATGTAGAATGGGAAATCATACAATTTTGGAACAAGGACTCCTTATATTATTTTTATGCATTTTAACTACAATGTACATGTTCATGTATGTATGTGTACTAGCTGATTGTACATGCACCTACATGTACATAGTCATTGTATGTATCATGTATGTTATTACTATTATTATAATAATATTATTGTACATGTCATGTGCATGTATAAATTACAGGTGCTTTTGGCTACTTTGAAGTGACTCATGACATTACCAAGTACTGCAAGGCCAAAGTATTCAGTCAGATTGGCAAGAGAACACCCATCGCTGTGCGGTTCTCCACTGTAGGTAAGCTGGTGATAGTGTAGCCTCATCCCCAGGTCCTTTGAATTTTGAAAATTGCCAAGTGCATGAGAGAGAGTGATCAAATACATGTATGTTATAATGACTAGTTTCAAAAATTTCCTTGGGGAGCATGCCCCCAGACTCCCTAGTTTGGGTATGCTACATGTACAATAAAAATCTTATATTAATCCCTGATACATACAATATACATGTACATGTACATGTATATTGTACATGTATGTGCAGGCGGTGAGTCTGGCAGTGCTGACACTGTGCGTGACCCTCGTGGATTTGCTGTCAAGTTTTATACAGAGGATGGAAACTGGGACCTGGTCGGCAATAATACTCCCATCTTCTTCATAAGAGACCCTATCTTGGTAGATTGGATACATGTACAGTACATACATGTTCATACATGTTCATAATATTATTATAGTGTCTCGGGTGATCATATTACTATAGATTTCTATGGTGCTCAATGTATATGTACATGTACATGTATGTTGTATGTATTATTGTCCTATTTGACGAGGGTGCTTATCTTGCACACACAAATAATATGCACGCAAAAATTTAAGTATATGTAAATGAGAAAAGAAGTGGGGGAGCCTGAAGAGGGGGAGCCTGGGAACGAGGCTACTGGTAAACTACGAACCAGTTGCTAGCTTTGGGTATGCCTATAATCACTAGTAACCACGTCCATCACTATTGTCACCATTTGGCCAATAGGCTTGCATAATATGTATCTGCATACACATCATGAAATTCTCGGGAGAACCCTGACATTGAAGCATTAAAATTTGCGTACGTGGGCGCTCCCCCATGAATGGATACTAGCTTGTGATTATAAAACAGCCAGCTTGTGAATATTCCTACATATGTATAGATGTGTACATGTATATACAGTGTATGTCCTTTGCCACAACTAAAACATCCTCCCACTGTTTATTGTGTACTTTGATAGTGATCTTAGTAACAGAGGTATCTTCTCATAATTATAATATTATTTTGTACTTGTGATACATTGGTACGTACTGGTAGTACATGCAAGGATTCCCCCAGAACAGAATAGGCTTTTGATTAAGTTATACCTTTAAACTTCACCCATTTTTTTGATGTTTATCTAATTACCCCAAAGTCAAACCGAGTGGCCCACCTTGATTCAGGTATGCTGGGGAAACACTGATGTGCATGTATGTGTACGCGTATGTGCATATTTTTGTATGTGGTAGATTAGCCTCATCCCCAGGCCTTCTAATGGAGGATACAGTCGAGCCTCCGAACAAAGGACACATTGGGAACGGGCCTCTTGTCCTTTGCTCGGAGGTTGTCCCTATCTCGGAGGTTCATGATTTTTCAACCCATTTTGATTGTATTATCCTTAACAAGTTAGTAAATGCACTGAAATGCATGATAAGAGCAGTAGAGATGATAATCAAGTGGTTGGTATGTTATCAACATAGCACAGGCTGAATTTTTGGTTTCTGAAGTACTGGCTACTCCAAAATCGTTATCTGGATTCAAGGCCAATATTATTATCGCGCATGCGGCATAATATCGCGACCGCCTAGATTGCAGCAAAGGTGGGCGTGGCATTGTTAATTTAAGGGCGTGGTTTCCGGATGTCCGCTATTTAGAGGCAGTTTTGCATTGAAAAGTCACGTTGGGAGCTTGGATCTTGTCCGCTGTCCGGAATCGAGAAGCGTCCGCTTCTCGGAGGTTGCTAATGTACTATAACTATGCTAAATTCAATCGGTAACTCGGCACTTGTCCGCTGTAGAGAGGTTGTCCGCTTCTCGGAGAGTCCGTTATCAGAGGCTCAACTGTATTCATTTTTGCATGTACAATAATATTATGTTGTATGCATGCACGCTTAGTTTTATTATTATTTAGCTGATATTCAACTTGTGTTACTCTCTGCAGTTCCCCAGCTTCATACACACTCAAAAAAGGAACCCTGGGACCCATCTCAAGGTGAATTAAAAATGTAGTATGCAGATATATATACCATATAGCCGGAAAATTTGGCGGGGAATTAAATTTGGCGGTTTGGCAGTCTACACATGTATGTTACAACCGCCAAATTATAATATGCCAAAATTTCCTACTCGCATATATGCATATGGCGATCCTGTACCAAACCGCCAAATTTAAATCCGCTAATATTCTTGCAATAGTGATTTTGGGCTAAACTGCCAAATTTAATTCCCGCCAATATTTCCGGCTTTACAGTGATTATTATAGTGTCATGAGGGCTTATAATGGGGGGAGGCTGAGCTTTGTTGGAACGGATAAGAAAAACCATGGACCCTCATAAGTAAAGCAGTGACACAGCCTTGAGCTAACCATAGCTTTTTATAGTCTTTACCCAGCTAGACGCTCTCCCTTCTCTTGGTCAGTACTATTTTAGTGAACTACCGTACTTAATCTAATACTACGCATGGAAAAATAATAATTTCAATTTTGAAAAACTCGTGTTTTTCTGGTAAAGGTCGTCAATTGCTCCACATATAAACGTTACGAGAATTCGTAAAATGCTAATTTATTGCGTTAAATTGGATCATGCGTTGTATTCGATTAACTACGGTAATTATTTTTGTCTGTGATCATGAGCCATGCCTTTGCTCTCAGATTAGCTCTGCAAACATGTTTAGGATTGATCTGAACCACTGTAACATTTCTTCTAGAATTCAGCTCCTCTATTTATTTGACACATTTTAATTACTGAGCTATTCTCCAGTTTTGGTACAGATTGTCATGCCATCCTCTCTCTCCAGTATACACATTTATATATGCACTATAATTCTCTACAATGTATGCAGGATGTTGATATGTTCTGGGATTTTATCAGCCTTCGTCCGGAGACTACTCATCAGGTTTCCTTCCTGTTCAGTGATCGTGGTATCCCAGATGGCTACCGCCATATGAACGGCTATGGTTCACACACATTCAAGATGGTCAGCAAGGATGGACAACCAGTCTACTGCAAGTTCCATTATAAGGTATGTCATAGCAACATGTACATACAACATGTACAATGTACATGTACATGTATCTGTACGTTGTAAAATGTTGCATGGTACTAGTGCACTGTATTGTAATATTGCAATGAACTCTTATATGTATCTTAGAGATCTAGTAAGTTAAACATGTAGGTAGTATCCATGCACGCACGTACATACTATTAATGCAAATTATGAATTTGTTACTCCGCGTGCATGCGCAAGGGGTAAAGTAATCGGTTGTGTCGTCGTTGTCGTCGTCGTCGTCATTAGCACAAAAATCGCCATATCTCGAGATGTAGGCGTCTAAGCGACTCGTAAGCACATGTAACGAATCAATCGAATTCGGCGAAAAAATGGCTTCAGTGTGCGTCAAATCGAGGGATACAGTCCACGAGCGTCACAAATAGTGCATGTTTGTTGGCCACCGTAGCCACGCCTATCGACAGTGCCCATCAATGCATAATACATGCCATTATGCTTTCTGCTCATGCGCACAACTAACAAGCGTATGACTGGTAAAGGTCGTCGATGTTCTAGTACTTCTCGTGAAGTGACTGAAATCTGAAGCCGCATGGAATCAATCAGTATGTAAGATAGCTATACTATTATTACAACGAAATATAGGTACAAGTTCATGTCTTCCTAGTCTGGGTGCAGAGAGGGCTGTTTCAAGTGTCACCAGAACAATTAAGCAGCATTTCCATTATTTCTCTCAAGTTCACAAAAGTATAGCCATGCACCGAAAATAAATCTATAGATTGCACAATGTTTGCGCGGGGTATGTGCTCTACAGAGCTCTAGTTATATTATGTACACGTACGTCTACAATTAATAAATTCATAAATTTGCTAACACAAATAATATTTATGTGCATAGTACATACAATATGGGATCAACCGTCGCAATTATTGGAACATAATTAATACAGTCTACATGAATTTCTTATTCGCGCGGTAGTGAATCACGCACCCGGAAAGTACATGTATGTTTATACTATGGGAATTTTATATGTACGAATTAACATGGCGTACAGAACAGCTGATCAACTCGAGTCAAGGCTGCATGTACATGCCAGCAACACTGGTGCAAAGGCTTTTGAGCCAAGAACTGGTTGAAACAACTACGTATATTATGAGCTACACACAGTTGTTTTAAGAGTTATCCTGATGTACATGTAAGTTATGTAAAACAGCTCTCCAGCTGTTGCTGCGCCCGGTTGCTATGAACGTGCGGTGCGGGTGGAGAGAAAGTCCGCACTACAAGGCTCAGGATTGGTCAAAAGTGTAGGGCCGTGTGCACAAAGAAGAGTGGCCTTAATGCCTCGGGCCATAGCTACAGCTAGAGACGCATTGTCGAATGATCGGCGCGAAAGCACCACGCGTTTCGAGAGGCCTGCTAAGCAGGCGCTGGTGCTAGCCACTGAGCCTCAAGCTAAGTGAAAGGTGAGGTGTGTTCTTTATCATACCTGTCAGTAGTCCGGTAGCAACGTTCGAGCAGAGTGAAAACGTCGCCATTGCACACGTACACTTATATTATGTAGTTGCATGCTATGCTCTGCAACCGCTTCCATCTGCGCATGGCATGCGCACAGTAATAATAACTAGGCAGCAAGGCTACAGCAAAACTCCTCTAAGTGAGTGGCTATAGACTACCTTCCATGTGACCAGGGCTATGAGAGAGCCCAACTCGAACAGTGAGCTTTTTCAGTTGGAGATTTTGACGAAAGTTGTTTGTGCTAAGAAAACGTCAATATTTGTGTCTATGTGTTGGATACTTTGACGAAAGCTGTTTGTGCTGAGAAAACGTTATCAATGTTTGTATCTATATTGGTGGTAAACGGACCAAGAAGAGTGGCCAATGGTTCCAGAGTGGCTTATGGTTCCAGGGTGATGGCGAATCAGTGGTGTGAATGCTGTCGTGTCTGGGGTGCCCATACCTCAGTTTACTAGAGATCCACCCCACCTTCCCTGACGTGACAACCCCAGAGACAGTACTGTATACTTATGATGTTGGTTGTATTGGTGCATCTGAGTGTATTATTGTCTCTGTATTTGTTGTTGTAAGCTCGTGCCCATTTGGGCTTATTGAATGAACTTTGAACTATGAATTTGATGCCCAGGCAGGATACTGTTTGTGCATGAAATATATCTCTATGTTTTGTGAGCGTGTACTGTTAATATAGCATACTAGCCACATTATCCCATGACTGGCATTAAACATACTTGTATACATATAAATTTATGTTTTGGTAAACTTCCAACATTTTGACTTGATTCATCTTACAATTAAAACGTGTCCTATGATATATATTATATGTACATGTGCTTTAGGACTGTATGCTGTATAGTATATGCATGTCATCCTGCAAGCAGCAGCTCCTACATGTATTTCAAAATAGATACATGTAACTGTATACATACAAATGTCATGTATGTTATATTTTAATGTTATAATTTTTGACAGACTGACCAGGGCATCAAGTGTCTTGGTGTGGACAAGGCTGGTGAACTAGCTGGTAATGATCCAGACTATGGAATCAAAGATCTCTATGAGGCTATCGCTTCCAACAACTTTGTAAGTATATTATTATAAAATATAGTTATGTGTTTACGTGATAGTTAAAAATCTGTATCTTTCCCTGGTAACAAGATTGGCTTCTACTGGCCAAGGTACTCTCATACTTGCACATACTCCAGTGTAGTGTAATGATGATCATATCTCACTAAAGAAAGCAAATCTAGGGAGGCCACGTGCACCACCCTCCCTGACCTATTCACTTAATATTCGTGGACACTAATGGGATGTTGTGGCTGGACATGCAAAATCAGACCAAAAAAACCTGCAAATTTTGAGTTTTATTTCCAGCTTAATTATTCACCTTGCAATTGCTCTCACAGTTGTGGCAGTTGTTGGTTGTGTAGTTTTCAAACAGGGGTGTGGTCCAGAAAATAATTATGCTCATGCTTTGCATACAATTGTTATTTACACCCTGTAGTAAATCCTGGATAACACCCTTCACACTCACAGCATGATCCATCACATCAATACCCTGTGTGCATGTGCAAGGGGTGAAGTAATCGATTATATCATCATCATTATCATCATCGTGAGCACAAAAATAACGATATCTCGAGATATATTATTATAGCAATTAAGCACTATACAATACAGCTCACGAACATCACAAACAATTCATTTTTGTTGTCACCATGGCTACGCCTATCGACAGTGCCTACTCAATGCATAATGCTTGCAGGCCATATGACATTGTGCTTTCTGCTCATACACACAACTGGCCTATTTATAATTCGGAAATAATGCTCGTGACATATACTACCTACTGGTTGGCTGCTATTCACTGACTGAAATGCAAAGCGCTGTGGGACCAAATTAGGTTACAATCAAGAGTATGTAGTAGCAGTCAGTATATTCCTAGATCTGGGGCAGGAAGAAGATGGTGTTTGGAATATCTTGACCGACATCACCAGAACCCCAAGAACTGTATATGCCTCACAAGTATAGCTAGCATTCCACTGTTTTTCTTAAATTCACAAAATTTAACCACGCTGAAAAGTTTCAGAATTGCATTAGCTATAATTATTGTCATCTCTATGGATTGTGCAGTGTGCACGCAGGGCATGTGCTCTATATCTACACCTACATTGTACATGTACATGTAGTACAGCTCTAGTTCCTAAACTGTGTAAGTAGTGCAAGTGCTGTACCATAGAGCTGGTAAAGTCATCTAACATAATACTTGTACACATACATGTATACTTGTTTTGATTTGCTATGATCAGGAAGTTTATCATGTATGCTGATGGCCAGCTGCAGCTGGAAATGTATATATCCATGTGCACATTTTGAAAACTAACACCCTTTTCCATTTCGCTGATGATTTTGCCGTTGTTATGATAATACATGTGCATATATAATGCTCAGAACTGCCTACAATACCTGTTTACAGCCACATAATATTTTACTGATAACCATGTTATAGTGATTATAATCACGTTAGTATACTATAGGCAAGAGTACTGATAAAATGAATAGCTATAATCACTTAATCGTACTCTTGTAGTCCTGTGATTTTGCAGTTATGATAATTTACTATAGCAGCATAATTCATAAAATTGTTGCAACCCCAAATTGTGAGATAATTAGAGGTGATAGAGGGTCATTGGTATGTTAACGGTCAGTAGTGACCGCTACCAAAACTTAATAGCTACTCATAGCATTGCTGTTTCTTCGTATATGTCATCTAATGTCACTAAGACCATTCTCCAGTAGAGCATCCATACTCAAGTCGTGTTCAAAACTAACAAAACAGAGCTACCCTACAGAGCCCACAATAATTTGATCAGTGTACAGTGCTTGTGTGGTGGAGCACTGGTATACATATACCATAGTAACAATACCAAGTGCCTCAGATGATTTCCACACACTCTAACTGTGCCGCAGACGCAGTTAGAGCTTGGTGGAAATCATCTAAGGTACATGTACATGTACATGTATATGCAAAACCATGCAACATCCAGCTATCATACGATAATGCTCATTGTACCTATTACAGCCACCTATTTTTGCTTATTATATATACTAATAACCATGTTATGTGACATTAGATCCTACTTATAACAAATACTGTGGTTAAACTAAAGTATCTATCCTTCATAGAAAATCATGTTGCCTATGGTTAGGGTTGTTGCTAGGCAGAAGTTTATGTGTCAAGCTTTTGGGCATTAATTGTTGCTATGATCTAAACATGCTAGACACTGTTGGATGGGTTTGTACGTGATTTAGAAGACCTCAGGGCTTCGTAGAACCCTCGCTCTGCTCGGGATTCTACATAGAGCCCTTCAGTCTTCTAAATCACGTAGAAATCTCCTAAACAGTACTAGTGTCTACCGTATTCATGCTAATAAAACGCATGATCTAATTAGTGCAAGAAAATTCACGTTCTAGGATTTTTCATATAGTGTATCTTAATGAGCGCATGACAACCTTTACCAGAAAATCATGTGAAATTTAAAATTGAGCATATAGACACGGTAACTATTATTTAGATATCTGTTGTTACCATAGTAACATATACCAAAGTGATTTGTATCACAATATGTGACCAACTGTGAGAAAAGGGACCATTTGGGACTTTGTGTGTTTGTCGTATGTAGCTTGTACTAGTATGCACAGAATATAATGTATATTCTGTAGGTGTATCCGCTGTATGTTAATGTCAATACGCCGATACAAGTATGCTCACTACTACATTTGTAGAAAGCAAGTTGGACATGCATTGTCATGATAGAAATTGATCTTGTTTCATACTAACAGTGAATGGTTCCTTTTCTCATAGCGGGTCACATATTATATGGAAGTTTGGTGGATTGGTCTCAACCAGCGAGAACAAGAATATTGGCGGATTTTAATTTGCCGAGTTCGCTCTAGCTGCGCCCCTAATCTGCCACATGTGCATGCATACTTGAGATCATTGAGGGGAGTGGCTTGCTAGATCATTGAATAATTGTATGGAGCACTGCGTATGGAGGTATCTTAGTATTTGAACTCCAACCATCTGTAAGAGATTATTCTGCACTAAAAGAGAAGTAGAAAACAAGCCTTGAAGGACTGGTACGCGGTAGAAGTGAATCGAACAAACAATACTCGGTACCGAGTTAGTGCAAAAACCACACCCACCGATTTGCTTCGCAATGTGCGATCACCTTCGCATGCGCAAAATGTAGGAATTAATGACTTAATATTGACGGATTTTAATTTGGCGGCTGGCTGGTTGATCCGCCAAACCACCAAGTTTTCCAGCTATATGGTACTATAGGCAAGAGTACTGATAAAATTAACACCTTTAGTCATGTATTCCTGTAGCTATAGGGCAAATTCCTACACTAGCTTATTAATCACACATTTTAATCTTTGTATTATTATAATGGAGTCGAGGGACTAGAGAATAAGCTGAGACTCATGACTTAAATTTGGTGTGTAGAAGACTAACTAACACGGGTGTTCAGGCGCACATCGAAACTATTAAGGTGAGGGGGCGCTTTGTAGTTGAGTGTCATTCCATTCCCTAAGCCTATTTAACATGCATCGGTCATGGCGCCTCTTTTGCAAAATTTTGGTTTAGGATGATATTACATAATATATGCATCGTCACTGCACTATTATACACATGTGCCAATATAGTTGTGTTTTCTGTGAAATACATGTAGCATTATTATTATGTACACAAATGACACGTGTTATATGTACATGTGTATAATTGGGTACTACGGAAATGTTACAGTACTTATAAATGCTAAACTTAATGAACCAGGTTTATTATTCTGCATGTGTTGTTTCTGTTATGCAAACATCAATGGGTGGCACCATAGTTGATCTCTGAGGCAGTGGACTCAACAAGTACACGTGCCTGCTCAGCTGAGGAGGATAGAAATTGTCGCTTGAATTTTTGAATTCCCACTTTGAAAACGTGTGTTTGGGTAAGACTCCATAGAGCTCTCACCATTATTATCAGTATAAAGCTGATGAAAGGTAGAGAAACCATTCCAATGAATGTGAATACAAAGCGACTTTGGTCTTCAAAACCTTCAAAGGATGAAATCAGGTGACACACAATTCCTAGATGAGCTAGCAGAAGAACGTCCAACACATTCATATACATTTTCTTGTAAGGCCTGCACAAACTAACGGATATAAGAACACTTGAGAAAAGAACGTTCCTACCAAAGAAGGGATCATTGTTGGATATCATGAGTAGACCTCCCAGCAAGGATATACCAAACAGCATTATCCTTAAGAGAAAATGAAGAGCAGCAAAACTTCTCATGTCCTTTCCACCATCAAGGCCGTTCCTGTAACAACCATAGAACTTTTCAACAAAAGTGTATAAGGCAAGTCCATTCAGTTTGCATTTGGTCAAGCAAGCTCTAAACAATCGAAAGGGATAAAACAATAAAATCAGTGTCGGTAGGAGAATAACGATGCAAGATACTGATACTGCAGGTATGGCAAATATCAAATGTTCCTTGCTTCCATATGTAATATTCAAGTCCACATTAAGAACCAATGAGTTGCCCAAATAGATGTCCTGAAGAGTTGTGTGTAGGATCAGTTGGTTGGTCATGAAAAGAAGGACCTGATACAAACACTTAGTAAACGAGAGGAGAAAGAAAGAAGCAAAGACTTCTATGATATCACTCTGTATGTTCCAGCCTCTCCTCAGACAAACTAAGCATCTATGAAATGGTTTCCACAGCCACACTATTGGTCTGAAGTTACGACCATGTAGCTCAATACAAGCCCAAGTAAGAAATATGAGGCACAAAGGATAGAAGACAGACATGTAGCCAAGGAAAGCAATGTGCATGGGCTTTAGTTTACTGCTAATACAAAATGGGGGAATTAAGTAGCGAAAAAACCTAATATTCCAAATGTCATAAATTGTTAACAATATGTTAACATAAAGTTTATAGTGCTTGTTCATTGAAAGTAGAGTTCCTGTTAGATCAGGCATATCGCCAGAAAATATGCGATCCCAGGCCATAACAATAATTTGGCTGTACATGATGTAACTAGTCATAGGTGCTGAGGTGATATTGATCTGGAATATGAGAAGGATGAAGTAAAAGATGGTGATTGGAAACAGCTCCAGAAACAGGTAAAGTGGTATCCCATACCAAACACCTATACATTTGGAGCATGGTATTTGAAAGCCAACAGACATCACTGCTGGCCCAAAGCCGTCCTTACACTTACTGCACACTCTACCTCTTCTGTCCATTGTTCCACATAAGTAATCGTTTAGTTCAGACGCATTCTCTGGTAATGGGATGTACCATAGATGTTTGTCAAACTTTGTCAGGTTAAACCCATCTGATTGAAAGTAAGGACAAAGAACAAGAAAGAATACTCCTGTATGATCATCAAATGTTGCGCAGTATCCTGTCTTCAAGTAAGCCTCATTGTCGCTGCATATGACATGACTGAAACATTGACACTTTTGTATGTCTTCCTCATAGTAATTCCAAGGAGGGCATCGCTGGATGGGGAGACTACTGTTAGGGTGATGCTTGATCTGAGCACTACTGTAACTCAACAGTGCACCACTAAATATGAAGAAAATGGTGGCTGTAGTTCTTTCCATTCTATATCTTAATTTCGCACTACTACACCTAAAGTCACCTCTTATAGTCAAGTGTGCAGGGTTTAAGTTAGCAGCACTATGGAGTGCATCCACATCCACATTATCATCATACGTAACCACCTGCATATGCATGTACCCAGCTAGAATATCTTTCCTCCATGCTATAGATAACTTATTAGGTGAAAGTTGTAAATTTAAAATTTAACAGGTATATTTCACATTTTTTGTACGAACTTTCATCACCGATGCACACCTGTGAACAACCTGCAAAGGCACTTTACAGCTAGCAATTGGTATATTATGTTTGCTTCTGTGCCTCAGCTCACTTAACTAAACACATACATGTTTCACATTAGGCCAGCTGTTAGGCCCACCCACGTGGGTTTTTGGCTGCTGGGCTCTAATGAAGTTGGTGTGGTTATGGAAACGAAAATTATGTTTACCACTTGACGTAGCTGGTGGTCTTGATCCTCTACCTTTCTACCCTAGTTCTTGCAGTCATCATAATATTATTACTCAAAGCTGATGGCTGTGCTACAACACACTCTTAAGATTTGACAAACTCCAATCACTTTCATGAAGTAGGCTATAGTTGGGCATGGTCAATAGCACTGGCAAGAGTGAAGAGTGATGAAGTACTTATCCACACTACTCGAGGAAGATTCATTTTAGAGCTTTTGATCATCTCAAATAAAGACTTGAAGTCACCAATTATTGCAACAGAGATACATATGTATCTTCAAAGCTGGAGATCATCAAGCACAACTTTTAGCCTCCAAAGGTATGGTCAGCAGAGTCTGCAGGTCATACTGGATCATGATTTCATAGCGGAGTGAAATATATTATAGTACAAAAGAAGCCAATTCAAAAGCCACAATGAGAGCAACATCTCGGGGAGAGAGAGAACATTGTCCAGTATTATAATCCAGTTACGTTGCTAGTTATAGTGTACGTAAAAGCTATTAAAAAAGGGAGTGCAAATGGTGTGTTGGTGAATAAAATTTGTGAGGGTTATGAAATGCAAGATGAGCGCTTATGCAATGACACAGTGGAAAACTGCACCAAAGCATGGAGCGAGATCTATACCATGTCAAACCTGAGGTGAGCATAGGAATTACTACTAACATCTCGATTATTATGATGTTACATGTGTACAAACTGCTGTTAGGAGAAGATAAGAAGCTACCTCAACATGAAAATCTCTCCACACTACGTATACAGGGAGAAGATGTCAATAAAATTCTGTTTGATGCCACCTATGTGGATGATCATGTAATTAAACACTGGAGGAAATTGAATGTGTCAGGATATCAGCTTGATGATTACAAGATGGAAAACTACTCAAGGAAGTATGTCACATCTCGATTACGTCAGAAAGTGATTTTCTCCTTTGGAACACCCCTGACAGTGACAATGCTGTCACTGTGGCTCTCGGCTAGATGGTATACAAGTGCTACTGTAACGGTAATCTCGATTACGGTTAGAGCCCATGGCCACTCACTTGTGGAAGGATGTAACTATCTTTACTTGAGCATGGCACTTGTAAGCCATTAAAAGTATTGATGCTGAGAAGGCAGCATAACTGGTTGTCACTTTCTTTAGAGAGCTTTATTACAATGGCATGATAAACCTCATGATACATATGTACCATATATTAATTGATGTCACAATTAATTATAATGGTGCATAATTATAACTAATGATGTCGACGTCTTTTGGTAGAGGCTCAGAAGCAGAATCTCATTTCATTGTTTCAAGCATACTTTTAATTTGCACCTGAGTTGGAGTGGAACCGGTCAATAGACACAAATGATTACCAGCTCGAGATAAAACAGCACACATTGACACACATTCCTGCCAATGAACAGAGTGGAAAAGTGCACAGAATTTCATGTAAGGTTTGAAGCGAAGTGTACATTAGTCAGCCTGGTCACTCTGCTCTTGCTTGCTGGATCAAGGAACACAGAAGAGCAGTGCAGATGGGAACACTAAAATTTCATCCATGTCAGAGAATGTGTGGCATAAGGACAACTGAATTGACCAGAAAGCAGTGGAGATGATAGACTCCAGTTGAGACTGGTATCCAAGTTGTTTGATTGAGTCGTACGTGGTACATTCACCAGGAACCAGACCCTATGAACCCACAGATCTGTTATACCCGACTATCTGAGCAGAAGCATTGTGTGAGGCTCACTATTCATGTGCACTGTAATTGTCATTCATCACACACAGGTCATAATATCCCATTAATTCCGTGATTATGAGTCACAGGGTCAGATTCTTTGCAATTGCTAACGAGCTTCAACCATATAATACTGTGTTTATTCTAATAGAACGAAAACTAAAAATAATTATGATTTTAACTTTCTCTTAAGATGAAAAGTCCTACAACATGAATTTCTTGGACTAAGTAACATAAACACGGTATACTGTACTTAATCTAAGAAAAAAATTTCAGTTTTGAAAAATGTATGCTTTTCTGGTAAAGATTGTCAATCGCTCCATATAGCACATTATGAGAATTTGTAAAATGCTAATTTCTTACATTGGATCATACGTTGTATTCGATTAACTACAGTATGATACTTAAATTCATGTTTAATGATCATGAGCATTAATTTATGCTCTGAGCTTGGCTTCAAGTTCACAGGATGTAGCATATTGTATCCCTGTATCCCTTCCATGCATTTTCTGCCAGCCCTACTTTGCTCTCCATTTATTTTTATGCCTGTATTATCCATACTTGCAGCCTTCTTGGACTCTCTACATTCAAGTGATGACGTTTGATCAAGCGGAGCGATTCAGATGGAACCCGTTTGATCTGACCAAGGTACAGTGTGGTGGCACTGTCTTCACAGTGGTCACACAGTATCATCATGTATTTGGAAAATACTGTATTTCCTTGTTGAAATCAGTGCTGACATTCACTTTGCAAATACTCAGGAAATTACATGTAATATATACATACCGGTAATGGAATTAAATTATTGTATAGTGGTAATTTTCGTATACCGTAATTCGCGAAATTTTGTTGTTAAAAGTTTTGAGTGAAATTTTTTATGCGAAAATAGTTTATCTGCCCTAACTTATACAGTGAATATAATATGGCACACGCTTGAAGTTGACGAAAATATTATCACATGAAAATTTCTAACACAAAAAAAGTGTGCAAACGAAATTATCGTGTGAAATTACAGTACTTTGCACAAGTGTTCAATGAAAATTTGAATGTTCAATAAATTGTGTGAACCTTGATCTCATAAACACATGGTGATACTGGTACATAATATATTATGGCTTTACTCGAAGGCTTATCCTTTGATCGTAAAAAGGTTCATAAATCTGGCAATAGATCATCATACTGTGCCAGTAGGTGAGCTGCATGGTCTGGATATTCTAGCATATGAGATACGAAATTTATTCCTGGGCTTTTGAAGATTTTCAGCACCAAAAAATTCCCACTATACAATATTAGTTATATAAGTACATGTGATGGGCCAGGTGTTAATGGTAGTACTCTGGCCAAGGAAAGGTTGTTTACATTCAGTGCAATATATAAGTCCATCCTGGCCTATGCATGAAGTATAGTATATGTAGGTTGGATATGTGTATAATACCACATAATTGCAATAATTATTTTTCTCTAGATCTGGCCTCACTCTGAATACCCTCTCATTCCCGTTGGAAAATTGGTGTTGAATCGTAACCCACGCAACTATTTTGCTGAGGTGGAGCAGCTAGCTTTTTCCCCTGCTCACATGGTGCCTGGGATTGAGCCATCTCCTGACAAAATGCTACAAGTCAGTCAAATACACTTTCACATACCAAACCTATAGCCCTTATACCAAGAGTAATAATATTAATACTAGCTTATGGGTGCTAGTCTGTGGATAGAATATTATTGGACCAGGTATGTAAAGCTAGAATGAGCTTTTGTGCTATTGGTTCAGTGGAATCAAAGGGTCAATACTATAACAGCTATCTCACCTTATGGAAATCATGATACCGATGCATACTTAGTATAACGATAATTACATGTACATGTACATTAACCCTTGGTACATGTGTGAGGAGTACAAGAGTTGTTTAGTGTGTCTACCGTACTCACTCTAATTATCCGAACGGCCAAAAATAATTATTAATATCGCCGTTCGGTGTTAAATAGAGAGTAAATAAATTCGGGCAATGGCTTGTTCGAGTGTAAATAGAACGGATCCGGTGCAAATGGAGAAAGCACTATTATAGCGATGAAGAAACAGCAGTCGATGTCCAACTATAGGTTTATCGTTGTCAGCTCCAGATTTCTCAGTATTGCTCTGCTCTCAGGAGCGATCACAAAATGATCGCCGTCTGTGTCCGTGTTACCTTTCCGCTCTTATATGCTGTCCAAGATGTGGTAGCCACACTCTTCGATGAGCGTGGAAGAGTTGTCTCGAGCTCCTTCCATGCCGTACTGTGTGGCCGTTCGATTGATTTAGAGCAGATGAGAAAACTTGAAATTCAAGATGTTTGACGAATTAGGAAGGAAATAAATTACTTAAACTTACCGTTCGGGCTATTAGAATGTTCGAATAATTAGGTATTTCTTCACTAACTGCTATGTGCCATATGTACGTCCAAAGTATTAATTTGTTCAGGGTTCTTTCAGAATAACAATGGCACTACTGCAGAGTCACAGAAGGGTATATAGTTACGTAGTCAAGATCTATACCAGGGCTACATGTACATCAGGGTTTCATTTGGGGGGGGGGGGGGGGGGGGGGGGGGGGGGTGTTGGTGGGCACTCACCCCCCCCCCCCCCCCACCACCAACCATACATGCAATACATGTATGTGTAAAATGTTTGAATGGTGAAAGTGTCCAAAGCGGCAGTTTTGCTCATTTTTAACCTATAAACTATATGAAGTTTCACGCTACGTGCGGGATCGCGGGAGGAAATAGCCTCGTCCCCAGGCCACTCCCACGTTTTCAATGTTGCACCATAGATATTAGAGCGCGGGGGGAAATGGATTGGAAACGGTCACGTGACCTCCATATACCTTAGTGTTGACGTCACACTTCCCGTCTGCACATGCGTGTCACTGCCAGCATACAGTATACAGTTTACTACTATCCTATACAGTGTATATACTAAGGCATGCTTTGTTATGGTAAAGGGTAGAATAGGTACATGTCATCATCATAAAACAGGTAGTGGTCATCAAAATCGTTGGTTATTACCACGCGGCTGCACGGGTGAAAAGGTGAGCCCAATTTCTTTGTTTTGCATGCTTGTGGAGTTTTTATGAGATTTCTATACAATCTTGTCAGCTTTGAATGATACCAATAGGTTTATTTTGTCAAATGTCATTGCGCTGTCTTGTTCAAGGACAGTAATATATTGGGTTGAGAGTCTAGTTTTAGCGCTGACAATACAGAATGATTGGCTGCTGTGGGGAGTTTTTATGACCCCTGAGCTGACATATAAGGGTCTTTTATTGAGCCCACTTCCCATTATTGGCCTGTAAAAGAGCATTGTAACCTTGAATCAATTTATATTAATAGGAATACCTCAGTAGATCATGTAATACTTCATTGTTTATGTAGAGAGTGATGGGTTATAGAAAATTTCGACTTACGAAGCGTAAGAATGCAGAACGGAGGAGGCTTTCATCTCGTAATCTAAAAACCATTGCTGGGCGGCCCTCTAAGCACCAAAAGAAGTACATTCAACGTGCTAATACTGCTGCTATAACGGAAGAGGTGTGTAGAATTATTTATATCATGAATGTATCGCATTGATGTTCACCATCTATACATATCCAGGTTCCATCAATTGCCGATATACGGTCTCATTTAAAGCTTCCCTCAAGCAAATGGACGGATCAATCGAAGAGTCTATCAAATGAAATAAAGCTTTGCAAATTAGGAGACCGTACAAGACCGAGTGGAGTTGATGGTGTCGTCGTGTTAACATTTGTTATCAAGGGTGATCGTAGCTGGATATTGAATGTTCATGGACGACCTGTTACCCAGTGTTCAGCGATTAGCCATTTCCCCCAACTCGTGACACCCAAGAATGTGAACGACCAGTTGCAATGTTTGGATAGGTTGAAAGTTTGTGCTGCTCATCCTGATGAACGATTTGTACAAATGGCAAAGGAAAAGAAGAGCTTTAAAGAAGGCCAAGTATCTGCTAGTATTGATGATGTTGCTGATATTACTCTGAATGGTGATACATACTGCTGCACATTACGTACTGCGTCATGTCAGATGTTAGTACCAACTGGAAAATGTGCAAATTGTGTCTCATATCGGGCTACACTTAGGACGATGCATACCCGTTGGCAAAAAATTACTGCATCAAGCCCATCAAAGTACACTAGCACTAGTAGTCGTACTAACTTTAGGTATCTGACAACCCCACAAAAAAAGAAAAGAATGACCTCATTACGAGCTCGAGTCACCTCCGCAGAGCGTAAAGTCAACAATCTTATGAAGAAGATAAAGGACTCCACTGACGCTCAAGGGGTCACTGTTGATGATTGTCTTCATCAAGATCTTTCACAAATAATGGAAGAGCACACACCATCGATTATTGAACAGTTTCCAGAAGGATCATTCAAACGATTATTTTGGGAGCAACAAAGAGAGGCATTGAGGGGTAATTCACGACAGATGAGATGGCACCCAACCATGATCAAGTGGTGCCTAAACATCAAACTTCGTTCATCTGCTGCTTACGAAGCTATTCGTGATTCTGGATTTATTTCTTTGCCTTCTAGTCGTACACTACGAGACTACACGCATCATATGAAGAGCGGTACTGGATTCCTACCTGAAGTCACCGAGCAACTCCTCAAAGAAGTGAAAATGGACACTCTCAAACTCCATGAAAAGCATGTGGCTGTATGTTTTGATGAAGTGCGTATCAAAGATAACTTAGTATACGATAAACATGGTCTTCAACTTATTGGCTACGTAGACATTGGTGACATTAATAATGAACTTCTCAAGTTCGAGCGATCATGCAGTGACGACAGCAGTGAAACGTCAGGCTCTCCACTACCTGTAGCCAAACATATGTTAGTATTCATGGTCAGAGGTCTCTTCATAGACCTCAAATTTCCTTACGCCCAATTTGCCACACATAGTCTCACAGCCGATATGTTGTTTCCACTTGCCTGGGAAGCTGTACAGAGGCTTGAAGCAGCTGATTTTAAAGTTGTCGCTTTCGTGTGTGACGGAGCATCACAAAATCGAAAGTTCTTTCGTATGCACTCGAATTCCAAGGAAACGGTGTACAAGACGAACAATCCGTATGCAGGCGAACCTCGACCGATATATTTCTTTTCAGATGCTCCACATCTTATTAAAACAGTTAGAAACTGTTGGGCCAACTCATTCGCACACTCCAATAGTCGTGCCATGTGGGTAAGCAGTACACATTATGTATAGATTATTATGTGTATGTTCCATTAAATGCACACCAGGTACTAAAATTAATTTACATGTACACATAATGATTAGATCAATGGGCAGCACATTAGCTGGCTTCATCTGACGAGTTTGAATGACAAGTGCACTACTGGAGCAGGGTTGTCTATGCTACCTAAGATTAAGTCGGAGCATCTTCGTTTAAATTCATACTCCCGTATGAAAGTTTATCTTGCTTCTCAGGTAAGCTTTGTACATTTTTGGTATTAGCTACATGGTGTATCTATAATGCTATTATACTCATATCCAGGTACTAAGTGCTAGTGTTGCCAAAGCCCTCGAGTACTATAACGATCCAGCAACAAAAGAAACGCAGAGATTTTGTCAAATGTTTGATCGTTTTTTTGATTGCCTCAATGTACGATCATATACAGAGGGTCGAAAGAAGAGAAAACCAGATCTACTCCCCTACCGGACTGTTAAGGATACCCGTTTTGAGGTGAATTATTCATTATTTTTGGATTGTTGATGCAAAATGTGAGCATTTATTTTTATTATAGTGGCTTAAGGATGATTTTTTGGGGTATTTAGCCGAGTGGAACAAAAGTGTTTCTGACCGAGCGGGATTTACTGCAGCACAGAAGCAACAGATGATGCTTAGCAGAGAGACAGTGGAAGGGCTGACAATGACAGGTTTGTGGTTGTGTATATCTTTCTTGGTGTATAATAAAGCTATACCTTCATACATGGGTGGCTTGACATCTTCCTCTGCCAATATCGTACAAGTTATCGAGATAATTTTTTTTATTTCTTGATTATAGTGAATTCATTCCTTGATGTCAGCCAGTATCTACTGTCCTACCCTGGGGTGAGGGCTGTATTTAGTGAGCGCTTCAATCAGGATCCCCTAGAAAGTTTTTTTGGTAAACAGAGATCACATGGGGGCCGCTGTGACAACCCAACTGTCAAGGATTTTGTGTACAATACCACATCACTGCGACTGCAAGGAGCTTTGGCTAAAGATCCAGTTCGGGGAAACTGCCGACGACGGGTCCGGGACAGTAAGCAAGCTGACTTGATCGATAACACTCCACTCCCCAAGCGTAAACGTTACTCTGCAAAGAAGTAGTGGTATATGTACCTTGTACTCCACAATGTCATAATAATAATATTAGTATAATATTATAATAATTATAACATTGTCCACAACTGTATACATCCATCTGTCATGTACATGTACATGTATTATTGTACACAAATCACATAAAATTAATAACAGTCATTCAATTGCCAATCAAATCACTTTTTGGAGGTTTTCCCCCTTTTCAGTCCTTTGCGAAGACCAGGCTTGGATTTGGTTGCTGTATCACTGAATTTTTTCTGCTGTTCAGCCCACGAACCTGTGATGGAGAAACCTCTAATATTTATCCATAGTGTTATGATATCACTGAGCACTTCGGGTGACTCCTCATCGTCCAAGTCTATGGACAACATAGACCAATGAAAAAGGATGTCCTCATCTAACATAAGCTTCTTGACAACATCTTTTTGGTCTTGACTTGTATGTAGGTATGATTTGAGAGCATGTCGAGTGCTCTTTTCGATGACCAAAAAGAAATCAAAAGCTGAATCACTCACTTCGAAGGCACCACCTCGATTCACGCATTCAAACCACTTCCTTGCGTACCCATAAAAAGTATCTTCGTAGGTACCAATAGCCATGTGTAGTAGACACTGAACAAATGAAGCATACTTTTCCCCCTTTCTCTTTTCGTAACAATGGATGAGAGTTACAGGTACATACCCACACGCATACATGATAATGTTCTTTTCATCCTCAGTGATCGCTTCATCGAGACCTTTACAAAGCGAATGTGTAGATTTATTAGGAAACAATAGCTTCATCTTGGTTTCAAAGATGTGTTGGGTGATAGATTGAAGGAGTAAAGCATTAGTCCCAAATATGTTTAGCTTTGAAAGAAAATCACCCCAAAGCCTGTTGATACTTGTACATCGTAGTTGATGAAATTTAGACCATGCTTTCTCCCTCTGTAGCGTACAACTTGCTGCCTTGGACGCTTCCTGAAGTATGCTGTCTATAGTCCTGAACAGTGTAGCTGTAAATTCAGAAATGGTAGCTTTGTCTGCCTCCTCCTGTGATTGAAGTTTGGTCACTAGTCGCTTGCCAAACTCTTGTAGTTTCCTGCAAGTATCAGATTTGAGATTCAAGTCTTTCTGTGCAAGCACTGTGGTGATAGAGTGCTTCAAATCTGGTGTTTGATCGCATGCACCTGCCATAACTGTACTATGGGTAAGTACAAGTGTTGGCGCGTTTCCCGCGCCAGCACTGTACGCGCGGTAGGCGCGCGCGAGCAGCGCACTAGCGATTTCAGGAAGTCACATGACGGAGACACGGATCAAACACGACATTTCTATGAATATCATTACGTTTCCAATCCATTTCCCCCCGCGCTCTAATATCTATGGTTGCACGCAGAAAAGAGGGAGAGCCTGGGAGGCGAAATCACGTGAGCGCGATTGCGCAATGGTTTTGTACACAAAGCATAGAACCGTACCCGAACCGTACCGATAGCACAAACGGCCCTATTTCGCCGTTTGTTAGCCTTTGCTACTGTTTCACAGGAGTCACTCGAGACGTTTACAGCTACTAAAAGTGTTCAACTCGATCGCTGTGTCGATTTGTCTGTTGTGGCCGCTCGGATCGATCATCTAGTCTGAAGTCTCTAGTCACGATCGACGTTATCTCGAGTGTTGGATGTCAAATGTAGTCGTGCACTGGCCAGGTGAGCGAAGATAACGCCCGCACTTTCCTTCAAAACATCGTTTTTCACGGTTCGGGTACGGTTCTATGCTTTGTGTACAAAGCGATTGCGCAATCGCGCTCACGTGATTTCGCCTCCCAGGCCTTCCCTCTTTTCTGCGTGCAACATTGAAAACGTGGGAGTGGCCTGGGGACGAGGCTAGGAGGAAACACATTCCCCATCCAACATTCAACTATAAAATAATGGAGGGGAACCAGAGAAATATCACCAAGGGCGTATAGACTCCCCAAAGTATCACTGATAAGCTTTTCCCTAACTGGGTGCTCAGAAGCCACCAGAAACGATCTCAGAGATTGTAGAGTTAAAAATTTTCCTGGGGAGCATACCCCCAGATTCCCCTAATGTTAGTTAGTTGATGAATACTACATTATTCTTTGTGGATGAGAAACACTTAAAGTATTACTCCTCACCCCCCTTTAACTCTGCCATTATCGCGTCTGCCCCCCCTCCTTAACGAAAGTGCTAAAGGCATGGTTGAACAATAATTATATATTATGACTTCATTGTAGTCCATGACATGCAGAATCTGATGCTTACATACATGTACATATATTATGTTGTAACTACAAAAAGATAATGAAGACTGCTGCTGATCAGTTGCTTCTAATAAGAGTATAATAATTATTACACTCTTGCTTTCAAGCTTCCAAGTTGCTCATAGTGCTTCGCAGCTTGCTTGCTAATATGCATCGTCACGTGCAAGTGATTGACAATTGTATATGTAGCTGCACATGTGCAGCACATGCCATTCTGAGCACGCTCAAATGGTGTCCTTAGTAGCCGAATGCACCAAGAAACATCAAGATGAGAGGTTGAATATGTGCCTTATCTTGTTACCCAATCCTCTATTTTAATTATCGACAACAAAATACCGTATTGTCTCTAATTTAACGGACATCTCTAATTATCCGGACACCATTTCGAATTATTTTTTTACCTCTAATTACACCGGACAATCAATGAAGTTTGAAGTTTTGTTGTTCTAATTATCCGGACATCGTTATTCTAATGCGGACAGCTCACGTGGTACTGCTCGAGCAACATTTGCAATGGACAGCTGCCGTCTTTGGTGGTACTGAAGGAGGCAAGTTGTTCTCTTTCCCACCACGAACAGAGAGCTCCAGGTACCATCTCATTTTCTCAATCTCTGCAGCTGCTTGATCGCACGTCCATTTGACCGAATGCACATGCGTGAAAGTGTGTTCTAATTCATCGGACACTTCAAACGCCAACTATTTTCGTGTGCTCTAATTATAGCGGACATTGCATGGCCAAAATAATTATTTTTCTGGTGTCCGTTAATTAGAGGTAATACGGTAATGTTCTCTTTTGATGTAACCTGGTTGGCACTTGTACAAAGACACTCTTGGAATACTCAGGGAGCAAAATGTAGGCTAAAGTCAGGTACATACATGTACGTAGGTTACAACATAGAAAGCCTGACATTTTGTTTGTATACGTACTCTTAGTTTATGCATACATGTAGTACATACATTATATTATATGTATGCAAGTATCCAAGCTACCCCTGCTTTTACGTATAGCTAGAGTCTACCAACTGTATAATCTAAGGACATGTCTGTAATAAGAAGCTTGATGGGGTTTAAGCACTATGGTTAGATCCACTAGTACTGTTACAGTATTAATTTGATAGTATGAGTGGCTATATATAGCTATTATCAAAATCATTTACTGTAACAGGGTCGTCTCTTTTCTTACGCTGACACTCACCGCCATCGTTTGGGAGCTAACTATCACCAGATTCCTGTAAACTGTCCCTACGCTACTCGGGCCAGGAACTACCAGAGAGATGGTCCCATGACCATTGATGACAATCAAGGTCAGTGTAACACAATGTTCTTAATTACATTGATTTCATCTGTTAACTAGACTGAATTTCAGCTTTTGAAATGAGCTACTTTTGATTACATTCCAAAAGACTTAAAATCATTCTGGAGTAAGGGCTCCCTGGCCAGTAGTTCAGTGGTTCTGTATGAGTTTGGAAATTTAAGTCACAATCAAAGTAGTTGCTAACATAATACCGTATTTCCTCGAAATCTCGCCGCACCTCGAAATCCCGCCGCACCTATAAGGAGGTTGGCTCCAATAAACGCCGCCCTCGAAATCTCGCCGCATGGAAAAGGGTCGTCGGATTCAAAGTACGCGGAATGCAGGCGCACGCGCGCAATTCGCACTATCGAAATGGACGAGTGCGCAGGCGCGAGGCGGGTGAGTGGACTAGTCGCCGCCCTCGAAATCTCGCCGCCCTCGAAATTTCGCCGCAGGGTGCAGCGACTTGAAATTAAATCTCGCCGCGGCGAGATTTCGAGGAAATACGGTATATTAATCATGATAGTGACCTAATTACAACCATTCTCTTTTCACAGTAGCTAGGTTACAGTGGTGTAGCCAGGATTTTGGTAAGACAGTGCTATACATAGTGCTTTATGCGGATAATTTTAGCCATACCCACTAATGAAACAGAAAGATTAACTTTAAAAGTTTAAAAACTACCGTAAAGTGACATTATTATTATTATACTAAACAGTCAAAATGGGCCTCTTGGAAGGTTTGTGCGATTTTAATTAAACATTCATGCATTCCTGTAATATACATGTACATGTATGGCACGATAGAAATTTATGCGATGGCCACTTGACTCACATAAATAAATTAAAACTCGCACATAAATTTACAGTTTCACAGAGAACGCATTCTGAATTTAGCTAGAGAGGTAGCTCAAGCTTTTCGGTAAAATCTCGGGATAAGATAAGTTTTTAATCATCTTCTCAGCTGTTTTTAGTAGTTTGATTAGCTAAGGCCATAGTAATAAAATTACCGGTTTCTCAGACCCGCCCGCTTCCTCTTTTTGACTTTCAGCTCACTTTTTTAATATTTAGGTCAAAGGTCAAGCTGATCACGTGATCGCACCTTTGACCTCGAGCCTCGTGTGTGCATGAAGTAGCTAATAATTGCTAGCTGCTAGTCCAGTTGTTAGCTAGCTACGATGTTTGTACCGGTGACAGACTAAAAGGAGTGTCCGATATAAGGTTCCAGAGAAAGTAATTTGGATTGATATTCACAGTCTGGTAAGGCTATGATAGGATCATGAACCTTTTTGTGCATGCAGTTGATGAAATTCATTGATCCTATGGGATAAAAAAATAAAAAAAATCGTCGCCCTCCCGCATGCTGTGAAAGCTTCTATGTATCTGAGAAACCAGTTATTTTATTACCCTGGCCTAAGGGGATACTAGATGAGGCTATTCTATGAACTATATACATGTATATTATTATATTATGTCAATGGGCTTTTCCATTTAATAAGCAAACACCCCCTATTGAGGAGCAAATTGTGAAATGACCCCTCAGGAACTAGTTAACTTGTTTTGCCCCTCAAGAATAATTAATTTGGACAGTTTAGCCCCCTAGGATCAATTAAATTTATCTGAAATACCCTCTGAAAATTAATAAGTGGTAGCTTGACCCCTCCGGAATCTGCTTTTGGTAGAAAATACCCCACAAGATTAATTAAAATCGCCAAAAGAGGCCCATAAGAACTAATTAAATTGCCAAAAGGACCCTCAAGAAACTCGCAAAAAAAGGCCCCTCAGGATGTAATTATCACTCCTCAATGGGGGGTGTATGCCTATTAAAATGGAAGAGCCCAATTTGGCCAAGAGCAAATTAAAGGGGGTGCTCAAGCACCCAAAGTGCCCCACCAGCTACACCACTATTGCGTGGTGTTGCAGAATCCTACATGTACACTCTGAGATCCAATTCTTAATATGAACTAGGAATAGATCTACAATATGTATACTGAGGAAGCGAATAAGACAATAATTAAATGTGCAAAAAAACTTGTGACACAATAGTATGCTCACTCATCCCATGGCCCATCTTAGCGGTAAACAAACTATACATGTATGTGTAACTTAATTATGATCACAGTGCACTTCAATGGTGGGATAAACCTCACCACAAATCGTAGGCAGAGGAGTTAATTATTAACTGGAATCATTATCTGTCAAAATTTACTCTCAGGTAAAGGATCGTCATACAATATTATGCCTGCTTTAGACCGTCATGCACTCCTTAAACTGTGCTACTTCAACTTGGCTTGGGTACATGTATCTACGCTTTTATCAGTATCCCGACTTCCGCCATGAACCACTAACATTCGTGGATATTTGTAAAACATGTAGTTCTAACCTTAGTATGTAACACTGCATAATTCTTTACTAACTTTTGTTATTGGTTTGCAAGACTCGTTCACCTCTGGACTTGTCAGGAAGCTGCCTTAGTTGCCTATGTGGTAGCTACGCCCTTCGGAATTTTCAGAGGTGCTTAATTTGAAGAGCTAAACTATAGGTCCTAGAAGTATAATATTCATGCATGTACATGTAATTTTCATTAAATTTTAGTATAGCCAAGCATTCCAGTCATACACTAGCATTTGACTCTGTTGTCAAGTTCATGGAAGTACAAGTCCCTATTGATGTCTCAGATTTGTCATTACTGTTTAAAATTGTCTCTAGAGTCTCTTTTTGCTTCCTTTCTTTATCCTGCAATTTAAAGTCAGTTAATTCCTACTTTTCTATGTTCTCTGTAAGTACATACATGTACGTACATGTCAAGTCTCATGCATAGCCAAGCCCTTCATGAGGCTACAGGTACATCTACATAATAGTTAGACACTGTTTAGGAGGTTTCTACGTGATTTAGAAGACCGAAGGGCTCTGTGTAGAATCCCGAGCGAAGCGAGGGTTCTACTGAGCCCTGAGGTCTTCTAAATCATGTAGAAACCGACTAAGCAGTGTCTAACATGTTTAGATCCTAGCAACAATGCCCAAAAGCTAGACACATAAACTGCTGCCTAGCAACAACCCTAACCATAGGCAAGAAAATTTACATGATTTTCTACAGAGCTTTACATGATTTTCTACAGAGCTTACATGATTTTCTATGAAGGATAGATACTTCAGTTTAACCAATCAGATCACAGTATTTGTTACAAGTAGGATCTAAAATGTTATATACGTATATGTACATATACACTGGCCAGAGGATTGGTCCAGCATGTGGGACTGCCATGCATGAGCCTAAAAATTTATCAGCATAATTATTTGTATAAATTTGTTATTTTAGGGGGAGCTCCTAACTATTATCCCAACAGCTTTAGTGGACCTTTGGACCATCCAACACATGCCCTTTCCAAGACTATTGTGGTAAATACTATATTATTAGAGAAATATAATAAGGTGGGATGAGCCTTTATGATATCATCAGCTTGTTACCCATAAGCAATCATGCCACAACCGGTATAGCCTTGTCCCATTCCAAACATTGAACATCAGGTAAGAGCCTCCATTGGGATGCAAAGCTAGCCTGGAAATAGTGTTAATCTCAAATGCAAGCAAGCAATTACTTGTCTAAACAACCAAGATATTGTCCCTGTCCACATCTAAATCGATGTCACCCCACCTTATATTACTGCTAAAGGTCGTCAAATTTGTATACATTGTTCAGCCGTAATGAAAATGCCCTCATAGCAGCAAATATGCCATCTGTGTACTGTATTTTTGGTGATGGAATAGAATGAATACATGAAAAGGCCACTGCCTAGGGGTAATTAAATAACATAACAACTTGTCACATATTGCTACATGGACGATTAATAAGCAGGTCCGATCAGTGCAGCAATTGAATATCTAGCCAGCTATATACGTACATAGCTAGACTCAATACCAAAGTTGACACTCCAACAATTGTATGACCATGCAATACATGGTAAAGTAAGCAATAATTATAATAATCCTTAGTTTAATTAACAATTACAGCATTATTGTTGGAAGGTGCGACTATACGTATCACGTAGTTTGTTATACATGTACATGGCACTGCATTTATATACCTGCTGTTTTGTGAAACCACACACTCTTATTGTAGAACACAGGAGATGTGAAGCGGTACAATACAGCTGATGATGATAACTTCTCCCAGGTATTCCCCTCAAGCAATTGTACATACTCTGCTTCATGATTCCTAGCTTGCAAAAGTGCATGCAATTATATTATTATAATATTATGATGTACAACCTGCATAAGAGTTTAGCCACATTCCTGGAGACTATGTGTAGCCTTACAGTGTAGTGTTTTGAGAAATTTTGCTTGCGTTTTCAATGCAAGTGGGTGTACATGGAATGTCAATAAATTTATAACAAAGGAAGGGCATATCTTGTGTTACTATAGAATCTAGTTACTAAGCATACTAATATTTATTTGGGGCATGGCTGCAAGCAATCCCAACTATAATGTAAGTCTGGTCATACAAGATTCAATATACTATGATCACATCTATAGGTACTCCACTATTATCAGCAATGCATTCGCTTTATAGTATGTACCTATTAAATAGCCAAGTTTATGATATTCCTCCATAGTAATTATAGTATATGTTACTATGGTAATAACATCTAATATCACTATTTGGTAGCAGTTACCATAGCAACATAATCTTCAACCCCAAATTGTGGGATAGTTAGAGGTGATAGAGGGTCATTAGTATGTTAACGGGTCAGTAGTGACTGCTACCAAAATAGTTAGATGTTGGTTTTGCAATTCTACTCGTGGCTTTACCACTTCGTAGAATATGCGAAATCAACATCTAACTATCATATAAGACCACTCTCCAGTAGAGCATCCATAGTCAATAAAAACTAACAAAAGAGAGCTACCCTAGCCCAAATAATTTTAATCAACTAGTGTATAGTGCCTGTATGGTGGAGCACTGGTATGCCATAGTAACAATACCAAGTATACCTTAGATGATTTCCATCCGCTCTAACTGCACCTGCAGCACAGTTAGAGCTTGGTGGAAATCATCTAAGATATACATACATGTAGCCTCATGCCATGTATACCTTATCTAGAGGAATCATCTAAGGTACTTGGTATTGTTACCAATACTCCACATACAGGCACTGCATGTACACTGATTAAATTATTGTGGGCTAGGTACATGTACGTAGCTCTGATTTGTTAGTTTGAACATGACTTGACTATGAACATTCTACTGGAGAATGGTCTTAATAGACAATAGATGATATTACCATAGTAACGTAATATACCAAGATACCACAGTATCCCATAACAGTGCCCATCTGTTACCATTAATTTCTCCTTTGATGATTGTATGCACTCGTATTTTTAGGTGACAGTTTTTTGGCGTAAGGTTCTAACTGAGGATGAGAAATCTAGACTGGTTCAAAATATTGCTGGTCACTTGAAGAATGCAAGTGGCTTCATCCAACAAAGGGCTATCAGGAATTTCACTCAAGTTGATTCTGAATATGGAGGAAGAATTGCCCAGTTGCTACAGAAATACAAGACAAGGGTGAGTAACATGGTGTACTAGTGTGCTATCATAGCGCTAGTGGTGTTTGTGAGGTGGTAAGGTTAAATTAATAGTTGATAAGTGCATCATAATTTTTGGCCAGTAACTCAAGCCATAATAATAATATGAATGTTGCGTGAGCATACCACGTGTACCAGCATGCTGTTGTAGTGATGTAGATTAATCGAAAATTGATTCCTGATTGACTATTCCACTGTTTGATGTATGCTTAAAAGTCTGCATTGACTTGATGATGCATGTGAAAAAATTATGTGTATTTATCAATGGCCTCTGATATGATGCATGGCGTGATAAAAAGTATGTGATACAAATTTGTGCGACAAACATTTGACTTGCATAATTCACGTGTGTGCACAGAAAAACAATTATAATGTACATGTACGACATTATATCGTGCATATTATTATATATAGCAATCTCATACCAGATCGCTCAATTAATTAATAATTTAATGCCTGTATTCTTGCAACTCAACTGCCAAGTTTAGTTCTTGCCAGCATTTCTGGCTGTACAGGAATGATTTATAATTTTTGGTGTAACTTGTTACTTGATAATTTTATTAATTTTCAAAGAGATTATGAAATCACTCTAGAAGGGACAATTATGGTTAGGAAATAGTCAGAGATCTGTGTATATATAGCATAACATTGTTCATCTCCTACTGTCCGTTTCATTATACAGGTAAGAAGTGCACATCTGTAAAACTGACACCCCCAATAGAGTTTAAGGTGTGGACTAGGACACATTGTATTGAAACACACTGTTGACTTTTGTACTTTTTTGATACTCGATCCCATTTATTAAATTTTTTGCTGACAGTTATAATGGTCACAGTATGACAAATTATAGGCCAGACAAACTGAATTCGCAGTTTATTGTCACTGCCCACGTGGATTTTCAGATTTTCGCAAAAAAATTCAGATTGTATACAGCAACTATATGGCACTTTGGCCCCGCCCCCTTGAGTGCTGCTATTGAAGGGCATGGCCTCGGCAATCATGAGTTGTTTCTCACACTCTTTTACTAGTTTGAAATCTGAATAATGATCGTCCGCATGCAAAATCGAAAAGTCTGTGACGATAAACTGTGAATTTAGTTTGCCTCGCCTTATAATATGACACTATAAATTATTACGTCCCAAGTCCCAATCATATTTGGCCAACCTATGATGAAATTGAGGTAATTGATGATGAAACCTATGATGAAATTGCTGTGAAGACTGTGCATGCAGGATAAAAAAATAATGCTGATGATGTTATTTTGCATAATCACCTAGCCATAATATTATTATTATTGTGCAGTAATTATCTCTAAAAGCATGTATAATAATATTATATCATGCAAATGCATCAATTACAGAATGGCTTGACCATGCATCATAGTAACTAATTTTGTACATTCATGACTTTTTCTGGACAAGGGCAGTAAAAATGAAACAGTGCAATAATTATTATTATGGATGATACAACTATTTATAGCACTAGTACTTTGAATTCTTTTTCAGCTTTTCTCGCTCTTGACTGCAATTTGGGCAAAACCTTCATGGACATGTATAAGAAGAAATATATGTAATATCAAAATTAACAGTATATATATATATTTGTATAATATTGTACACATTCATATTATGTTGTTAGATTGCTACATGCACCTACATATCACAGTATGTATCGAAAACAAACAGAAGGGGACAGGATATCACTAAGCACGTTATAGTATAATGAACTTGCCTCACCACATCCTCAAGCAAATTATATAGTGGACTATTAGTATGGGCACTTGTTAGATTTTCATTATATCACACATGTACATGTATACCACACTCAGGGTACAATACCAAGATCAGAGTATTCTACTCTTGACAATACCCATACTCCTTCCATAGCTACGTAATAATGTGGACTTACCACTTTCCCTTTGGTTTTGATGACAGTCCAACACACTGAAAGTGGAACCACTCAATTGGACACTGGATGAGGGTGTGCAAGAGAAATTATTATGAACATAAATTTGTACACAGACATCCAAGCTACTCACTGAATAGTACATAATATACATGTACATAATAATACTAAGACTTCAACTGTTTTAATTTTCTACAATATTTCATGCGAATACACAATCCATGCATGCTACTTACATGATGACAATACGTACTGCATCTAACAGAGCGCTCTAGCCACTAGGGCTACAGCCAAAGGGCCAACCAATTCCATGCTACTTATAATATTATCTGTGAGTGACTCGTCACTGGATGAGTCTCAGCCTGAAGCCAAATGGTTCCTGGGATGTGGTATTTATTGGAATGGAATGCATGACCCTAAGAAATTAGCATTGAATTCTCATACCTATACTTGACCACCTACATATAACAGTCGCATGCATTCAATTTGATCATTTTGCTGATAGTGCAATTAATATTGCAGTATTAGAAAAGGGAGCTTATACATATATATATGAAAACTTGACCATGCCCTCAGTAGCTGCATATATAGTGGAAATTGTGTGTGGTAAGGGTCGTCAATATAATGGGTTCACTGTACTATACAGTACGATGCTGGCGCCTCAGTCACAGACTAGCCTCTGATAGTGGCTCTTGACCTTGATAGTGAAAAGTTTCAAAGCTATAAGAAGAACTCAACAGCGCAGTACAGCTAGATTGGTCCGGCGGCACGCTGCTCATGGTGCATGTTTAATATATATAGCGCAGGGCTATCTATATAATATATCCACGGGATTACGTCAGCCTAGAGAACGCGTGAAGTTCGGCCGTCGCTGCTCGTCAGAGAAGGCAACACGCTGCTTGTAAGGCATTTGCTGGATACACGCGCAAGATACTCTACATATTTCACTAAATTTCAAGTCCCAGAAGGGCTCCATCGAGGCCCTGAATTTTCTCATAATTACCTCATAGATTACACCATAGGTTTCATCATAATTAACGCATAATTACGTCCAGAGTCCCAATTAGAAAATCTGTTCGGCCGACCGATGAGGTAATTGTGACGTAAAATATGATGAAAATGCGGTTAAGACTGTTTCAAAATGTTTAGCGCACATGAAAGGTTGTTGGGACCCAGAATTCGAACCTAGCGTAGAAGAGATCGTGGACTATCCGATGATATCCTTTTGGCGTCTCTCAGTTCGCTTTCTCTAGCGAGCTCGCTTTCAGGGCAGGGGGATTTCCCTATTCAGTCGAGCACGTGGCAGGTGAAGGTCAACCGGCTCAAGCCGCGCGCCCCGATATTGCGCATACGGAGCATGCGCAGTTTGTCAATGTGTCCTAGTTCGAATCTATGGCGGCATATTCATGAGGGACTCTGGACGTAGTCTCTAAGTTTTTCATTATCTTCCCAGTAGCAATTTACTTTTCTGTGGTTATGAGGTAATTATGGTGTAATTATGATGAAACCTATGGTGTAATCTATGAGGTAATTATGAGAAAATTCAGGGCCTCGCTGGAGCCTTTCTGGGACTTGAAAATCAGTAAATATGTCGAGTATCTTACGCGTGTATCCAGCGAATACATTACAAGCTGAGCGCTACTTTCTCTGAGAAGTACTGTTGGTTGAACTTCACGTGTTTTCTTGGCTTACGTAATGCCATGGATAAATAAAGCTAGCCTTGTGCTATATATAGCACGCATTGTCACAAGGGGCTGGCCCGGCCCGCGCGCGCGCGACTGCAGCAGCGTGACCGTGACCAACCTCGATCGATGTGTACGCATTCCATTGACGACCTTTACCATATGCACCATTACACTATGCAGCTACTGGGGAGGTTCATTACCTAATAACCGCAAAAAAGTAAATTGCTACTGAGTGCATAATTATTAAGAATACAACTTGGAGATTAAAGAGGGGATGGTTTTCTGGGAGGATACATTATAAAAATGCAGAGCACTAGCTAATCACAAAAACATATCTGCATACTCACATCTTGATTGTCACAGCCAATCATTTCACCATAGGAAACTTGGTGGCAGAAACAGTAGGTAGGTTCATTAGGGTCAACTGGCATGTCAAGTACATCTGTAGACTGTTTAGCACCCACAGAAAGTGGCACAGGACTAGTAGTGAGGCCAGATGGACTGCAAAAGAATATAGCAGCAGAGCTGCACCTAAAACACTAGCTCTAATAAACATACACACATACACAACAGTAATTATTGCGTGTATTAATCTACACTGCAGTGTACAGTACATAACTAGGTATATCAAGGACTTACAGTAAATTATAGTCTATAAGCCCTTGGTATATGAGTGCGAGTGCCTCACACAGAATATAGCAATAATTATAGTTTCATTATATCCCCAGGGCCAGTCACACTAGACTTATCAGTGGTTAATGAGGAGGTACATGTACACGTAATTCAAGGAAATTCAGGGAGTTAGTTACCATAACTAAATTGCACGAGTACTGGCGATTTCCATGTCAACCATCGGTGACAAAAGTTAAAGACACCTTATGCACACAGTGTTGGTGACGCTTATGCATGGCCTTATCAAAAGGATTCGAAGTAGTTTTCGATGATTTTGGCCGGTTTGTTGTGCTTATGAGTCACTCAGGTGCCCAGCCAATTTTTGTGCTAACTATGATAGAGTTGACACTTGTGCATGCACAGAGGGGGAAATGATGGCATTCCAAAGCGTGACTACATAGTTATATTGAATAAAAGCATACCGCTGAATTAGATGCCTCATGTTATATTATAACGAGCTCGGTAAAAATCAGAACAAAAAGATTGCCATAGCTGCAAACAAGCTATACGTACAATCATGAAATACATGTACCATAGTGTCCCGGGTAAGCACCCACGTGCGCTTAAACATAATTCGTGATTTTGGGCCACATGCATGGGCACTTACCTGGGATCAAAATTCCATACGTTTGTATAGAAGGTGCTACAGTGGCCCTTTGAAATGCGGTACATGGGCACTTACCCAGGACACTACGGTACTGGTAATATCGTATACACATGCCCATACCTTACCCTGGTTCATCTGATACTGACATGCGCTTCTTTTTCTTCTCTCCACCACTGGAATACCCACCAGGACCTCCCATTCTCTTACGGCCACTCTCTATAAGATTGCATTACACAAAGAATTGTAACATGTATAATGCCAAGTAGCCTCACCCCCAGAACTATTCCCAGCTTTTCAGTACTGCTAGAGAATTGAGGCTGCATGTACAATGTACTTGTGCCCGTGTATAGAGTAATAATCATTTGTCAGACATACATGTAACATTGGGAGAATGGAAATATGTAACTATGATAGTTGGTCTTGTGTGAGGATGTGCATGTAGCCCCACATGCCAATAACTGTAGTCTTTGAATACCAGTGTTCTGGTGGAATACATAACATGGGTGGGGCTACATTATCACAGATACATTCATAACTATTCCATTCTCCCGATTCCAAAATAATTGAAGTACCTTGACAAAATTATTGTTGACACTATGTATGTATGGTTATTATAATGTACTTAATACTATCACATAAATGGGATTGAAATGGGAATGATATTATTGGCTACATCTGAAACAAATTAGTATTGAATCTGGTTCAGTTTCCTGAATCCGTTAATACCGTATTTATTCGAATAGTAGCTGTGGCTATACTATTAATTTCAGCCTTGCTGGAGTGCAGCTACTAATCGAGGGCGGCTTTTATTTACTGTATTTTGGAGGGATACCTTTGTGTCGATCTGGAGATATCTTGTTGTGGTAGACTAGTTTTTCAGGACTACTTTTCGAATAGCCAAGATATTATGATCGAAAAACAGCAGAACCAAGCCAAGGACGTCTTCTGTCATGCTTTTGCATGGAACTGACGATTGTTCATGGCGTGCAAACGTGACTACACCTATTTAATTGTGTTCATGCATGCGCGTGGCTACTATTCGAGGGCAGCTACTATTTCTTTGGCGGAGCTCCAGGTGCGGCTACTATTCGGGGTGCGGCTTCTATTCAAATAAATACGGTATTCCTACTGTCAGTGTACATGTATGATAATAGTATGCAATTTAGTGAACTATGGGTCGTAATCACAATTAGAAGAAACTTACTTAGTGTTGGTGTATGCAGATCAGATAGAGAAGCAGTTGAAGTTCTTCTGCCAGATAAATCTTTCATTTGGAGTTCTTGTTCAAATCTTGAGAGATCACTGTCTAGTCTTCGAATATGCTTATCCACCTGTAGCAAATTAATATGTATATATGTATATATAATATACAATGTCATATATTTAATATGCGATAATATTTTACTTTATGCATGTGCAATCAGTACAGTAACCATTACCTCAATCATACAATCATAAAACAACTTGCTGCACATATACACCTACAATAGTACATATAACTATAGCCTCGTCCCCAGGCCTTCTGAGGGGGGAGGGGGAAGGAAGGCCTGGTATCCACTGCATGCGCATGCGCTATATTTTCCGTATAATTTACCGTAAAAGTGTCCGTACACTAATTCTTACCACGTGCTGACAAGTGAAACGGTCCATGTGTCTAAAGAATACGGAATGACCTCCTGACCTTTGTACTAGCGATCACGCTAAACGCGTGCCCACACTGTTTAGAGGCCTTTGTCGATCGATGAATAATGTCGCTCGGGCCACCTCGAAATCTCGCTCGAACTTCGAACTGTCTAAGCCTACCATTACTAGGTACGTTGAGCACGATGCATTAAGGTCAAAGGGCAAGTATACTAGGCAGTATCCGTACGTAATCGGATTATTCAGAATCTGAATAATAACAGCGCATGCGCATGCAGTGGATACCAGGCCTTCCTTCCCCCTCCCCCCTCAGAAGGCCTGGGGACGAGGCTAATATAACTAGTACTGCACACCATGGATGATCAAACACTAACAATGACCACATGCCGAATACTGATAATCAGATTCTTATTCATGTGCTCCTGTTATATATGTACATGTACATGTACATTATAATTTTACAGATGGTGCTTAATGGAAACTGCATCCTTTAAATTAATCACAAAACCCAAATTGATATACATAATATGCCCTCAGTATTCTTCACCCAGTGATTCTACTGAACAGTATACCCTCAACAGTGCAATCGTAGTTATAAGTACATGTACATGTACGTAGTTTTTTTTCCCCCTTTGGTTTACCACCATTGTGGTGGTTAATAAGGGCATGGAAATAGCCAGGGGCTAATTGGGCCAGATCCAAAAAACACAGAAAGAACCTAGCCTCACTTTCTGGGGTAGAGCTGAATAGAAATAAATAAATACCGTATAGCTGGAAATATTGGCGGGAATTAAATTTGGCGGTTGAGCCCAAAATCACTATTGCAAGAATATTGGCGGATTTAAATTTGGAGGTTCGGTACGGGATCGCCATATGTATATATGCGAGTAGGAAATTTTGGCAGATTTTAATTTGGCGGTTGTAATATAGACCGCCAAACTGCCAAATTTTCCGGCTATACGGTACCCTGCCACTGGGAATCGAAGTGACACATTTACATATATGATCATTAGTTATAGGCTCAAATTCCATCCTTTCTTTTGGTAACTATTAAAGGTGTTATGGTAAACTTTCAATTCTGCTTCAGTCCCTCAACCTACACGTACCTGCAAATCTCAGTGGAGCTTATGCTAATAAAGCACAAGATTCAACTAGAGCTCTGTAGAGCACATACTCCGCACGTGTTGCATCTGCGTCCGCATCTACATAGAGATGAAAGCAGCACTAGCAGCAGCAAGTGCTAGTGTGCGCCTGCACACTAGATGATCCTTACCTACGCACTGTGTGAGGTTGTGCACATGAGCAAACAGCACATGGCTTACAGTGGGTAGAGTCGATAGGCGTGGCCAACAAAAAACGCAGCGTCTGCGATGCTCGTAGACCTTGCCAACCCATTCGAAGCATAATGAAGCCAGTTTTTCGACAATTTTGACTGATATGTTGTGCTTACAAGTCGCAGATCTCCAAATCTGGTGATTTTTGTGCTGACAAACAGATGGACAAAACTGATTGCTTTACCCCTTGTGCATGCGCATGGAGTAATTAGCGCAAGAAAATTCGTGTTGTAGGGCTTTTCATAATGTACCAGAAAATCGCATGAAAGTTAAAAATCTTTTAGCTCGCGTTCTATTAGAATAAATATGGTAATAACACTCAAATAAAAGTGAAATTTAATGTTGCTGCCATGCTTCTACCACTCTCTAGGAAATTTCTAGTTGCACGTACAACCCAGAATGAGAACCACTGTTGATTACCTAGTGCGCTGATTCAAAGATAAGGTTCAATTAGGCATCAGGCATTTTCTATATTTCATAGACTTACCATTTCATACATCTGCATGGCTATTTGAACTTTGTTGTCACTATTCTCAGTAGCCTTCCTGAACATTTCCTGTATCTTGTTAAGGCTCTTTGATCTCTCCTCCTTGCCAAGACGGGATACACTGTTGACGTAGTCACGAGAACTTTCCTCAATTTCAGACTTAATGTCTGCAAAATGTTAGAAAATGTACATGTAGTGCCACCAAACAATATCTGCAATGATCAACATGCCAAATTGATCCCCCAGAAAATTATGAACTAGAGCTCTATAGCCGCTCGCTACATCTACATGTACATCCTGCATCTACATGTATATATATTTGCACAGAGATAAAAGCTGCAGCAGCACGCATGAATCTGTTGACAACCTTTACCTACATAATATTCTGCTACATTGTGCGCATGAGCAGAAAGCACATGGCCGGCATGCATTATGTACATGTATAGAGTAGACACTGTCGATAGGTGTGGCTACGGTGACCAACAAAGGCACTATTTGAGATGCTTGTGGACTGTGTCCCTCAATTTGAAGCCAGTTTTTTGCTATGTTTGATTATTTCATTGTGCTAACAAGTTGCTCAGATGCCTAATCTTGACATAATATTATAGAGTTTTTATGCTCATGACGACATAACTACATGTACATGTATGTGTGTACATGTACACGTAATAGCTTTCCCCTTGCTGCATATGCACACGCAGGGTAATGAACAGAAGATATTGTAGTCTCATGCCTAGCCCCCTTTCATGCAAGTGGATCAGAGAAGGGGTCTGGCTAAACATGTATAGGGCCCGTGTCGCCCATGCAGCCTACAGTGCGCGCCAATCAGATGCATGGATCATAGATCATATTATAGACTATGTACGTTACGTAGTCTATATGATCTATGCACGGATCAAGTCACATGACTGTGCAGGCATGCAAATTAATGACGTGAGCGTGCGCGTTCGTACATGATATAACCCTTGGTACCCAATGGAATATTAATTTATTCACGTTTCTTATTCACGCACACCAGGAATATGTGACATCATGCATTCCTTGGCAATACGGGCTCAATACACGTTTGTCCAAATCCCTTCTCTTGGCGTGCATGAAAGGGGGCTGGGCACAAGACATTGGTGATTATATAGTCTTAAACCCAGACCCCTCCTATTTCTGCAGCGCTGGATGTATTGCATCACCAGCATGCGGAAGGAAGGGTCTGGAAACTCTTGCACAGTTTTCATGATCATGACCATGTGAGAATGCGTGACCACAGTTGACATGGCATGTGCTGATATGGTAATATACAGTGCACAGCGAGAACTTATGGAGTTTATCAATGCGGTAGTCTACTAGAGAATGCAACGAAGGAGATCGACTATATAGCACTCCGTGATAAGCCTGAGAAAGAAACTGTTTTCTAGGAAAGACATCTTTGTGTCTGGGATCTTGTGTTCAGCGTCCTGATTCAATGAGGTGCTGTGTAAATACAACATATAGTCTACGCTTGCTCAAGTCTTCAGGTAGCAATTAACAGCACAGCAGGCATCATTTCATGACTGTAAAGTACATCTACATGTATGAGTCACACAAAGTTTATTAATACCAAAGAACAAAAGTTTAGAATGATAATGAAATTTCAATCATATGACTTTGTCTCACATGCCAGCCCCTCCTATGCAAAAAGGGAGAAAGGGTCTGGTAAATAACGTACCATCCGCTTGTCCCCAGGTAGACTATACAAACTACCAATGAAATGGCAGTATGTAGTCACATGACCATCTACAATATGCACTGCTTAATTGTACGTGCAAAACTCTTTTTGAAAATAATATGATATTCCATGCATACAGCCAGGATGCTTCATTGTCATCGATCATTCACTGCAATGGCTTGTCCACACGCGAGATAGAAGTAGACATTTTGCCACAGTCGAAGTGCAAAATAAAATGTGCAACATTATTATTATGTATGCGCATGAAAACCGTGCAAGAGTTTCCAGACCCTTCCTTCCGCAGGTGATGCAATAAGCTTACATTCAGTGCTGCGGAAATAGGAGGGGGTAGGGGTATGGGTTCGAGACTATTAAAAACTGGTGACAAGGGCTTATGCCCTTGCTGGTGATCAAAACCCTGTCATAATATCAGTGATACTGTCTATGTACTGTCCAAAGAAATTATCATACTGAGAGAGCTAACCTTCGGTCCTCTGGTCCAAACTTCTCATCAAAGTAAAGTTCCTTTGCAGTTCCTGGGGGAGATTTTCTATGCCTGAAAGAAGTGGAGGAGGTAAAGGGCGTCCAACATAATATTTAAATTATATAGGATTGATCGCTGATCATTCTCTTCCTGCGAGGTCGGCTACGCCAGATTATTAAAGGACTTTATTCGTGATTAATACCGGTGTGATAAACACGTTAATCAGGGGCGTAGGAAGATGGTTTGGTAAAGGGGGCTCTATAGATCTATAGGCAAGGGCAGTATGATCAGTGTGTATAAAATTGAGTCTAGCTATGTAACTATAAGAAAACATAGGGGGGCACCAGCCCCCGGAGCCCCCATGGTTCCTACGCCTATGTTAATTGAGATTACTACGGCTAGATGCTAGGACTTACTTTCCAAGAAATTTTCCAAATACAAAGCGGAGGCCATGATTTAATACTTCTTCAAAACGTCTTCAGCTGACAAAGGGTTAAATAAATCATGGACCATGAATAAAATTTAATGTAGATCTACTAGTGAGCATGCGCACTAATTTGAAACTACGCGGCAGTGATCGTGAAAAAGCTCGTGCTCAACAACGTTTAATATGGACTCTCCGTCTCTACCAATGGACGTCCGAGACATCAATGTGTGTCTGTTATCAGCCAAAAAGAAAAGCACCTCGTCGCCCTCCCTACGGGAGCTCGATCAGATCAACATGCGGTATATTTAAAATAATTTAGGGTTTTGCCTTGACCCGTGACCCCACAACACATAAAATGGGGTCAAGGTGTTTAATATTTACCTGCTGCCCATTCTATGCTTAGCCCACTCCCTACTAGCATCTCCATAGCTGAAGATTTGGCTGCTCTACGGAATCAAAATGAGAGCTCGAGACCGGTAGGTTGCAATAAATTGTTTGTGCAAATCCTTGGTACAATATCAAATTATGAATTTATTTGCTTCTACAGGCTAGCAGTAACTCTCGTAAACGTCCCAGAGATTATGATACTCAAAGTGTGCAGGACTTCAACTTTCGAGTAAGCATCAAGTGTAGTCTCATTCGTTCCCATCCCCATTTTGTATGAGACTAGGGAGGTGGCTGTTTTTTTTTAATAATGGGCGTGGTACTAGTGACCACGCCCACCTTTGCTAGTGCATGGTTGAGCTATAGTTAGGCCACACCAAATTGATTACCTGTTTCTCGGATCTGGCGGGTCCCTTTTCGTAGAATTCAGCAAAAAAATATAAATTAGTGGGTGTGGTCATATTTATGGGCGGTGCGCATGCACTATGTGGATTGTGGAATGCTCGTGGGCGTTAATTGGAATTACTGGTATTCTCCTCATGGTGAACTGAACTGATGGTGCAGAAAGTATGGCTACCTTATCAGCCTGGCTAAGCGTACTGGCTAAGCACAGCCTGGAAATCGTTAAACCGCAAACAGTTGTCAAATGCCTGTGGGAAGATACATTTGGAGAAGTTGGATGTGACGGATGTCAGTGTTGAGAAGGTGCAAATAGCTTCAAATAGTTGTAGTTAAAAAATTTTTAATGAGATATCATTTTTATTTTTTTTTTTACAAGGGGACCACACACTAAGCAGAAAAAAATGGTCCTAAAACCCCTACAGAGCCGAGCTGGATGCATAGTACTAGTAGAGCCATACAATGCAAGCAGGCACGCAAACAGGAATATTCACAATGTTTGGTAAAGGGTCGTCAACGTACCCCGCGCGCCCGTAAAATTTATCCCGTGTGCCCATAAAAATTTTTTGGCAAACATTGCAAGTGAATGGATTCCTATACAAACTTCAAAGAGCCATAACTTTAATTCTAGGGCGTGAATCAAAAAAGTCTCTCGATCAAAGTTCGTAATTTGAGCCATTCTGCGTGCTTATATAAAACTTACGGACCCAACCGCTCCCCAGAGTCCCAATAATGGAAGTCTTTTTTTTTTCTACTTAGTGCTTAGTGTTAGTGTGTAATTTCCGCCACCCGGGTCACTATTTCTGGCTGGTCTGTCCGAGAAACAGGTAATCAATTTGGTGTGGCCTTATAGTTACAGGTAACCAATCATTTTACCCCTTGAATTGTGCACATGCTCTGGTAGAAATACATGTACATGTATATGCACTGCATTCATATATATACAATGAATATAATTTATAATTATATATATATATATAGGAGCCATCTGCTAAGAAGGTTCGTCGTCCTCTAGCCAAAGTTTCTCTCTTTGGTAGCATGGTAAAGGATAAGAAGTCCCCACTTGTTCAAGCTAAAAGAACTCTCAAGGTATGATCAGTCAGCATAGAATGGCTACTCTACTCCCAATCAGTTATTCATTTGGAAGGGAGAACCCATCCCCCTCCCAAAAAATATATATATAGGTCGGATTTTGAATGCATATAGTTTAACGATTGCAAATTGTGCCATATAAGCTGATTGCGATTCTAATGATTTTGAATTGCCAAACGAGAAAGCCACATCATCAACCTTAGCTATGGCTATAGAGGTGTGGCTCTGGCTTGTGAGGGGTTATTAACAGAATACCATACTACTCAGCTGCAGAGCGACATGTACAGTTGCTCTTGGCTGCTTGAGTATTGGCAGGTTGACAGTAGGCATGGGCTTGAAGAACCGAAGAAAACTCGTTTTTGACAATCGATAGCTGTACATACATGCATGCAAGTAGATCGAATACGTATGAGATCAAGAACGCATGTATATTTACGATCGCAAGCATGCATGCTTGAGCAAAAGGGTTGTGGTCATGCTTAATAATATATATTCTTTTAGTCCAACTTTGAAATCAAAGGAATCTTGCATTCAAAACCCAGCCTACAGTAGTAGTAACTAGAGATCCATAATCTATATTGCATGCTAAATTTAAAATGATCTTCTGTTGAGTGGGGAGGGGTACATGTATGATGCATCCCATTGAAATGTTAATCATGGGAATTGTAAGCGTGGGAATTAATCTAGATTCTGGGGAGGGGAAGTTAACACAAAGCATATTGGGGGGGGGGGGGGGGGGGGGAAGGGAAATTCAGTGCCTCCACTCTATGAAACCCTGAATGCCCCCAGAACCAATAATGTTTGATCATAGCATTCATGTCCCTCACTAACAGTATAAATCCTGCTTTGAATATTGAGTATACCTTAGATGATTTCCACCTGCTCTACATGTAACTGCGCCTGCAGTACTTAATTAATTGGTATTGTTACTATAATGGTATACCAATGCTCCACCAGTGACGGAGCCAGAGGAGATTCGATGGGCTCGGACGAACCCCCCTTTCTGACTAGCTATCTAGTATAGTAGTGTAAAATCTAGGCTTCATAGAATCCTCAATGCCTTTAGCTACATGTAGCTACAGTACTAAAGCCTCTGTCTTTAGCTCACCTACTTGGACATTTCTTAGTGAATTTTTGGTCAATTTCAAGTCTTGGAGCACATCACAAGACCTCGAACACGCAATCTAGCAAGAAATGGACATGGTCAACGAGCAAAGTGGGCATGGCTTAAAAATTCACACGCGCTTTGCGCGCATACTGTTAAACTAAGAACCCCCCTCTGATAAATCCTGGATCCACCCCTGCTCCACCATACAGGTACTGTACACTGATTAAATTATATTGTGGGCTAGGGTAGCTCTGTCGGATATTTGGGGGGCACACTCCCTGGAATGTAATGTAGACCAAGTTTAGGCTCAAAATTCCTTGCATTTTAAATATTACTTGCATAATATAAGAAGGTGGGATGGCCTTATTTTATCAAATAACCAATGAAATTATATTAAGTATTGTATTTCTGTTCAGCGTTCCCTGAGCTTTTCTCGGGATGTCCCTGGTTCCAGTTCTGTAGCATCCAAGTATCGTATGCCCTCCACACCAAAGCAGCCATCTGCACTCAGAAGGAGCTCCAAATCCAAGATAGCCAAGCCACAGCTTCCCCAAAATTGGGTGGAGTTAGTGGGTGAGACCTCCCTTGAGAAGTATAGCAAGGAAGAAATCAAGCGACAAGAAGTGTGTAATCAAGTTTGCAAAATTACATATAGTGGAATTTACTGAAGAGCCAAATATTTTCACAAGGAGAAATTTTGATTTCTCACCCCATTCTTATTATTATACCAGGAGCGTAGCTAGCCTGGTGTGACTGAAGTGTATCAAAAAGTGAGAGTGACTGAGAGAAGATACTTAATTTTGTATGCAGCCAAGATTTAGCATTGTTCACATAAGCTCAAAAAAATAATCTTGTGAAGATTGGTGTGGCGAGAATATGTGCCACTGATTATACCCACACATTGACAATGAAAACCTTTACTGCAGTGGCAAAAATAAACCCTGCGAGATATTTCTGTGATACGATAGTACAAGTACATGTATATGTGAACATGATTGTATTTGGCAAAAATTCTCTTCTGCAAATTGAGCTCTCCTGTTAGAGTTTTAACATAATAATAATATGTTTCTCTCTTTCCTTGGCCAGGCAATTTATTCAATCTTTAAGACTGAGAGTGAACAGGTGGATGATCTCAGAATGATTATCAATGTAAGTTCTTGTACATGTACGTGTACAATATAGCCAGAAATTTTCACCAACTTCACCACCTACTCCAACACTCCAACAACAACTAATGATCGTGTATTCTACCATTGCTTGTTTGTATTGTACAGATTTTTTACCACCCTTTACTGAGACTCAATCTTGTATCAGAGGAAGAACACTGCAAAATCTTTGGTAACATACATACCATCCTCTCACTGCATGAAGGTACATATAATACATGTATGTGTAAAAAATATACTACAAATTTGCTTTAGATCCTAGTTGTAACAAATACTGTGATCTGATTGGTCAGGAGCAGGTATCTACGTATTTCCCATATAAACTTGTAAAAAGCTAATATGAACCTGTAAAATTTCCATGAAAAATTATTGCCTATGGTCAGGGAGCAGTTTATATGTCAAGCTTATGCATAGGCATTGTAGGATCTAAAGTTGTTGTTAGACACTGTTTAGTCGGTTTCTATGTGATTTAGAAGACCTCCAGGCTCAGTAGAACCCTCGCTTTGCTCTGGATTCTACATAGAGCCCTACGGTCTTCTAAATCACGTACATGTGCGTGTGTATTTGTATGTACATGGCATTATGTATGTGTACAATGACAGCATGAGGGAATTTGTCGTTTTCATTGGATGAGAAAGTAACACACATTAAATATTTTTTCGTTTGTTAGATTTGTTGTATCAGTTTGAAGAGCTGCGGTCAGGAGATGTCCATCATGTTGATGCACTTGGAGAACTGCTACTTAGATGGGTAGGACACGTCGATTACAATAAGCATGTACACAGCTCGTTACCCTCCAGTTATAATAATACATGTATGCTATTAAAGTGTACATTTACTAAGAAACAGCTGAATATAGTACCTGTAGCACTGTTGGCCATAGTGTGTCTCAAACATAATATCCCTCTCCACACCTTGGTACAATCATGGAAGTCCCACTTGCAGGTTTTAGCAAAAGTTCTTATGCACATATACAGCCAGTGCATTAGCTATTTGTGTCTTATTTAGTAGCCAGAGGGATTGCTGAGATTATGCATCGTACCTGTCCCTTTTAAGTTTATACTGTACGTGTATGTGAGCCTTGAACCCAGGCTCCAAATTAGCCCAAAAACCTGGGTACGAGTACACTTTATCACACATACAATCATTAATTTCCTTCTACAGTCCAAGAGCTTGATGCCGTATGCTGAATATTGTGCCAATCTTATCACTGCCAAGCAAACCCTTGAGGCAAAGAAGCATGAGCCTGCATTCCAAGATTTCCTGCAGGTTAGATGCTAAGTGTTAGTAGACTCATCCATGCTGAAAAGGTCAGTGTGCAATGTAGCCTCATACCCAAGAGGAGGAGGAGAAGGGGCCTGGTACACGTACACTGCGTGCACTTGCACTGGAGTCTCCATAGTGACCGGTCGCATTACCAAGTGACCGTTCTAACGTTTTGCACGATAAACAGAGCTAGTATACAATAGTATGTGATTACCCCAGCTTTTTCTGGACCTTTGTATTGCAGAAAATATTGGTGGAAATAATTTCACCGATGCGTTACCGTAAAGTTACCATATCCTCTGTGCAATCTTTAACACAGGACAAAAAAATTAGCATGATAAAATTTTCATGAATGAGAGCAGGTAGCGAATATTTTTTTCCTGATAAGTATATGGGGTCCCCCAGTGAATGCGTGCACAGTGTGTACCAGGCCCTTTCTCATCAAAACTCTTGAAGGAGGCTACATGTATGTGCAATGGTGAAACACTGGAAATGAGCTTGAGGTCAATATCTAGACTACAATGGAGTTGCATGAAAGTTAGGTACATTGTACACGCGAAAAGTTTATCCTCAGAAGCCCATAACTGATATATGATTGTGTATATTATAGGCTCCAGTCTTGGTAGTACTCCAAGATGAAGTTTTTAGTCAGTAAACAGCTAGTAGTATGAATAATGTACATGTAGATGTACATACATGTAAATGTAATTTTTATTTTTTTTCCTATACTACTAGTCACATACAATGGATAATTATAAATACCAGGCCCTTTCACTTCAAGCTTTTCAGCATGCAACATTGAAACCTAGGGGATATTAAATCTATCCTTAGTATCACCCCATTGTTCATTAGCCTGTTGGCTCCATGCAGAGATGTCTGGATTCAGAATTTTCAAGGAAAATTGATTTGTGGACGTTTCTAGGTCAGTAAAGTGCCGAATGATTGCTGGATCACTGCCATAGTGATGATCATGCCCTTTCTCCCACCCAGATTCTCCTCGCAGTAGGATTATGAAATACCCAATCTTATTAAAAGAAGTTAAAAAAAAGGTGACATTTGATATACAATTTATGTGCACACTACAATGTAGAGTACTCCTATGGTATAGCTACACTACATACATGTGCATATTACCCGTGCACGCATGCGCAGCAAGGGGTAAATCAATTGGTTCTGTCTGTCAGCACAAAATCACCAGATCTCGAGATCTAGGCATCTGAGCGACTTGTTTATATAACAAATCCATCAGAATCGTTGCTCCATTATGGTTCAAATTGTTTGTAAGGTCCACAAGTGGCACAAAACTGCATTTTCATTGGCCACCCCTATCGATTGCACTCCTTTGTGCTTTCTGCTCATGTGCACAATCCAGCATAGTGTGTAGTTAAGGTTGTCAACAAATGTTTCTAGTATTGATGCATGTACATGTGCATGCATGTATGTTTTTGATGGTATTAGCGCACACACCATTGAGGTACTTGTGGACGTATATGAAATGGAAATTGGTGATGCATTAGACCACACTGAAATGATAAAAATAAATACTCGAGGTAAGATCGATAAGTAACCTGCCAAACAGCCATAGAACTAAGCCTAGTTAGCGTTTCAGCACAAAAGAATGATTGTATACGGCTATCTATTGTAACCATGCCAACTTAATACAGCTACCTTCAATGGCACACGGTGAAGTATAGGCATGATGGCCGGCCACCCTTTCGATTGGTAACCGTGCTTGAATAAGGCTGAAATCAATAGTAGCCGCGGCTATTATTCAAATATGAAGATCCTGTAAGGCTCTGCCGTTGGCAATTTACCTGGGTATTCATGGTCTGGGGACGAGGCTAGCCAATATTACCAGGGATTACCGATTTTCTTGTCAAGGTAGGAAATTCTAGCATGCAGTAGCGTACCCAGACTTACAGCCTAGAGGGGTCTGGGAGCATGCTCCCCCAGGATAAATTTTGAAATTCATGCCCTCTGAGACCACACATAAACAAAAAGTTATTGTACTGGTAATATTATATCACATTGTACAATACATGTGGCAATTTTTAGGGCGGATCCTGGGGTGTTTTAATCCCTGATTACATGTACATACAAGGTATATACACTGAATATAAGTTTATAGTAGCTATATACCCACTTCTGTTCCAGACTCCACCTACTCATGTTGACCAGAAGTACATTGAACAAACAGTAAGGGAAAAAGATATACATGCAGCTCCACTTGTATTATGATATGCATAATATGTGTGAAGATCACAGCTTTTGATTCGCTAATCAAAGATATTGACCGCTGCACAGGAATTGCAAAATGTAGAGATATCATTGATAGGCTAGACTATCTCCATGATGAACAGGTAAATGTGATAATGATAGTAATAAATGTGTAGGTTTGGGCACTAAATAATAGTTATAGACACGTACTGTTTAGGAGGTTTCTACATGATTTAGAAGACCGAAGGGCTCTATGTAGAATCCTGAGCGAAGCGAAAATTTACAAGTAACTAGGTAAAACCTACAAGTAACTAAGCTACTTAGTTACCTCTTATTGACCAATCAAATTACTGGAAAGTGGCAGTAAAATTCTAAATAATAGACACTTTTTAGGAGGTTTCTACTGAGCCCTGAGGTCTTCTAATCACGTAGAAACAGACTAAACAGTGTCTAACTACTTTAGATCCTAGCAACAATGCCCAATAGCTTTGTATATAAACAACTGCATAGCAATAAACTAGCCATAGGCAAACAAAATTTACCAGGTTTTTTATGAAGGATAGATACTGCAGTTCAACCAATCAGATCACTGTATTTGCTACAAGTAGAATCTAACATCAGGGTTGCATACAGGATTTTTTTCTGGAGGGGGGAGGGGTGATCTCACGGATGACTTACGTATGTATATGCGCCGCTGCCATGCGTATATACTAGTAAATAAATCACACAGTAATGCTATGATAACAAACTTTTTCTTTTTGCTTGTGTATGTAATCATATTATTTATGCTGTATACATGTATATTACATGTATATTATTATGGAATTCTGGGGGGGGGGGGGGGGGGGGGGGGGAGATCCCAGTGCACCCCCCCCCTCTGTATGCAACCCTGAACATATATAATTACATATATGTATTATTAAATGTCATTGATCGAGAGTGCATAATAATTATTGTGATCGTTTGTGTGGTGCCACGCCCTTAGACTGGGCATGTTGCTGTCACAGTAACCCAGCCTACTGTATGTAGACTCTGGGTGTCTGGGAGCTAACATCATATCTTCTCTGTAAATTCAAGGTTAGGTGTCAGAGCTAGAGCAGACAAAACTAATAGGTAGGCAGTGGTGCATCAAACAGGATTCTGACCAAAATTATGCTTAGCACTACTGGAATTACTATAGCCACCACTCTCATAGGAGGCGCAGTGGGGGTGGATAACCAGGTTCTGGTAGGTGACGCTGCGCCGCCCACCCCCCCCCCCCCCTCCTAAAAAAAACATTTGGAGTAGATGTGCTGTAGTATTGTAACAGTAATTGATTCACCAAATTGCAGAAGTCATCAGCTATAGATGAATCTCAGTTCATTCTTTGTAGTGGAGTGCTAAGAAATAAGAACAATTCAGTAAGTCTCTAATTCATAGCCAGAAATACTGGTAGTCACTTACAAAATAATTAATGAAGCACTATTGTGCCAGACCCTTGGCACATTGCAATAGCCATGGATTATAAACCTGCAATAGCTATGTATACTCTTGGTAGTATATATACACATAGTTGCCTCTATAATTATATTGTTGAGTAGCCACAAGAATATCCACCATCAATTATGCAATACCACATGCATGCCAGATCAGCAGATCTAGTAAAGATGCATACAATGTCATGTATTGTACATCGTTGACAGCATACTGTGACCATAGATAATTGAGACTGCGTGCTCTGACCAGTGTCAAGTTACAAGAATCTATCGCTATATCTATGCACTAGTCTTCTTGAAGTGAAGCAATTGCTGTCTCTTTTATCCATTGAGAGCGTGCCAAGAAGCAAATTTTCGTGGAAAAGTATAACTTGAGCATTTCAAGGAGGAAACTTTCACAGAATGGGCAGGTGGGGTGTGCCTGAATTTTGTGGAGAAAATTTTAAATGATTATGGAAGTTTTCTCCCTCAAGCTATAATACAGTAACAGGCATATAATATGCTTGTGACTACAGCATCCCTCGTGCATGCACCAGTGGTTGATTACAATTTTAAGATGGTGACTGTAAAGGCAGACTGCCAAACTATCGTATAGCCAGAAAATTTTTGGTGGCTTGAACAAAATAATTATTGGCACGTTTTAATTTGGTGGATAGCCAAGTTCAATCTGTCCACACCCTGAATCTGGCGCGTGCACGCTTGGGGGGAGTGGCTTGCCAGTTCAATCCAAGAGTATTTGGACTCCAACCATTGGTGAGAGTTCATCTTGTACTAAAGAGAACTTACCCTGTAAGCAAGAGTTTACTTTAATTAAACTGCACTTGCAGAAACTACATGTCTTTCTTTTCAACAAAGCCCTTATTCTGACCAGACCATCAAGTCGAACAGGCACTCTCATGTATCAGGTATTTTGGGTATATTATAGGGTATAGTGTATTACATGTACATAATGCCTCACAGCAGAACATACATGTATATCAAATCCCTTTCTCCACCATCCAATACATGCATGTAATTAGAATAGAGACTCATTGCTACATGTATATACTAGTGTAGATTTACTCAACTTCATGTAGCATAAATTCAACAATAAATACAGAACGTTTCAACCCGGAGGCCTTCATCAGCTGTTCTGGGCAAAACCGGAAACAAAAACAACGTTTAACTTAGATAGGATGCGAGCATGAACGGACAATAAGAGAGGGGGTGTGGTAAAAAGTTAGAAATAGCATGAAAACATGCATGCGAGAAATGAAAAGGTGAAGGAGGGCAATAAAACAAGAGTTATAGGACTTGATCAAGGTTTCTTAAGGTGAGGGAGCCACACTGGGTTTATCTGGAGGCCACAATCAAGGTTGGAGGTGTTGGGTTGTTGCCATAATTATGTGTTATGCTTCCAGGATCTTTCTTTTCCAGTAGTGTTGTTCTGTACATCGTACATGTACATTTACTTTTGCTGGGTCCCAGTTCACTTCATACTGTTATTGGCAAGCGTGTGTGGCAATACCGTTCTTGGGATTCTCCTTCTTCACTGCATATTGGTATTCTTTCAGTCTTTCCCTGAGATTCCTGCCAGTCTCCCCAATGTATATCTGTTCACATTCGCCACAGGGAACCTCATACTAGCGATGTCCAACCTCCAAGGGCCTACAGTAAATCGAAAATATCTCAGCTCTGGCTAGGAGTACACTCACGGAAAAAAATGCGCTGGATAGCTCACTGAATGAGCTATCTACTGACGCCTTAACTGTGCAAATCGGTTCTGCGGAACCGCTGCTAACTTCGTTTTTGTTTGTATTAAGTTTCTATGAGGAAAGTTTAGGTGGGCATGGCTACGTAACGGTTTTATCTACGGACACGTTACAAGCATCATTGGATAGAGCTTGTGGAGAGCTACCTTCTGATACTCGAACATTGATATTCCACTAAAAGATAATCTGCGGAAAAATCAGTGAAATTTGGAGGTTGGATATCGCTACTCATACACCACACCTTTCTTCTCTTCATCTTTGATCGCAGTTTTTACTCTCATTAGCTATCATCTGAGTTTGTGGCCTGATTTAAAGACTGCATGGATGCCTAGCTGTCAACATCCCCGTTCAATTCTTTCACTTACTTCTTTAATAATATAGGGAAGACACAGGATCTTGGGTTATTCAATCTCGGTGTTGTCATGCATTAATTATCAACCCTACACTCTTCCTTCGAACTACTTGGTGGTGTCCTGGATAGAGTACGCCTAACCAGCTAGAGGTTTAGGGTATTGCTGCACACGCTTGCCAATAACAGCATGAAGTGAACTGGGATGCAGCAAAAGTACCATGTACAGAACAACACTACTAGAAAAGAAGGTCCTGGAAGCATTTACACATATAAATTATTATGGCAACAACCCAACATCTCCAACCTCGATTGTGGCTTCCAGATAAACCCGGTGTGGCTCCCTCACCTTAGAAACCTTGATCAAGTCCTATAACTCTTGTTTTATCGCCCTCCTTCACCTTTTATTTCTCGCATGCATGTTTTCATGGTATTTCTACTTTTCACCACACCCCTCTCTTACTAGAGTTACACTTTGTGTAGCAGTCCTCGCTCAGCGAGCCACTATGCCAACCAATATCCTATGCTGAAGTATTAGCAACTAAAGGAGCTCCATTATGTCGTCAGTTTTGGAAGAACGAAGCCAAGAGTAGATCAATTGACAGGCCACAGCTAGCAACAACTTTACCACCAGCAACAGGACGAACAACTTTGGGCCAAGAAGGTGCGATCATTTTTGGCCGCGCGAAAATTGATTTACCCGGTAAGCACAGTCCAGCCAAACAGTAGAGTTTGTAGGCCTTGCATGACAATCTTGAGGGAGGCCACAGCTTTTGACTCAGTAACACATGGCGACGTGGCCTGAGTCGCCGAAGAGAGTAAGAGAGAAAATTTAGACGCACGCGAAAGATACGCCCAGAAGCCATACGAAACAACTCTCGAGCCCGAGTAGAGACCTCGCTTCGCTCGGAATTATCCATTTATGCTCGCATCCTATTTACATTGCAAGTCGTTTGTGTTTCTGGTTTTGCCCAGAGCAGTTGATCATAAGGAAGGCCCCCGGGTCGAAATATTCTGTATTTATTGTTGAATTTATGCTACATGAAGTTGAGTAAATCTACACACGCATGTAATTGCATCAAGGTGGTTGTTACTGCAGTGCCTCCAAGCTTCTCTCCTGTCTTTCAGTATCATTTTTCAGTATTTTGCATGCATTTTCAGTATTTTTCAGTATTTTACAAAGGGCTCCATATATGATGTATGTACTTAATTCTCCCAGCTTTCAGTATTTTTGAAATTTTATCAGTATTTATGGTCAGAATTCAGTAAAAATATTGACAAATCCGTATACTTGGAGGCACTGTTACTGCATACACACTGTGTGCATACGTACATATATTATATGTATGTACATGTAGGTGTACCGTCAACCAATTCCAGTGAGTCATTTGCTAGTGGAGGACCTGGCTGATGGAGAGTCACGGCTGAGTGGATCTTTCAGGGGTGTTAAGACAGTCAAGCCCAGCACTAACTCGGGTAAATGACACTGAAGGACTCTGTATAGAATCCTGAATAAAAACTAAGGATTCTATTGGAGCCCAAGGTCTTAGTGGCCAGTAAGAATATTCATGCTCAAAGATGTGCATGTACTACACCACTATACTCATTTGTATAGGATGCAAGCATCTGTTCAAGATATCCTGTACTGATGTAGCCATTTGTCATCATACACACACTCTCCAAGCAAATGGAGACTATGACAAGAAGGCCTGGTTAAACGCATTCAAATCAGTTGTACCAGTTTTGTGCTCTGCAAGCTCAAAATCTACCCAAGTATGACAAAACTTATTGAACAGTAGTATAGTCCTGCTTACTTTTGTGACATTTTTTTTTATTCATGATTGTTGTGATGCAGAATGCTGTCGTGTCACGAGAGGGCTCATGGGTGGGAAAGCACAGGGTTTCATGCATGGCATGATCTTTCACAGCTTTTAGACATGCAGTGGGCCCTTTTTTTTTTGAATAATTGTTAACTTGGATGTCATTGTTCCACTATAATAAGATGATTATTATACTCTTGCTATAAAGTGTGAGGATCTGGAGGGGAGATAAAGTGACATCCTGAAAGTCTCACTTGCCTGTAAATATTGAGGTACTGTATTTTCCACTATCAAGTAGATGCCCTCTATACAGTACCTTCATCCTTGAACTATATACATGCAGGCAGATGGGCAGTGCCATATATTCTTGAGGTAAATCATACATACTCCACATGCAGAGGAGGTTGGACATGCATAGTTCAATACATAAAGACAAAAATCTTTGAATTGAGGGGTAATAACTTTGCCAGTGACTCCATAATGATGAAATATTACATCTTAGCCTGTTAAGATCATCAAAACAGTCTTACCTATATAGTGGAGTACTTATTTGCACTTTACTTTGTCGCTTAATTGCATTCCATTGTACATGAAACAGCTCATAAGTACTCCATGGTTGATTTTCTCACGGGGCTTCAGTTGGGCTCTGACATTATTTGTCAACATAGACTTACTGGCGAAGTTTCATTCCCTAATTCCAAAAATTCCTTCATTATGTATAGGACAATGTCCAACCTCCTCTGCTCCACATGGGATATATACAGCCTTGATGCCTTACTCCACCTCCAAATTGGCAGTATGCAGGCGTGATACTAAACTATGAATGTAGCTTGCACGGCCTTACTAAATTTCTGCAAAGGCTGTTTGGGAACCAAACACCTATTATATATACGTACCTAGTCAAATTACTGCTCACAACTTCAGAAAATAAAATAGTCAAACAATGATAATGAATTGATAAATAATGTGATTGTAATAATTATCCACACAAAGTCAGTAAATTAAGATATGATTAATTTTTATTACTACTCTTGTGCATCTTTCTTGCCTGCATATCATGTAACTGCTTTTCCAACTTTCTTAGCTTGGTCCTCAATTCTGCATTACTTTCACTTTCCTAGAGAGGTGGCATAAAACAGTCAGACCATGCTATGTACAAACACCCTACAAGAAAATGTGACAGGGGAAAGAAGTCTAGTCTATAGCAAGACTTAAACCTGCTACATCCTGTTTCAACCTGCCATTGTCACTACTGATATGCATACCAATGATCTAATTGTACTTAATGCATCAGGTACGGACAGTCACCCTCGTTTGAATCGTGTAATAAGGCCACTTCAGATTAACACTCTGTTTGAAAAAGCTCTATTATTGACCTAGGACATGCCCAGTAAATTGAATTATTTTATAAGCCGACTTGCCAACCCTATCCTGAGGTAAGGCCAGCCCAAGAAACAAAATATTTAATTGAAGTGGCCTAACAGGTGTTCACTTACTCAGTAGGATTTTTGTTCATTTCATCTGAAAGCTGCTGCCAGGGGGCATGTCAATACTATCTATGGTAAAACTATCGAGTAGTAAGGCAATAAAAATGTGAACTTTACAGTGGTCCTGTCCATTACTATGGTAATTTCAACCAATAAATTACCTACTTCCAAATTGGATTAGTTTTTTTTTAATTTCAGACAATAGATACATGTATGATTATTATCAAACTTGGATTAATTTTCTGCCTTCCAATATGCCACAAATGAAAGTTTATCGCATGACATATTATTTTGGACATGTAGGATTTATATTAATTGGGATCACTAGAACAAAAAATGGAGTAATGAACGGGGCAGATAAAGTAAGGTCTATAAAACCAAATAAAAGCTTACTTAAAACCAATAAAAAATAAAAACCATAAATCACCCATAATAATTTTTCAACATAAAAACCAGTCAATCTTAAAACCATAGACATGCGCCTGATTGAGGGCCTTAATAGTAATATTATCAATCCTAGTGATGTTGTGGCCTAATTGCAGTCCAGTCTAATATGTGCACTGTGTTAAAATCCATAAGGACTAGTTTTATAAGCAAACAATTTAAATAAGTAGACGCCATATCAAGCCACAAAATGTCCCTAGAGCATGATTTGCAAGCCTAGTAGACCTCTTGTAGTGTTGTTACTGCAAAAACCAAAGTTTGTAAGGCACTACCACAAGCAGCTTGTTCATTTTGCCACCAATAAGTGATTACTTGTAGTACTACATCAGTGTTTGTTCTAGTGCTCTTCCAGAACCAATAATATAATTGTAGTAGAGCCTTTCGGAAGGCGGGACAGTTGCTAAAAATATGACTGTCCTGGAGATTCAGGGACAGTTGGAGCCTATGGGTATCGGTATACTTACACCTTGATAGTACTGAGTATCTCGTATGGAGTACTGGAAGCTATATTCTCCATGCTTTCGTTTTAATAACAACACGCCTCTCTAAAAGATGCGCCATCTGGATCTGAATGTTTAACTTAATTTCCGGGCTCTAATTATGTGCCACCCAAGATTGGTACCATAGTTAATCGAATACAATGCATGATGCAATAAATTAGCATTTTACAAATTCTCATAACGTTTATTACCAGAAAAACACACATTTTTTTAAATTGAAATTAATTTAAGTACGGTACCGTATTTCTTCTAAAATTCAGCATGAAAATAATATTGCTTTAGCTTCGCCGAATTTTTATTCAAGATTATATCTGTGTGCGCATTCTATTCCCATTTATAGCATATACACATGATGACCTTTGCCGAAAATTAGAGACTATTTTTAATCATTCAGTAAAGGGTACCAAATAATTACAAGGGCCGAATTTTTAGAAGAAATACGGTAATTATTTTTTAGTGGCATGTTAATTAGATTGGATACGGTACCAGGAGCATATGAGCCGCCCAAAGGGCGGCGAAGGAGCGTCCGACTGCATGTCAGATGTGTTAGGCGAAGTTCATTAGCTATGCTTGACCTTATATGGAGTGGCCAGCTGCAGGGTATTTCCATTGGTTAAGCTCCATAGTGATAGCACCGCCCGTAGTATACAGTCTACAACCACACTACAGACTAAGTCAATTAGCTAGTACAGTGTGGCTTGTACAAGAGTAATCTGCTATGCACCGCACCAGCTGTACGTTCCAAATAAGGAAGTGTAGCCTTAAGGACTTCGCCTAACACATACTACAGCCAATCCTACGGTAGTCGGACGCTCCTTCCCTGCCCTTCGGGCAGCTCATATGCTCCTGACGGTACCTATGCATGCAATCCGTATTAGTGCATTCTTGTGGTTGCTCTCTACAACTACAGTAACTGGAACTGTATAGTAACTGTGTTTCTTGGCAAATTTGCAATATGCAGACTAGCTATTGCTATTGCGCAGAGGGTTTTGCACTTTAGTGCTTCATTTGTCTCGTTTCATTCATTTGTCAAATCAAAACCAGGAGCTCGTTAATACATATACATGTAGCCTATACACATTCAATAAAGGTTTCTCCACAAAATGTTCACGATCTGCAAACAGCTTTACAGTAAGGCTTGTAGTAGTGTTCAACCCTTTAGGGGTAGGAAATTCCTGTGCTCCCCACACAATCCTTGCTAAATACAGTTACTGCAAGTGACTTCAACAGCACTGTGCATGTAAAGCTGAAAGTTTTTAGAATGTCCTTGCAGAGGTAAGCCAAGTCAAATTGAAGAAAGATGTATGAAAGATGTATGTACTACTACACTTGTATCAAGGGTGACCACCAAAATTTCTAACCCTGACCTCAAGATAAGATGCACTGCATATGGGCTCTCTTTCATCCTGATGATAATTACTTACTTCTTCCAGCTTACTCTCAAGATAATCAACTCGCTGCTTCAGCCTATCCACAGCTTCTTGTGAGCAGTCACTCTGATTGTATAACATACATATATACATATTTACATACATGTACATATATAAGTGAAATCTACATGTACCTACCTTTAGACTACTTTCTGTCAATGTAGGGCTATTAGTATCCCTCATTTCACCAGATATCAAGGTGTCAGGAGCAACTGCAACAGCAGATGTTTGCCTTATCCACTCTTTGATGTCCATTTCAGTACTTTTAGGAAATAACTGATCTTTTGACAGAGATAGCTTCTGCATATCACTTGAAACTCCATTTGTATCCAGTTGATCACTAGTAGTAGTTTGCTGAACACATCCTGCAAACCAAATTTATCTCATCACATATTCATCACATAAATTTGAAGCCTTATATACTTTTGCACATGCTAAAGTCTAAAATTTGGAAGAGTTTAAAAATAATACCTCTGCAGTGTTAAACATCTGCAAATATGTGTAAAATTAAATGCATCTAGAGGGAATTTTGACAATAAATACATGTACCTGCATCTGATGATGCTTTCTCATAAAATTGATAGTGTCCGATCAGATGGTTATGCCCGAAGCTGAATCAATCTACACTAGCTATATAAATAGTATAGAAATAGGAATGAAATTCTCACGCTTTTCATGAAACATTCCTATGTGTATCTGTTCGTGTACATGAATCTCTGAAAATGCCACGACCATGCCATTAAATACAGCAGCAATTGCTATCTACCAATTCTTCTTTAGCAGTTTTGTATATCTACATGTCTGCAAGTTTTGTGCCATGCTATACATGTACAACAATACTTCATAAGTTAAGTGGCGTTGCTATAACAACACACAGAATCATGTATTACATGGGATAGGCTTCAACTTCCATAATAATCTTGGTTAACTGTAAAGCTGAAAGTCTTATTAATGCTCGGTGCATGTGCACAAGGGGTACAGTAGTCTGTTCGTCTGTCTGTCTGTACGTTACCACTCTACTGTCTGCGTAGGACATTCATGCAACAAAAATGAACATACCAGCCAATTTTGCACCAAACTCCAAACGTTTTCAACTAAGGGATTTCACTAAAAAGTTTAATTCTCTCACTTATTCCTATAGCATATAGCACATTTTTCAGCTCCCAGTATCGTAAACTACGGTTAAATCCCCTCCGTATACTACTTGTAGTAATGCCTATAACCATATGGCTAAAGGGATACAGGGTTCTAATAGGTCATAGGGATAGGGCAAACTGTAGTTGTCACGTGGCAGTGTCTAATAAAAGCCCACCGTACATCCCAATCACTTAAGTGAGCCTGAGTTTGAGGCTAGATCATAGCTATGGTCTCATCTCAGAGTCAAGTGAGTTGCATACATGTAGTTGCCATCCTATCATAGCTTTGTAGTACATGAGGTCAAGCTTGGTTGTACGTGCAATCTTTGGATGACAGCTATACATACATGTAGCTGTCTGCTGTCTACTAACCTGGCCAGTATTGCATAATAGTGTCAGGTTATGAAGTGACATCGTTCTCAGTTGCTATCTGCATGAAACAAACGAAGATTCTTTGCGGACAACTTAACTGTTCGGTAAAACTTGCCGATGTTTCGATTAGATGCTCTAGTCATCCTCAGGGCAAAAGTCTGCCCTTTTTTGCCCGGAGGATAGATCTAGTTGAAACGTCTGCAAGTTTTACCAAACAGTTAAATTGTCTGCAAAGAATCTTCGTTTGTTTCAGTGTCAGGTTAATATTTCAGAGCCACTCACCGCATCAGCACAACTTAATATTGTAGCCCTGCAAGAACATGCACCCCACAACGTTATCTTCACAAACTTACTATTCCATAATTTTAACCATGATTTAACTCCAATCTAGACTCGCATAATAATATTATTGTGCTATCTCAGCGGTATCAACCATCAACAGTATACTGTTATAATTTGCTGAATTTGTGCCAAGCGTTTTGTACTTGAGTGCTTTCATTCCCATTGTTGCCAACTTGGCCTTGTTCCCAGAACTGACTGCTCACAAGGCAGTGTCTGACAAACTTGGGCCGAATCTCATATTCCGTGGTGCATGCAAAAACACCAGTTATGCCAAGCAGTATAGCTGCATGGGTGATTTGAAATTAGTCAGCATGACTGCATTGGATGAGTCCAGCAATAGCAATATTATATTCCTGAATAAGCTTGTCATATGACTCTACCAGAGCGGCAATCTGGGTGCATGCTACACGAGTCAATATACCCACTCAAGTTTACCAGACTCTATAGATAAAATTCGTCTATTGTCAACCACAGGCATCATGATAGTATCAAAATAAACATCATAGCTATAAATGAGATTACCTGCAATTTTGCATCTAGTTTCTTCAGCCAGTTGTTGGTTAGTGTGCTGCGAGACCTATAATAAATATCGCGTGTACAATTATCTGATCAGCATGCACACTATCTAGTCTGGGCAAGAGTAAATAATAAAGAGAGAGAAGAGAATATCCAACGTGCTATATACTCTGCATAAAATGTCTGCGGAAAGTCACATGCCAGGAATTCAAAATTGACCAATGAGAGCGCTCACTTCAAATGGTATGTCGTGGGTGTGGCCTAAGTGCAAGCTAATGCAAGCACTATTTCGACTGAAAACGCTAGCAGATAATAATATGAAACGAGTGTTCATGAAGAATCTAGTACAAAACTCACGAAAAATGCCTCTATTGTTCACAGTCCTAAGAAAAATTAAGTGTTTAGCCCCTAGGGCTAGTCACGTGCGCAAGGCAGGAAGTCACGTTATTCGATGCAAACATCTTGTATGGAGCAGGTTATAGCGTGTTGGACACTCTCTTCTCTCTCTTTATTTTCTACTCTTGGTCTGGGGTAATGGTCACAATAAGATCTAAAAGGTATGAAACACAGGCAGGTATGCATGTATATATGCACCACATGCACAATCCTATTTCAATGAGGAAAGGCATATACAAAATCGAAGAAACACCAGAAGGTACAAATCTGAAGATGTTACATACTATGATATTGGAACTTGCAGGAAGCAAGGTCTTGGTTGGTAAGATTGTTTGCCCAGTCTTGGATTTTGTCACGGTAATGTTTACATTCCGCGTTTTAATTACTGGTTGATAAGTAGATGATACTGCAGAATTTTCTTCCATCTTACCACCATACTCTCTGTAACCTGCCTTTTGCAAATGGTCGTCTGGATTTGAGGAGCCATCAGCCTCTTCACGTTGCAGTACAGTGCCATCAGATGATGACATTCCTAGGATACCAGTAGTCCTGCCAGGTGTACCTACAAAGGACTGGGAGGAAATACTTGCCTTGTTAATTGGTTGAGGGATGTTAGTGGTAGAGTTTCGTGTAATCTTAGAAGCACTAGTTTTTGAATGGCCACCAATATTAGCTGGAACAGTTAAACGATGAATCAAAGGTGGGCGTCCATAAGTAGGTGACTGAATAGATGACGAGGAAATGCTGTCCCTAGCTTCCCTTCTTGCACGTGGGTCATTTGCTTTATGTCGGAAAGACTTTGGAAGAGTAGAAAAGTAAGACGGAACTCCGCCTCCTCGTTCTTCCCATCTTTTTGTCCTTTCTCGTACAGAAAGTGGTATATTACTTCCTGAACCTTGCGAATTTTGGGACGATCCTTGAGAGAGCTTAATTTCCTCCAATAGCCACGGTTCTTGCTCAGATAAAGTCAGATCAGTAACTAATGGGTCAATTTGATCAGGCTCTGCTTGATTATCATCTTCCTGTTCGCCAGATTGTGACTTCTTACGAAATGGCATTCTAATATTTGAATGGCGGCTAAAGGAATGAGATTCAAGGTCCATACTAGGGTGTGGAACAGGAGTACTTTGATTTGATAGCAAAAGTGATGCATCCCAGGACATAGGTCTAGACATTTTTGAACCGTGTTTGTTTCTAAATTTTACTTCACCATCTTTTCCTACTCCATTTGAAACTGGCTTAGGCGAGTCCAATCTGATAGGAATATTGGACTTAGTCATTTCGGACGTACTTGTGACAGCTTTCATCGGTGAATTAGCTAATGAAGGTATCTTGGAAGGTGTTTTATTGCCAGTTGGATTTGTGGGGGTGAAAGAAAATCTTTTCGTCAACTCACTAACTTGACCAGGAGTAAGAGGAACATCAGATTTTCCAGTAGTACCTGATTCCCCACCTTTCCACCGTTGGTCTTGATTTGGAGTTTTCTTATGAAGCTTCAATGACAGTGGAGCAGCAGTATGTGCTCTTGCACTTGGAATTTTTGTTGATGAAGAAATTTGAGGCTTCATATGTGATGAAAGTTCATCTATTGTATGTTCCATGGGTTCTGGTTCCCACTCATGTCCCATTTTTCTGTCCATCAGATCTTCAGCCATGTGCACAACACTCTCCCTTGTAGCTTTCGGCATTCTCCTAACACGTAGATATCCAGCATTATCTTCATGACCCTTTCGATGACCTAATGGAGACCTTGACTTTCGAACACTACCTTCAAGCCTGTCATATACTGGCTCACTGTCATCAACCTGCTGAGACTTAGTCAGATCTCCTGCTTCCATCTATGACACAAAAATATAAAATGTAAATCTACATGTAAAGTCTGGTTTTATTAAATTATTGTGTAAAACTAACAGCTTCCATGTAAGAGGATCGATTGGTGTGAGATACAGTCCTTCGATGCCTTCGTAACTGTACTTGACTTTCTACTCCATTTTGTTGCTTTTTGCTGCTGAAAAAGATGCAATACAAACTTAAATATCTCCCTATCTATCATCATAACACCACAATATGTATAGGGCCACAGAGGTACATGTAAGGACTGCATGGACAAAAGGAGGGCTGAAATGTTTGATATAAAATTTGATATCACACAACAAGTATGCACTCGACCCAAATACAAAATGTAGGATGATTATGATAACAATGACATACAGTACCTTTCACCAACATCACTATGGCTTGGTCTGTTTGACCAGATGGAGAGCCAATTAAGGTCAGGATAAAAGAGAGGAGCTCTGCATAGAGGATGAAAATTTTTGAGACCCTGAAAATATACATGTACATGTACCTAGCTACTTCATACAGCAGTTACTGTAGCAACATAATTTTTAACTCGCAATTGTGGGATAGTTGGAGGTGATAGAGGGTCATTAGTATGTTAATGGCTTAGTAGTGACAGCTACCAAAAATAATTAAATGTTGGTTTGCATTCAAAATTTGGCTGATTGGCCTCAGCCTGTGAGAACGAAAATACTGGCAGATTTAAATGTGGCAGATAACTGCTAGCCACACCCCGAATTTGGCATTATTGATCAAGGGGAGTGGTACCAGCTGATCAAGCAATATGGAGTTGAAACAGCAGTGGAAAACGAAGGCATCATCTTTTCAAGGATATTCGAACTCCAAATATCGACGGGAGATAATTCTTCACTGAATGCAGAAAGATCAGTACATAGTAGCAATGCGAGTGACATATTTCACACGAGAGCCCAAGACCATAACTACCGATTTGCTTCACAATGCCTCATCATACTGGCGGATTTTAATTATTATGGCAATTGGCTGGTCAATCCACCGAACTGCCAAATCTAATTCATTACCAATATACACATTATAGTACTTGCAACATAGGGCCCACTTAGTCTAGTGCATATCCACCTGGCCATCTCCAACTCTGCCTTAAAATTCCCTGCTACGTTCAAAGATAATACAAGCTTTGAAATTCCACTGCTACCACAAGTACAAGATATAGTTATTATTATAGATACACATAAGGTGCTAACAAGAGGGCTTACTATAGCATCCAGGATAACTGCCTATGGTAGCTTTACCATAATTATTCCACACAAATTTTCAACACCCTGGGCACATACCCGGTGCACATGAACTGGACGCTTACCATGTGCCAAGGCATGTGCAAAATTTGTGAATGGAGTAAAAAAAACAACCACAATACGCTCTTTAGACACAGGTAATCATTCTTTTGTGTTCTTACACTAAGGTATTTATTATGGATAGGATCTTAACGGTGGAATACCGTAGTTAATCAAATGCAATGCATGATCCAATTCAACGCAATAAATTAGCATTTTACGAATTCTCATGGTGTTTATATATGGAGCGATTGACGACCTTTACCAGAAAAACGCGCATTTTTCAAAATTGAAATTACTTTTTTTCCATGCGTAGTATTAGATTAAGTACGGTAAGTGTCCCTCAATGCTATGCATTCTTTGGCATGCAGAAATTTGCTTGGGCACTTGCCATAACTATTGTTGTAGGATCTGAACTGGGAGCTTACCTGAGAGAGGGCACTTGCCTAGGATACTACCATATAGACCCCAAAAGGTGAACTGCCATACTGTCCTATAAATCTAGCAAATTCAAATCAGACAGCAGTGGCAAAATGCAATCGTTGAGCCATGTTCAAGAAAGGTTCAAAAGTTGGAGCTGGAAGGTCTTCAGCTAGGGGTGGAAGGTAAGAGGTATATCTGGGGGACTGGCAAGAGTCAGCCATGCCAGAACAGCTATGTCTACACGTATGTCTAGCCCTAGGTTTCTGACTTGGTTTGCAGGGTAGTGTGTGGATTATGTTGTAATTCTACCCAGTACTAGAAGAAACAGCTTGCCTCTAGTTTCACGTGGCGAGTCACTAAAGTGAGGCATAAAATGGCAATTTTGAATGGTATCAACACCAGCGCTAGGGCCTCCCACAATGGAAGTGGGCATGGAAGAATATTCACACAAGCAACAATAAAATCATCATTTTGTAGCCATTTATTGTTGCATGATGGTTAATAACACATAAGCCCCGTTTACACATACCAAACCAGTTTAAACTGAACCGGATTAAACCGCGTTTACATGCATACGCTTGATCCAAGTTAAGATATTCATAGCCCACTACTATGCACGTAACCCACTTCTAATCCACATCAGGATGTGGGTTACAATCCGGGTCAACTAATTCGGTTTACAAGTGGATTAGCGCGTTTACACATAAGCAAGTTAGTTTAACGTGAATCCTGACCCGAGTTTAGGCCTACGTGTAAATGGGGCTATAGAGAATTTATTACTGTATTACCTCTAATACCAGAAAAATAATTATTTTGGCCAATGTCCGCTATAATTAGAGCACACGAAAATAGTCGGCGTTCAAAGTGTCCGATGAATTAGAACATGCTTTCACACATGCGCATTCGGTCAAATGGACGTGCGATCGAGCAGCTGGAGCTCCCTGTTCATGGTGGGAAAGAAAACAACTCGCCTCCTTCAGTACCACCAAAGAAGCAGCTGTCCATTACAAATTTTGCTCGATCAGTACCACACTAGCGCGAGCTGTCCAACGATGTCCGGATAATTAGAACAACAAAAATTCAAACTTCATTGACTGTCCGGTGTAATTAGAGGTAAAAAAATAATGGTGTCCGGATAATTAGAGATGTCCGTTAAATTAGAGGCAATACGGTATTCTATACTTGCACAGCAACAATGAAAGAGCTGAAATATATTGCCTGGGAACGAGGCTAATGGTATGTACAATACAAATTTTTACAAGAATTATTATGTACAATCACCTTTCACTCTGGGGGGCAGGGGATGGAGGTATAACAAATGCCTTAACCAGTGACCTATTTCTGTCTGTTAAAACTTCAAGTATATCTGAATGACTATGACAGCATACAAGACGATCTTCCACCTACATAAACATGTATGTAAAACATAGTTACAAGTTAGCACAATATTATGCATATGCATGCATAATGCCACGGAAAGTACAGTGAGCCTGAGCAAGCAATAGTTGTTTATAAATTGAGAAAGCAACCTGTCCATTAGTGGAGGTGAGCAGGGAGGTTGCGCATGGTCTTACGAGTTTCTTCCTTGACATTCAGAACCACAATACCATTGTCGTCATGTACAAATGACCAACCACGTAGTCACTGTGTTGATTTCAACTCAAAGTACCGTATATGTTGTAATTAAGGTGCCACCTTAATTTAGGCACCACTTCTCAAGTTCGGAATTTGTTTTCTCCTAAATATGGCACCAACCAGCGTCTTGAATTTTTTTTTTTTTTTTGTTAAATAAAGATGCACAGTCAATAGCTCACCAATTACCTTATTTAAGTATCAAGCAGGATTGGAATTATTAAATATTTTCTGGTACCTTTTCACACCAAATATGGTAGTCAGAGTGCAGCTACCACTAGCGCTGCTGCTGACATTGCAATAATTCATTCCACCCATTCAATTAGTGCAATGAGATCTGGCCACTAATCATCAGCATACCAATAGTATAATACTCTGCACAGTACTATTATAGTATACCTATCTTATTTGCTTCATTCCTGCTGCCTTCAAAAGATGCTGTAACTCGTGAACATATCCCTCAATTTGAAGCCTACTAAAGCCAGTTTTTTGCCAAATTCAATCGATTCGTTGTGTTTACGCGTCACTCAGGCACATAGATCTTGAGATATGGCTATTTTATGGCAACTATGACAACGACAACATGACTGATTACTTCATCCTCTTGTGCATGCATGCGGGGTAATTTTTGTGCTACAAATTTTTATGTAGCAATAGTTTCTTTCAAATTAAACATGTACTACATATTTGCTGTATAGGTTAGTACAGGTAAAATATTTTTCACGCAAAAAATTTTGTCTGCGCAAAAAACAATATTATAACAACAAAAAAATCACAAATTTATGGTACATGTATGTAGATGGCCAGTTAACACAACGGTATCACAGGTATCACATTTCATAGGGTCAATATTAACTAGCACAATTATGCAATGTATAATGAGCATGGCATGATCAAGTGCATCAGCAAAAATTAAACCTGAGCAATACGACTATAGCAAAAATATATGTACTTAATTAATTCTTAGGTGCACCTCCACACCTATGGTATAACACATGTAATACCTGTAGAATCCGAGAGTGGACCTGCAGTCCCGTAGTCTTTGCCAATCCATCTACTTTTCTCACAACTCCAGATTCATCAATACCAAACCCAAGCATACCATTAGTGTTTCGATGAAAATCCATAAGAATGGCCTGAAATGATAAGTTTGTCAAGTATATAAAACAACTGAATAATTGTTGAGGAATGAAGTAGGCATTATAGTGCATGAAGTACATGTATGAACCAACGAAAATACTGGGAGCAGGATTCTCATCTGCTATAGAGAAGCTTCTCCTATCTGGAAGCTGATTCTTGTATGTGGTTAGACATGCAAATGGAGCTGTCACAGTATTCCTCCTTTTTACTCTTGCTTTTACTGCATACACCCAGCCACATATATAATATGTAGAGCAAGCATAATAATATAACAAATGTAGGCACCTCATGTGAAGGGGTAAGGTTGGAGGCCAGAGTCTGAAGCCTGGTAATGATCTCTAATGCATCTTCCTCAAAATCACAACACTCCAGACTTATACAGTAAGCCACATCATAGAAGAGGTTAATCCTGCATAACATTATGTGCTTTATACACAATATATACGTTTGTATACTTACTAAACTTGTGGCTACATGCAAGAAGTTACCATATACATGTATATAAACTTTACACAGGATAAAATTTTGCCAAGCTCAGCTACCTTTGTATTAAATAGGGTAGAATAGATTTTTCTCCAGTGTGGTAAAGATTGCCATGTGCAATCATTAAACAGGACAAAAACTAGTGCAATTAATTTTCACCAATGATCATCGTGGCGAAATCGGCGAGAAGTATGTCTCCTGGCAAAAAAATCTACGTATACAGCCCAATGCAGGTACCGTACTTTCAGTGGAAGAGTGATGATACAGCAAGCTGTACAAATGTAACCTAGCGAAGTGGGTGCTCTACATTCTTGTGGACAAACTTAACACAAAATTTACTATTAGCCTTGTCCTCAGGCCCTCTCCCTCCGCTTTAATACTAATATTGCACACAAAGAAGGAGAGAAGACATAGGGATGAAATTAATCAACCATAGTCTCGCAAAAGAGAGCTCACTATCATCCACTATACCGTACCTACTCTCACTTCGAATTTCCACTAAGTATAAAATTTCAGGATAGGAATTCACACCATTGCTAGATCTACATATAACCAGGTTGAGGGTATATGCATGGCCAAATATTATTTATACTGACACTATATTACTAGTGGTGATGAAAGTCATCTGTGCGGGGCGAGCCTTCGCAAAAGTCACAAGATTTCTTTGAAAGCACACAGGCACGCAAGCACACATTGGGTTCGTACCCCAAAAGCTAGGCCTGAGAAGCTACCACGACAGTGAAAGTATCAGATTGCTAGTATGGTAGCTATAGTCCAATAACGTTGATCACCTATACTAATTTAAGATAAATCTACATGCCATGACCATGAGTCCAAGTACCTGTAGCCAGGCTCTGAGAGGATAAGCCTCCATGCAGTCATCTTTATGTTCAGGAAAGTGGAGTCTACCAGTGATGTTAATCATGGACCTGAGCCTTACCAGAGTGGTACAGCACTCACCTTTCCAGTTTTATGCCTTGCCTACACTCGAGTTGTCTCTCAGATCGATGGTGCAGTGCGGGCGTATGCGCATGTGCATGACGACCATCACCTTACGCGTTCAAAATTTAACTCTCTCCTCACTGAAATGATCACCCCACAAACATATATATATATATAAAACCGCTTCCTGTACCTCGTGTATTCGGGGCTCGCTCAGGCTCGCCTCGAATTAATTTCGAGAAGACCACATGTAAATATAATATGCATGACACTTCTAGCTTAAAGTTATTTACCTGGTTCCATCCTGTACCCATCCTGAAACATCTCTCGTTGGGATATGCAGTAAGAGATCCTGTATTAAAAAATAAAAAAAAATAGTCAGAGACTGGATCCTAATTAAGTGTCATCTCTTTGACAGTTATGAAATTCAAATGCCCAAGATTGTGGCAACCAAAGCAGGAAGATATTAAAGAGTGGCGCGGTAGAGTGTTAAATACTAGCCATTAATCTTGGTGTGGTTATATAATACGTTTGATCATAAATGTAACCACAGTTATTAAGCACGGGAAGGGTGCTACATTACATCCAATGGTTGCTTCCTGAAGCATAGGGCTTATGATAACTTTTTACATTTAATTATTCACACAATGTCAGGCATCATTCAAGTTAACCTAACATTATAAAGAATATTTAGAAATAATAAGCAGGGTTTCATTTAGGGTTTTCGTCAAGGGGGGCAAGCGTGATAATTGCAAAGTTAAAGAGGGGAGGGGGGCTGAAGACTATAGCAATACTTCAAGTGTTTCATTCACAAAGAATAATGTAGTGCTCATTATACAAGGGGAGTCTGGGGGTATGCTCCTCCAGGAAAATTTTAACCTCTGAGACTTTCTGGTGGCTTCTGAGACTCAGTTGGGGAGAAGCCTGCCAGTGATATTCATTGATTCCAAGTGTAGTGTGAAGCTTCAGATAGTTTATGGGTTAAAAATGAGCAAAATAGCCACTTTTGGACACTCTCACCATTCAAGTTTTTTTTTTTTTTTTACATGTACATGTATTGCATGTATGGTTGGTGGCTACAACATCTGCATTAGGCTGAAATTCAATTTTGCATGTATGGTATTGATCATTAAGGAAAGAAAGTCAATATGCATGTAAAGCTTTCCCAGTGTGACAGGAGGAAAAAAGTTGGAAAAAATGGTCCAGATGGAAATCGAATTAGTGTACACATTTGAAGGCACTGAGCTTAACTATTAGACCATCTGGATAGTAGCATACATGTAGCTATGACTTTCGTGTTTTGACGACAAACATTGTGCAGACACAGTGCCTGGCTGCCAGTCACATGACCGGTCATTATTAAATTATCACCTGAAATTGTTCATTGACCAACTGTTAGCATTAGCCCTGGAAGCATGACATGCACTGGCAAAGACGGTGCTTGGTGCTATGGTGCTCATTTTACATCCATGTCACACAGAAGTCAAAACAACAACCATGCAGATATCTATCATTTTTTTTCATTTTTGTGCACATTATCCAAATGCCACTTTATATGGACATGTATACGTACATACATTGTATGTCAGAATAAAGCTTTATGGACTGGACGATGTTGCAAGTATTTTAAACATGCAGTCATAATTTGATAGTTTTGCGTATACATGTACATGCACACAACACATACACATGTATATCTTCTCAGATATAGCACTCATCCTTCTACTGTACTCCCTCAAATTAATCGGGCCCCGATGTACATACTACAAAATTTGTTGCATAAGTACCGTAGTGTCCCGGGCAAGTGCCCACTCCTGGGTAAGTGCCCATGTACCGCATTCCAAGGTGCCACTATAGCAGTTTCTATACAAACATGTGGGATTTTGATCCCGGGTAGGTGCCCATGTGGGCCAAAATCGTGAGTTATGCTTAAGCGCCCATGGGCGCTTACTCGGGACACTATGGTACATGTACAGGCATCCCTAATATGGCAGTATAAATTTCTAAATAGTTCATATTACAAACTGAGTGCATACATACATATATACTATAGCTGCCACACATGTAATTATATGTGTATGTATAATAATATATATTGGATACTCATTATTTTGATCTCTGTACACAAGTACATGTAAGAGTAGTGCATACTTCAAATCTTACTGTGATATTAGCATCAATGAAAGTAATGAGATCTGGCCCCATAGCCATGATACATTGAATTTGTGCATCGGATTCTTCAGAAAAAGGGAGAGGCTACAGTAAAACATACACATGTACATGTATTCTGATAAAAGATAAAATTATGAAAGCTAACTTTTCCACTTCTAAAGATAACAGAGACCTTCCAAGTCAATGCTCCAGGAGTATAAAATAAAGTAGATTCTTGTCTCGTTCTCTCCCTTTTCTTATGACCAAGATTACGCAGAATACCAGCTATATTTTCAATACAAATATAACAAGTACCGGTATGTACATATATAAAGTGACAATAATCAGATTTTTTTTCTATAAATGGCCAGGAGGGGAAATCCTACCCCCCTCGAAGTTCATATGCTGCACATATACGTACATAACCAAGTGGTGAATATCCATGATTTCCAAAGAAATCTTATGCTGACATTTTTGTGAAATCTAAAGTGTGCCGTTCAATTGATCTTCCCCCCTTCAGAAAATTTCCAGAAAAACCCCCTGATAGTGTTTATAACTACATATACGTAACACACTATGCATTGGGTACGTTACATCTACATGTATGAATGTGATCTGAGCCAGCTGCAGGTAAGTACATGTAGCATACAGGATTTCTTAGGGGCATTTGTCCCATCACCCCCCCCCCCTCAAAGAGAGATACACCATTCAAATACACAATAACATTAATATTATGACATAACGCATGTAGAAAGTCGGCTTCCCCCTCCCCCATTACACATGCAGCACAGTACTACATTCCATTTGTATAATCAATACTTTGCACTTTCTCCTTTATCCTACTGTGACCTTTTCTGCAGCTTGAAGGTAAGATGCAAGCTTCCAATGATGCATGACTTTCTTATATGCAGCTAACTGCTGACCACTACATAATACATATACGTAAGTGTACACTGTTGCCTGTTTAGTACAGTATTAAATTTTATGCTAGTGCCCTGACTCTGACTGCTTTCACAGAGATCGCCTAGCTCTATATGTACAGTTTCAACACTCAATGGCTGAAGATACAGTCTCTTATGTATCGAGGCATAGCTATGATCGAGGGAAATCGTTTCCGCAGACTTTTCATAATGGACATGTATGTACGGATGGGCAATTAATTTTTTATACATATATGTAAATGTTATACACAAGATACACTATGTCATGTAAATAAACCATACCAACTCTTCCAGATGTGTTGGCTTGCTCAATATTGATGGCAGTGACATGGCTTTCTGCCAGATCATTAAGGTACTGCTTCCTAGTTCTTGTAGCCATAGCAGAAAATTTATCATTGCGAAGACTAGCATTGCAGGCATTAATCACTGAAGAAAGAGAAAATGCACTCCATCACAATCACAATGTAGACAGTACTTAAATTGCCAGTGGTTTTTACTGCAGCAGCAACATATATACGTATGCATTAAAAGAGTCTGGGAACAAGGTTAAGCATCTAGCAATTAAAAAAAATAATCTAAGTTTCTTGCGTACACGTATATCTAGATTTTTTTTAATCTTCAATCAATACATGGTGCTGGCAACATTTGAATTCAGCGACATGGCAAATACAATGTAGGATTAAAGACAGTCAAATTACGGTACATTACTGTGCGCACGTGGCCATCTTTGCTGGTTAAGATTCTGCAACATGCTGTTAGGCATTTTAAAGCTATGAATTGTGCAGATTGATTCGTATATCTACGCATGTACATGTGCATTAATTGGTAGGTCTAGTACATGTACAGCAATGCTGCATACTGGAGCAACAGATTGGCACTGGTTACCTCAAGCTACTTGTACATCTCGAGAATCCCACTTATGCATACTCAATAGTGTGTGCACAGTTGTACCAGGCTTATGCAGGGCCTCTATGGTGCTCTAACCAACTGAGCCAAGCTATGCCTTGGCCCACTGCAATGCTACCATCTCTGACTCATAAATTAGTGGAGGCCATTGTAGGCAAACCATGTCACCGTGGTAGTCATGGCCTCTGGGCTGGGCACGAGACTAGGACTAGTTAGCTAGGTGGCATTAACGAAATGGCAATCATGAATTCCCCTCAGGGCAAATAGAAAAAGAGCAAAAAGCAATTGAAGGATGAAGTAGGGATGGTAGTGCAAAAGTACACTTTGTACGGATAACTTATCACATCACTATACATCCCTAAGCTTGCTTTTTAATAGCGGTGGGACTCTTGAAGGAATAAATGAATAAACTAACCAAAAATTTGATAATCAATACTGCACGACTATCCATGGATTTCCCCCACATGCATAGCTTCTTATACTTTTTACTGTTCGTTTTTATAGCACTCAGATAATTCATGATTGTCATTTCATTAATGCCACCTTCTCCATGCCTGACAGATGACGTACATGTACAGTACAGCTCACAGGCAACTTGACAAACGAGTGCGAGTGACACGCGTGTATGAAGCGCCTGCTTGCGAGTCAATTTCCGGCAACCGCGTGTACCCAGGACCCACGTTTCGAGTGCACGCGCTCGCGAGGGCACACGCAAGTATTCGAGACTCGACAGCAAAAAAATCTAGCTAGTTTGTGAGCTAGGTATAGTTTTATTGCCTCTCTTCTCTCAACAAGCTTGCTAAAGCTTTCTAAAAGTTTCATGCCTCAGCTGCTCACGATCACGTTCACGACTACTCGAGACTTATCATGAAAAAATACGGAGAATAGGAAGCTTATCTATGCCTAGCGAATCTTTTACTACCTCTCTTCGCTCAGTAAACTCACCAGCGTTCATCAAAAAGTACGGTAAGTGCGCAAACTGCCTGTTGTCTCGATCTTGCCACCACTGTCTTGTTGGTGCAATAATTGGACCACGCCCTATACGTACTCGCGAGTGCGTGCAGATATGCGCCAGCGTGCAAGTACTCGCGTTTTCACGTCGAGGGCGCCTTTTGCACGCGCGCATGAACGTCCAGGCCACGCGAGTCACCTCCTCGCTACTCGTACTCGTTTGTCAAGTTAGCGGTGATCTGTACTGTACATTGATATCATGCATGGTTGCTAGGCCAATAAGGAAAGTACATGTACATGTAGAGTACATAGGCAATATCGCTATCTATGGCAACACCGAAATCAAAGTATAGGATATCAGTCTGTACCAGAGCCAAGAAGTAGGGTGAACACGCATACATACACACACACTTTAATCAAGAGATGATCAGAGCACACATACAAGTACTGTATGTACATACATTTGGTGAGGATGAACTCTCGAAAGTTCTGATTTTTGTCAAATACTGCATTATCAGGGATCTCGGGTCCAAAATAGGGAATATCATGGCTTCTAGTAACAGCAACTCTGAAAGGAAAAATAATACTGGTTCATGTGTGCATTTAATACATGAGTATACATTAATTATTAGCCCTCAGTGCATGTGCCGTAGGGTTACGGTAGTCGTTCTGTCTTTGTTTATCTATTGCCACGAAATCTGCTGCTCATTTGTATGTTGAAAAAAAGGTGTCATAGGATTCTTTATGGTGTTCTAGGGATTTACCACACATGTGGCTTTTGCTGAAAACGCTTTGCTCAAGAGTTCTAACGTTGTTTGGTGGTCACGGCTGTCTTCCTCGCTCCCTGGAGACAGTTATCACAAAATCATGTACAGGTGTACTTGTACAGCATTTGTCTGCTATGTGTACATGCTATGATGCCACTATCACATAATACATACATTTCCTAATACACACTTGGTTATACGGACAGCCATCGACAGTCCCCAAACAATCAGCCAGATACGCGTACTTACTGATCTCTGAACTAAGGATACCTCTCTATTCTGTATTATGGACACATGGTTCCATCCCAAACGATCACATTGCATAATTAACAAACTCTATAATATGGTCAAGGCCACGCCCCTGAATACGATCCCAAGTGCTAGCGCTTTAGTTTCACATGCATCATCAGGAAAGTGGTGGATTCATATGTACATCAAAACATCCCAGATATATTTATCTCTCCAACAGGCCTTGTTTGGGCTGAGAATTAAAAGTGTAGACTTTTATCATCGCTTCACCAGAACCTTGCTGTTTGTATACTATGTGATCAAGTACACGTGTTTGTATTTTATATTAATAGCTATTACTAGGTAACATACCGGTATTTGGTACAAAAAGAACATGGGTCTTCAACTCGAACAACAATGAATATATGTTGGAATTGTGACCGAATACAGCGAGGAGAAAAGGCCTCACAGCCTGGGTCTTGAAATATCACCGTTACTATATCATTGCCAATATGACGTTTTCTGAGTAACTGTAAAGGAATAAAAATAATTATAAATTGGACAAATACATACGTGCATGTACATGTATCGTACACACGTACAAGCAAAGGAGAGCATTCCTAGCTGGTCTACCATGAGTAATGCTATGTGTAGATCCACTGCAAAGTAAAATAGTATCAGCACAGGGCTTGCCAGTGCCAGAATCTAGCCCAGGCTATATATCACTACTAGACAGTATTCCCATGAAATGTTCATGAAAGGTACCGTACTCGCTCTAATTATCTGAACGGCCAAAAATAATTCGCCATTCGGTGTTAAATAGAAAATAAATAAATTCGGGCAATGGTTTGTTCGAGTGTAAATAGAACGGATCCGGTGCAAATGGAGAAAGCACTATTATAGCGACGAAGAACAGCAGTCGATGTCCAACTATAGGTTTATCGTTGTCAGCTCTAGAGTTCTCAGTATCGCTGTGCTCTCAGGAGCGATCGCAAAATGATCACTGTCTGTGTCTGTGTTACCTTTCCGCTCTTATATGCTGTCCAAGATGTGGTAGCCACACTCTTCGATGAACGTGGAAGAGTTGTCTCGAGCTCCTGCCATGCCGTACCGCGTGGCCGTTCGGTTGATTTAGAGCGGATGAGAAAACTTGAAATTCAAGATGTTCGACAAAGTAGGAAGGAAATAAATTACTTAAATTTGCCGTTCGGGCTATTAGAATGTTCGAATAATTAGAGCGAGTACGGTATACGAAAAACCTATAAAGTCTTAAAGTGATACCATGAAACTCAAAATTGATAGTAGGATATTCATGGGACATGAAAATGCCATGAAATAATTTCATGGGATATAAAATACCTATAATTTTACCAAAAACTTATGAAAATAAAAACACAGGTTTCAACAAACCTATAAAACACTACAAAGGCTATGAAAATTAATTTCATGGGATTATATAGGATATATGAAAATGCCATGAAATAATTTTCATGGGATACAAGTATGTCTAATGTCACAATCATAGGATACCGTAAATCTGGAAATTTTCTTTGTAAAAATATTTTCGTAGTCGGTGGCGGCTACGAAAATTAATCTTACGAAAATTAGCATGCACTATTAACGCTAATGCGGTAAGGGGTCGTCCCTACGAAAAAATTTTTACACGAAAATTTATCATACGAAAGTTTCTGTACACGAAAATTTCCAGATCTACGGTAATGTGGCTAGCATGCATGATCATCTATTAACAGTACATGCTCACAAAACATACAGGTGTAGAGACGCACAAACAGTATCCTGCCCAGGCATTAGTACCGTGCGCATGCGCAGATTGAAGCGGTTGCAGAGACCACACCCCTCATAGCAACTGCCCTGGCTCCAACTAAGTGTGCAATGGCGACGTTCTCGCTCTGCTCGAACGTTGTTACCGGACTACTGACAGGTATGACAAAGAACAGACCTCGTCTCTCGCTTCGCTCGAGGCTCGGTGGCTAGCGCCAGCGCCTGCTTAGCTAGCAGGCCTCTCGAAACACGCGGCACTTTCGCACCAATGGTTCGACAATGCATCTCTATGGCCTGAGGCATTAATAAGGCCACTCTTCTTTGTGCACACGGCCCTACAGTTCTGACCAATCCTGAGCCTTGTAGTGCGGACTTTCTCTCCGCCCGCGCCGCGTGTTCATAGCAACCGGGTGCATCCAAGACGCGTGCGTATCCATGCCCACATGGACTATATACGAAAAATGATTGTCTGAAAACTATTTTTCATTGTATATAGTATAATAAAATACTATGAAAATAAAAATCATAGGTTTTAACAAACCTATGATACCAATTTCATGGGATTTTTTTTGATTTTATCACGACAGTGCACATGCATTGCATGTGACATTGGTGCAGTGGCAGCTGCTTCTATTTTAAATCCTCGCAAAAATTTGTTTATAAGGTAGCAGTTCAGCAGAGCAGGCCAAGTTATTAGAGCCTAGCTCTCTTAGCTTAGTTGGCTGTGTGGTGAACTATCTATGGTACTGTGTGTCCGGACATCCCAATCTAAAGCACACTGCTGAGCAGCAAAAACTCCAAGTCTTCGGATGCTTAGGGAATTTTCCTTATAAGAATTAGCATGCAATGTGGAAGCAATAATTATTAGGTCTAAGAGTTGGTTGTGAACAAGCCTATTAGTGGGTATTTGGTTATCAAGTCAATAACCTATGTAAACTCCCTTATCAGTGTGTTTTGAGTATTTAGATCATAACTGATAAAAAATACTGTGATCTGATTGGTCAGGAGGAGGTGTCTATTTCTCATAGATACCATGGACACCTGTAAAATTCATAGCTTGAAGCTTGACACCAAACTTGGTTGTTATACTGTATATAATATCCTGTTATGCCTGTCAATAGTACTAGTCTGGTGGTAGATACAATGTTCGAACAGATCGAGAATATCGCAGTGAGAGGTGTGGTTCAAAGTTTGTGCCGCATCTCCATATGCGCATGAACTGTACTGACGGGGACATGCGGTTATATACATGTAGCTAGGGAGATGATACTGTATAAGATTTTCTCTGAGCATGTTGTTCATAGCTCATGCATATTTAATAGCCACATTATCCCATAACTGTGACATCAAGCACTTGTATCAAAAAAAAAACAGCGTAGTTGAAGTGCCAAAATCAAAGTATATGTGGTTGAGTACATACGACCACAAACCACTCACAGTACGCAATCTATTAGACAGGTTGAACCTGTTTGGAACTTGCTGCAGAGATATAATAATATAGCAAATGCACCTAAGAAGCAAAGTTAATGGTGACTTACCAGCGTTAGCTACCTTGTCTGTTAACTATTTATAGCATTGCTTATAGCAAAATTTCATAGCATTATCCTATAGGTACATGTAACATAATTATATACCATGAAGATTCAATGAAAATCCTAGCATTTTCATTGCTAAACATGCCATGAAAACCCCATCAAATTTCTCATGGTTTCATGGATTGAAATTTCATGGGTTTTTCATAGCTTTTGGCACGTTAAAAATTTCATACATAGGTATTTCATTGGTTTGTATTTCATGGTAAAATCATATTATGTTCATGGTATACTCATGAGCAAGTGACCCTATGAAATTTTAATGTTTCCTAGGGTTGATGGTCATGAAAATATCAATGCATGAACATGCATGAACACGAAATTATTCTTGGAACTTAATAGTGATTTCATACAAATACGTCTACTAAGCTAGCTGATTTATCCTCACAGATATACTAGATAAATATTTCAATTTATGTTACTATTTGTGACCGGATTTGAGAAAAGGGGGCACTTTGTGCAAAAAGCGATTTTTCGCCACTTTTTAACTTGCCACCATTTCAAGGCAGTGAGAGCCTCGGACTTGAAACTTGGTTTGCTAGCAGTCTGGGCCTTTTACTTCACAGATCCAACGTTAGAATCCTGAGCAAGCCTCCTGTCCTGAGCGGTAAGCCGCCAAAGAGGGACATAAAACGGCGATTTTTGAACGCAATGGACGCGGGCGCTCACCCTGCCACACCAGAAGTGGGCGGGGCCCCACGATTTGCAGCGTAGGATAATGGAAGAATATTCATGCCAGGTTTGAAGTTCATAGCTGCTATGGTTCTAGAGATATAAGCATTTTAAAACAAAAATTCGGGAAATGCATGAAGTGTCCCCTTTCTCAAATCCGGTCACATTAATCTTTTTAGTGAGAACTTAGCTCACTAAAAAAATTGAAAATAGTCTCTAATTTTCGGCAAAGGTCGTCACGTGTATATGCTATAAACGGGAATAGAATGTGCACGCAGACAGAATGTTGATTAACCTCTAAAAATTCGGCAAAGCTAAAGCAATATTATTCTTTTCATGCCGAATTTTTGGAAGAAATACTGTATATAATATTATGGAGGTCAAGTGTTAGACTTTCGGAACAACTTGCATGAGGGAAGGTGTGGACATAGTATACTGAACTCATACGAGCTAGACTACAGCTATGTACGTAATGTAATATTTGTACATACTTGCTGTTTGTTGGAAGCTGTATAGGGCAGCAAGGTGGACACATGGAACATGATTTCTGCATCCTTAAATTCAGTGTAGATACTGTACTCTCCAGTAGTATCAGCTATACAAAAACACAATAAAAGATATAATATATACAAGTACGATAAGGGAGCCCGATCATGTGGGATGGCACTACAAGATAATCTAATGCAACACATGGAAAAAAATAATTTCAATTTTGAAAAACTCGCACTTTTCTGGTAAAGGTCGTCAATCACTCCACATTATCTCCCCAGTAGCAATTTACTTTTCTGTGGTTATGAGGTAATTGTGGTGTAATCTATGATGAAATTATGATGAAATTATGATGCAACCTATGAGGTAATTATGAAAAAACCCAGGGCCTCGCTGGAGCCTTTCTGGGACTTGGAAGTCAGTAAATATGTAGAGTATCTTACGCGTGTATCCAGCGAATAGATTACAAGCTGAGCGCTACTTTCTCTGAGAAGCACTGTTGGTTGAACTTCACGTGTTTTCTTGGCTTACGTAATGCCGTGGATAGCCTTGCGCTATATATAGCACGCATCATTATCACAAGGGGCTGGCCCGCGCGAGACTGCAGCAGCGCGACCAACTTGAAGTTCGGAAGGAATACTGTGCTGTCGAGTTCGTCTCTGTGATTGAAGCATCGAAACTTGTCGCTATCAAGGTTGAGAGTCGATCTTAGATGCCATCTCCATGATTTCTGGGGCCAGCATCAATCGATGTGTACGCATTCTATTGACGACCTTTTACCATATGCACCATTACACTGTGCAGCTACTGGGGAGATGGTCAAGGGTTCATATAAACATCGAATTCAAATTGGATCATGCGTTATATTCAATTATGTACGGTAACTTCATTGCATAATTCCCTATAAATTGATAACAGGGGTTCATTTGTCCAAGAATAAACCTAGCCTAGGGTTCCATGCCAGCCTTTTCAAGTTAGTCAAAATTATGATGGCTATAGTCAATTCAGGTTTTTAAAGCTGTAAGCTCCATTTCAAGCACGTCTGAGTGCAGTAACGTGCAGCACAAACGAGCGAGCAACTGGCCGCCAATGTGCATGCATACTTGGATGTAGCCCACACACTAAGCAAAAAATGGGCCAAAAGTCACCACATAGTTGAGCTAGATGCACGTACAATGCAAGCAGGCATCCAAATAGCACTATGCACAATGTTCAGTAAAGGGTCGGCAACGTACCCCACGCACCCGTAATTTTTGGGTTATGGAATAAGATGGCCTAATGGCCTTTGGCCTTGTGGCTTCATGGCCAAATGGCCTTAAGCTAAGCAAGCAATTTGTCCCGGTTTGAGGTACCATGGACTGTGACTCCAGCCTGTCCCCAGGTCTCTTGCTGACTCTGTGTCAGGTTTGATCTGACACTGAATGATTGTTAAACTATCAGATCAGTGAAAAGAGCAAGTACACATGTACTTGTTTGATCATGCTGGTGCAATCAGATTCTAGTTCTTCCGAGATAAATAGTTCCCGTAACAACTGTATCCTGTCCAGGTACACGACAGTCGAGTCCAACTTAACATCAGTAACATGTTTGTATCGACATGACAGGGTAGCTCTATTAATTTAACTACACACCTGTGATTAGATCGTACAATAATTATCAGTAAGTGACATCTTATTACTTATTACTTACTCAAGCTAGTGGGAAACTTTTGGCAAGGTTTTATAATTGGCAATTTGCAATTGGTGAATTCGGTATAGATCACCAAATTAAAACTCGCCAAATGAATTTTAACGCATGTGTGCCTATGGCGGTAAGCATTCAGATACTACCAAATTTAAACTTAGCCAATATCTATGGAGAGCTATTTCACCAAATATACCCAGTATGCGGTCTCATGATGTTTTAACGAGAAATTTTGCCAGGAAAATTTTTCGCCAATTTTGCCACCTGCTGCTCTCATTGGCAACAATTTATCACACTAATTCCTTGTCCTGTGTAAAGATTGCATAGAGGATATGGCAACCTTTACCGCATTGGTGAAATACTTACTTTTCCATCAAATTTTCTGCAATACAAAGGTACATATTATACTACGCTTTGCAAAATTTTATCCAGCAAAACTTTTCACCTATAGAGTACATGAACACTGACGCCAAAAATTTTTAGTCCCTCATGTTCAATGCTTTGTATGGAGATTAATGATCACGCACATGAAATTAAAACACTATCCGCACTCCAGCAAGGCTAAAATTAATAGCAATTATATACTCTTGTTTAATACTAATAGCCGCGAATAACAGCCGCGGCTATACTACCTGTACAAGGTTTTAATAGCCATCTTTAATACCTTCTGATTAAGTCCCACAGAGCTTCATATTTGTGTCAGTAGCTAGCAGCCAAACAGTAGGTCATGAGCACAATAACATTTTGACGAGCTTTACCGTCATGATTAGATAAACCACTTTTCTTGTTAATGTAAGTGGACACTAATTCACAAAGTTTGCATTAATAAAATTGTCGCATTAATTTCCAAATTATAGCATTTTCAACAGTGATGTGGTGAATCATCAAAGAATAAAATACTTACGATTTTGAAGCAAACTCAAAACGAAACACATGACAGTCCTGGCTGTGTACATGTACATGTAGATGTATCAAGGCTGTGTACATGTAGATATATCAAGGCGATGGATTTTACTGTCAATTGGATCTTCAGCAATGTCTTGATCTATTTGTGACTATATCCACATCAGACTCAGGGATGGACTTCCCAATCAATGTACGTACATGTAGCTATGGTGCATCTATCGGAGGCATTATCAAGCTCTCTTTCACACATCAACGCCTATATCATGTATACATGTACATGTATATATTATATCTCTCCAAAAATCTGCCTCCCAGATCAATACAATAGCGCCTATTCCATACCATGTTATTTATTTAGGCGGCGTGGGACGTTTTTCTTGTGTTTATTGATACTGAGGGAAATGCAGCTGCTGCAATTGATAAAAAATTCGGTAAAAATAACTTTCGTAGGCAGAAGTTCGGGCAAATTTATACACGAATAATTTTAAAAGTTTTATTAAATTATCTGGATGTATAATGTACATTGCAACAATACCATAGTTAGTCGAATACAACGCGCATGTATGATCCAATTTAACGCATATGGAGTGATTGACAACCTTTACCAGAAAACAGTGCATTTTTCAAAATTGAAATTACATGTTCTATTACATGTAGATTACCGTGTTTATGCTAATAGAACGCAAGCTAAAAAAATAATTACGATTTTAAATTTTGTGCGGTTTTTTGGTAAAGGTCGTCACACGCTCCATTAAGATATACTATGAAAAATCCTAGAACGCAAATTTTCTTGCACTAATTAGATCATGCATTTTATTAGCATAAACATGGTAAGTACAGTACATGTATATACATGCACGTAGGTTTGATTGCTAAGACAACGAATTCTTATTACAATGTTTATGTCCTTGATGTGTGCATGCAATCCTTACTTTTATTATCAAGTTGTGCCCTATATTTTGAAAATCCTCTCATCTTCACTTTGGAGCCCAAAATCTCAAGAAATTCATCAAAAGCTTCACTTCCAAATTCTGAAACATAACATAGTGCATATTTATAACAATGGATATTGTATACATGTACCATTATATTTACTATAGTTGCACTTACGCAATATACTAACAAAATTGAAGGATGAAGTAGGAATGGCAATGCCAAAAGTACACAAACAAAATTTGTAGGGATAAGAGATACTATACATCCCTACGCTTGCTTTTCTCAATTATTCTACATGACCTATTGATGTCGACTTTGCTATCCTTGGAGTGTTCTTGACTTGCATGTGGGAAAAATTCATGTTCTCTCTGTCAGTCAGTTTTTATTATTATTGATTATTTATTATCCCTATGCTATTCAAGGATGTATAGTGGTTGTGATTATCTCATATTGCTATAAATCTTCTTTGAGTACTTTAGGCACTGCCATCAGTACTTCATCCTTCAATTTTATTCAATTGTTTTTATACTTGTTTATATACAGTAGGATGCATAAAAACAGTAACATTTCCGTTCCATACTGTTCCATCTAAACGGAATACGTTTCGTGCCGTTCAATTCCTGTTTCGCACGTGCAAGTGATCAATTAGCACGTTGGGCGTATCTTATTAACATTTCAAGAACCAGAGCTAGCTCGTTCGCTCGTCGACCTAGAATCAATGCTTTTACAATGCCACTGTCTTCTAAACTTTGCTGGGATACTGTGCTGCTGCTGCTCTTCTGATTTGAGCGTGTTCGCAATCGCCGCTCAACTGCGAACAATTTTCGCTATCGTGGGTGCCAGCCCCTTCACAAGAGGAAGGAAGGGTCTGGTACACTTTGCATCAACGACTTGTTCTGCTGAGTCAGCAAAAGCAGCTCTAACTAAGTGGGTGTGAACATAAATTTGGAAGTGCTAATTAAATTGACACGGCTTGACAGGGGGTCGAGTTTGAAACGGCTACTATCGTTCTTTTATGAATGTGATTGAATGATATTTGCAGGCTCAATCAAGAACAGAAACACTCACCCGCTACTATTCTTATCCACTAAATGCAAGGACTAAGCATACGCCGATGGTACAGCTAGGCTAGTCTAGTACTTCCCGCGGCCTGGGTACGAAGCGCTACTTTCACTTGGCCCTCAAAACGTACCCAAGAGAAGCACAGCTTGTCAGGTATTCAGTCAGCGTGATCTTGGCTAAGAGCGCTGATGGCCGAATCCATGAGTCATGACTAAGCAAGAGCATGACGAGGCGATCAAATTTTCCTATCTATTAGATCTAGCTAGCTGCACACGAATTACCGTATAGCGGGAAATTTTCGAGGGAGAAAACTTTCACGAATTTCGCGATTTTTCAGCCATCCGCGAAAGTTTTCTCCACGAAATTCTAGGCATGCCACACCCATTATGCGACCAGTTTTAACATTCCGCGAAATTTTTCTCCACGAAATGCTCCTTTCCTACCGATCCGCGAAAGTTTTCTCCCTCGAAAATTTCCCGCTATACGGTATTGGTATGGGTATCACTGTGGAATGCACACACATACGCAAGTATACGTCACAATACGTATGGTCTGGATGACGCTTTCACACTCAATTGTTGCCCCACAGTACCTGTAGGGTGTGAAGAACAAGTTGTTGATGCAAAGTGTACCAGACCCTTCCTCCCTCTTGTGAAGGGGCTGGCACCCAGACTACAATCGACCTCGGATCGCTGATTGATTCAAATCGCCTCTACAACTAGCAGATCGACTGAAGTAGTACTCTTTACTCCTTTCAGCTTTCTTGGACTTCTCTGGCGTGTAGTTCGAGCTAGCTACAGTTCACGTAGTCGGGTCACACTATTTATCGCCTGCTCCACCTCCCGTTCAATTCCCATTTTCTGTTGAACAGAACAGGCACATGTTTCCGTTTAAACGGAACGGGACGGAAACGTCACCGTTTATATGCCTCCTGTATACCGCTTTCGGTTTCTCGTGTATTCAAATGTCTTTATATCTAAAAGTATATAGCAATATATGTACATCATGCCAAGCCATGAGATAGCTATAACACACTAGTATGTAATAGTTGTACATATACATGTAAACGTATTACACTCACCATTGTTATACATCTCCTCCTCTGTATTTTGTCCCTTCTTACAGTAAATAACACCTATCTTGTATCTGTTATTTAACTCTTGCTCATCAAGACGGACAAGTTCATGTTGAACCTAGAGGAAATTTTTATCCAAGGAGACAAAATGACAACCACCGAATTAAGTGGGGGAGTGATCACAAACATGATGACTATACTATACAAGTATAAATACATGTACATGTACAAGCCACACCTCAGTTAGTAGCCACCCTTGAATAGTAGCACTGCATATGGAGCACCATGAAAAAATAGTAGCTGCACACACACGCAAACATAATTAAGTGGGTGTGGCCACAATCGCAAGCCGTGAACTGTGGATAATTCAAGGCAAAAGCACATGACAGAAGACGTCCTTGGCTTGGTCTGTTTCAATCATATTTACATGTAGATCTCTAATATTCCAAAAGTAGTCCTGGTAAACTAGTCTATCGTGTTGATGCATGACATCAAGAGCAAAATAAAAGCCACCCTCAATTAGTAGCTGCACTCCAGCAAGGCTAAAATTACATACATGTACATGTATATGTAATAGTAGTTGCAGCTTCTATTCGAATAAATACGGAATACACTACACAGAAATATTATCCGAAAATCACCATGCACATACATGTAGTACTGCTAGATTATAAAGTAGACAATATAATGCCAACAGGCACACTGCATGTAGAGCAAAAATCGGGTAAAGGTCTGCATGCATGGGAGGAAATGCACAGCTTTCCTGTACAAAGGTACATGTACACCATATTTTCCCGCTATTAAGTGCATGCGCTTATATCTCCACAGGAAAAAAACCTGCACTTAGTAGCAAAGTACACCTAACAGCGAGATGCGCCTAACTAAAAATAGCTACATAAAAAAAGCATGCGCATTCGTGGTATCATTTAAGGGGCATGGCTAATCGATCAATCAATCAATCAATCACACAATCGTTCACGTTGCTGCATTCCGTCCAGGTCAAAATGGCTTTCACTGCTTAAAGAATCTAAGAATTGACAGTAGCCATCGACTAACTTGAAAAGACTGAAACTGTGGGCAAGCTAGCTAGTGTGCACATATCGAGGTCAAGGGTCACATACAAGTAATATTATACGCTTATACACGAAATGCGCCTAATAGCGAGTGCTTAGGCCAACAAAATAGCATGCGCTTAATAACAAACATGTGCTTATAAGCGAAATGCGCCTAATAACGAGAAAATATGGTATGGGAAACCTTTGAAATGCCATAACTCCAATTTTAAGGCGTGAATCAAAATTTTATCGCGATTAATCTCTAGTTTCGACCAATTCTTCGTGCCCGTGTAAACATTACGTCCCCAAACCAGCCATAAATTATTTTTTAAATCTTTGCTTTTTTATAGAAGGGAGCCAATACACAAGTAATATTTGTGAGCGGATTTGAGAAAAGGGCCCACTTCGCGCATTTTCCGAAATTTCGTTTTAAATCGCGCATAACTTCTGAACTATAGTAGCTATGAGCTTCAGACTTGGAGCAAACATTCTTCAGTCATTAGTCAACACTCGCTGTAAATTTCGCGCCCCGCCCACATCCGGTGTGGGCGTGGCGCCCGCGCGTATCGATCGCGTTCGAAATCGGCCGTTTTATGCCTCACTTTCAAGCATTCAGTGCTTTGGACAGGAGCTTAGCCAGACTCTCTAACGTTGGATATATTTAGTAGAAGGCTTGATCTGCTTACAAACCAAGCCAAAAGCCTAAGGCTCGTATAGTTTTTGTGTGGTGACAGCTTGAAAAGTGCCAAAAATTCGCATTTTGCGCGAAGTGGGCCCTTTTCTCAAATCCGCTCACATTTATAACACACTTACCTGGCATTAAGTGATTAAATATGCACACCAGGATGATGCAACAATGCTCGAGGTGGTGTAGTGCACGAGCCAAAGGCGAGTGCATTACTCCACCAAAAGCGTTATTGCATCATCCGAGTGCACCACATTAAATTACTCAGTGCCAGGTACATGAGTTTCAAAGGTTTTATTTCTGGCCAAAGTGACTTTCAACCAAGCTGATGTGTTGAAACTTACATGATTGTTGGTTCACGTGCTTCTACACTCAGCACTTTTGTTTGGTGACTTGTTCTGACTCATTTGTTTCAAAGCTAGCTACATTCAAATTGTGCAATATCTATTTAATCCACACTTAAGCATGCAATACACGATTTAATGCACACTTTTCAATGCATCTGATTGGTTGAAAGTCAAGTGACCAGAAATAAGCAGAATAAAACAATCAGAAACACCACATAGTGCCAGTGGAATGCATAGGAGAGCCACAAAATGCTCATAGTAGAGCCAAGCAGGCATCCAGAGAGCAATATAAACAATGTTCGGCAAAGGGTCGTCAACGTACCCCGCATACCCATAAAATTCTTTATGGGCAGGCCAATACACCTTCAGAGAGGTTGCACATACAATACATGGCTTATATATACATGTACAAACATACTGTATTTCAAAATGCACTATTATAGCAAGCGTACATGTACATGTACCTTTTTGTCAGACTTTGCCAGCTTAAGACATGATGTTGCAAATTCTCCTTGACTAATGTACTCCACTACATCCCTAGGAGGGATTCCTTTATTGGTGTCGGTCTTAGCTCCAGATGGAATAGACAATTCCAAGATAGTACCCCGTAATGTTGATAGCTGGAAATAATAAATACATGTATGCACACATTATTATCACTAATTTTAGTGCCGTATCTACATGTAAGCTTCTAACCTAAAGTGCTACAGGAAACCTACATGTACATGTATACTATGTACACTGTACATGCACATGAACCGTAGAATCCCGCGATTACACCCCCCCCCCCCCTTTGTGCATGCTAGCATCGGGCAAAAGTGGGGAGGGGGCTTATACACGGGATCCCAACATTTCCGTGTGACAACCATTACCGACCGTCAAATGCCACGTGGACGCGCGATCTCTGTACTTTCTCTGGCTGTTTGGTGGGCAAAAGTCGAGAAAAATGATAAAGTAAGGCATAATATGTGAGCGGATTTGAGAAAAAGGCCCACTTCGCGCAAAATGCGAATTTTTGGCACTTTTGACTCTGTCACCACGCAAAAATTATAAGAGCCTTAGGCTTCTGGCTTGGTTTGTAAGCAGATCAGGCCTTCTACTAAATATATCCAACGTTAGAGAGTCTGGCTAAGCTCCTGTCCAAAGCACTGAACGCTTGAAGTGAGGCATAAAACGGCCGATTTCAAACGCGATCGATACGCGCCGGCGCCACGCCCACACCGGATGTGGGCGGGGCGCGAAATTTACAGCGAGTGTTGACTAATGACTGAAGAATGTTTGCTCCAAGTCTGAAGCTCATAGTTCAGAAGTTATGCGCGATTAATCGTAGCTACTGTTTTTACTTGGCTTAAGGTCTATAGTGTCTGCATTTTACAGTCAGAGAGGGGGGCTTACACGCGAGACAAAACTACCTATGCAGGAACTTGAGCTAAAAATGCAGGGGGGCTTATGCGCGAGGGGGGGTAATCACGGGATTCTACGGTAATTACAGTATACAGTCAGGGTTTCATACAGAGGGGGCCATGGATTCCTCCCACTTCCCCCCCCCCCCCCCCCCATTAAACAGAGTATTACGCCTCATGCACGCAATCAGTTTGTTCATCTGTCAATGTTGTCGTTATCATTGTCATCGGTACGAAAACCACCAGATCTCAAGTTCTAGGCATCTGTGCGTGCTACAGTGGCTACAGAGCATGCAGGGTACGTGCTCTACAGAGCTCTAGTGATGGAAATTTAGATTTAAATTTTAGCATAAAACATTCAAATATTCTGCATACTTTGCAAGCAAAAACTCTACACCTCCAACAAAATTCTGCAAGAAACCCTGACAGTAGTATACATGGTTCGTAAGGACATACATGTAGCTACAATAGCCACCCTTGTTTGTGCACACGGCACAACAATTCTGACCAATCGTGAGTCTTCTGAACTTGAAGGAGAGCACATCTTTTATGCCCTCCAGGTTAGGACACGGACTATTCCGTAGGATTGGTATGTTATGCGGTATTTTTAGTTATGTGATTATGCAAATTTTATTGAAATCGCACAATTAAAAATCGCAAAATAAACATGCGCATTACATAATTGTGCAATAGGGCAGCCGGCCACGGCACGCATCGTGTACACGTGGTCATATTGCATGCGCAATCAATCTGTTAGTAAGCGCTCAGTCTGTTTGGCCGAACGGTACAACATTTTGAGTCTGGAAAGAGCCAGAGAGAAGTATGCTACCGATATTTACGGACTACTGGTGAGTATTTTCCATGTTAATCACCTCTACTAAGGGCTGGTAGTTCTTTCCTCTACTATGCTAGAGCAGGTAGTATCTTAATTGCCCAGACCCCACCCTCGAGGGTGGACTCTGGCTCATGGAATTATCACATAAATAAAAATCGCACAACACTTTTAACTAGAAAATCGCATAAATTTAACCCTGCATAACATACCAATCCTACGGTATAAGAAAATTGTCGCTCTGAAAAATATTTTTCGTTGTATATAGTATAATAACAAGGTACCATACATCAGGTTTTGAATGTGTTTAATTGCAAATTACGAATTTTTATACACGATGCAATCAAAAGAATAACAGGAAAATGAACACATAAAGAATAATATTATGCATATGTGACCACACCCCTTTTGCTCAAGCACACTTGCTCGCGATCGCAAACATGCCTCGTTCTCAATATCTCACACGTCAATCTATTTGCGCATTGTATGGACGTATACATGTACATCTCAGGTCTTCATTTAGGGGGGGGGACGGAGGCAGAGGGGCACTCACCCCCCTTGCCACCTTGTAGCCAAGAAATTGCCTTAATTAACATGAATAATCATTATGATAACAAGTACTAAAAGCATTCAAAATGTAATGCTGAGAGTGCACCAGAAGCAATCTCAGGGAGTCCAAAATGCAAAAATTTCCTGGGGGAGCAGGCCCTCAGACCCCCTAAAGATCGTATGCTTACATACACAGAAAATAGTCTTGTCCCCTTGATCTCATACTAGCTTGCTATGCCCCCCCCCCCCCCCCCCCCGGGAAACTTTGTAAATGAAGGCCTACATGTACGTATTGTTATGGATTATCGAGAATGAGTCTTTGTTGATTCTTCAAGCCAACTGCACTCTGACTAGCCACTCAAATAGTATGGTATTCTATTAGTAGCCCACCCCACATACAGCCACACCTCTTCATATATATAGCAATAAGATTGAGGGTGTGGCTTTCACATTTGGCAATTTGCGATCATTAGAATCGGAATCTGGCTTGTATAGCATTCAAAATCCAACCTACATGTACATGTACATATATGGCTGGTAGAGTACCAACAGACAGATAGAACTACTAGAGCTCCTGCACATGCATCGAAGGTTAATCAAGAGACAGAGATACCAAATGTTGAATGAGGTGTACATGTACGTGTACATATTATAGCTCAGTAACTACATGTAGCTAATAGGTCATGAATGTCAAGTATTTTCCACATGGATGAAAGATTAAACTACAGCTTTAGCTGTAGAGCACATACTTCGATGCATTAAGTAGACACTATGGAATATATACATATACATGTATATGTAGGCGTGGCTACCGTAGCCAGCAAAATGGCACTAATTTTGTGATGCTCATGGATTGTATCCCTCAATTTGCATATAATATTATTATTATTATAATAATATATATACATATATATACATGTATATGAGCAAATTTGAGAAAAGGGGTAACTTTGATTTTTGTCACTTTTCAACCTGCCACCATTTCAAGCCAGTAAGACCCCTAGGCTTCAGACTTGGTGTAGTAGGATGATGTAAGAATATTCATGCCAGGTTTGAAGTTCATAGCTGCTATGGTTCCAAAGTTTTAAAACCAAAATTCAGGAAATGCGTGAAGTTACCCCTTTTCTCAAATTCGCTCACATAATAATATTATATCCGTAAAGTCTGATTAATAAGCATGCATGTTTATTAAGCACTATTTTTTAATACCGTAGAATCCCGCGATTACGCCCCCCCTTTGTGCATGCTAGGATTGGGCAAAAGTGGGGAGGGGGCTTATACGCGGGATCCTTACATTTCTGTGTGACGACCATTACCGACCGTCGAATGCCACGTGGGCGCGCGATCTCTGTACTTTCGCTGGCTGTTTGGTGGGCAAAACTCGAGAAAAACGATAAAGTAAGACATAATATGACACAAATAGCTAGTTTGCTGGCTGTAGCTACTGTTTTTGTTGATTTATGGGCTCCATTTTACAGTCAGGGAGGGGGGGGCTTATATGCGAGACAAAAGTACCTATGCAGGAACTTGAGCTAAAAATGGAGGGGGGGCTTATGCGCGAGGGGGGGGCGTAATCGCGGGATTCTACGGTAAGTGCATGCTTCCTTCCTATTGTTAAATATTGTCTAATAAGCACATGCGCCCAAAAAAGACAACACCATTCGATCAAGAGAATTCAATCCTTTACATGGCTAGAAGTAGTTTACATGTACCAACCTATTCTCGGATAGCCAGCTACATGAGATCAGCTATACTCAACACTGCGATGTTCCACTGAGACGGGTTCAGACTCTTGATCTTGACTTCGAAGCGAGTCTCGCCAAAGAAGTCGGCTCTTTTTCCAGTTTTCTTCCAGCGATGGCTTCCGATCATACTCCTATGAACTATTACAGAGCTTATTCCAAGAATCGTTGTGTTCATAACTTGCTGGCTTCGTGATTGAGCGCTCAAACGTGTTGGAAGTGGGCGGGGCCAAAACTTCACTCTCTATTAAGCACACATCATCTAATAGGCGCATGTTTCCTTACCACTGAGAGTGAAAAGCGTATGCACTTATTAACCAGACTTTACGGTATTGTACATGTACATGTATACTACAAATGTGTATACTGTACACTCGCGAAAGAGGGCCGATGGGTGGTACACCTTACATTGGGCCAAGATTGGGGGATGGGCTGATATTCAAAGCATCAGTATCGCGTTTAGACGCGAAAGAGCGCCCAGGTAAGTTACCCACGCTATCTTCATAATCAAGCACAATTACCAATCCAGAGCAAGGGTGGCCGCGATACTTCACCGTATATCGTTGACTGCATTCGTAAATGGACAGGGTTATGATCGCTAAGCCATGCACGATCATTCATTTGTGCTGAAACGTGGCATAAAGATAGTTAGGCTTAGTTTTACGGCCGTTTATCAGGTTACTTATCGATCTTACATATATGTAGATTATTTGAAATTCAGTCCTCATAAACCAGCCATTTGAGCTGCGATTTCAAGGGCAGCTACACATGGGTGCATATTTGAGTAAACACTAGACCTCAGCAGGAAATTGAGCCCAAAGTGGGGGTGGGCTGACATTCCATAGTGGGCCCTCTTTCGCGAGGGTACGGTAATAGTAGCAACGTACATGTACATGTACAGTGCAACGATTATCCAGACCTCGTTTATCCACAATCTTGATTATCCAGACTACATGTACATGTACATGTAGTTGGACACCAGAAAATACAGTGCATGTGCAGAAGGCGTAACCAATGCTCTTTGTGGACGTGGTTATATGAACATGTTGAGTGATGAGCTACGGGCACTACAGGCTTTGCCTTGGCCAAAACTGATCATGAGTGACCTTTTATACTACTGGCCATGGTCATACTGTACATGTACAAAAAGTTCCAGAGCCTAAAGAAGTAGACTACTCCAGCTCTTGCATGAACACCCGGGATCGTGAGTTAACCCCTACAAAATTATGTAGTAGCTAGTAACAGTACTGACTGGAGTCTGTTAATTTCCCTGAATGTGTAATTATGGTCATAATATATGCATGCTGCCTGTGTCCATGAGCCACTTAGGTGGGTAGGGAGAGTTTCCATGGAGCAAAAGAGCTTTTCAACCTACCACCCCTAGTTCTCAAGGATAGGCACCTATGTGGCTCTGCCTTTTGCTTAAATTAGGTTTGCCTGAGCAGGCAGTGGGATGGTTTCCCCTTAGGTTTGGATTGGTAGTAGAGGATAAACCTACTGAATTTTCATGTACTGCTTATATGCTAGGTACATGTACATGTATCATAAACCAGGTGAGAAATGTAGGCACTTCAGTTACATGTATATATCTGAACATTTCACTTATCCGGTACAACAGTGATCAGCCTATGGACAAAGGGGTCTGGATAATCGAGGTTGCACTGTACAAGTCTGTATATCAAGAAACTCGTATCTACATTGTAACATTATATACCGTATGGCGGGTAATTACCCTGCGCGCGGGGTAAATTAATCGGTCGTGTCGTCGTCGTTGTTAGCACAAAAATCGCCATATCTCGAGACATAGGCATCTAAGCGACTCATAAACACAACGAATCAATCGAATTAGGCGAAAAACTGGCTTCAGTGTGCATCAAATCGAGGGATACGGTCTACGAGCGTCACAAATAGTGCCTTTTTGGTGGCCACCGTAGCCACACCTATCGACAGTGCCCATCAGTGCATATGCATTCCAATTGTGCTTTCTGCTCATGCGCACAACTAAGTGGCCAAGCGTATGACTGGTAAAGATCGTCGATGTTCTAAATAATGCTCGTGATGTCTATAGTGGCTGCCCTATGGAACCAAATATATTGACATGTAAGATTGTAAGAACCTCAGTATTTCGATATTCATGTCATCATAATGTTATGCTTATTTAGATTTACGGTATGAACCATGTGCTGGGGGCCCGCGCATGCGGACCCATTGTTCTTTTGTGTTGTCAGTGATATTGATGTATTGAGTATTGAATGGGATATTGAAATAAGACTAATAATAATATTTGAAGCTACTAAGTCAGTAAAAGAGAGACTCTAACTACACGCTAGCCCACAGCGGCGTTACAGTTGGAGGTCCCGCCGAGACAGAACGTGTCGGTGCTAAGGCTGGGGTGGACCAGCCCCCGATTAGTCAACAACACGAAAGATCGTGTCAGGACTTGTCGTGATGCCCCCAAAGACGAAGACTAAGGGCCAGCTGAGGGATGAGCTCGAGCAGATCAAAAGCGAGCTGGCTGAGGCGAAGGCCAAGCTCGAGGAGGAAGTCGCTGAGGCAGTGGCGGCTGCGGAGGAGCGAGCTCGCGAGTCGGACAAGAAGCTGAGAAAGGAGCTTCAGACGGCACGGCGAGAGTGTGATGTAGCTAAAAGGGAGCTAACGGAGGCAACAGAAGAACTGGCTACTGCTCAGGACAAGATTGGTGAGCTCGAGTTAAAGCTGGAGGAGGAGAAGACCGCACCCCCCGATGAGACCGCGCTTTCTTCCGAGGTGGGTTCTGTATTTGTAAGGGAGTTGGAGGATGCTAGGGATGAGGCATTGGAAGCCTTAGACCGAACCCAGTGGGAGATGGAAAAGCTGAAGGGGGAGCATGAGCACCAGGTGTTACTAATGAAAGAGAGCCTAAGGGAAGAGTTAGAGAAAAAGTAAGAGAGGGATATAAGGACTCGGGATGAATTAATTGAGTTGTTGCGGATCAAGAAGGGAACAAAGCAAAGGGAAACCCCTTCCTCAGAGGTGGGAGGGGCCGGGGCCCAAAGCTCAGGAGGCGGGTCACCTGAGCCTGAGGGTCCAGGGAGTCCCAGCGGGGCAATCGCTTAAAACTCCCCACACTCCCAAAGTTCACCGGGGAGGACCGCGACGATGTTGACTCATTGCGGCGGTGGCTAGCAAAGCTTGACAAGCACGCTGAGCTGCAGCGGTGGACTGATAGGGAGAAGTTGGTGCAATTTGAGCTGCACTTGGCGGGGCGCGCAGAACGAGTTTATGAGGTGCTGCCGAGTACATCTAAAGTGAGCTTTAAGGCAGCGACGGAAGCCCTGCAAAAGCACCTTAATCCGGTAGAGCGTGAGGCTTTAGTGTCAGCCCAGCTTATGAGGCGTAAGCAGCAGTCTGCTGAGTCAGTCGATGAATTTGCTCAAGATTTAGAGAAGTTGTTCGATCAAAGTTATGGGCGTCGCACTGGCATGGATGAGGGTTCTAAGGAGATGCTCAAGCGAGACGTTTTCGTGCAAGGCTTGCTTCTTAAGTGGCAGGAGAAAGTCCTGCCTTCTGCTAAGACATTCAGCGATGCCCTACACCAAGCAATGGCAGCGGAGCAGCAGGAGAAACAGCTGATAAAAATGCACTAATCTGGCGGAGGTACCAAGTCCAATACAGGGTCAAAGTCCACTAGTAGTGCTAAGGCATCCAGCAGCCCTGCATCTCAGCCTCGGAAAAGGCCGAGAGTAGTGCTAGTGGCATTAGTGGTACCAGTAGTGCCAGCAGTAGAGGCCGGCTTGCAGGTGGCTGTTATGAGTGTGGTAGCCACTCTCATCGGTGGAGAGACTGCCCAAAGCTAAGGCCATCCAGAGAGACTCCCGGGAGGCGAACCACACCGAAGGCTACCACTTCTGTTGTTACCACCAGCCAAGAAACGCTGGATGATAAATGTGAGTGTCTGCAAAGAGAGTGGCAAAATGCAGAACTCGCCCGATTGTCCCAGGGCTATGAGGCCGTGGGGGAGGTTGACCAGGTGGCTGGAAACTTGCCAACCTTCTGACGAAAGGCAAAGACCCTGACGGCGAGATAGGGCAGCAGATCCTGGAGTGTGCCCTGGACTTCCAGGATGTTTTTGCACTTGACGATACGGAGTTAGGTGAAGCCAAGGGTGTTGAGCATGTGATTGATACGGGGGATAGCCAGCCGATGCATCAGCTACCACGGCGTGTTCCGTTTGCACTGCGAAAGGAAATATTGCACATGGTGCAGGAGATATTAGTTAGATGGAGATATTGTGCAGGAATCGGCTGGCCCCTAGGCAAGTCCCGTGGTTCTGGTCAAAAAGAAAGACGGAACGCTGCGCTTCTGCGTTGATTACCGAAGACTCAACGCCGTGACACGAAAGGACACGTTTCCGCTACCCCGCATAGATGATCTTTTGGATCAGCTCAATGGCAAGACTGTCTTTAGTACACTGGATGCAAAGAGGGGGTACTGGCAGATCCGAGTCCAAGCAGAATCCCAGGCTAAAACGGCATTCACAACCTTTGATGGTCTCTATGAGTTTAAGGTCATGCCATTCGGCCTGTGCAACGCGCCGTCAACCTTCCAGCGGTTGATGCAGCGGACGTTGAGGGGAATGAGTCATTTTTGCAATGCGTACATTGATGACATACTTGTATTCTCTGATACTGTAGAGGAACACACAGAACATCTGAGGTTGGTGTTCCAACGTCTGCGGGAAGTTGGGATAAAGCTACACCCACAAAAATGCTCCCTAGGACGTTCGACAGTTCCTTATCTAGGACATGTTATTTCAGCTCAAGGTATCTTTCCAGATCAGGCGAAGGTCGCTGCGGTAGAGAAATTCCCCACTCCAACTAATGTCAGATCTGTGAGGGAGTTCCTGGGGTTGACCAGTTACTACCGCCGGTTCGTACCCAATTTTGCGAGGGAAGCTGGACCTCTGCACATGCTTACACGGGCAGATGTACCGTTCGTGTGGACCACAGCCTGCGAGGGAGCTTTTGTGCGCCTAAAGGAGCTGCTTACATCTCCTCCAGTACTGGCATATCCGGATTTTGCCAAACCTTTTGTGTTGCATACTGATGCTAGTGGTAAGGGCTTGGGTGCAGTGCTGGAGCAGATCCAGGATGATGGTAATCACCACCCAGTCGCATTTGCCAGTCGCACACTCTCTAAACATGAGGTTAAGTATGGAATCACGGAACTTGAAACCTTGGCAGTGATATGGGCTTTGAGGCATTTCCGTGCATATCTGTATGGGCATAGATGCACAGTATACACCGATCATGCCCCTGTGAAGTCGCTCTTGAAGGCCAAGCATTCCTCCGGGAAGCTTGCGCGGTGGTGTGAGACAGTAGCCGAGTATGATCTGGAAGTGAAGTACCAGCCTGGGCGGAAGAACGCAAACGCTGATGTTCTCTCGTGTTCGCCCCTAGAAACTCATACTCCGGAAGGAGAAGAGGCGGATTCTCCCACCGCACAAGTTGCAGCCGTCTCCCCTGACCCACCGAATGAAGCATATCCAGACGTGGGACGATTGCAGGCAGACGACTCCGAATTAGGGCCTGTCTTCGCCTTCGTGGAGCGAGACGTCCTCCCAGCTGATGAGCAGGCAGCTCGTCGACTTACTCTGGAACGGGACAAGTATGTCCTGGTTGATGGGGTGCTTCATCGAGTTGATGATGGAAGAAAGGGGAGGTTGCGCCTGTGTGTTCCCGTAGAAATGCGGAAGTCACTGATGTGTGTGGCCCACAAGGGGACGTTTGCTGGGCATTTCTCGCCCAAGAGTGTTTATAACAAGCTTGCACAGTACTACTGGTGGGATGGGATGTACCGAGACGTGCATGCACACTGTCGCAGCTGTCTAACGTGTGCTTCGTATCAGGGTACCGGTCGACGAGTGAAACCGCAATTGCTGTCTATTCCTGTGGGAGGACCGTTCCACCGTGTCAGGGTGGATATTATGGAGTTGCCGTTGACTAGCCATGGCAATAGGTATGTCATATTGTTTGTGGACTATCTGACGAAATGGGTCGAGTCATTCCCATCGGATAACCAAACCTCGGAAACGATAGTGCGTTTGTTAGTGGATCACGTTATTTGCAGGCATGGGGTGCCAGAGATGCTGATTTCGGATCGCGGTGCCAACCTGCTCTCTACTCTAATGGAAGAGGTCTCTGAGGTTATGGGGATGCGAAAGATTAACACGACCGCTTATCATCCCCAGGCGGATGGGTTAGTCGAGAACTTCAATCGTACTCTACAAGCCATGATCGCTAAGAGTGTGGAGGTCTGCGGGACTGATTGGGACGAGTACCTTCCTCAATTGGTATTTGCGTACCATACTAAGCCACATGATTCGACGGGCGAGTCGCCATTTTACCTCTTGTATGGGAGGGATGCCAGAATTCCGACTGAATCAGCACTGTCTACGAAGCGTACACCTTATTAGGTCGATATGGATGACTACAGATCGGAATTGGTGCACGGATTATCAGAGGCCTGGCGAATTGCACAGGATTCAGTAGCCAAGGCTCAAAAGAGGCAAAAGAGAGCTTACGACAGGCATTCCCGGCCAAAGACTTTTCGAGAGGGGGACCGCGTCATGGTCTACATGCCAGTGGAGCGAACTGGTAAAAATCGCAAGCTCTCAAGGCCTTACTTTGGCCCTTATCGGGTTTTAGAGGTGCACCCGAATGGCTTGACAGTGCGGCCCGTTGATCGTCCCAATGAATAGTCAATTCGTGTGAATCAAGATCGAGTAACTATTTGTCCAAAAGAATTGCCTGACCAGTCATGGTTGGGGAGGCGACGCTATAAAAGGCGAGGTCGCAACAATTGACTCTCATCATGCGCTTGTTCATGATCATCATGCACGTTGAAAATTTAGGCTTGTATCACCTTTATTATTGTTTCTGGATGTTGTACTGTTGATTATGATGTTATCTTGGTTGTGCTACCGTTATTATTATACCCAGCTTGTTAGTTTGTTGAGTTTTGTAGGCGTAAGCTTATCTCAGTGATTTGTGCTTAATGGTCGAGGACGCCCTGTTGGTAGGAGGCGGGTATTGTAAGAACCTCAGTATTTCGATATTCATGTCATCATAATGTTATGCTTATTTAGATTTACGGTATGAACCATGTGCTGGGGGCCCGCGCATGCGGACCCATTGTTCTTTTGTGTTGTCAGTGATATTGATGTATTGAGTATTGAATGGGATATTGAAATAAGACTAATAATAATATTTGAAGCTACTAAGTCAGTAAAAGAGAGACTCTAACTACACGCTAGCCCACAGCGGCGTTACAAGATAGCTACACATGTATACTACTATTGTTGCATCAAATATAGATAGAAATTCATATCTTCCTAGTCTGGGCTAGGTCTGGGTGCAGAGAGCACTTTTTCAAGTGTCACCGGAACCCCCAGTACAACTAAGCAGCATTATAGTCATGCACCGAAAGTAAATCTATAGATTGCACAATGTGCGCGTGGGGTATGTGCTCTACAGAGCTCTAGTTTCATGGGGTGCTAATTTTTGCTATTTTCGCAGTTGATTTGGCAGTCACAAAATTTTCCCACCCACGAAAATTGTGATATGGCGAATCCACGATTATGGGCGTGGCCACAAACATCGTGGCAGTGCAGTCAACTGTTAGCAAGCAACAGTAGCCACTGTCATCCAGCTGATAGCATCTTCAACAATAATATTCTTCTATCTCATGCTATTTGTCCAAGTCTCTGTAGATATGGCTTAGTATTGAACAAAAAAGATCGTGAGCAAGATCGAACATGTGTATCGATTACATCATCGCTTGTGCAGTGCCATGCCCCTGGACTGGTTGCCGTCACGAAATTTAAAATCACAAAAATTAATTTTGAAGGCCTTTTTGGACTTAATTTCCACGAAAATTAGCCCCCACGAAAATTATCCGCCATACAGTACAAATTTTGTTAATATACAATGGGTGCAGTCTCAAGAAAAATTGGACATGGCTCACTGCAATGATTAAAATTCTATAGCAACACAAAGAACAATTCCATTGAACAAATAGGTAAATGCATACCTGGCTGGTCCTGACTATGACTCTGTGTTGGTATTTGGGTGCAGATCCCATGATACCATAAAACTCCACTACTTCATCGGGTATCCTCTCCCTTTTGAGGGAGATGGCAATCGGACCAATATTTTCATCAATGCCAAAGAAGTTTTGATGATCTACAGTGTACATGTATTAGATTATAGAGAATATTATAAACATGCATATACATGTAAACACCTACACAGTACATACAATGTCATGTATACATGTGTACAACTACTGTGGAATCCTGCATAGGCCATAGGTGAGGTACAAGCTACATGTATAATAATATAACACAACCACATACATGTACATATACATAGAGTACATGCATGTTTAATGTCACAGTAGTGTGGCTATTGATAGTAGGCTCACATGCTCAGAGAAAATCTCAACAGTATTGTCTCCCTAGCTGCACATCAATGTCAACCGTTAGTATTTACACATGTATTGTGTAGGCCACACCCCCCATGTACATGTACATGTAGGCCAAGAGAAGCTGCTTAAACTCACCACAAAGAAGCATGCAGTGGCCACGTTCTAGCTCTGCTAGAGCGTCCTCCAGACTACCCTGTTGTGAAGAACTACCAATAGCATGCACAGCATAATCAAGATTGCCAATTAGTACAATGCGCATGTGCAGATGAAAGCAGCAATGAATTTTGCTACTGTTGCGTAGACAACACCTCTTACTGCTCAAACTCATCATGCATGGTGACTTCTTGCTCTGCTCAAACGTCGAATTTACCTACCACCAGACTATGACAAAGAATAGACCTCGCCACTCACTTCACTCCAGGCTCGGTGGCCTGCTGAGAAGGCCACTCGAAATGCACAGCACTTTGCACCATTCGCTCGATAATGTGTCTCTATGGTCATGCACCCTTGTTTGTGCACACGGCACTACAATTCTGACCAATCGTGAACCTTATGAACTTGTAGCAGAACATATCTTTTGTGCCCTCCAGGTAAGGACACATACTACATGTATATAAGATCTGAAAAATAGTATAACTACCACATTTAATCTAATACTACAGCCTACGCACTCCAATGCTTATATCTGCACCACAGCAAACTTATGCTGGTTGATGACCTCTACCCCTCACACTTGCACACATAGAGCACTAGCCTCGTGCCCAGGCTGTAGGGGAAGGGGGAAGGAGAGCCTGGTATTAATTGCGTGTGCATCAACTTAATCAAAGTCACATAACTACAATAAAGTTACATAATATGTACAAAGCCCAATTGTATTTTGGCATTTAAAGTAAGAGTTCTAGAATCAGCGGACAAAGTATAATGTGTAATATGCACAATTGCACAGTCATAGAAGATTGCTACAATGCATGGTCCTATACATGATGAGATACAGTTGTATACCCTGCCACTACCAGATCAGCAAGTGGTTGAGACCCCCCCCCCCCCCCCCCCCACCTGTGCTCTGGAACATTCTATTGAGCATTGAGATGGCTTAATCAACTGGCCAAAAATCGTTAGCTTGCTCATAGTTCCCCTCGCAAGACTTGAGAATGTGAGAAATCAAAGTCAGAATCTACTACCTCCATGATGACCACTTGGACAATGTCTTTTCACAAATCTAGTTGCTTGGCTGAATGCAAGTACCCATTTGTTGCTTGGCTTTGTGCAATCTGCCCAAGAAGCTAGTGTACATGTCTGGCATTGATAGGCTCGCAGTAGTAATTAAGCCACTAGGACTGTACATACATGTATGTACATATACAGATGTATGCTCATGTTCATAAATTTTAATATTATACATATTACCATGTATATGATATTCATATTCATATTGTACCATGGTTGTAACATTCTGGCCAATCAGATTGCAGCATAGGAGGTTTCTTATTATAGAAGACACCTCCTAGGAGGTTTCTTATTTTATAAGACATTCTTCTCTGAGGCTACATGATCATGCCTACCAGGCAAATTTCATCACCTACCATTATTTCTTGCTTAAAATATCATGCTTGCATTTGTCTGTAAAGTGACCAATATAGCTTGATCATGTCCACTGAGTTTCATCCTCTAACTCAGCTGGTTTGGTGTTGATTTTGGTGCATGCTGAGCGAAAAAATTCCAGAGAATGTCTTCTTTTGCTCCTTGCTTATCCTTTTGTAAGAACAAACACCATCTACACTCCTGTAACCAGCGTGTGACACAATAAGCTGTTCATCTACTCACTCCACTCTGAAATACATGTACAGTGTAAGCGCGTGGCACTGGTGACACTAAGCGAATGATTCGTTTTGAAGCCAGCGATTCCCGCTTGTTTACACAGCCGTCCAGCAGTTTGAGAAAGGGTGCTGTGTCCCACTGGAACTTTGGAATACCAAATCTCACTCTTCTGTTTTTGCAATGGAGTCAGGTTAAATGATCGAACATCTGCCGGACAGTGACTAAAATAGACTTGGTACAAACAAACCAGACAGCGTTCTGGATTTTTCTTGTTTATGAAGCAAGTGACACACTTAGGCTTTACTTTGCGGTGCTGCAAGCCACGTTGGTTGTTTTTTTGAGTAATTCTCTGTATAGATGAGGTGAGCACATCCTTCGGGGATTACTAACTCAAATTGAGAAAGCTGGAGACTGCGATGCTCTTCACCACTGTGTAGTGCAAAATGAATTCCACACAGAAAGAGAATGGTGTCAAGTAGTGCTTGTGGGTTGTCTTCACCTAGTAGCCCTCTCGCGCACAGCAAGTTTTCCTCCTCAATTGAGATTGGCTCTGTTTGCTTCTTTTTGACTCCAATACCAAGTGAGCACAGTCATTTTAGTTCTCCATCAAGGGTATGCTGAAATCCTGCAAAGGCAGGATCCTTGAAGAGGTTGATTTCAGGTCTGGTCTCTCGAAGGAATCGCTGTAAACCACCGCAAATTACATGTAGGGTGTCAGGGGGTAATGGTTGCCATCAGCCTTTCTGGCATCGAGAACAAATCTGCTAAGCCAGTAGTTTAGCTCAGATGGAGCTGCAATCATCAAGTGAGTTGGCCTGTCACTGTATGAAGCACATACTTGATTTCTGTGAGCACTCCATTGTTTCCACACATTCACAGCCTAGCTTACAGTCTGCACAAAGGGGTCAAATTTCTTATTCGCACGGAAGTGAATCACGCCCCCGGAAGTTAATTTACACTATGGGAAGTTTGTATAGCGAATTTTAACATGGCGGACAGAACAGCTGGTCAACTCGAGTCAACACTACGTGTCAGCAACGCCAGTGCAAAGAATTTTGTGCCAAGAATTGGTTGAAACAACTATATTAAGAGCTACACGCGGTCGTTTTATAAGTTGTCCTGATGTAGGTTGTATAAAACAGCTCTCCAGCTGCTACCACTATCTGCAGTGATCCTCATTTCAACAAATTTCAGAATTTTTGAACATATACTTGCACGCCTGCAATGGACCTAAAACTTGGCACAGGACTTCAGTACCATAGTATCTACTACATACATTCTTCAAGATGTACAGATTGGCCCTAGTTGGGATGTGAGGTGCATAAAACTGAAAACTTCGACTATATTCAAGGCCCCTAGTCGGAGTCTACCCAACGCTGATAGCTAAATTACATGTAAGTGGATAATATTAAGAACGTGTCCTAATACTCTTCAGTAAACCCAACCCCATGCTCCAATTCACTATTGATGGTCTACTTCATACAACACATTTGAAGATTTTTGTGTCTGAAGCACTTTCAGAATTTTTGAATAAGGTGAAGACAAGCAGCCAATCTTTCAAAAACACCAGTGTAGATACATTACAACCAGTAGTTTAACATGCATGTTTGTTATAGCTGAATCTTGATTTTTTCTATTTATAAGAGATGTTTTGGCATCAAATCCTAATTTTTGCAATATGGTGCACTTGGCTCCCTCGACCCCTGCTTGGCCCGCTGACCTTTTTGGTGGTGGCGCTAATATTAATCGTAAAAATGCACGCAAACGTATGTAACAATCACGTTCATACAATGTGTGCGCAATATATTATTATTCAATTCTGCCAGTGTTGGTGTAACAAGAATGAGCGTACTTGCTATGCGTATTAGTATCTATTATTTTACCCAACCAAGAACCTCAAGATCTTAATATATTATCATGAATGTGCATAAGTTTGGCGCTCGTGCAATGCGCTAGCCCTAGACGCATACGTCATCATGGCATGGCAACTCAAGTAAACTAAGACTTCCTGTATGAATAAGAAAATGTATGGAAAACGTGGCCCCTTCGTGCTGACTGTTATGTTTTTATCGGGATGGCCTTCTTTTCGACTTCTACATCGTCGTCTGTTGTCAAAGTGTGAAAGCGAGAGCTGCCTGCTTGAGAAGAGGGGTGGGGCTGATTTGAAGGTAGCGAATCTTGAACCGGAACAGTCGAAGGAAGCTCTAGCACAGAGGAAGGGGGGAGCCGGAGTCATCGTTTAGTAGTTCAAAGGTCACAGATTCCAGAGATAACAGCGGCTCGGGATTTATCTGAGAAAGGATAGCATCGAGTTCGTCCTCCATCGTTCACAAAGGCCAGTTCGAACTAGCTATGGAAGCTTTAATTTGAAGTGGTGAATAGTGCTGGTTGCTAAGTGTATCCAATGCAGCACAAATCTGATTGGTCCCATAGTACAAGTCAGTTACATCACTCGGTTAGGTCTCTTCGCGATATACACAGCCTCGGGCCTGCAGCCCTCGATGTGTACATGAAAATCTCGAAGAGACTTGCACCTCGTGATGTAACCTACATGTATAATATTTGTATATCCACATAATATATTTAAAGTAAGTAAAATGTATACAAGGAAATTGAAACTGTCAACTGATGACACTTAATACTACTGTACATGTATATACACATATGTACGGGTATATGTGCGATACATGTAGCTACACCACATGATACACAAGTACAAATGTATGGCACTTGCTGCACCGAAGCCTAAGATCATGAGTGAAGCACACAAGGGTCATACAAGGAGCAATAAACGCTGTGCATCCCCAGTAGTGCATTACCTTCACACCCTCGTGCTTCGGTGCAATAAATGCCATACATCCCTTGTGCCCATGATATAACTATTTACTGTAATGTCCTTGGGTAAGTGCCCATGGGCACTTAAACATAACTCCCAGTTTTGGCCCACGTGGGCGCTCACCTGGGATCAAATTCCATACGTATATACAGAAGCTGCTACAGTGGCCCCTTGAAATGCGGTACATGGGTGCTTACCCGAGACACTACAGTATATCCCGTGGGCATACATGCATATGTACATGTAGCTACCATAGATATGCATAGAGCACTAGAAAAGCCAAGCTCATCTTACACAAACGAAACAGCCCCACAAAGCTGCTCTCCAAGATAAGTTCTCAAAACGTCCATCAAACTTCTGATCGTCTCGTGAACTAGCTAGGGGTGTGGTCAAATCAACGACGAACTATCATCATCAACGTGATATACTAGCAGAAGCCAAGAAACAAGGCTCAAGCTGTTGGTGCCTATCCTATCTAGACAATCCAACGTGTGAAAGAGGCTATACATACAGTGTAATATGCGTGTAGCTACTGACAGTCTGTGTTGACTTGCATTCGATCAACGACTCCACCCATCGCTTCGAATCGCTTACTGCTTCGACCTTCTGCCATTCTCCCGCTGTACGCTTCATTGATACAGCTTTATAGAGCCCTAAGAGTCGCCCGCCGAGGGACTGGCTAGTTCTTTGATCTTTAGCAATAGTCTCACCTGAGGCATGTTTTGTGGTTGGTGCAACATGACTGCGCGGTTAGTGCATTATGGCATATACATGTATTACACTTAGCAACAAAGTAGAAACAGGATATAATAAATTCTATGTACGAGTTAATTAGACATACTATTATACCAAATTTTCATGGGCTCGCGGAAGGTCAGTCTTCAAAAATAGTATTATTATCACAAGTGTCGCGGTTTAATTTTTGCAGGAAAGTGTGTGCCCAAAATACATGTATACAGTACAGCTGTGCTCATTTCGTGGGTTCAATTTTTCGTGGTTAGTAAATTATCCACAACATTGGATCCCTCAAAAATATCCCACAATACAGATTACTGTAGTGTCCCGGGTAAGCACCCACTCTCAGGTAAGCACCCATGTACCACATTTCAAGGGATCAATGTAGCAGCTTCTATACAAATACATGTATACATATCCCAGGTAAGCACCTATGCGGGCCAAAATAGTGAGTTATGTTTAAGCCCCCATGGGCACTTATCCGCAACACTACAGTATAATGCAAATTTCATATAATATTATTCCAAGTGAATAGCTACTACTGATATGCATAGAGCACTAGATGCATAAAGAGACAATAATATTAATTTTGTCTTTCTTGAAATATATGCAATTCTACTCTCTAAATCAGCTCTTAAATCTACGATCATTGGTGTGACAAGCACTGTCAAGTTCAAAATCTGTTACCTCGCCTAGGAGCAAGGCTAGTCACTGCCATATGATTGCTTTAATCACTCAGTGCCTCTGCTGCCACTCACCGCACATTTCATTGATGGATTTTTATGGAGCCCTATAGAAGTGCAACATGTACATGTATATGTATGGGCATGTATATGGCCCATACATATACATGTACATGTACCTCTTTAAAAACAAGCCCAGAGGTTGGAATAAAAAATCAAAATTTGGAATTTTTCCATGCATATTGCCCAAATGTCCGAGCATAGTACATTTTGTGCAGATACAGTTTAGTACATGACATTGTACATGTAGCAGGCAATTAACAATATTTTAATATAATTACTATATTATTATAATAATTATTATTACATGTATATACACATAATATTATAGTGCAGTTGATCAGCTCATGCAATACAGAATGAGAAACATCCTCATAAAATTGACAAACTTAATGTTCATACATAACCAATCATGTACATGTATAGTTAATACACAAGCAAATCAGTTACGAGAATCACTGTGTACATGTATACATGAAGCAATATACACACATAAATCAGTTACAGAGTCACTGTACCTACATACATGTATATGCACACGTGTACGTGTATGTACGCATGAAGTGATACGTTGTTCACGCAATTGCACTATCATGTGCAGGCAAGTGACTGATAATCTCCACTGGGGTAAGCCCAACAATAAAACTAGAAACAGTTCCAAACAAACCCAAACCCAAATCCGCAACAAGCCTAACTACATTTGCATGTATAATCATATATTATCGGAATAAACATATTGTTCAGGAGACTGCATGCATATATCATTTGAATTTGGATCACTAATTGGATTGCAGAATGTGGTTAATGTGCATAAGCTGTTGATCCTTGATCATACAGCAAAATATTGATAAATACATGTATAGATTTATAAACCTTGGTTTGAACAATCTGATTGGTCAGATGTTACAATCATGGTAGATCGAAATTTAAGGGTTTCCTCAGAAACTCAGAGTGGAGTGGCATTCTAGTTCATTTTGGTCGAAGATCGAAGGATTTACATGTAACATTCCTATGTACATTCCACTAATCACACCAAAAGAAATATTAGAGCGGCACCGTGCCACTCTACTCTGCTCTATGGAACCATTGCAGCAACCTCTATCAATTCGCACCCTTGAATAGTTGCTGCATAATTAGTAACCACACTAACAGTAGCTAAAGCACAACTATTAAACAAGTACACTCACCTTCATGAAGAAAGTAGTTACGATAATAAGATGCTCCATAATCAATAAACTCAAACGGATAGTGAATCCCCGATTTGGCATCAAGGACCTCCTTTGCGAGCCGCATATTTTTGGCTTCCGATATCATGGGTTCCATTAGCGGTATTTCTCCATCAAATATCAGCTTCTCTCGAGTACGAAGTCGTTTTCGTTTGTCGTAGCTCAAGTATTCCTTGAATTTGCCTATCAACTCTCTCTCGCCAATCATATCATGGTCATCTCCTATATCTGTTTTGAATGCAGGACAAGACGCTACAAGCTCATTTGAATCGTCTTCAATTAAACCACCATCAGAGCTGGCAGCTGCTGAAGCACCTGTAGCCTTTTTTACGTTGTGTTCAGCAGAAATGTGGCTGCCTGTAGTCAGTTTTTCGATGCAAACACTTTGAAAGTCATAATGACCAAAGTGCCTTAACTTTTGCCATAAGGGAAGAGGTCCAGAAGGAAACTGCTTAGTCCTCATCACAGGAGAATTATCACTGTCCACTTTCATACGTTTGCTTGCCCTGAACGAGCTACTCCGGTTAAGATCTTTTCTTGTCGTGGACCTGCCACCTCGCTTATGACCAGGGCCACTACTAGTACTACTAGAACGCTCAGGGAGCGTAACGCTGGCTTGATCTTCGAACATCCTTCTTCTTTCAGTAACAGGTATACGACTCCTAGACATGGGTTTGGTTGGAAATGACGAGTCCCCTCCTCCTTTGGTTCGTCTGACATCCGGCGCCGTTTTGAGGACGAACGATTCGGATGTTCTGGTCCAGTCTCTAAAGCTCATTTCCTAAGCAGACGCTTATTGTGTCAACAGGAACGAGAATGGCCATCGCATCCGCTCAACTATACGTCCGGTAAAGGTCACTAGTAGTTTCGAGCAAATTTCGCGAAAGGGTGTAATACCGTATAGCGGGAAATTTTCGAGGGAGAAAACTTTCGCGGATCAGTAGAAAAGGAGCATTTTGCGGAGAAAACTTTCGCGGACTGGTCGCATAATGGGTGTGGCATGCCTAGAATTTCGTGGAGAAAACTTTCGCGGATGGCGGAAAAATCGCGAAATTCGTGAAAGTTTTCTCCCTCGAAAGTTTCCCGCTATACGGTAATAAATTGCAAGCAAAAAGATTGCATATGTCCCCCCTGGTATAGACTTCATGCACGCGCGCCGCAGCTCGATTATGGTTAAGCTGTCTACGGAGCGCTCTGACCGCAAATTGTACCCGCCAGAGACATCTTCAGTTTACTACCCCAAAGATGTGACAGATTGTTCAGTCCATCGCATAATACACGAGTTTCTGATCCGCAATCAGCGTTAGTGTTTGGAATTTCACGCGCTTATTTCAGAGAATCCAGGCCCCCCCCCCCTATAGTGCGTTGAGTGATTAGCACATTGTAGCGACATACCATCGCAGGAGAAGCAAGCAACATGCACAATATTTATTGCAGACTTACTTGTACTGCGGTGCTTTCGAATTTGTCATGCTGGGCGTGACTACTCGCGCACAGATTTGGGTTTGGGTGCATAATGCTAAGATGTCCACGTGCATTTAAATTTGGTCGTGATTACGGTATTCAGAGACTGGACCAGAACATCCGAATCGTGAATCAAAGGAGGAGACCAATAAAAGCCATAGATGTCTGCACGCACGCAGGGGGTCAATACCGTAGACTCTGGTTAATAAGCGCATGCGCTTATAGCGGTAAACGGAATGACAGTAAAGGATATGCGCTTATATGGCACATAACCACGCCCACAAACGTTTTGGCACGTGATGGATGCGAGGCCCGCTAGCGCTAGCGCTAACACTAGCGCTCGCTCGATCGAGCACTTTAGCGTTTACAGTTGCCGCTCAAGATGACGAGTGCTGGCGATTTGTCGATCTTCTTGCATGATAACGTTATTCGTGGCCATCATTCTCCAGATACCCGACTCCAAATACTTTCCAGCCGGTCAAGGTCAGGTTCATAGAACGCCACGCCTATTAAGCGCATGCATGCGTTTAATAAACAATAGCTTATGACAAGAAGAGGGCATGCGCTTAATAAATAATGTGCGCTTAATAACCAGAGTTTACGGTATTTCGATTATCTTTCCTCGATTTTTCACGGGAAACGCTGAACTAGCACTTGACTTCTTACAGATAGTGAGATACGGCACCCTCGATTATCGCGGCCACGCTACCAGAGGCTACTGGAATACGTTTCAGACCCTGTACGCTACGGGACCCAACAGGTTCCGTGGACCCCAATGGACGCCCATTCGAATCGAGGTTTGTAGAGACCGAGTCCAACAACGCAAGCAGCGCAACGCACAGGTTCGCGCGCGCGAGCTTAGGCATTTATCCATGGGGGGTCCATTCATGAACGAATCGGGGGGGGGGTCCAAATATCCTTGGGGCTTTGGACCCGGGTCCAAGTATCCGGGGGGTCCAACCATACTCAACATCGGCACTCTAGCCCTGATCTTGGGGACGAGGGCAGTACGTTCTTGCGCGATAATAAAAAATTTAATATCACGCCTTGCATCAGGGACTATACATTATCTTTCAGAGATTGCTCGCATTCTGTTTTAGCAGGGACTATACATTATCTTTGGAAACGCGCGCCGCCCTATTACAAGTACACATTTCCGTTTCTGCAATCATCGTTACGGGTAAAAAATATCGCGAAGCGGTAAGAAGCTACAAAAGCTGCTTGGAAACACCAACGGTGGTCGACCTGACAACGGAGTCAGCGTCTGTGAGGGCGTCTACAGTAGACCATAGTCGTAATACAATGTGCTGAAAGCCATTTTGTGGTGAGTGTGCTTCTGAGTGCGCTCTCTATGAGTGAAAAAGCTCAGTATGGCTACTTTTCATATCCTGGCAATCCTTTGTGCTGGAGTACTCAGAAAGTGAAGCCCTCACAGGATGGAAGGTACTCTAGGAGCACAAGACTCCCTAAGTTTAAAATTTACTTGACAAAGATAGACACCTTTTGTGCTGGATAATCTCACGAACTAAAACAGACATGAGCATTATTCGAACGTAAAAAGTAAGTTTACCCGTTGCTTAACTTGGTAAACAACATTTGGTGTGCTAAACATAATCTAAGAGTTTCCTACAAGCCTTCATAGGAAGTACTAGACAGCCATAGTGACTGTCTTGGCACCCTACAGTCGTTAAGCCAGCGGTCCAAAACACGTACAAACGTTGCAGATCCAGGAAGTGCATCCGGTGGCACATTCCAGTGCATGCAATTTTTGCCGTTTTTTGTCTATTTTTCTTACCTGTTCTATCTAGGCCATCTTTCACTTCTAGGACTCCAAACCATGACCAGAAGACGGAGCAACTCTTCTACTTTCAGCTCGTTTAAGTCCCATTATCCGGAGACATACATTCATGAGCTCCGCGGCGATCGCTTTTGTGCATGCTGTTTGCAAGCGCTCACAAAAGTGCCTCGCGCAAAAAGTGGCACGTTTTGGTTCCCTTGGATGGATTCCCATGATTCAAGTGCCATTCAATAGCTCTTGTGTTGCTCTACAATATGAGACTGGAACGACGTTTTTCTATCTAGCGGTTCTAGAGTTACACGCTGTTAAAAACAGTATAAAAATTGATATTTCACAATACAAATATAAACTGAATGAATACGTACAAACTAATGATAACACAGCACTATCTAGGTACTACAAAGATTTCTAGCTACCAAACGTCTTCTTAAAGGTTTGCTGAAGGTTGTTAAAGATTTCACAACTAGTTTCCTATGCCATCTGGCATCATTAAAAGCTATGGTTGACAGAGAAAGTACTCGATCAGCTGCAGAGACGGTACAAGTGAGGACCTCAGTAAATGGAGTAGGCTCTCAGCACCTCAGAAGTCAGCTTCATTACAAAGCTACAGCCTGAGGCCTAGGCAGCCCCTTCTCTAGGCTGTGGAACTCCATTTCTGCCCCCTCTCACCATCCTATTCCGACATCAATAGCTGATTATCACCTGTACGTACATGGGGTGGGTTGAGAGAGAGAGAACTGTTAAGAGAAATGTGCTAGTTGCCCACCCCTTGGAACTCGTGCTTTTCGGCTCTACTGTAAGCCGACTGTCATAATGGCATAGGCACAACAGTGAGACTTCCGTATTGCTTGTTCTTTAGCTGGTAAGGCTCGCCCTCATCCCTGGGCTTTATTATTTGCCTGACAAGTATACGTAGTTCAATACCTAGCTAGCTACTTGGCCTCACACACACTTGACACCAACCTTCAGTCCTTGAAATTGTGAGCACAGAAAGATACTATCCATCTGGATGACGACGCCTCCTCCCTAGAAACTTGGAGCTTCATAATGAGCGCTACTAAGCCTATAGCTCATTCTTGGATGGTCAAAAGGTCAGACATTCGATAAAACCTTGAGAAGATATGGAAAATGCCACGCGGTTGTACTGAAATTTTCTGAATTTTTATGCCGTGTAACTGGAACCGCTCGATGGAAAAACTTCGTTCCAGTCTCATATTATTGTAGAGCAACACAAGAGCTATTGAATGGTACTTGAATCATGGGAATCCATCCAAGGGAACCAAAACGTACCACTTTTTGCGCGAGGCACTTTTGTGAGCGCTTGCAAACAGCATGCACAAAAGCGATCGCCGCGGAGCTCATAAATGTCTCCGGGTAATGGGACTTGAACGAGCTGAAAGTAGAAGAGTTGCTCTGTCTTCTGGTCTTCGGAGTCTAGAAGTGAAAGATGGCCTAGATAGAACAGGTAAGAAAAATTGCATGCACTGGAATGGATGTGCCACCGGATGTACTTCCTGGATCTGCAACAATTGAACGGCTGCCTAGTCTAGTCCTAGTCTCGTGACCCAGCCTTCTAAACGCACGCGAAAAAGGGGTCTGGTAACATTGTGTATAACGAGTTGTCCAAAGCTCAAGAATGTGGCGCGACCAATCAGATCGCTCCATTTGCAATCAAATCGCTATAATTATATATTCGCGTATTATAAACATATGCGTCTTTTTTCACTTGAGCTCGTGCCCCACCAGCACCGAAGATCTACTGATCTACTCGAGAAGTGTGTGCGGCAAAGACGGAAAAACGATCCGAAGGACTGATGGCAAGCAAAAATAGAACAGTTCTGGACGCAAAAAGCTGACTGTAGTTTCAAATTCAAACGAGAGACCGCTCGAACTCTGAAGATTTACTTCTAAAAGGTGAGTGATAGAGGCAACGAAACTATCGTAGAAACGTTAGCTATCGTAAAACAGGTCGTTTTGGCCAGCAAAAAGTAGACTAGTTTTCGAATTTAAAACGCGAAACCGCAAGTACGCAAAAAGCTGACTGTAGTTTCAAATTCAAACGAGAGACCGCTCGAACTCTGAAGATTTACTTCGAAAAGGTGAGTGATAGAGGCAACGAAACTATCGTAGAAACGATAGCGATCGTAAAACAGGTCGTTTTGGCCAGCAAAAAGTAGACTAGTTTTCGAATTTAAAACGCGAAACCGCAAGTACGCAATTATTGCATTCCGCTGCGACAACTCGTTGTACACAATGTTACCAGACCCCTTTTCGCGTGCGTTTAGGGGGCTGGGTCACGAGACTAGTCTAGTCCCGGATCCCAGACATTTCCGGGTACACTTCCGGGCGTAACAATGATTGTAGAATTTTCGCGAGCATAATAATGTAGCGTTTCCAGTCCATCTGAAAGATAATGTATAGTCCCTGGTTTTAGTAGTATCTTTCGCGTGTAAGTATCGTAGCATGAGGAGATCTCGACTACTTCTTGTGGTTGTAGGATTGCTTCTGTGTTGTCCTATAGTTTACTATCTTCATTACCGTGATGGTACTGATAGTACGGAAGGTTTGTCTGTAGCCTATGTAACTGTATTTTATACACTCCAGCTATATATCTCTTCAATTCCTGACCTCAAATTTATCTCCCTTCTCAGTTTTAAAATTATACCCAGGGTTAGGAGTGGCTACATTTTACTTATATATCAGAACCTCCTCGTCTTGAAGGGCCCGAGTACAAGGCTATTGACTTAGGTGCAGCTGAATTTAGCATGCAAGCGTGAAAATATAGGATAGATATCAATAATGGCATTACATCATAATAATGACAAAAGGATGTGACTCATTATGCTGGCAGGGGAGCAGAAACATAATTTCTCTGAACAGGGGTCTAATACACTATAATTCAATAGGAATGTGCATGTAAAGTTGCTCTATATACTATCCTTTTATAGCAGTCGTCACTTTATGGCTAACTAGGGAAGGGCAACTGTAGGATTGTTAGTGGGGTCAAGTGGTCAAGCAAAAAATTGGGGGTAGAGTAACGGGTGCTCAATGGATCGGTTGATGATGGGAGACATGGTCAAGAGCAGAAGTTTGGTGTAGATCAAAATTAATGTTGATGGTTCGATATCTTAACCCAATTCCTGGTCAAAGTGTAGTTTACTGGATCCTGATATGACTGATCATGAGTGTTATCAGGCAAGTGTTGTCCAGTACACCATTAATTGGATTAACTATATTTACTTGAATTCCCTCTCTGCATACAAGGTATTGGATATTCAAATCGCTTCACTACCATCATATTGTAATTAATGTACACATGCAGTGTACGATGATTATTATTATTATGCAGAAACAAGAAACTTACAGCAGAAAAGCTATGGAAGTGCTCATTTTCCTTCGCAGAGCCCTACTCCAATTAAAAAAGGTGAGATACACGTGTACGAACACCCAGTGTGTATAATTGGCAAAGTACCTATAGTTATATCCCGAGGCCCAATCAACAAAAATAAAGTCGGCCAACCTACAGTGTATGAGGTAATTATGAGCATTGACATAAATAATATAATAATATATTATAATATTATTATGATGAAATTGCGGTAAAGACTGTTCGAAGTGTTTAGCTTGCATGGAAGGATGTTGAGACCCAGAATTCAAACCTATAGTGTAGAAGAGATCGTATATGGACTATGATGATATAATAACAATTCTCTCAGTTCTCTTTCTTTGGCGAGCTCATGCTCTGGGGGGATTCCCTATTCAGTCTAGCATATGGCATGTCGAGGTTACCAGTTCGCACTGCACCCCAATATTATGCAATATGGAGCACGCGCAGTTTGTTGCTGTGTCCAAGGTGGATAATGGGCAGCTTAATTTCACTGGCGGTGTGATACTTTTCATGAGGGATGAGGAATTAAGGTAGTAAATTTTTCATTACATCCCATGCAGCGACAATTTACTTTTCTGTGATTATGAGGTAGGTATGATGTAATGTACATATATGAGCATAAAATTTAGGGCCTCTATGGAGCCTTTCAGGGCCATGAAATTCGGTGACTAAAAAGAGTATCTGACGCATGTATCCAGCAAATACCCTACAGCCGGAAAATTTGGCGGGGAATTAAACTTGGCGGTTTGGTGGTCTATGTTACAACTGCCAAATTAAAATCCACCAAAATTTCTTACTCGCACATATACGTATGGCGATCCCGTACTGAACCACCAAATTTAAATCCATTAATATTCTTGCAATAGTGATTTTGGGCTCAACCACCAAATTTAATTCCCGCCAATATTTCCGGCTATACGGTACATTAAGAGCTGAGTGCTGCTTTCTCTGAGTAGTACCGCTGGCCGAACTTTACATGTTCTCTTGGCTGACGTAATCCCATTAATAATTAAATAAAACTAGTGCTATATACACATGTATAGCATACATGTGGTGTGCCATGCCACGACCAATCTGAAATTTGGAAGCTATACTGCACTGTTGAGTTCATCTCCTGTGATTAAAGCATCGAAACTTAACGAGGTTGAAAGTTAGTCCTCATGCAGGCTCCATCTTTGCGATTGAGGTGCCAGCATCGATGTGGCTTATTGACCATTAGATCTATGCGCAGCTACTGGGGACGTGGTCAAATTTTTCATTATTATATGAAAAACTTGACCACATGCCCAGTATAGCTGCAAAATAGTTCATACGATAAAAGGTTGTCAATATAATGCGTACACAGTCTAAGCCACATCAATGTCGGCACCTCAATCGAGCCTGAGACCGACTCTTGACCTCAATACTGATAATTTTCAATCACAGGCGACAGCGTGATATATATACAGCTTTTGAACATCAGTTTGGTTGCGGCATGGCACACAGCGTGCTATATATATAGCACAAGGCTAGCTTTATTTATCCACGGATTACGTCAGCCATGAGAACGTGTAAAGTTCAGCCGGCGGTACTTGTCAGAGAAAGTAGCACTCAGCTTATAATGCATTCGCTGGATACATGCATCGGGTACTCTACATATATACGGATTTTTAAGTCTCAGAAAGGCTCCATATAATAGTTAGACACTGTTTAGGAGGTTTCTACGTGATTTAGAAGACCGAAGGGCTCTGTGTAGAATCCCGAGCGAAGCGAGGGTTCTACTGAGTCCTGAGGTTCTAAATCACGTAGAAACTGACTAAGCAGTATCTAACATGTTTAGATCCTAGCAACAATGCCCAAGAGCTAGACACATAAACTGCTGCCTAGCAACTACCCTAACCATAGGCAAGAAAATTACATGATTTTCTACAGAGCTTACATGATATTTTCTATGAAGGATAGATACTTCAGTTTAACCAATCAGATCACAGTATTTGTTACAAGTAGGATCTAAAGCTATATAGAGGCCCTGAGTTTTCTCGTAATTACCTCATAGATTACACCATAATTACCTCATAAACACAGAAAAGTAAATTTACAGTGTATACTAGCTGGGCATGTAATAATGTCCTCAGTAGCAATTTACTTTTTTGTGGTTATTAACTAATTATGAGTACCGTATTTCTTCTAAAAATTCGGCATGAAAATAATAATATTGCTTTAGCTTCACCGAATTTTTAGAGGTTAATATTCAACATTTTGTCTGCGTCCGCATTCCATTCCCGTTTATAGCATATACGCTTGACGACCTTTGCCGAAAAATTAGAGACTATATTCAATCATTCGATAAAGGGTGCCGAATAATTAGAAGGGCCGAATTTTTAGAAGAAATACGGTAATTATTATGAAACCTATGGTGTAATCTATGAGGTAATTATGGGAAAATTCAGGGCCTCGATGGAGCCTTTCTGAAATTTGAAATTCAGTTAATATGTAGAGTATCTTTTGTGTGTATCCAGCGAATACCTTATATGCAGTGTATTGCCTTCTCTGATGAGCAGCGGCGGCTGAACTACACGCGTTCTCTAGGCTGACGTAATCCCTTGGATATATATATAAGTAGCCCAGCACTATAGCATGCAGCATGAGCAGCATGCCACCGGACCCATTTGAAGTTCAGAAGCCGTACTGCGCTGTTGAGTTTTTTAAAATTTTCACTATATCGAGGTTGAGAACCACTCTCAGACTTCCGATGATCTGAGTCTAGTCTGCAACTGCATTGTACTGTACCATGAACTCACTATATTGACGACCTTTACCACATACACCACTTCCACTATGCAGCTACTGAGGACATGGTCAATTAAGTTTTCATTACATCCTAAGTTGGAAAAAGTCTAATGAATGTAATTCTGCTCAGCCCCAGAACATGCTGCAGACATAATTCAAAGACCAGCAGAATCAGAATCATCTGATAGAGCACTAAAAGTTTACCTGTTCCAAAATTTCCGATTTCACTTTTACTGGCGAATTATGAGTGAAAATGTCCAAGGTCATCAAAATACAGAAGCCACAGCCATGCTATCAATTGTCCAGGTGGTTCAAATCCTGCCTGGACTCTTTTTAACCCTGGGCGCATGCACGACGGTTACAGCAGTCGTTCTGTGTGTGAGCAAGTGTGTGTGTGTCTGTCACTGTGCTAGCTACTATATACCTGTTGTATACGTTGAAAACAAGGTGCCATTAGGCTTTCGTGGTAGATACAATATAATGCATTGTTTGGATTGCGTTGAAAACGCTTTGTTCAAAAGTTCTGGCGACATTTTCTGACCACCATAGCCTTTTATCGAGCTCTCGCTTGATGAAAGAGACAGTAGTCGCTTCATTTCAAGAAGATTAGTGTGTAGCTCAAGCGATAGTTCTTATAACTCGACTGACTCATTACTAGTCACAGCATGTCACAGTAGGCTATCAACTAGCTTCTTGGCTTACTTTGTACTGGATCTGCTGATCTGGCATGCATGGGGTACTATTACATAATACCGTGCAATCAGTAATGTATTCCTGTGGTTAATTATAGTTGCTCTCTACAACACTGCTAACAGCAACAGAATGTTGCAGGCTTGGCTTGCAAATTTGCAACATGTAGACTAGTCACTACTGCAACAAATCTCACTTTAGCACCAATGGTGTTCATTTTTTACTGCCAGTGATGCTGTGAAAGCTTTATTTTTTAACAGGATTCAAGTATATATAGCCAAAGCCACATTGGAGTCAGCAGCTACTGCAACAATTATTATACTTATAATTGTAGTATGTGTAGATGTACTACAAGGTCTAGCAACGCTAGCTATATCTAAGAATTATAGCAATATGAGCAAATTTTTTTCCACTTAGGATGTGGTTAGTCTTCTTGTAATAATAATAGTAATAATTGTAATAATTATGAAAAACATCCCCAGCCACATCAATGCCGGCGCCTCAATCACAGAGATGGAGTCTGAGACTGACTCTCAACCTTGATAGTGACGAGTTTCGATGCTTCAATCATAGGAGATGAACTCGACAGCGCTGTACAGCTTCCGAATGTCAGGTTGGTCGCGGCATGGCATACACGCAGCGTGCGTGCTATATATAGCACAAGGTTAGCTTTAATTATCCACGGGATTACGTTAGCTAAGAGAATGCATGAAGCTCAGCCGGTGGTACTAGCTTATCAAAGAAAGTAGCTCTCAGCTTTTAATATATTTGCTAGATACAGCCATCAGACACTCTACATATTTACCCATTTTCAAGTCTCAGAAAGGCTCCATTGGGGCCCTGAATTTTCTCATAAATACCTCATAGATTACACCATAGGTTTCATCATACATTATACCATAAATACCCCATAACCACAGAAAAGTAAATTATTACTGGGGATGTAATGAAAAACTTACTACATGTACATCTCTCGTCCCTCATGAAAAGTATTACACCGCGCTACTGTATGCATCCACAAACCGTGCATGCTCTGTATACATGTAAATTGGGGTGCACGGCTTGAGCTGGTTGACTTGGACATGACCTCCACATGTGCACCTACATGTAGATGAATAGGGAAACCCCCACCCCCCCCCCCCCCCCCCCCAGTGAAAACTCGCCAAAGAAAGCGATCTGAGAGAATCGCCATAATATATCATCGATAGTCTTAGGTTCGAATTCTGGGTCCCAACAGCCTTTCATTCAAGCTAAATATTTTGAAACAGTCTTCACAGCAGTTACATCGTAGGTTTCATCACAAGTTTCATCATAATTTCATCATAGGTTGGCCAAATTTTTTTGGTGATTGGGACTCGGGATGTACCATATTTCCTCGAAATCTCGCCGCACCTATAAGGAGGTTGGTTCCAATAAATGCCGCCCTCGAAATCTCGCCACATGGAAAAGGGTCGTCGGATTCAAAGTACACGGAATGCAGGCGCACGCGCGCGATTCGCACTATCGAGTGCGCAGGCACGAGGTGGATGAGTGGACTAGTCGCCGCCCTCGAAATTTCGCCGCAGGATGCAGCGACTTGAAATTAAATCTCGCCGCGGCGAGATCTCGAGGAAATACGGTAATTATTACATCCCGAGTCCCAATCAACAAAATGATTTGGCCAACCTACGAATTCTGGGTCCCAACACCCTGTCATGCGCGCTAAACATTTTGAAGCAGTCTTCACCCCAATTTCATCATAATTTCATCATAGGTTTCATCATTAAATTTCATCATAGGTTTCATCATAATGATGAAACCTATGATGAAATTATGATGAAATTGGGGTGAATGATGAAACCTATGATGAAATTATGATGAAATTGGGGTGAAGACTGCTTATGATGAAACCTATGATGAAATTATGATGAAATTGGGGTGAAGACTGCTTCAAAATGTTTAGCGCGCATGACAGGGTGTTGGGACCCAGAATTCGAACCTAGCATAGAAGAGATCGTGGACTATCAATGATATAATATATTATGGCAATTCTCTCAGTTTGCTTTCTTTAGCGAGTGCACTCTCTGGGGGGATTTCCCTATTCAGTCGAGCACATGGCAGGTGAAGGTCATGTCCGGGTCAACCGGCTCAAGCCGCGTACCCCAGTATTACATGTATACATACATGTACCCCAGTATTACATGTATACGGAGCATGCGCAGTTTGTCGATGTAATAGGTGCGGTGAATACTTTTGTTGAGGGGACTTGGGATGTAATCTAAGTTTTTTATTACATCCTGAGTCCCAATTCCAAAATAAGAATTCTTTTATTGAGGGGACTTGGGATGTAATCTAAGTTTTTTATTACATCCTGAGTCCCAATTCCAAAATAAGAATTCGGCCAAACGATGAGTAACCGATGAGTAATTGATGACAAAGTAATGATGAAATGATGATGAAATTCATGATAAAACCTATGATGTAATTGCTGTGAAAACTGTTTCAAAATGTTTAGCACGCATGAAAGCTTCTTGGGGCCCACAATTCAAACCTAGTGTAGAAGAGATCGTGGACTATCGATGAGATATGGCAATTCTCTCAGTTCACTTTCTTTGGTGAGCTCGCACTCGGGGGGGATTTCCCTATTCAGTCTGGCACATGGCAGGTGGAGGTCACGTCCGGGTCAACTGGCTCAAGCTGTGCGCCCCAATATACGCGTATACAGAGCATGCGCAATTTGTCAATGTGTCCTAGTTCGAATTATGGCGGCGTACAGGTAGCGAGGGACTCAGGATGTAGTCTAAATTGTTCATTACATCCCGAGTCCCAATCAACAAAACGATTCGGCCGACCGATGAGGTAATTATGATGAAATGATGATGAAATTGCTGTGAAACTGTTTCAAAATGTTTATAGCGCATGAAAGGTTGTTGGGACCCAGAATTCGAACCTAGCGTAGAAGACATTGTGGACTATCGATGAGATATGGCGATTTTCTCAGTTTGCTTTCTTTGGCGAGCTCTCTGTTCAGTCTAGCACATGGCAGGTGGAGGTCACGTCTGGGTCAACCCTCAAGCCGTGCGCCCCAATATACACGTATACGGAGCATGCGCAGTTTGTCTATGTGTTCTAGTTCGAACTATGGCGGCGTAGCTACAGTGGCTCGGTGTAATATGTTTCATGAGGGACGAGGGATGTAGTCTAAGTTGTTCATTATAATCCCCAGTAGAAATTTATTTTTTTGTGGTTATGAGGTAATTATGGTGTAATTATTAAATAGGTAATCTATGAGGTAATTACGAGAAAACTCAGGGCCTCTATGGAGCTTTCTGAGACTTGAAAATCATTATCGAGTATCTAACGAATGTATCGAGCAAATACCTTACAAGCAGCATGCTGCTTTCTCTGACAAGTATGGCTGGTTGAACACTCTTGGCTTACATGTACATGTATGTAATCCCTAGCTAGCATGCGCTATATATAGCACGAGGTCCATGACCTGACTTATGAAGCTATCCTGTGCTGTCAGTCCTTTCTGTGTTTGAAGCCTTGAGATTTGTCACTTTCGAGATCCATCTCCGCGATTGGGGCATCGAATGTGCGCACTATGTTGACGACCCCTTACCACATACACCGTTACTACCATGCAGCTACTGGGGATATGGTCAAGTGTTCATAGTAATTACCAAGAAATTCCCAGTTATTGTGTACTGCAAAGCACTCTACCGTTGAGCACTGCAGCAACATAATTTGCACTCTGTAGTGGCAGTGGTAGCTCCAGAGGGGTTTCTGGAAACTGGTCAGCCATCCCAGAAGGCACTAGCAAGGTTGTTAAAAGCAACCATATCATGGTCACAGCTAGCTATGAGCAAGACGACTGCGCATGCATACTAGTGTGTCGACCTTTACCATAAACGGCATAGTTGCAGAACAGAAGAGGTATAGGACGGATGATCATGTGACACCTCAATTACCGTGCACTAATAAGCATTCCATAGTCAAACTGCGCTGTTAGAAACCTCACGATCCCACCATGACCCGTCTTAACTGTGCCATTTTATCTAGATTTTCACACTAATTGACTGTGGAATGTTCATTAGTGCACGGTAATGGAGGTGATCGACACGTGATCATCCGTCCCACCTCCTCTGAGAAGAAGCAGCTCATAATGGAACAAAAGTGCAAAGTTAATTCCTGATTACCATGCAACCATGAATGTGGAGAATATGCATGCTACTGAATGTACTCGGGTAGCCAGTTAGCTATACATGTAGCTATAGGATATCTCAAAATCAGTGGTCCTGGAATGTATAATATGTATGAAATTTTCTGGGGGAGTACCCCCAGACCCCCTTACTTTGGAGAATACTGTAGTAAATCGAATACAACGCATGATCCTATTTAACGCAATAAATTAGCATTTTACGAATTGTCATAACGTTTATATATGGAGTGATTGACGACCTTTTAATAATACCAGAAAAACACACGTTTTTCAAAATTGAAATTATTTTTTTTCCGTGCATTATATTAGATTAAGTACGGTAAGGTGTTATTTATTCCATAGTTGTCAGAAACCAGTCAGTTTTTCATGAGTGGTGTAACCTGTCTTACAACATCCCCCAAGCTTGCTAGACAGTGGAAATCCTGCTTGCTAAGCTTATACCCTTAATTAGACCTTAGCAGGAATCTGGGCAAACGTGGGAGATCCATAAGTGACTCGTGACATTGGTAATGCCATAGAATCCTGCAAATGTGGATATGCTAACATTTTCACTGGATATATCTGTATTTCAGCGAATTTTTAGATCTCAATAGAGCTCTATTGAGGCCCTGAATTTTCGTAAAATGGTGACATAGGTTACTTGCATCATAATTATCTCAAAAAATAAATTGCTACTGGGGATAACTTGTAGCAAGACCCAGAGTCTGTAAGCCCTTGCTTGTAGATGTACGGAATGTTAAAATTTATACATGCTACATGTCTCTTCTGGCCACAGATCTTGTAGCAGTTATCAATGAAGATATGAGAATATGTTCCAACATTCTCCACCAAAGTGATACAACTAGTAATTTTTACAGGAAGATAGTGAATGCTAGTCTAACAGCTTGGCACAAATTTATACCTAAGTACAAAAATATGCCACACTCCAACTGCTGGTATGTCTATTTCAAGCAAATATCTCCAACTTTGCGCCGAAAACTCTCATCGTGGTCTACACTGTCCAATATTGAACATGAGTATAGTGTCGAAGAAGCCTTCAAGGTTATGAACACAGTTTTGGGAAACAATCAAAGAGCTTCTTTCATCATAAATTCAAGCTGGAGCAGTGTAACCAGTAGAGAATTCTTTTGTCTTCCAAAAGTGTATTTGGGTGGAATTCCAAAGTGTGGCACAACTACCCTATATAATCTTATTGTGTCACATCCAAACATTGAGCAACCTTTTGATAAGGAAGGACAATTCTGGAGGGAATTTGTTTTGGCTCCCAATCAGACCTACCGTGACTTAGAGGTCTTACTCTATCTTTATCATTTCAATAGTGCAAGCAAACATATGAAATCAAATTATAATCAACATCCTAAGTTCACTATTGATGCAAGTGCTTCAACTGTATTTGCAAGTGCCAAGAAGTGGGTGAGTGTTGAAATGGACATGTGCATGGTCCCATTGATTCTCTCTCAAGTCTTACCTGAAACAAAATTGATATTCATACTGAGAAATCCTACAGATCGATTATGGTCAGACTACTGGTACTTCTGCTCAAGAAATCAGTGGATGGATAAAAATGGAAGAGTAGTTGTTCCTGATTCAGTGTTGGATAAATCTTCAGAGATATTCCATAATCTCAGTGTTTCTGTTATACAGGAATTTCTCAATTGTGTAAGACATGGAGCATCTGAATTTGAATGCACAGTGCGTGCCTATAGCGATACTGGAGAAATCCATGCATGCCAAAAAGTTAGACTTGGTATTAGTCTGTACTACTTTCATGTTGTCAAGTGGTTGAGTGTTTTCAAAAGAGACCAATTAATGTTCGTGAGGATGGAAGATTTGATAAGGGATCCTTATTCTGTTGCGAGTGCTGTATGGAGGTTTATGGATTTGAATCCTGTTCCCAAGAATCACTTTAACACCAATGTCAGGACAAATGTTAATACTTGGATTGGCTCAGATAAATACAAAGAAAATTTTAAGATGTTGACAATGACAAAAAAGTTGTTAGATACTTTTTTTGCTCCTTATAATGAACGATTAGCTAAACTATTAAATAATGACAAGTATTTGTGGACTTAATAATCAGTTAAATTGTTATATACATGGCAGCTCTAATCAACATTGGTATTTTTATAGCGATTAAGGATTGATGGTGTATAGTACCATCTAGAGTGGCATTGAACACCAACACACAAGTAGAAAAAAACAACAAAATAATGCAACATTCGAGACCTATATAGAAGATGAACTATTCATAGGGAAGCCACGTATTTCCTGCGCATGCACTATGTGATGGGCAGGGATATGTATGCATGTTACACCACTAAATCTAAAGCATATAAAATCTAAAACACCGGAAACAGTTTATACGATTACGCATTTCTGGTGCACAGTGATCGATAAAGTAATACAACTCATTTAAGTCCCCTGTGCATGCAATCCACATAATATTGACACCTCAGTTACTGGGAATGGCAACAGCAGTGCGAGCCGAGCCAGCAAAGTATATTGACAAACATCACAGTGTATAGAGTGTTAGCTAATACACAAATGAAGCACTATAGTGCAAAACCCTCAGCGCAATAGCTAGAGCTACGTAGTCTGCATATTGCCAAGCAACACTTGTACAGTGCAATTGTAGAGAGTAACCACAAGAATGCACTAATACGGATTCCATGCAATTAATTAGGTAATAGTATCACGTGCATGCCAGATCTAGAATAGTACTAAGTAAAGCCAAGAAGCGTAGTTGATAGCCTACTGTGATCTGTGATGAGTCAGTTTAGTTACAAGAACTATCGCTAGAGCTACACACTACTAATCTTGAAATGAAGCCATCGCTATCTCTTTCATCGATCGAGAGCTCGTCAAGAAGCGAAGAAGGCCATGGTGGTCAGCAAATGTTGCCAGAACTCTTGAACGAAGCGTTTTCAACAAAATCCACACAATTCATACCTTGAAGATGCCGTGAAAAGCCTAATGGCGCCTTGTTTGCATCGTATAAACCAGGTATGTAGCAGCTGGCGTGATAACAGACAGACACACACACACACGACTACGTACCCCTTGCGCATGCGCCGGGGGTTAAAAATAATAAGCCTAACAGTAACTGGGATGGGCTGTGAGTATTGCAGTTTTAATTTTGGCTATGTTAGCCAACATAGCCATGGGATTATTGAGGAAAAATAAGAGGAAAAAAACCGGAGAAGAAAACTTTCTCGGGCCAAAATTTTACTAGTAACTATAACCAGCCACTCTTGTGGCAGTCCATGTATATAAGGCCACTGTAACTTAAGCGTTATAGTGCCGGTAAGTCCATATAAAATACTGTACTCTTACATAGCCCTAGTGCCCGCCCCCTCCTGCATATGGCAATATAAATTTGCCGGCACTCTAGACACTGCGTATAAAATACTTAGAGCTTGCAAATGGTCCTGATCTCTTGTGCATCACTACGCATAGGCGTAGGAACGGGGGGGGGGGGGGGGGGGGGGGGGGGGGGGGGGGGGGCTAGGTATGCACCCCCACTATTTCTGGAGGTAGCCTGAGGGCTGGGCAAGGCTGAGGTTTATCTCCATTGCTGAAAACTAAGTTAGTTCATGCTTCCCAACCTATACACACCATTATACCACTGATCATAATATGCTCACTTTCTGCAAGAGTTCTCTTATAACAGCCAATTTCTTACCATTACAGCAAGTTTAGCCCGTGGAATTCACGAACTCCGCTCGGATTTAATTAGGGGGCGGGGCTAAAAATTTTACGACACCGTGAAAACATTGAAGCTTCCGGATGTAATGCTCTCGGGCTGCTTTAGACAAACTGTCGGTGTACTTCTTGCTCATGATCAATCTTGCTAGCTTCCATAGATACTGGCAGTACACGCGGTATTGCCGCTTGACCACCAAAATGGTGGATAGCAACGGCTGCTATGCAGTTAATGGTCACGAACGGCTCGATGGAAAAACTTCGTTCCAGTCTCTTATTGTAGAGCAATACAAGAGCTATTGAATGGTACTTGAATCATGGGAATCCATCCTAGGGAACCAAAATGTGCCACTTTTTGTGAGCGCTTAAAGAGTAGCATGCACAAAAGTGGTCGCCGCGTACCATGCATGTCTGCTAAAATCGCCATGGCAACGCATCTCATTCCCATGTTCGTGATCGTGCTCTAAAATGCTGTCATTTCAAAGGTCGCTTCTGATTGGATCTCGTTATGTACGTACAGACATCTTACGAGAAAAAAAAATCAAAGCATAAAGCGAGATTCGAACCCGCTATATTCTGTTCCACACACAAGAGCCCTAACCACTACACCACCGCTGTTGTCGCTGCTGGTAATCATTATTTTCCCCCTTTCATAGATAAACCCTAGAGACTAACCCTGCTAACCATTGGCAACCCATCCCCAACCCCCCGGCCCCTCCCATCCATACCGCGTATATTATTATCGAAATCGTTATGTACATAATATTATTATGCGCGCGTGATTGCGTCATAACCACGCGCCGATAATCTAATTAGGATGTCTGTACATAACGATTTCGCTTGATTGGTCAAACCGGCTAAAATTGGTCACGTGAGGAGGGGGCGGGGGTTGGATTTCGTATAGGTGACCGTCTCTGAGAAAATCGGGTATATGGGATTTTTTTTGTGAAAGTTGAGTTTTATGTATGGTTGATAAGCTCTACCATAGAGCTAACCCGCGTTCAAGTTTCAGACCGACCGTGCGCTTCGTTGTGGAGATACAGCGCTTTGTTTGCGATCGCGCCACACCCCCAATAATCGAGGAATTACGGTCTCAAGGCGTCGGTTATGCACGCGTATGGCGTTTCCGCATACTGCGCGTAACCCGGAAGTCTTTTAAATGGACCTGGGCGGAGTCGTTCGAAATGAACGTAAAGATCGAGCAAGAGTTGAATTTCGTTGTTGACAACGACAGCCGATTGTTCTTAGATGCCCAAGAAGCTAAAAAGGTGAGCGAACGTACAGTAGTTCGATGAATCTAGCTAGAGAATTCTAATTAGCGCCCATAGCAACGGGCTCCGTGTACGGCCGGTAGCTGTACAGACTAGGTAGGTCAAAATGAAGGCTTATTTCGCCTTTGTAACTTACGGTTAGCCTCCGTAGACGACGGAAAAGGTTAGTAAAAAGGTTCTTTGGCATGTATATTATGACAAAAACTCAACTTTGACTTTTTTGACTTGAGGTACTAAAAACGCGCATTGCGCGAATAGCGCGCAGATCCACATGCCGGCAGATAATATTATAGGTTTTGTATCACAAGCAAAACTGCGCATGCGCATGATGTGTACGGTATCCATAGCAACATAATCCTGGGCACACAGCGCAGGTGAGAAAGCCAAACAGGAGATACAAATTAACAAGGCAAGATGTACGTTATTAATTTTGCTGTTGATACTGGTGTATGCATTGCAATCTTATTTGAGTGTACGCGCAGCTGAGATACCTAGCTAATATAATTCCAGTAGGCGCGTCATGCCATAGATAATAACTAAGACCCTACCCGCAGTCTTAATAATTATTATTATCATCTATGGTCGTGCATCGTAGATAATTATAGGACATAGCTATTGCATATTTCCATACATCTATATAGAAATACATTGGGGGTGTGATGCTAAAAAAATTAAGCATGGTATTTGCTACTAGTCTCGCGAAGTGTGCAAATACGATATAGGAGAATAGCACATTAAAAAATTATAGCAATTAACCTATGGATCCCTTGCAGCTACCATGATATTTTCATAAAGTTCTATATGATAATATTATTTGACTGCTGTCTTGGAGTACACTGGTATAGGAAATGCACTAGGCTTGTCTTAGGGTGTCCAACCGAAAATATGGAAGTTTACTAATCCAATCAACAACAGTGTTTCTGAGTAGGTCCACCTAGGTCTGGTAAAATTATGCAAAAAAATTAGGCAAAGCCATTAAAAATTCGCGCCAAACGTAATATTAAGTGATTAGCGTAATCGCCAAAATTTCTACGTGACCGAAGGAGTGTCTATCTAGATATCATGGTAACTGCAGCATCAGAAAGAGTTTTAGAGATCACTAGTCTATCATTTGGATGGTATTAGGTAGTGTACGATGTAGGTAGCCTCCAGTGACAGTTAGCTTATCCACTTGTGCGATCGATAATTGCGCACATAATTTTGGTCACGTAGCAATTTTTGTACTAACACTGCTGATTAAACATTGCGTTTGGCGCGACATTAGAAGGGTCACATCCATTTGCGATATGGTTTCTGTTGTACTATGGTAAACCTACTTGGAAAACCCGTAATGGATTGGTTTTGCTAACTTTCATATTTTCGGTTGGACACCCTACTTGAACTTGTCTCCAGTCCCTTTGAAGGTCTGGGCATCCGGACAAGGCTACTATTATAGAGCTTCATGCAGGCACTCCACTCATTCTGATTCACAACTAATGAGCTACAAATATGCTCTGTATACTAATTATTATGGCCCACGGAGAACGCTTACACTGCATGCATTGTATATACTCCAGCGTTTATAATTATGACCACTGACATATCCCTACTGCAAGGGATCTATAGAGGGATTCTGCAAAACAATTAACAGTCTTGTTCACTTTGTGAAGTGTCAATTAGCACTGCGCTAGATCGGCGGTATATCGTGGGGTTTCGAGTAATTTCGCTGCACAAAACCCGAATTTCTTACTTAATACACTCCAAAAGTGACATCCATGAACAAAAGGAGGCTCAACATGCCTACTTTATAAAAAAATGATCGCTTATTTACACTCAAGCTACCGGGCAACGGCATCTTTTGCCCACAAGGGGTGTCGTCAATTTATGAAGCGTTAATTGGCCAATCGTTTTGCGGAATCCCTCTATTAATAGATATCGATCCCTTGCAGTAGGGATGTCAGCTAGTGGTTATATGAAACCATTGACCTTATCAATTTAATATAGCACAAATTTAATAATATCTGTAAACCTGTACTATTAAGGCTATGATAATACTATCAGTAGCATGTGTTAAAAGTCAGTTCTGCAGCTTGATGTGTTACTTGATTACTATTAATTATACATCACTCCATACTAGTATTTACAAATTTAACTTCAACTTCGAAACTTAATTGAAGGATGCTGGTTGAATTTGTGGGTACTTGATCCATGTGATACGATATTGGATGGACCATGAGAGCAATAATAATAATAATGAAAATAGTTTTAACAGGTGGGTCAATTAAGTTTAATTGGTGATACTAAAATTTAATGATAGTTGGACACTGTTTAGGAGGCTTTTACGTGATTTAGAAGACCGAAGGGCTCTATGTAGAATCCTGAGTGAAGCGATCGAGGGTTCTACTGAGCCCTGAGGTCTTCTAAATCACGTAGAAACCGATTAAACAGTGCCTAACATGTTTAGATCCTAGCAACAATACCCAAAAGCTTAACATATAAACTGCTGCCTAGCAACAACCCTAACCATAGGCAAGAAAGTTTACATGATTTTCTATGAAGGATAGATTCTTCAGTTTAACCAATCAGATCACTATTTATTACAAGTAGGATCTAAAGCCACATAAGGATTCACAAGATAGAATCCATGTTCATTGAGCACAGAAATTCATCAATAATTAAGAAATTAAGGTGCATTTTAAATTTTAATGCAAAATGTATCCATGAAAGCTGCAGTGTACGATCCAGGGCTTCATTTAGGGGGGCCCCCTTGCCCCCCTTGTAAAGGTAGTATTATCACACACATAAAGCCAAGAATCGCCTTAACATGAATGATAAGAGCATTCAAAATTTAGTGCCTGAGAGTGCACCAGAAGCAATCTCAGGGAGTCCAAAATGCAAAAATTTCCTGGGGGAGCATGCCCCCAGATCCCCCTAGAGATCGTGTGCTTACATACATGGAAAATATATAGTCTTGCCCCTTTGATCTCGTACTAGCTTGCTGTGCCCCCCCTTTGGAAACTTTCTAAATGAAGCCTCTGCCCTCTAAACAGGATGCACTTCTTTCAGAGTTATAATTATTACTTGTGTAGGAACATTATCTAGAGAGCAAAATTGATAGAGGCGGGAGAAATAGCCGTCAAGCAATAGCAATAAAGTTAAGATGGTTTTAAGGTCACCATTTATTAATTCACTAGTATAATGGGCTTTCGTGAAGGTTTTTAGAGGATATCGTTACAATTTTCAAACTCAGAATTATTGATTTACTAAGGGAGCCCCTACCATGTAGTAAGAAACTTTCGCAGATTGGTAAGAAGGGAGCATTTTGCGCGAAAATTTTCATGGGTGGCTGTAAATTGTGAAATTTGTGAAGGTTTTCCCTTGAAAGTTTCCCGCTATAATGTACGGTATAATTAACTATAGCACTCTAGAGCAATTTTTAGGTCTTCAGAACAGAGTGCAAAATAACAGCCGGCCATCGGCCATTTTCTGTGCATTTCAACCAGATGGCCACTAAAGCTACTTCTTGGTCGGTCATAGTGTCCAGGCAAAACGTTTCAAAGCTACATGTATACACCTACCAGTAGATAAATGTATATCTATTCTCATAATACAGTCTACTAGAAGTTTATCTTATACTCTTTATGTCAAAAATGAGCGAATAATGCTCCTTTGCGCTCATTCTTGCTGTTCATTCAGTGGCCATGCTTGCCAAACACAAGTCAAAGTGCAATTGTTGTGCAAAATGTGCACGTGTACCTGTGGTTAAACTAATTGACCTTGTTTGTGGCTTCCTAGTACAGCCCACTGGCACTCCTAAGTGTACAAGCAGACAGCAAGACTCAGTGGCATATCCTAGCAAATGGAGCACATGACCGACCAACTTGAAAATTGGTTGGCCATCATGGCCACTCATTTTGAAAACCTTATTTTATCCTCTGTCAGAATGTTAAGTACAGCCACATTCCAAAGACCTAAAAATTGTTGGCCTATATAGAGTGCTAGCTAATAGGGGCAGGCTTCCCCAGTAAATAATTGAATCAATAGCCCCATTTACACGTATCAAACCAGTTTAAACTGAACCGGATTAAATCGTGTTTACACACATGCGCTTGATCCGAGTTAAGATATTCATAGCCCACTACTATGCACGGATGTGGGTTACTACCCGGGTTAACTTAATAATAGTTAGAGACTGCATGAGTCCAGGGTCTCTACGCATTTTAAGAGACCCAAAGGCCCGAGGGTCTCTTAAAAGTGTAGAGACCATTGGACAAGGTCTCTAACTGATTAATTTTAGAATAATATTATTAATAGCAACTGCATTTAGCCTGGGGACTAGACTACTGTTGCACTGTGCATCTTTCTTTGCCCTTGGCAACCCAATAATAGACCTACCTCTCTAAGAGGTCTATAAGTGAATTTAGAGGTCTCTAAGTGAAATAATGGACCTCCAACTAACCAATCAGATTGCTGTATTTGTTACATATATATCTTATTCGGTTTACAAGTGGATTAGCGCGTTTACACTTAAGTATGTGAGTCAGTTTAATGCGGATCCTGACCTGGCCGGCCGAGTTGAGCCCTACGTGTAAATGGGTCTAATAGCGTTGAATTCGAAAATCACAATGATATCCTTAAAAAAATCTTCACGAAAGCCCATACTATTAGTGACCTACATGTATTAGTCAATGGTTAATTGTGATGATCCTCCTCTGGTATTAGCAGTTAATAGTATGGATAATCACACATACCCTTCGAGTTGAGAGAAGCCAATACTGTCCCTTCTGTCCATCGAATTCAAGCTTGCCGGCCATGCAGGGAGCAAGGAAGGTGGCGGTGACCGGTAAATGACACCAGAACTATTGAGGAAGCGTTTTTAGTGAAAGCCACGGGAACCCTATTGACACCTTATTTTTAACCTCCTTTATAATTATATATACTTATAGCAGCAGATTTCATGGTAACAAACCCACAAATCATTACATGTAGATAATACGATTATGTTAATAAGAAGCAAGGTCTAAAAAAATTTCGTGTTCTAGGATTTTTCATAATGTATTTCGATCAATGCACATACATGTACATATATGTACATGTATACGGCATGATGGTCGACCATCACCATAAAATTGTACGAAAATAGTTTTTTAGCTTGCATTCTGTATGTACATGTATGTAATCCTACCCAGTGTTTTGTTTAGAGGGGGGGAACCATGGGATTTCCCCCCTGACTTGCTTCCCCCCCCCCCCCTGAAAACTACCGTATATTATAGTAATAATATTTGTTAATAACAGCCATTGATAGCTTAATGCACAACACATTGAAAATTCTCAACGAACTGACTAAAAATCAACTATTGCCTTACTGATAAACTGGACTTTTGCAAGCTTGCATGGGTATGTTGATGACAGAGCATGTGCTGATTATGCCACAGATGCATCTCACAAACCAAGTGCAAATTTTGATCAATGGGTGGCTATGCCCACAAGATATGTCATGAAAAAGGTGAAAATGTGCAGTAACAAACCAAACTGAGATGTGGTCTCAGAGGCCACCAGAAGCAGTCTCAGAGGTTATAAAATTAAAAATTTTCCTGGGGGGGGGCCCATGCCCCCAGACCCCCCTAGTCTGGGCATGCTACGCATGCCATGATAGTATTACATATAAGTTAGACACTGAAGCCAAGGGATCTACAGGATTTAGAATACTGAAGACACTGATATAAAATCCCGAAGGCGAAGCCTAAGGGTTTTATAAGTGTCTGAAGTATTCTAAAGACTGTAGATCCCATTGGCTGAAGTGTCTAACTTGTTTAGACTCTAGCATGCTGTTGCTTAGCAACTTTTTGTATGTTGTTGCCTAAGGGACTAGCTTTCTAAGTAGAGGGGTTCTAAGTAGAGGGTTTCTAAGTAACTTAGAACCCTTGTTTTTAACCACAGTATTTGTGACAACTAGAGTCTAAATAATAGTTAGATACTGTTTAGGAGGTTTCTACGTGATTTAGAAGACCGAAGGGCTCTATGTAGAGTACCTGCATGCTAATGACCAATCAGATTGCAGTATTTGTTACAGCTATGATCTAAATGTATATTGTGGCTCACTTAATTAAATTACATGTAGATCATAGTATCAAGAGTATATACTCTTGATAGTATACAGGTGTATATGTAAATACATGTATATGTATAGGCCCCCAGACTTACAGACTTACAGACATGTACCGTATGGCGGGTAAGTTTCGTGGGGGCTAATTTTTGTGGAAAGTCCGAAAAGGCCCTCAAAATGAATTTTCGTGGTTTTAAATTTCATGACAGCAACCAGTCCAGGGGCGTGGCACTGCTGCGATATAATCGATACACACGCTCGCGATCTTCTTTGTTTAATACTAAGCCATACTTACAGAGACTTGGACAGATAGAAGAATATTAGTGTCGAAGACGCTATCAGCTGGATGGCAGTGGCTACTGTTGCTTGCTAACACTGGGAAGTGTTGGCCGCACTGCCACAATGTTTGTGGCCACACCCATCATCATGGACTTGCCGTAGGCATTAATTTTCGTGGGTGGGAAAATTTCGTGACTGCCAAGTCAACCACAAAAATAACGAAAATTAGCACCCCACGAAAATTACCCGCCATAATATGGTATAATTATTATAGCCTTGTTAATTGCTATTGATATGAAAAACTTAGACTATATCCCTCGTCCCTCATGAAAAGTATTACGCTGCGCTACTGTACACCGCCATAATTCATTCAATTCGAATTAGGACACCTCGACAAACTGCGCATGCTCCATATACACGTGTATTGGGGCATGCGGCTTGAGCCGGTTGACATGACCCGGACGTGACCTGCGCTACCATGTGCTAAACTGAACAGGGAAATCCCCCCAAGTGCGAACTCGCCAAAGAAAGCGAACTGAGAAAATCGCCATAATTATATCATCGAAAGTCCACGATCTCTTCTACGCTAGGTTCGAATTCTGGGTCCCAACAACCTTTCATGCGCGCTAAACATTTTGAAACAGTTTCACAGGAATTTCATCATAATTACCTCATCAGTTGGCCGAATCAATTTGTTGATTGGGACTCAGGACGTAACTACTCTAGCTTGTATGTGGGCAACACGTACCAATTGGAATAATTGTATGTGTATGCACTATAAGAGCTAGCAAGCAAGCACGTGAATGACATACATGGATACATAATATTATAATATAAGTAGAGCAATTTTTCATACTGTGGGGCCCATTTTGGCTCTCCCCAATTACTCTATTTGATTACATGTACGTATGAACTGTTACATACATGTACATGTACATCTGTATGTACCTTGGAAGCGATCATGTGCATGCAATATGTAATCTAGTGCTGGAAATGTATTATGTGCAACTCTATAGTCTGAAAATTAAGAATGGCTACTGGATCTCGTTCTAAGTTTGCTCCAAAAGATGATTACCCAGATTTGTCAAAGCACAACAACTGGATGTCTAAGTGTCTTACCCTTGAAATCTATGAAAAACTTCGTGACAAGACAACTCCATCTGGTTTCACCCTTGATGAATGTATTCAAACAGGTTAGTGCATACTACATGCATGCGTGTACCATAGAATCCTGCAATTACCCCTCCCCCCTCTCACATAAGCCCCCCTGCACTTTTAGCTCAAGTCTGCATTGTCTTGCATATAATATTATTATATATAAGCCCCCCCCCCCCCGACTGTACAATGTAGAATGTAGTCCATAAGCCAATAAAAAACAGTGCCTACAGCTAGCAAACTACATGTAGCTATATTTGTCGTCGTTTATCTTTATCGTTCTTCTCAAATTTTACCCATCAAACAGCCAGAGAAAATACAGAGATCACGCCAGTAATGGTAGTGACACAGATATGTAAGGATCCCACATATAAGCCCCCTTCCCGGTTTTCCCAATGCTAGTATGCACAAAGGGGGGGGGGGGGGGGTGGCGTAATCGTGGGATACATGTATAAAGCTCACACACTCAGAGAAAATCTGAACAGTATCATCTCCCTAGCTGTATGTATGTCAATTGTTAGTACTCAGTGCGCGCATGCAAGCACAGCAGCATGAACGTTGAACCTATTAGTATTACTTCGTAGACCACACCCCTCGATGGAAGTCAATGTAATAGCAGCTGCTCAAATTCACCATTGTAATGGTAACATTCTCGTTCTGTCGAATCTACCACCAGGCTATGACAAAGAATAGACCTCATCTCTCGCTTCACTCAAGGCTCAGCAGGCCTCTCGAAATGCGTGGTGCTTTGCACCGTTCGTTTGAGAATGCATCTCTAGCTTTATGGCCACCGTTGTTTATGCACACGGCACTGCAATTCTGACCAATCATGGGCCTTCTGAACTTGTAGAAGAGCGCATCTTTTATGCCCTCCAGGTTAGGACATGGACTATAATAAGAAAAATGATCATCTGAAAAATACTTTCATTGTGTAGATTATATGTAGTATAATTACATCATAATTACCTAATAACTGCATAAAAGTAACCCTATACAAAATCTTGTGTTTGTAACATGCATAATTCAGGTGATGACATGCTCTAACCTTGGTGCATGTCATATGCAAGTTCCATTTGTATGTACATACATGTACACCATGTATGCATGCATGCGTATTTATGTACTCTCATCTAATCCCACTACATGCATGGCACCCCATGTTCACAACATGTTCACAAGCAATTATAATTGGGTGTCGGGCGACAGAGAGTGCCGAAAAAGTCTGCCACACAACAACACAACAACATCGACATGCTATCACATACAAACAGCTACATAAAGTGACTAGCTGGAATAAGCAGGGATGGGCCAATGAAAATGTAATTGTGTACCGGCCAGACTGTACACAGTTTTAGGGTATGCGGCCAAACTATACCCATGGGAAAAAACCTCTCGCACATAAAATACCTTTGATTAAGGAAAAACTGTGAGAGAGGAAAAGCCTGGAAAGAAAAAGAATTATAACATCCCTGATAACAAAAAAGGGGTGCACGAGTTCTGTCCATTAGACTGTAGATCTAGTCTGGTCAGGTAGATCTCTGTTCCGTCAGCAAGTTGCCTTAGAGCTGCATATGATACGCAAACAAAGCAGACATGGGGCAATAAATGCACTGATATATAGCATCCATGTACATGTACATACCTGGGAAAAACTGCCCTGCACTGCGAATAGGAGTCACCGAGAGAGTGACTACTACTCAAAGCATCCACTTTAAATACCCACCAGCTGAGCCAAACTGTCCATGCATGCAACATACATTGTAAGCAAACAACCCAGCGTCTCCGCTGTGACAACAAACAACTATCTCCCAGACATAATGCATGCATGCATACACAGAAACGATAAGAGAATATTTTCCTTCTAATTTACTGCGTTCAAATGACAGAAAATATATTATATATGCATGGATTTGGGACGTTTTCCAAGCATACTGTATATTATGTACATGTATGTTATGTGACATGCATGAAACATGCGTAAAACAATTAGGGGTTTAAAAATTGCTTTCCATAGTGCTCACATGTACATAAATCTACATGTAGGTAAGATGGGATCAGCATGTTTAAATGTCGAGAGATTCAGAATGAATACCGATAATATGCTTAGCATATTAACATACATCATGCTACTTACATGTATATGAAACATGCATGTTACTTGCCTATTATTGCTGTTATTCCTGCTATTATACGCTATGCATGATGCCCTTATTTTGACATGCAATTTGCCCATGTACTTATACACATGAGTATAACATTCATATATTACAGGCATGTTTGGGTCAACATAATGTAAGTGCTAGTGACATGCATAAGATTTTGTATAGGGAAGTTGCTACTGGGGACATAATTAATGTACCGGAAAATTACCAGAGTTCACCACCTGCTCTAGTGGTGAAACTTCTATTTTTCTCCTACATTAATTGACTACATAGAGAGGTTAATGTGGTAAACTTTATAGTATTGGTGAGAATGAAAATGTTTTTGCAATAATAGATATACATGTATGTATACATGAAGTTTGTAGTTTCACTTGGTGGATTTTCTTGAGCTAGCTCCAAAAATTTATAGTTTTAACATACTGCACTGACCATTCCCATTCAGGTGTTGACAATCCAGGTCATCCTTTCATCATGACAGTTGGCTGTGTTGCTGGAGATGAAGAATCTTATGAAGTCTTTGCAGACCTTTTGGATCCTGTCATCAATAAGAGACATGGTGGTTATTCCAAGGTACTACATGTACATGTACATGTACATGTACCTGTATATGCATGTATAATCGCACAAATACAATATCCGCCCCACTATAAGTAGGACATGTTTTATATTCTCAGTATCATAGGTGTGCATGTGTTTATTAAATGTAACTGCTCTCCTTTGGCTCTTAATGGAAAAATTTCCTCCATCTGTCCTACATATAGAGGATGTGGCAACCTTTACCATATTATTAGCAAAATTTTTACCAAATATTACCACATTACAAACAAAGCTGGGCTTAGTTGGTGAAATTTTCATCCAGTGAAAATTTTTTTATTTATAGTATGACAAGTACATGTGTGAAAATTGAAGGATGAAGTAGGGATAGCAGGATCAAAAAGTAGATTTGTAGGGATAATCACATCCACTATACACTATATGTCCCTATACACTTGCTTTTCTCTATTACCATGCACCTATTGATGTTGACTTGCTCATGCATGCTATCCTTATAGTTTGAGTGTTCTTGACTTGCATATGGGAAAAACATCCCCCATCACTAATGGCTTAGGATATAATCAGCTTTGATGTAGTCGCATTATTATTGGTTACTTTTTGCACCCCATGCTACTATAAAGTAGTATACCGTATAGCGGGTAAATTTTCGTGGGGGGGGGGGGGGGCTAATTTTCGTTATTTTTGTGACTGCTCTAACAGTCACGAAATTTATACCCCACGAAAATTTGTCATAGTACATAGGTAAAGGTCGTCTGGTAAAGTTGCCGTGAGTGTGCACGCGATTGTGGTCAAAACGCATGGCATCTGCCTCCAATCTGTTGAGTCTCTGCAATCATCGAACACGTACAGTATGAGACTGGAAAATTTCTGTTTCTGTCACTTTGGTGACAGTCATCAGTAGATTTGCTTGATGATGGCAAACGGGGCGTGGCAAGTGCAATCGTCAAGAGCCACGAAATTTAGACCCTGAAAATTAAATTTGGAGGCTAAATCTTACTTTTCACGAAAATTAATACCCTCGAAAATTTCCTGCTATACAATATGTAATAGATATCACATGGTAGACAGTGTATTATGGATTATAAAGTCCACGACCCCGAGGGCGTAGCCCGAGGGGGAGAGACTTTATCATCCATAATGCACGTGCCTACCATGCGACATCTGATCATGATATCCTTCAATTTTCAATTGTTTTTATACTAGCTTGTTTCTGTTCTTTTTTGTTGCTATTAGTGTAATACATCAATGCCATCTTTCATATAGTTTGCTCATTCAACTCTCAATGATCAGTGTAATTCAGTACTAGAACATGGGAGGTGATGAAGTTGGTGCGTGCATGCAAAATTCATAGCCGCGCCCCTCGCGTTTCTATACCTAGGCAGGCTGACAAAGAAGCTTCCTACATTTACATGTAAGTAGTGATGAGACTCTTCGGTTTAGGGAGAAAACTTTGTTGATGGTACCTACCATTTATCGACTATCTTTGTCATTGAGGTACTGAGCTGGCTGCGGACTCAGCTGTTGGGCTGTGCCCGAATAACAACCTCCATATTCATGATTGATTCAGCGTTAGCGTTGCACTGTGCTCGCTCGTCTAGCCGCTAGCGCTCGCTCAGAACACCTGTACATCCTGTACTAGGCTGTAGCGCTGCTATAGCACTATAAGTGCACTTGACAGTTAGTGGATCCTTGGATGACATGGCGTGCACCACTGATTACAGTCACATGAGTTCACATGCATGCGCATTATTCGGGGCGAGCCTGAGCGAGCCCCGAATACACGAGGTACAGGAAGCGGTTTTATATGTATGTATGTTTGTGGGGTGATCATTTCAGTGAGGAGAGAGTTAAATTTAGGTAATGGTCGTCATGTGCATGCGCGTACACCCGCACTGCACCATCAATCTGAGAGACAACTTGAGTGTAGGCAAGGTATAAAACTGGGAAAGGTGAGTGCTGTACCACTCTGGTAAGGCTCAGGTCCACGATTAGCATCACTGGTAGACTCCACTTTCCTGAGCATGAAGATGACTGCATGGAACATTATCCCCTCAGGGCCTGGCTACAGGTACTTGGACTCTAGTCTCGTGCCCAGCCTCTTAATTTATCGCACGCAGAAAAAGAGTCTGGTGAAACGCGTATTCAATTTTGGTTCCGCGCGGCAAGATCTCACCGCGTCCAATCAGATTGCAGAATGGTGCACGTCATCAAGAAAAGATTGCGATGCTCCACCGTGCACTTTGCACTTTACTAGTAGGAGATGGCTACATGGTAGTCGTTGGACAGCTAGACTGTCATTCAGCAAGCGATCATCGAAGCTACCCCACGTTTGAGTTGTAGTAGTGTCTGTGAAGTTCAGGCGAAGGCGGTAATTAAGCTACATTGTAGCCGGCAAGGATGTATTTATCTCTCTTAGTCTCTACCAGGAAATCTTCCTGTTTTTGAAAGCTTACCGCTGATGTTTGACCGTCCTTTTTGGGTACAAATCAGGCAACGAGACAAGCATAGCACTCGGACTCCACTGTCTAAGGGTCCCGCTGGCGCCATAGCCCACAATAGGTGACACTTTGCGCAAATAATAATTATTAAACAGAGATTGCGCCATCGCTTATAATGACATTCATTATGCTGTATCATAATACATCACGTACGTATGGAACCAAAATTGAATACGCGTTTCACCAGACTCTTTTTCCGCGTGCGATAAAGAGGCTGGGCACGAGACTACTTGGACTCATGGTCATGGCTTGTAGGCTACTAAATAGTATAGGTGATCAACATTATTGGACTATAGCTATTATACTAGCAATCTGTGATACTTTCACTGTTGTGGTAGTTTCTCAGGCCTAGCTTTTGGGGTACCAACCCCATGTGCGCATGCATGCCTGTGTGCTTTTAAAGAAATCTTGTGACTTTTGCGAAGGCTCGCCCCGCACAGATTATTTTCATCACCACTAGTCATAATATTATGACAAAATTGTGTGTCGGACACACCCAGTCGTTAATGCACTGTACTCACCCATGATTACGTGACTGTCAAGATTACTCAAATTAGTGTGCCACTGCACTGCACAGAGTGGATTTATACTCAAACTAAGATGAGAGGTCAAGGCAGTCTTGAGTTAGCCCTGGAAATGAAAGAAACAAATAACTAGAGCTCTGTAGAGCACACACCCCGCTTGCATATTGCACAATCTATAGATTTACTTTCGGTGCATGGCTATAATTAATTTTTGTGAACTTGAAAGAAATAATGGAAAATTGACAGTTCTCTGCACCCAGACTAGAAAGACATGAACTTGTACCTATATTTTGTTGTAATAATAGTATAGCTATCTTACATAGTGATTGGTTCCTGAATCCATGGGGCTTCAGATTTCAGTCAGTATAGACGTCACGAGCATTATTTAGAACGTCGACAATCTTTACCAATCATACGCTAGTTAGTTGTGCGCATGAGCAGAAAGCACAATGGACATGCATCATGCATTGATGGGCACTGTCGATAGGTGTGGCTACGGTGGCCAACAAAAAGGCACTATTTGTGACGCTCGTGGACTGTATCCCTCGATTTGACGCATACTGAAGCCATTTTTTTCGCTGAATTCGATTGATTCGTTCTGCTTGTGAGTCGCTTCTAAAGACGCCTACATCTCGAGATATGGCGATTTTTGTGCTAAAGATAATGACAACGACAACAATGAGCGCAGAGTGGATTTATACTCAAACTAAGATGAGAGGTCAAGGCAGTCTTGAGTTAGCCCTGGAAATGAAAGAAACAAAGAATGGCAAATGGGTATTCTTTTAAACATCTGGCTGGTTCTGGCATATACAATTGTTGTGATGAATGATCTTGGTCTTGACAGATAGATATTTTGCTGGAGATTCTGATTTTGACATTTAAAATTTTCACAAATTCACGTGTTTTGAGATATTTAGGTATAGTGTCTGTGCCATCCCTACTTATGGAGTCTACTGACTCTATGATATGGCTAAATCAAGATTTTATAACCTGATTCTGTTCTCGATAGCAATTCGTAGTGCATGTCTGCAGTGCCAAGCTTCATTCAAATGTGCATGCTTTTGTTTGTCACTGATTATTGAATTCATGCATAGAAACTGTATACCTCTATAGGACAAAAAGCACACCACTGACTTGAATCCTGAGAGTTTAAAGGGTGGAGACAATCTTGACCCCAACTACGTGCTTTCATCTCGTGTTCGCACTGGGCGTTCAATCCGAGGATACAGCCTCCCCCCTCATTGTAATAGAGCTGAACGTAGGGCCATTGAAAAAATTATCACAGATGCTCTCAATTCCCTTGATGAGGAATTTAAAGGTAGTATACATGTACACTTACATGCAGTACTTGTGTATATCTATTACATATAATACAACATTGTACAGATGTACATGCATGCATATTCCATCTTTATTAATTAATTAGCCTTCTGGTACTCTTCACCAGAAAATTACATGAAATAATGGACCATTTGACCACGGTGGTTTCCTGCTTCCTGGAAGCCTTAGTAGCCCTGCCTGACTGGCTCATCTCCATTCAAACAAGTTATTAGGCCTCGCTATAGAGCTCGCTGAGCTGCAGCTAGCCAGAATCAATAGTTTTTGTGGAAATCATGGGTCAGAACTCTCTTACTGGGCTCAAAACCGACCAACCACCAAAGTAGCCCTGCTAATTAAAAGTCTGATATTTCCCTGTAGGATATATGGTACATGTACGTATAGTACTTAGAAGAAGGCTTAATTAATCACTTACCCTAGTGAAAAATATTGCAAGATCTTATCAAGGATATTAATAAGATCATGCATGAATCTTGACTGAAATCATGTGGGATCTTGTAATATTTTGGAACAATTATCTTATGTGATCTTTGATATAAGATCATGCAAGATCAAGCAAGAATATCGTATGATGTTTCTTGTAATATACTGTAAGATCCTGACTGATCACCAAGCATGAGAAAAAATTTCATGTTAAGATCTTTCAAGAATCTTAATATTTATGCATGAAGAATTATACAGGTACAGTAACAAATAACGTATTATATCTATGTGTGAAAAAATTATTAAGATACACTGTAAAGTAATGAATGTACACTGGGCATGTGGGTTGTGAATTATAGTTTCAGCAAAGTTACTCAATTGTGATGTCAGGCTTAGCATCACGGCACTTCTGGTTGAGGCTCCGGTTCATTGTTTTCATGTCATATTTATCTTGAAACTTATTGTTCACACAAGCTGTAAAAAAATACATGTACATGTAGATGGTCACATACTCTTCAGAATTGTTTGACATAACCATAATTATCTCAAACACATGCAATATTCCCAACACCAGTCAATCGAACTTATGATTATTACTCACCCCATAGTTTTTCTGTCCGTTTTGAATCAAGTGCTGACTTGTTTGATTTCCCTGACTCTTGAATCAAACCATTTTTCTGCTCTGTCTTTGAAAACATAAAATCCAGCAAATGCCTGGCATATGCATAAGCATCTTTCGCTTGAAACCGAAGCATGTTTCTACCATTGTGCTGCATATAGTAAGAGTGTACACATCAAATGCCTTTATAAAATTGTAAACAAGAAGGTAAATAAGCTATTAAGAAGGTATGGTGATAATACAATTCGTATGAAAATTAATATTATGTACATCAAGGCCATTCCTGTGAACATAATTATGCCACCTACCAAATAACGTTCATCCACTTCATCAATTCCACAGGGTTCAGATTTCACGTGCGTTTGTTTAAGTGAACGTATCTCTGACAAAATATGATCCATCGTTCGTTCTATTCTGTGCAGTCGCTTGTGAATGTCCTATAATAAAGTTCAATAAAATTATACATTTGTGCTCTATATTAAATTTTATTAATCGTATACACGTACATATAGGTTACTAATTAAGACAGGTGTTATTACATACCATCTCAATGTGATCTTCCGTCTTCTTTCTCTTTTTGCCCTCTAAAATCGACAAAATTCCCTACACAAATACATTTATGAGAATATCATAGGTTGGGTTTTAATTGCAAATATCTACTGAACCGCCAAATTTAATTCCCCACCTAATTTTACGGCTATGCGGTACTTAAATTTATGAATGACAAACCTCTGCAGTGTCGTCATCTTCCTCATGATCACGTTTCCTCTTGTTGAGAGAAGTAGGCACATCTGCCATAAACTGTAGTAAAAATAAAAATTTAATCTGCATAGATGCTTAATTATAGCCATACATGCAATTTATTCGTTATTGCTCGACAAGCTAAGTCCTCTTATAGTCACTAACATGGAAACCACAAATGTTGGCACCCCCCTATGATTTCACACAGCATAGTTGCATGGTTGGGGCTTAGATATTGGTATGCATTAATTATTTGAAGAGGTGCAAACATATGGAAACCCCCCTCTCCAATATGTCACTACTGTAGTGCATGTCAGTGGTATTAAGTACCTCTTTTTTGGCTTCTTCTTGAATGAGTTGTAGCCTATTTTCCTGTTTCTTTTCGTCCAATTTCTGATGAGTCGCCACGCTTTTCTTAGTTTTGCCAATTTGTGGAGCCTTGTCATGTCCACTGTGCTCGGAATTTTCCTTATTTTGTGCCGCCATCTTGCTGGGTCTCTTTTTGCCACTGAAATCCCCCTTCCGGTCTTTGAGTTCGGAAAGAATAGTGGCATCATACGTCCGACCGTTTTCCTCCCAAAGGACTTGTCCCCCTATCTTCAGATTCTGCATTGATAAGTTTCCATCCTCGCTACTAAGAGATGCCACCTTTACTACTTGTGATACTCCTGACTGATTGCAAGCAACCCTTACATACTCTGTAGAATCAAACATGTATACAAGCAAAGTAATATAAATTTACATAAAGGCTGTCCACATAAACGGTATACTGCACAGCAAGAATTACTATCCTGCTGTATTATATATAACCTGTAATTCAGCCCTGGTCCCCTCAAGATCTATAGTACTAGTTATCTAGTGATCAGCTAGCCCCCTTAATTTGGGGGCTGGTATCTACAACAAATATCAAGAATTTAATTTTAAACTTACTGTTCAGTGTTGAGGCAGAAAGGGATAAACCAGAAGCATTGTTGAGAAGATATCTAGATGTAGGTTTCCTACGTCTTGTTGATTTGATGGATTCACTTTCACCAGTACTATCTACATCACTTGATTCACTGTAATCTTCTTCAGCACTTGAACAATGATTGGCCATTCTTGACTTGATATTGACAGCTCCTTCCACACAAAAAAACTTGCTAGACTTTTTTACAAGTTAACTCTATAGCTGTGCTGCAGGTGTTATATTTCAAATTCAAATTCATGGGCATCTTAAATCTGATTGGCTGCATGCATGTTCCAATGGAATGCGACACCTTACATGGTTTTCACACTTCAAATTCAACCTGTGCTTCAATTGGGAACAAATGACTATATAGCTATAGCTATACGTCCTTGTATCTTTCATATATACTCTGATATGGAAGAGCCCAGTGCCAAGAAGAAGCGAGGACCTTACAGAAGGTACCTCACAGACCTCACTTGTCCTGTTCCAAGGACAACAAGATGGAGAAACCAAAGGTACGTGATACATGTATATGTGCATGTATACATGTAGTCAATCTATAGCGCACGTACACTATATGTAGCTATGTAGTATACATAGCTATATAGCACGTGCTATATGTATACCTATGCTTACATATAGATAACAGGAGGTTTGTACATAATTTAGAAGCCTAGTTGAAGGGTCGTACATAGATTCCTGAGTGAATTAAGTGAAATCGAGTTCTACAGGCCCAGACTGAAGACTTCTAAGTCACGTAAAAACTTATAGTGTCTAGCTAACAGATCCTAGCAACATGCAATACCCAAAAGCTTGATAGCTGCCTATAGCATGAACCTAGTTAACCTCATGCAGGCAAAAAATGATGTTTTTAATGGAGCTTACCGGTACAAGATTTTTGAAGGATATATACCGTAGGTCGGGTTTAATATATTGCGAGTGTCTATTAATTGCGAATTGCAAGTTTTTTTTACATTTCGCAATTAATAGATTCGCAACGTAAACGTGCACGTATGCATACTACATCTACTGTACAGTACGGGGTCGTCCGTCACAATTATTGGATTCGTAATTTGGCCTGACTTGACTGAAACACAATTAAACTACGCAATTAAAACCCGTCCTATGGTATAGATAAATTATACATTCATATAGATCACTGTCTTTTATACAAGTAGGATCCAGCTAAATTTACGTATTATATGGTAACTAGGACTGCATAATTATTTTCCACAGCAAAGAGAATGAAGCTGCAGATAAGATCAGTGAGGGCAGTGAAACATCAGACAATGATCAAGATCACGGTAGCTACCCTGATTGGGATGACTGTCCACCAATTTCTCCGTGAGTGTATACATAATGTACAGTACCCCCGCACTCTTCTCTCCCAGTTTACTAACAGGCAAGAAAGAGTGTACCCCCATACTAATGCTTTCCCAATTAAATTGTATATATGGTCCACACCATATGATGACACTTACATACACTATAGTTAGTTATGTTTACTATAATTTATACAGATCAATATCTCAAGAATCCTCCTCAGAACATACGCAGTCAAACAGTGATCAAGAGTTGGAGTGAGTACACGTACATGTTTTTTACGACTATAATATTATTATTATAATAGTTAGACACTGTGTAGTCGGTTTTATGTGATTTAGAAGATCAAAGGGCTCTCCCTCATGAATGCCCAAAGCTTGACATATAAATTGCTGCCTAGCAACGAACCTAACCACATGCAGGCAAAAAATTTACAAGGTTCTTTATGTTAGCCTATACATGGAGCTTACAAGTTTTTTTTTATGAACGATAGATACTCCATTTCCAAGTATACACATGCATGTATGTAAGCATTCAATTTATCGCACAAAGCACTGTTTGTTCCAAAAGTTTACGTGGGTATTTGTCTCTCTACAGAATGTCTTCCCCAGACACGTCTCTGCTATCTTCAACTTCAGGAGACTCTATACACTATGATTACCCTTCAGACGATTCCACATGCACTGAAGAGCTCGAGTTTAGGTATGTAAAATGAATCTCTTTTAACATGTAACTGTATACAGTCACCATCACAAGAATACAAAAAGAAACAAAGTTATTTGGCTGCATGTTGTTCAGTGATAGCCTTGACAAGAATTTCTATGCATTGTGGTACTAATGTTATATTTAAAGCTAGCAAATCCTTCCAGTGGCAAAATTGGACACTTAGATCGTTGTTAAGTATTAAAAGATACAACTGTTTATCAACCGTTATTATAAAATCCAACACCATTTCTGGATGTCCTCCATCCTAAAAACAAGGAGTATAAGTTTTATAGCCCTATAGTTAGCATTGTTTGTAAGATAAACATACTTCAAGCTCCTCAAGTTCAAATTCCTCAGAGTCTTCAGTAAAAACATCGTCTGATATTATATCCATTTCATCATCTTCTATTGTGGTATAAAAAGCCTGAATTTAGTCATTTTTGTTCCTAGCAAAGCGAGGTTCCTACTCGGGTACTGATGTCATAGCTAAGTACTGTATACCATGACGCACACATACAGGTACTCTATCCTAGTCTGTGCAAGTGTATGTACGATTAGCATTGTACACAGGCCCTTTAAGAGGAGAAAGGGCCTGTTACACATTACAGGTGCATGTACCAGGGGACCCCAGAAAATCTTGGGGTAATCAGATACTATCGTATACTCTCCATTTATTGTCCATGGAATGGCATGTCATGCAAAACCCACGAAAGATCACTATGGTAACGTGACTGGTCACTATGGAGACCCAAGCGCATGCATATACCAGGCCCTTTCTCCTCTCTTGAAGGGCCTGGGTATGAGGCTAATGCATGATGAGCTATAAAAGGAAAACCCTGCACTTTTGTGTATTGCTAATTTGCTGTAATTTGAGTGCCTACATTATAGCATCCCCTGCAGTTAATATCTCCCAGAATATCCACAAATACTAACTCAATACCCACCTTCTGGGTTGGCTGGCATCTTTACTTGTGTCTGTTCTTGTGACTGATAAAGCAAATGAACTGATCATGTGATGTGTACAGTTTGGTCCAGTCAGTGAGCTAGAGTAACACCATCATATTACTGTTTATAACTGACCACAGGGTCAGTCCTTCTGCAATTTGCACTAGACTTCATAGCTGTCTCTGTGTAAACACTACAACCTTTCATCTTCCAATTTAGATGCTTAGAACATTAACTTATTTTTTCTTCTTGTAGATCAACAGCTGTTACTGATGATGAGATAATGAATAGAAGCATATACCCTGGAGCCAGTGTAACAGTACTTGGTGCTTACTGCTCCATTTTGGAGTTTAAGCGGGTGTGCAAGCTGTCTTTTTCTACCATTGTTATGCTGCTAAAGCTCCTTCAAGTTCTTTGCCCCACTGGAAATCTCCTTCCAACGACGAAGTATCAACTTATGAAATTTGCAAACAAGAACAAGAGTGAACATATCAAGGTGGACTTCTGCCGTTCATGTCAGTTGGAGATTCCAGAGGGACGTGTGTGCTCTAACAGCACGTGCAAGAAAGAAGAACCCAATTCTCTTATCCAGATATCATCCCTAAAACCATTAGAACAGGTTGTTTCAAGTGAGTTAGTAATATAGGTGAATAATTGCATGTGTACTTTATTGTATGACAGTTTCTGGAGGTACAGCTAGAATTTAGCAAACTTTGGGGTAATAATAAGTTATTAAAATATCAGTATGAGTGTTACGTGCAATAATATAAGCATTGACCCCCTATGCCCTCTTATGCTGTAGGTCGTATGTACTCTACATCCCCCACAACCGCTGAAAAACGGGTGATTGAATTGATCACAACCGAATGCCCTGACAATGTGACGACATTCGAAAGAGTGTATCACAGAGAAACTCTGTTTGTTTCAACTCAGTTTGGACGTCCAGGAGGAAAGCGAGATAGCACTATATGCACGTTTGTTGACGGAGAAAGGGAGAAATATGGAAGCATACAAAAGTTTTATATAGTGAACTCAATCCCCATTGCCATTGTGAAACAGTTTCTACCTAGTGGTTCTCTCTTACAAGCTGCTGGTGTCCCTGGAAGAACAAAGCTACAAGAATACTCCTCCATTGATTTACTCAGCTCATTTATTATTAGAGTAACCAACAATATACATCCCTTAACAGCTGTAAGATTAGAATCGATCGTCAGTAAATGTATATGTGTGGAACAGAGCTCTTCGGAGTATAAATATGTTGTAAAAATACCTAATAACTTTGAATGTCACTAAGTAATTTTGTCAACACTGAATAAATGTTAACCTGTGCTCACTGCTCACCCCTACAATACATACAAATTGTTCAGTATCCATATTTCTTTGATGTGGTAAACATAATGATTGATGTGGTCAAACCCACCCACTATGCCTTAAAATTTCCTGAGAACCCTAGATATCTTGTAAGACTACTCCAAGTTGATATAATATACCTCACATGAAAATTTATATACTTAATTCTTACATACAAGATGATTCAAGATTTATCAAGATAAATATCTTGACAATTCTAAGAATTTTTCTTGATATTCCTTACATAAGATGACTCAAGATTTGTCAAGATAAATATCTTGACAATTCTAAGAAATTTTCTTGATATTTCTTACATAAGATGACTCAAGATTTGTCAAGATAAATATCCTGACAAACCTTGACAATTCCTTGACAAGATATCACAAGACAGGATCTTATCTTGCTAAACCTTGCAACCACTTGCAAGATTGTGCATGATCTTGGCAAGAATTTTCACTAGGGTACTTTTTCGAATGGTTCTTTCACTATGGTACTTTGAAAACCTTTAATTTTTGATATCCTTCAGTGTCAGATTTATATGTAGGTGCCTCAAAAAGTGTGCATATCAGAGCTTGAAATAACGGTCGGACATTGGACATTTTCCATGCACATTGCCCAAATGTCCGAGCATAGCAGCCTTTGTGTGGACATAGCCTAGAGCAATACAGCACTGTGGTTGCCTACAACCACAATTGACTGTTCATATAATAATATAGTGCATATGGGGAATAACAGTTTACACTAGTACCACTACCTGTCAAACCACAGTCATGTTTGGTGGTCTGTGGAATATCTGCTAAGTCTGCAGATAGTACTTGTACATGTATGTATATATATATATATATATGTAGCTGCAGCTCATAGTAGCGATTACGGACCTCCAAGGGCCTGCAGTAGATCGTGAATATCTCGGCTCTGGCTAGGAGTACTCTCATGAAACAAATTGCAGTAGATAGCTCAATGAAAAAGCTATCTACCGAGGCCTTAATCTTGCAAATCGGTTGCGCGGAATCGCCGCTAGCTTCATTTTTGCTTGTATTAAGTTTCTATGGAGAAAGTTTAGATGGGCGTGGCTTCGTAACGGTTTTGCCTATGATCGTGTTACAAGCGCCGTTGGATAGAGCTCGTGGAGAGCTACCTTCTGATAGTCGAACATTGATATCCCACTGGGAGAAGTTCCGCGGAAAAACTGGTGAAATTTGGAGGTCCGTAATCGCTACTCATAGAACAGAATCTGAAATGTCTGTACAAAATTTGAAAATGTCCGAACAAAACTGATCATGTACGGACATTATGTCTGAACACTTTTAAATCCTTATTTCAAGCTCTGCATATCATGTAAAAACGTGTGTTCCAGCTGCTGCTAGTGCAATACATACCCCTGGTGTGCGTGTGCGTTATTTAGAATCATTTTTCTGCATTAGCTTAAGTTGTGTTCTAATGAACACGGCAATGTTATTGTAATTACTGCATGTATATCCTTGGAACAGAGGTGCGTGCAGAATGCCCAAGAATATTCCTTATATTATGGTTACAGTCATAGTTGTTTCTTGATGCATGGTATCTTGTATACAGAAAGTGAAACTTTTCAATTTGTACTTTATATAATTGTGTCTAATCCAATTAAAACACATACACGTACATGTACTATCATAAGTATAGGTTGTATACCGAGGTGCAGGTCTCTACGCTATTTACACAACTGAGGACTGAAGGCCCAAGGCTGTGTATAAATCGCATAGAGACCGAACCAAGGTATATAACGGACTTGTACCATGGGCTACGTGGCCCTGACAACGCATCCTCATGGTATAGCAACAACAGCGCTGGCTATAAAAGTCAGCTCAAGCATAGCCTCGTCCCCAGGTCTTCTGATGGGGAAAGAAGGCGCCTGGTATCCACTGCATGTGCATGCGCTACATTTTCCGTATAATTTACCTTGTACCATGGTTGTAACATTCTGACCAATCAGATTGATTTAGAATATAGTTGTAACAAATACAGTAATCTGATTGGTCAGTTGGAGGTCCATTATTTCACTTAGAGACCTCTCAATTCACTTATAGACCTCTTAGAGAGGTAGGTCTATTATTGAGCTGCCAAGGGCAAAGAAAGATGCACAGTGCAACAGTAGCCTAGTCCCCAGGCTAAATGTCATGGTTACAGTTGCTATATTCTAAACCAGTTAGAGACCTCGTCCAATGGTCTCTACGCTTTTTAAGAGACCCTCAGGCCCTTAGTAGCACCCTCGCTGTGCTCGGGATGCTACAGCCCAGGGCCTTTGGTCTCTTAAAATGCGTAGAGACCTTGGACTCAGTCTCTAACTATTATTTATAGGAGGTGTCTAAATAAAATAGACACCTAGGAGGTGTCTATCTAGATAGACACCTACCTCTGAGGCTATGAAATTTTACATGATCATGCCTGCTAGGGTAGTTACAGCATCTTTTGTTATAGTGAAAGAGATAAAGTACAGAGCTCTAGTGCTATGCAGGGTACGGTATGCAGATGATTAGTGGGCAGGTCTTACTGCGTTAATTAATTGAATGGGTGGAGCGAATGATTGCCAAGTCAGCAGTAGTAGAAACTGAGCTGCACTCTGACTACCTCGAGTAGAAATCAATTAAGACAGCGATGACATGGCCGGCCTTTTGTACGCAGTGACGATAGTACTGTCGTTCTGAATGTCAATGAAGAAGCTCGAGTTGGCTCACTATGCATCGATGTCCGGCCGGCATCCAGCGTCAACTTGATCGACGACGATGTTGCTAGGTACACGCTCGAGCCTTTTATGGCTGGCGCTGTAGTTGCTAGGCCGTAGATACGTTGTCAGGACCACGTAGCCCATGGTACAAGTCGGTTACATCACTCGGTTCGGTCTCTACATGATTTACAGTCTAGTATTTAATACACTTACCATCAGCTCATGGCCAAGCCTTCATGAGTTATAAGATGCTTCGAACGTCCACAGCAATGGCTTTCTTGTTGGCCAGTGCAGTACTAAACTTCGACTTCCTAGCCAGTATCTTCCTCTACAGCGCTAACTGCTTGAGCTCCAAGATTCGCCGACTCAGCATCCAATTACTCCGCCCACTTATGGAAATTGAAATTGTGCAAGCATCCAAAGGATGTGATGTACAATTGGAATTCCATGAGTGACAAGGCGAGTGTGTATTTGGCCCGTTTGCTATCGCGAATGCATGCAATCCTCAATAGCAAGATTTTCAGACTTTAAAACAATTGCACTTGGTGCCCTATATCATATGACTGCCACATGATATCTGTGGCCTAAATTTGTGAGATTATAATAGCAAATCAGAATCAGAATAACAAATAGTACATAATTGAAATATTCTGATTCAAGTTATACTGATAACAGACATGATCAGTTTGAAAAATTCAACAAGTTTTAAGTTCTTTTACTTAAATTGCCACTCACAAATACACTGTACATAAAGAAAACTACATCTGGTTCATGAATATGAATTTAAATGGGTGGGTATAATAAAGGCTAAGTGGAGGAACTGTCATAATATTATACATGTATTTGCCTTGCCACTCGTGGAATTTCAATTGTACATCACATCCTTTGGATGCTTGCACAATTTTCAATTCCACTTTGTTGCAAGGCTTCAAATATGACAGTGTATATGGTTTGAAGACTATCATACTTATTGCTTTAGAACAGCCTCCGTAAAATATGTCTGTTCTAATGGCTTGTAGTAGAATTTTCAAAAGTATAGATGACCTACATGTACTCCATCCTGCCGTCTGCATGATGTCTCCTATTGGAGTACATGTACATGTACCTTTGGTCATAGCTGCGGAAGATGAAGCCGCCCTGACTGAGTGATGTCAGCAGTGGAAGTCTTTTCTTCCTGTTTTCTGAGATGCTTTGTCCAGTCTAGCTATGTAGAACCTTAAGGTTTTGACAGGACAAATGGAGGGTCCCTCTTCGAACTTTGAAATAAAGGTCGTCCTAGGTGGACCCGATCTTCTTGTCTTAGTGAGAGTTGGTATGTGAAAAAGAACACCCTCTGCAAGTCCAAAGCGTGGAGGTCAGAAGCACGACTTGTATTGGCCAGAGTTAATAAGGTAACCAATTTTTTTTGAAAGCATCTGCAAGGATTGCTCTTCTGAAGGCCCTAATCCTTTAAGGTGATGAACCTCTACTCCTACATCCCACATATGTTGATATCATGGCATGGGAGGACGTTTATTGAAAATACTTTGGAGAAGCTTGCATATCAGAGGATGTTGTCCTACTGGATGCCCATCAATATGGGGTATGGTAGCCGACAGAGCAGAGTGGTACGTATTAATGGTAGCTAGAGTATTGATAACCTTGCTTGAACTGTGTTGACAGAAACTCTACCACCTGGTTTATACACTTTGGAAGTGGATCCAAGTGCCGTTCCTGACACCAGCCCAACCACTTTTTCCAAGCTGAGGAATACGACTTTTCTGTTGATTGTCTCCATGACGAGGATATGATTTTGAATGCCTCCTTCAGTCTGCATGGATCTCCGGACACTCTCCAAGCGGCCAAGCATGGGGAGTTGTTCAGTACCAGAGGGTGAACTTGGCCCATTGGACTCACCAGTATCTGGTGAGAGAGTGGGAGGAGTACAGGGAAGTCTACTATGCTCTCCATCAGGGCTGGATACCATGATTGGCCCTGCGAAACTGGTGCTTACTGTCTGGACTCTCTCCTGATAAATTTTCTTCAGGCATCTTCCTAGAAGGTTGAACAGGGGAAATACATAAGGTTTCAGATTCCTCCAGCTCTGAGCTAAGGCATCCACTGCCTCTGTTTCTGGGTCTGGACTATAACTGAATCAATCGAGCTAGCTGCCTTGGTGTTGTCATTCTCTTTCCCAAATGCTCCTGCATTCTTTCTGTATTTGGCTCTCTGGTAGGGAAAGTTTCATACATGTACATGTCTGAAGCCAAGGGATTCCAGCTTCTGTGCTATGATGTGCATATGATCCCTCAATGCCGACTGGGATAAAATCAGGATATCGTCCAAGTATATGATTAACCTGATCCCCATGCTGCGTAACTAAGACACCACTGGTCGCAATATCTTTGTGAAGGTGCGTGGAGCTGTTGCTAATCCAAATGGGAGGCTTTTGAATTGGTAGGACTGCCCCCTCCAGTGAAATTTCAGGTATTTCCTGTCCCTATGGTGAATGGGCACTGTCAGATAAGCATCTGAAAGGTCCAATTTTCCCATCCAGTCCCTCTCTTGCAGGATATCCCTGAGGGTATTGATCACTTCCATTTTGAAATGCTTTACCTCCAGAAAGGACCAACACTGCTTCCTCCTCTCGACTCACCCTCTTCTATGGGATGGCTAAAGACAAAATAGGAGGGTGCTTGCTCCACTCCAAGCAGTATCCTAGGACTGATTGGAGAACCTACACGTATGGATTATCGGTTAAGGTCGTCCAAGTTTGGTGACGAGCCTGTAGGGCTCCTCCAACCGGTGCTACCTGATTGCTCATTACTGGGATTTCTTTGGGTTTTCCTGACCAAGGTTGTTTGCTTTGGATGTACTTGATCCTCTCCCTGGCTTATTGAAATCTTTTTTGCGATACGGGGTGGTGATGCAGCTTGGTCTGCCCCTGTAAGATCCAACCAAGCCTCTGGCCAAAAAACGATCCTTACCCTGTGGCTGGCTTTGCTTCCTGGATGGAGGGTCAACCTTCATTAGGGCTTTGTTGAAGGCCTCAATAGTATTAGCCCTCTCAACTATCTTTTTGCGTGCCTCTGGACCAAATTGGTCTTCCCCATGCCAGTGTCACGCTTACAAGTATCCTGCAAAAACTTGGCCAATCTAGGCCTGTATTGATTCGACTTTCACCTGGACTGTGTGATATAATGTGATGCGTTCCCAATTAGTATCAGGGAATCTTTATCACTTCCAGCACCTCCCCCACTGCCACATATTCATCATCTTTGCCTTCGAAGCCTTGTTCAGTGAGATGGGACCAAAAGTTAGCTAGTGGGGAGGATGATGCTAAGGCTCCAACAATGTTTGGATCAAGCTTAGGGACTTTGGCCACTAGCAAGTCTGAGTGAGGGTACTCAGACCCAAGCTGATGCCTTCTGCGCCTTGGAATACAGTGCTTAAGGGCGGATTGCATGAATTTTTGCACTGGTTCAGCCAACTCAGTTGGCGAAGAGGACATGTAAAAACTGTCGAGTCAAAATTATCCTCTTCCTCCTCCTCCTCCTCATCCTCTCCAGATAAATTTGACACAGGAAAAGGAGGATTTGCATATTTAGGACGCTTAGGGGAGGGTGATCCATCAATATATTCATGTTTGCCATCGGATATTGAGTGCTGGGAGGGATGCTCATCAGATGTCCTTCCATACGAGTTTGGATAGGGGGTGGAGCTACAGGAAGGCCCTGCAATAATATTATGGCTGTCAATAATATACTGTGCATCACCTCAGTACCCGGTGGGCATTATAATCGCCACCTTTATATGATATTATTATTTCTGATGGTGCTATATTATAAACCATGCAGCACCATGATGAGACAGCAATGAAGGCTGTTTATAGGTACCATAATATTTTGATGTAGTGATAAATTGGGTTATTGGGCCTAAGGCCAGCATGGACCCTGCTACAGTAGGAGACAAAAAATGGTGACGTTTTCATTCAATTCCGCCCCATCAAGACGGAAGTAAAACGCCCGTTCCCCATATACATGTACAAGAATGGAAATGGGACGGGCGGAGGCTGACGTGACGGAATGAGTCGATTGGCAACGTGAGATCGATTGGCATGAACGGTGCAACGGCGTCTGAACAGGGCGGAATGGAACGGAAGCGTGACCATTTTTTTTGACTGCTACTGTACTTGATTATGGTCTGACATTGTGCAATACCGTATATATGGCAGGTAATTTTTGTGGAAAGTCCGAAAAGGCCCTCAAAATTAATTTTCGTGGTTTTAAATTTCGAGACAGCAACCAGTACAGGGGCGTGGCACTGCACAAGTACATGTATAACACACTCGATCTCGCTCGCTATCTTCTTTGTTACTAAGCCATGCATCAGGGGTGGATCTGGGAATTTCAGTATAGTGGGGTTGTAAATATAAATGCGTGCAAAGCGTGTGAAATTTTTGCGACCACGCCCACTTTTAATCAGCTCAATGGAGCCCCAAGGATGACCCACTAGCACTACAACACTGTAAGCCACAGCTGACTTTTGTGGTTTATAGTTGATTATTCATAGCTGAAGCCATGTTCAGAGTGTACCACTAACCACCGTGCACCACCTGTTGGTTTGAGGCCAATTATGTACTACACAGCTTGTCTGCTGCTAACCATACAGTGGCAGCTACTATGCCAAACTATAGTAGGCCTTGTATATACATGTAAGTGGGAGGGGCTGCTCAAAATCGTTTGGGGGGGGTTGCAACCCCCTGAACCCCCCCCTAGATCCGCCCCTGTGCATACCTACAGAGACTTAGGACAGATAGAAGAATAATTGGGGTGAGCCTGAGCGAGCCCCACATAAACGGGAATGAACTGCGCGAATGAGATATATAATTATAATTATGTATATGTATATACCGTACCCTCGCAAAAGAGGGCCCATGGGCGGTGCACCTTACATTGGGCCAAGATTGGGGGATGGGCCGATATTCGATGTATCAGTATCGCGTTTATACTCGAAAGAGTGCCCAGGTAAGTTACCCACGCTAGCTTCATAATTTGAATTGTAGCAGCGGCTACTATTGATTTCAGCCTTTATTCAAGCACGGTTAGAGCAAGGGCGGCCGGGACACACATGTACTTCACCGTGTGTCGTTGAGTGCAGCCGTATTCAGTGGGCGTGGCTACGATCGCTACGATCGTTTATTTGTGCTGAAACGTGGCATAAAATTAGCTAGGCTTAGTTTTACGGCTGTTTAGCACGTTACTTATCGATCTTACGAAGTTACATAGATTATTCGAAGTACAGTCCAGCCATTTCATGCATTTGAGCTGCGCTTTCAAGGGCAGCTACGCATGGGCGCATATTCGAGTAAATACTAGACCTTAGCAGGAAATTGAGCCCAAAGTGGGGGATGGGCCGACATTCCGTAGTGGGCCCTCTTTCGCGAGGGTACGGTATAATATATGTATATATGGTACGTCAATCCTTCCTTAGTTACGCCCCGCCTAATGCCGGTCATTCCGGATTCCATATGTATGCTCAGTCGTTAGGCCAGCGGTCCAATTGTTGCAGATCCAGGAAGTGCATCCGGTGTCACATTTCAGTGCATGCAATTTTTGCCGTTTTTTATCTATTTTCTTACCTGTTCTATCTACGCCATCTTTCACTTCTACATGTAGGACTCCAAACAAAGATCAGAAGACAGAGGAACTCTTCTACTTTCTGCTCGTTCGAGGCCCATAACCTGGAGACATTTATGAGCTCCGCGGCGACCACTTTTGTGCATGCTACTCTTTAAGCGCTCACAAAAAGTGGCACATTTTGGTTCCCTAGGATGGATTCCCATGATTCAAGTACCATTCAATAGTTCTTGTGTTGCTCTACAATATAAGACTAGAACAAAAAATTTCCATCGAGCGGTTCCAGAGTTACATGGCATCAAAAATCAGAAATTTTCAGTACAACTGTGTGGTATTCTCCATGACATTATCTTCTCGAAAGTTTGTTGAGTGTCTGATGATTTATCCAGTAAATGCCAAGGAGGGGAGTGCTCATTATGAAGCTCCAAGTTTCTAGGGAGTAGACATCATCATTCAAATGGTTAGTTTTTTCTATATTCAAATTTTCAAGAAAGAAAAGTCTCGATGGAATTGTTTGATATAGTCTAGTCTAGTGTGTGTGAGGCAGGTACCTACCTTCTGTATCAGGCAAATAATGAAGTCCAGGGATAAGAGTGAGCCTTACCAGCTGAAATGGCAAATGGTTTAATATGCCTATGCCATAATTTATGTAAATTAGCTGATATCAAAGCTGAAAAGCACAAGTTTACATCCATGGAAGTTGAATAAGCTAGCATGCACTTTCCCAGGTCCCACCCCCCCCCCCCCCTCTCTCTCTCACTTACACATCCCTACCCCATGTATATATACACGTACACATTGTCAATCTCTTAGGTGATGATCATGCAGCTATTGGTGAGTATAGATGTTGAGAGTGGGGAGCAATGGAGTTCCACCATCAAAGAGAAGGTGCTGTCTAGGCCTCAGGTTTAGCTTTTGTTTAAAGCTATCGTCGGAGGTGCTGAGAGAACAGATCCAGCTACTCAGTCTAGGTCCTCACGCCATCCCTGGCCTGTGGCTGCTTGAGCATGCGCACTTTCTCTGTCAACCATAGCTGTCAATGTGTGATAATGGCATAGGAGACTGGTTGTGAAAGCTTCAATAACCTTCTGTAAACCTTTAAGAAGGCCTTTGATGGCTGCATTATCTTTGTACCTTTGTCATTGATTTATACATATTTATTCATGGTGAAATAACAAAAATTAAATTTTATACTGTTTTTAACAGCGTGTAACTCTGGAACCGCTTGATGGAAAAATTTCATTCCAATCTTATATTATAGAGCAACACAAGAGCTATTGAATGGTACTTGAATCATGGGAATCCATCCTAGGGAACCAAAACGTGCCACTTTTGCGCGAGGCACTTTTTGTGAGTGCTTGAGAGTAGCATGCACAAAAGCAGTCGCTGCGGAGCTCATGAATGTCTCCGGGTTATGGGCCTTGTACGAGCAAAAAGTAGAAGAGTTCCTCTGTCTTCTGGTCTTTGTTTGGAGTCCTAGAAATGAAAGATGGCCTAGATAGAACAGGTAAGAAAAATAGATTTAAAAAACGGCAAAAATTGCATGCACTGGAATGTACCACCGGATGCACTTCCTGGATCTGCAACGTTTATACTATTTTAGACCGCTGGCCTAACGACTGTGCTGTTCTAATTCAGCAACTTGCAAATTTACACTTGTGTCTTTGGCTATGAACGTGGAACACTGAACAAAGCATAAACCAGCGAGAACTGAGGCTCCAGAGGAGGCAAAAGTGAGACAGAGTTCGTTATCAATCGCAGCCTCAGCTTGATGATATAGATTAGGCCACTCCAATATGATTAGTTGTTTCCCATTTCCCGCCCGCATCCTTTCCTCAATTTCCAGATTTTATTCATTATAGTTTATTAGTATACCCGCGCTTATCTCGTTGTCTAACAGTAGCTTTGGCATGGGTCATTAATGTTGCTGGCGACCTAGGTTATGCGAGTCCATGATGATGGGCGTGACCACAAACATCGTGGCAAAGTGGCCAACACTTCCCAGTATTAGCAAGCAACAGTAGGCACTGTCATCCAGCTGATTAGCGTCTAGCTTCGACACTAATAATACTAGGGAACCGCACAGCATTGTGGAGCGAGCCTGAGTGACATGCAGTAAGCGTATTTATGTTGCACCACACCCAACTACAGGCTACAGGCTGCAGGATGCATGCTCATAGGCTGGCCTCTCTCTCTTCTGCCGACTCTACATGGCTTGTCTCTCACATTGACACGCACTCATTTAGACTCTACTGAATCAGCGATGAGTCCAGTGTAGACCTGTCTAAGGTCACTGGGCTATAATTATATATAATTATATGATCCATGCAACGTAGGCCTTATAATATTACACTAGGATTGCTGGGTACAGAGACCAGTCAGCATGGACCCTGGCCTTCTGAGGTCATTGGGCAGATGGGCACCTGGTGAAAGCTTACTGGATCACTGGGCACAAGGGCCAGCATGGACCCACTTACAAATTGACAACATGGCCACTATAAATATATTATACCATTAGGTAAAGGGTCGATTGATCACGATAATATATTAATTTTGGCAAAGGGTTGTTTGTGATGATCGATATAATATTATTATACTATAGTTAATTACTCTTTTGTGGGAACTTAGCTCAAAGTTTGTTGGAATGGTTGGCAATATAAATAATATATATTATAGCAGCTACCATAGATGTACGTAGCTATACACACCAATTAAGTGTATGCATGCTAGCAGTTGATCATGGGTGTGTGTTATTTAATTAGAACTTGCATGATTAATGGGTACATGTGGCATTTGTTGCAGTAGTTGCTGAGGTATGGTTATCGATCGAATACACTTGATGAACGATGAAAACGGCTGCATGGGCTTTGCACAATCGCTTCTAAAGCTGAACCGAATATATATATACAAGTAGTAAGAAAAGTAGCTCAAGATGTGGTGCCAATCGAGTTACACCGCAGTGAAAAGAAAGAATTAAGCTAGAAGAATAAGGAGAAACACGAGTTTTACCACATGCACCCTCGGGTTCTGTATGTAAACGACCCTTTTAGTGAATATTGATAGACATTCTAAGTGTAAAATAGCTCATAATATATAGAACACATTGGTCAAGGTTAGAAGTTATGAAACTTCCGTTCTTGAGATCGATATTTTCGTTTTGTAATATACAGTGTACTATGTATACATGTAACATCCGGGCCATCCCTACTTACATGTATAGTCTACCAACTCTATGATGATTATGTAATAGATATTGCATGGTAGGGAGTGTATTATGGATTATAAAGCCCATGACCCCGAGGGGGAGGGGCTTTATAATCCATAATACACGTGCCTACCATGCGACATCTGATATATATCCTGATTGGTCAGTTTCTTAGTGGTTGCATTTATCTCGTAGAAGTCGTTGGCTGGCATATTTTTAGTGCAGTGCACTATGGTGTTCACAGGGGATTATAATTGCCTGGGGGAGGTCAATATTTTAGTTATAACACCCCTATTACCTAGGATACAAGGGTGAATCAGGATATATATAATTATATATTATGTTACATTGTATTTTGTAAATATATGTAACTCTTATTTCATTAATGATCAGGCACGTACTACCCACTTGGAAAGATGACAGAAGAGGAACAGCAACAGCTCATTGATGACCACTTTCTCTTTGATAAGCCAGTATCACCTCTTCTATTGGCTTCGGGAATGGCAAGAGATTGGCCTGATGCAAGGGGAATATGGCACAATGATCCTAAAAATTTTCTTATTTGGGTAAGTACTACATGTACTTGTATAGACTAAGTATGAAACATTAATTACCGTAAATCACGAATATTTCGTTATTACAGACTCGAACTCTGACCTTGACATAGACCATGCGTAGTTGTTTAAAAATTCTAATTAATCGAAAATTCAAAATTACATTTATGAAATATAATATTATATATTCATGGGTATTAAGTATTGCGATTTTGACCTAAATCACAAATTCGCAATTAATAGTACCCATTATTAAACCTACATTGTATCCCTAAAGTAGACCTTCGCAGGAAATTCTGCTCAAAGTGGGGGGTGGGCCGATATTCTGTAGTGGGCCCTCTTTCACGAGGGCACAGTATATATATTATGGTACGTTAGCATGCATGCATGCACGGCTCTATGGACATAAATGCAAAATATTGTTTGCGCATTGTCATGCTAGGGCACATTCCGTATTATCAAGAGTACACTCTTGGTATTATGTGCTGCTATAATTTAGCGAATTTCAAAATTTTACACTCGTGGCTGGACGAGACTACGTACATAGCTACTATAGCAAGAGTGTATTACTAGACAAGTACAAGCTAGTTGACAAGGGGGCAAGATCGAGGCAGAGCCCATGGTCAATAGAATCAGCTGAGGGGCGATGACTAAAGTTAGAGGTAGATCTAGTTGTGAGGTGCTCAGCTATCGTCCTAGCCTCGGCCTGGGTATGAGGCTATCGTCTTACATGTAGGTAGGTTGCATGGATCCATAACTCATCGTTGAATCAGCTGAACATAGCATGCTAGGAATGAAGACTAGCTCATAGAGAGATGGGTTTGCTAGAATAGATTGGTATAGTCTTGAGTGGAAGGGACTGTCAGTCATCAGCTCACTAAGAGTGTGGGTACGAGGCTCAGCTCAGGCTCACCCCAAACAGGCTCAGTATAATTACTAGAGTTACACTTTGTGCAGCAGTCCTCGCTCAGCGAGCCACTATGCCAATATCCTGTATTGAATATTTTAGGATTTCCCCTTCCCAGTAAATTAAATTTGTGTTGCACATGTAGATCACGTGACAAGGGAGTGGTTTCTTTCGCCTATGCTGCAGCATTAGCAACAAAAGGAGCTCCATTTTGTTGTCAGTCTTGGAAGAATAAAGCCAAGAGTAGGCCAATTGACAGGCCACGGGTAGCAACATCTTTGCCATCAGCGACAGGACGAACAACTTTGGGCCAAGAAGGTGCGATCGTTTTTGACCGCGCGAACATTGATTTTCCCGGTAAGCACAGTCCAGCAGAACCGTAGAGTTTGTAGGCCTTGCATGACCATCTTGAGGGAGGCCACAGCTTATGACTCAGCAATACATGGCGACGTGGCCTGAGTCGCCGAAGAGAGTAAGAAAGAAAATTTTGACGCACGCGAAAGATACGCCGCGCCCAGAAGCCATACGAAACGACTCTCGAGCCCGAGTCGAGTAGAGACCTCGCTTCGCTCGGAATGACACTTGTACCGTAGAATCCTGCGATTACGCCCCCCCCCCCCCTGCATTTTTAGCTCAAATTCCTGCATAGGCAGTTTTGTCTCACATACTAGAGTTACACTCTGTGTAGCAGTCCTCGCTCAGCGAGCCACTATCATGCCAACCAATATCCTGTATTGAATTTGTATTATTAAATTTTTAGGATTCCCCCCGCCTTAAATTAAATGTGTTGCACGTGTAGATCACGTGACAAGGGAGTGGTTTCTTTTGTCTATGCTGAAGTTAAGTATTAGCAACAAAAGGAACTCCATTATCAGAGGAGGTAGGACACGCTTGACCTTTGGCTAATAGTTCACTACTTAAATCGCTAGCATAGGCTTTCGTGAAGATTTTTAGAGGATATCGTTGCGATTTTCAAACTCAGCGCTATTGATTTAGTGGGGGAACCCCTCTTAGTTAGCACTGTAGAGCAATTTTAGGTCTTTGGAATGTTAATCAGCCACTTTGATTAACATTCCAAAGACCTAAAAATTGCTCTACAGTGCTAACTAAGAGGGGCTCCCCCACTAAATCAATAGCGCTGAGTTTGAAAATCGCAACGATATCCTCTAAAAACCTTCACGAAAGCCTATACTAGCGATTTAATTAGTGAACTATTAGCCAAAGGTCAACTGTGTCCTACCTCCTCTGCTCCATTATGTCGTCAGTCTTGGAAGAATGAAGCCAAGAGTAGACCAATTGACAGGCCACAGCTAGCAACATCTTTACCATCAGCGACAGGACGAACAACTTCGGGCCAAGAAGGTGCGATCGTTTTTGGCCGCGCGAAAATTGATTTACCCGGTAAGCACAGTCCAGCCGAACATTAGAGTTTGTAGGCCTTGCATGACCATCTTGAGGGAGGCCACAGCTTTTGACTCAGCAACACATGGCGACGTGGCCTGAGTCGCCGAAGAGAGTAAGAAAGAAAATTTAGACGCACGCGAAAGATACGCCCAGAAGCCATACGAAACAACTCTCGAGCCCGAGTAGAGACCTCGCTTCGCTCGGAATAAGCCCCCCCCTGGTAGTCTCGTGCCCAGCCTAGGCTGGGCACGAGACTACCCCCCTGGCTAACAGTAAAATGTAAATATCTAGTGTTCATAGGCCAACAAAAACGGTAGCTACACCTAGCAAACTAGCTATGAGTCATTATGCCTTACTTTGTTGTTTTTCTCGAGCTTTGCCCATCAAACAGCCACAAAGATCGCGCGCCCACATGGCATTCGACCGTCGGTAAAGGTCGTCATGCGGAAATGTAAGGATCCCACGAATAAGCCCCCTCCCCTCTTTTGCCCGATGCTAGCATGCACAAAGGGGGGGGGGCGTAATCACAGGATTCTATGGTAATTTAGATCCTACTTGTAACAAATGCTGTGATCTGATTGGTTGAACTGTAGTATATATCTATCCTTCATAAAAAAAAATCTTGTAAGCTCCATAAAAAAACCTGGTAAATTTTGTTTGCCTATGGCTAGTTTGTGGCTATAGGCAGTTGTTTATGTACAAAGCTGTTGGGCATTGTTGCTAGGATCTAAAGTAGTTAGACACTGTTTAGTCGGTTTCTACATGATCGATTTAGAAGACCTCAGGGCTCAGTAGAACCCTTGCTTCGCTCGGGATTCTACACAGAGCCCTTCAGTCTTCTAAATCACATAGAAACCTCATAAATAGTATCTAACTATTATATAGACTATCAGTATACCGTAGGCATTAATTTTTGTAGATGGGAAGTTTTCGTGACAGCCAAGTCAACCATGATAAATCATAATAATGAAGATTAGCACCCCATGAAAATTACCTGCCATACGGTTAATGCTGTCATGCGTGCACAAGTCTATCAATAAAAAATACGCTGTGTCTACTGTACCGGCACCGGTACCCAAGATTTAGTGCATGCCAGCAGCTCTATTATATACATTGTATATAGCTATAGATCCCAGCCCCCAAAGGAGGCTAGGATCTATAATTAATAGCCAGGCTAGTATAGCGGGAGATTGGATTTCGGTAATCCGTTAGTGACGAGGGGGTTGGGTTTAGGCTATGGTTGTTGATGAAGGATTAGTATTATAGTGATAAGGTGTATAAAGGTGGCAAAAAACGGCATCCAGCCATGGCGAGCTGGGTTGGCTGAGCAGACTAGGGGCTGGGGCTGGTGTTCGAATCCCGCTTGATCTTTGGATTTTTTTCGTTTCTTCCACTTTAGAAAAATTTTCCAAGTTTTTTGGCGGCTAGTTTGCCGGTACTTGAAGTGCTAAATTTTCAGTACCGGTGCCGGTACGGTAGACACATCCTAAAAAATATTGTAGGGTATATAGTCCTTGGTGGGATATACAATGCATGTACACTGTAGCTCTGAACAGACACTGCACACCATACTTGTACCGTAGAACCCTGCGATTACGCCCCCCCCCCTTTGTGCATGCTAGCATTGGGCAAAAGTGGGGAGGGGGCTTATTCACGGGATCCTTACATTTCCGCGTGACGACCATTACCGACTGTTGAATGTTTGGGCAAAACTCAAGAAAAACGACAAAGCAAGGCATATAATATGACACAAATAGCTAGTTTGCTAGCTGTAGCTACTGTTTTTTTTTATTAATTGGCCTATAGCTATGGACTCTAAATAAATTTTGCTGTAGGGGAGGCTTATATGCAAGACAAAACTACCTATGCAGGAACTTGAGCTAAAAATGCGGGGGGGGGGGGGGGGGGGGGCATAATTGCGGGATTCTACGGTACATGTAAATATACAGCCACGTGTGATAATGTAAATGAAACATGGCATAGCTATATGGATAGGCTGACACATGTAGGATGACACTGGTGTGGAGCTTGCTCGCCCAAGCAGTTATGTATTCTTCCTAATAATATACTCTTGCATGATAGTATTAAATTTTGTATACCACATGTACATGCATGTATAACTGATGAATTTCTATGATACTATTGTAAAAATGCAGGTCAATGAAGAGGATCACACTCGAGTCATTTCAATGCAAAAGGGTGGGAATATGAAAGAAGTGTTCACTCGGTTTTGTACTGGTCTAAGCAAAGTTGAAGAAGCCATAAAAAAGAAAGGTACTGCACATGTTGAAATTTTTGCTGGATAAAAATTTCGTATACATGTACATGTACATGTGTATATCGTACAGATAATTAAAAAAACTAGAGCTCTCTAGAGCGTGCTCTGTATCCACTATTGCAACCATGACTTGACAACCCTTTCCTATACTGAGCTCGAGCATGCACAGTCATATCAGCACATGCCAGTGGAGTGAGTGTACGTGTTGATAAACCACAGGCATGCTGAACAGAAAATGCACGATTTGTAGTGCTAGCAAGCCATTTTTAGCAATTTGAAGCACGTAGAAACCAGTTTTTCTACTCAGGTAATCTAAGGACTGGGTACAGGATGGTCAGTGCTGGATCATGTGCGCTATATATACTTCTATACAAACAGTCACATGATCGCGATCATTGCCATAGAGTGGCTGTACAAAAGTAGCATGTAGCTGAGGCGGCGATGAAGACGCTTTACTGAGGAGATATCTCCACTATACGAAGCAAGTAACAATGTTTTTAAGTCATACTACCCGAGGGTATAAAGAAATATTGTACATGACGGGAGATATTCAGGTAAAACATGCAGCCATTGCATGACCATAGCTTTCATACATTTTTGGCATTGCCGCTTAGTACGATCATGGATCAGCTTGTTCCCGTGGATTTTAGTAGATAGGCATAGTAACTTTGTATTAATGCTACAGAGACGGTCATCCAGATTGATCTTAACCGCCCTCTTTTGCCATTTATCTGTCAAAATGGCCATTGTTAATGACATCATTAGTGCGCGACTAATTACTGGGTGTGGCCTGGCGCCATAAATTATTTTGTGGTTAAGAGTAATGATTACTCTATCCTACAGTGAAAGTTTGGTGTCCATATCATGTTCCATTTCTGAGATATGGTGGCAAATTCACAGCTAAAATTGTACTGAAAAGCATTTGGTCCCAGTCCTACTGCTACTAGGGACACACGTGAGTGCAGGAATTTCCTCGCTCAGCGCACAAGTCATGATAATTGGTTAGGATGCGGTGAGGATACATACCGGATTTAGCGTTGCACCACACTGGGTGGGGCTAGGGCTAGCCTCGTGCTTGGCACTTGCCAAAGCACGAGGCTCAAGCTAGCTAATTAGGGTGGGGCATTGCCCCACCCTAATTAGCTAGCTTGCAAGTTTGCCTCAATACGAGTCAGACGGTGCTAAAATCCTTGCGTTCTGTAGATCTATTTGACCGTCTCTGGCGAGGCGCTAGTTAAGACTAGGAGTCTGAAAGTTTAGTATTGGATAGGTACCGGCTTTAGACACCTCCTGTATGTTTGTGAAGGAGCTGACAAAGGGACTACAGGATATGTGCAAATAAGTCCACGGACGCAACATTACGCCCACACAGTAAGTCCAATTTTTAGCTAGGTTGTCAGTTTGACATGTTCAAAGAGTGGGCCGATTGTCAGCCAATCTGTGAGTAGTAATGACAGTGGAGTGCGAGCTTTAAGGGAGGCGCACAATTTTTCAAATGGGGTACATACACTTAGGCAAGACGAAGCATTGCACGGCTTTGTACACTTGGTAGCAGGTTAGCAATCTGATCAACAGTTGACAAACTGCAAAGGCTGGCCTGTGTTGCTCTGGTGGCCGAAAGCGATATTTTAGAAATTTGGGAAACCTCGTAAGTGTCACCAGGACCCGAGTGGGAACCTCGCTTCACTCGGAATTATTATGCAGAATTTATTACCCTGTGTGCATTCGCAAGAGGTAAAATAATCTGTCTGTCGTCAGCATGGCCCATGAGTGTCACAGATAGTATGTTTTCTTGGCCACACTTATCAGCAATGCCTACTGCATGCAGGCCATGTATTTTCTGTTTGTGTGCACAACTGGCCATGTGTAGTACCGGGTACATCATATGTAAGTAAGGTTAGTCAGAAATTGCATGCTTGCTGTTGCTCATCTCTGTGCATATTGACGTGGCATGAGCGGCTGCAAGATTCAGGGGCGTAGCCAGGATTTATAGAAAGGGGGGGCTGAGTCTAAAAAAGAAGTGCGCGCAAAGCGCGCGAAAAAAATTTGCGATTGACCACGCCCACTAATTATGTCACGTGACCATGGTTAATTGCTCGTTATTACATGTACAGTATATTATAGTCTGCAGTCGACCACGCCCATCGTTTGACCTTTCGAACTTTTGTATCTTGGAGTGGTAGCTGCCTCGCTTAGCAGCATGTGTCTGAACGAGCTTAAAACTTATCTACTGTACACAGTATATGGCATAGTAAAAAGCTTAAGGTAGCATCAAAGTGCGTGGGCGTGAGCGTCAGGATTGGCTAATTTAATTAGCGAATCGTGAAGGGGCGTGGCCGAAGAGGCCATACGAGTGCTTTTGGTCGAAGGTGGGCGTGTCCAGAATCGGCCAGGGATGATTATGCGCGTGTAATTAGCGACCGGAAGTGGCCCCTGAAGAAAACACCGGTAATTGCCCACTTCAAAGCAAGATCAAAGCATTCTTTCTTAACTATTAACCGCAACGACTTAAAAAAAAAAAAAAAAAAAAAAAAAAAAGCTAATTAGGCCTAATTAAGCATGTGGGCGTGTTCCTGGCACTGTGTGCAGTGTGTGCGTGTGCGTTAATGCAGGTTTTATTGCTTCCGATTGGGCGTGGCTTCACAGGCCAGTGCTTGGACATCGGGGCCGGGGACTCGGCTGCGGCGATAGGTGGGCGTGTCCCGGATGCGGTGGTGACCTTTGAACCCGTCCAGGAGGCTTTGGGGGCGTGGCAGGAGGTCAAAGGTGAGGCCATGTCCGTTAATGAGGCACTGTACGGCGGTGCGATCGAGGGGCCTGTACGGCTGGACGGAAGCCGACGATGGTTTGAAGCGGATGTGGTTGCGATGACGTGTTGTTACTCCGCCCACACAGGAAATGAGGTGAGCTCTTGCGTGGGCGGTGTGGCAGAACGGCCTCCAAGTGTTTGTGTGTGTTTTGGCCTTGAGGAAGCTGTGTGTTTTAATTGGGATTGATTGTGGGCTTCCGGTGGACATCCGGTGGTTAGTAGGCACTTGATTGAGAATGGTGGTCCTTGGGGAACAGGGTGGGGCTGTTTTGGGCGTGGCCTGGCCCCTCCCTTCCGGCTCGGCTTCCGGTCCATGGAGGATATTAAATGAACACTTCCGGCTCTAGCAGCCACACCCCTGAGACCTGTGCAATTAAAAGGGCGTGGTTACACAACATGCACCTCACTAATGACTTTGATGTGGTTTAGGTGTCATATCCCCCACCTCACGCCCACGCAATTTAATGGTACCTTAAAATAGTAAGTATAGAAACTTATCCTTATTATAGTGTTCTATATCATTTTAGTTACAAACTTTATATAGTTTGTCATGCAGCTTCAGCTTGTCAGGCCAAGCTATTGTATATCCATAGACAGTGGGCCCACTCACTGAGCCCACCATGGGAAGACAAAGGGGGGGCTCGAGCCCGCTGAGCCCTATGCTAGCTACGCCCCTGACTGATTAATGCATTGGTACATGAATGTGATCTGGAAGCTCTAGAAGATTTCTTACGTACAGCATATCCTAATTACGAGGTTTGGAATATGCTTCACCTCGTTTCTAGGCCTTCTGATTGAGGGGAGGGGGAGAGAAGGTGTGGTATCCACTGCACGCGCATGTGCTACGTTTTCCGTATAATTTATTGAAGTATTTGTACACTAATCCCTACCACACGCTGACAAGTGCAACGGTCCATACATGTATGTCTAAAGAATACTGGATATTTGCACTAGCACTTATGCTAAATGTGTGCCCATGCTACTGGGAGGCCTTCGTCAATTAATATGACATCTCTCAAGTTACCTCAAAATCTCACTAGAAACTGTCCAAGCCTGCCATTTCCAAGTGCATGTACGTTGAGCACAAGGAATTCCCTATGCGAAAAAGTGTGCATGTAACATGCATGTTACATGCATCCAACAGCCAGTAACATGCAAGCAAGTGGATCCATGTTTCAACAACACTTACTTATATACCCTGCATATTACATGAATGTAACATGCATGTTAGTACAAACATGCATGTAATTGCCTGTGATTGGCACATTGTCCTGATATGCAACTATGCGCACACCTTGCAATCACTGGTCTTAACACAGGGTTGCATACAGAGCCCCTCCAGCCTGAGTCTCCCGTCTCCCCCCCCCCCCCCCCCCCCCCCCCCCCCAGAATTCCATAATAATATAATATTATGTACATGTATATAGCATAAATAATATGATTACATACACAAACAAGAAGACATAATTTGTTATCACAGCATTGTGTGATTTATTTACTAGTATATGCATGGCAGCGGTGCATATACACACGTACAAAGTAAGTCATCTGTGAGATTCGGGTTCGGTTTGGGGTTGGGTCTGTCTCCTTAGAGGGGGACCACTCCTCTGACTCTTCAGCAGAGTCAGTATCATTTCCCGCTTCACTCACATCTGAGTCAGCATTGGTAGGGACTGACTCGGGCTCCACATCTGTCACCTTTCTCTTTTTAGCTGCAGACTCTGATCCTACAGTAGGGCTGTCCTTCCTTTTAGAATGATGGCTAGATTTATCCTTTGTTTTATCTGAGGCAACTCTGCTAGAAGTCTGCCTTCCCTCACCTGATATCTCTGGATTTGGCTGAATATCTCCAGCCTGAACAGCAGGAACAACTTCTTGCTCATCTCCCTTGACCGATAACTGTTGACTTTGTCCCCCATAACTGGGGAAGACTTCTGGAGAACAGCAATTATGTCTTGAGTAAATTGCGAAATCGAAGAGCACATTGAATCAGAGATAGAATCTCCGATAACCATCGCTAGAGATCCCAGATCCAGCACCTCTGTGGACTCCCGAGACTCCGAACCCAGGAGTTTTGGATTGGGAGCTGTAGTGGACCCACTGGTGGGAAGCTTTTTAGGAGGTGAACCGAGCTGTTTTGATCTGGTGCCCTGACTTTGTTTCAATCTGCGAGATCTCCTTGAGCTCTTTGGAGTTGCAGGCTTTGGAGAGTCCTGGTTCAACTCCAGCCTCGATAGTGAAGTCTTCGGGGAGATATGGGCATGGCCATTTTTAACTATCATTCTCACACTGCCTTGCTGTCCAATTTTAGCAAGAAAAGGAAAGACTGGATCTGTGAGGTCTGGTGGCAGCCTTTTTACATCTTCTTTTTGTTTACTATTGAGCTGTGAATTTGTCTTGCTATCTAATTCGTGCAATTAATGAGACAATACATCCTAATGTGACTGGAGACATATTGCATAGTTATCATAATTAGTTAACCCGACCTACAGCATTATCTTAATAATTTTTACAACCTTAAGAAGTTATTATCGATGTACATAATTGATGCAATTATGTGTACATGCATGTACATGTAGTTGACATGACGACAAATTTGGCAATCAAGTGAGTGTACCGTATAGTGGGTAAATTTGGCAAAAAGGACTCTCCCTTGGTATTGGCAAAGTTTAAATTTGGCAATCTGAATGCATACCACCGTGCACGCACTGGGCGCATGTGCATTAAAGTGAATTCACTTTAATGCACATGCCCCTCACATTTGCCCCTCACTGTATGTGCAGATCTAGAGATGTACGTGTATTTGAAATAATGATAGCCTGCTAATAAATCACATTGGATCCAACGGAGAAGGGCAAGCCAGTGATACTTCTTTTTTTTTTTGGGGGGGGGGGGGGGGGGGTTTGTTACTACTTCATTACTGTATATTATAATTAAATATTATAGTGTATGCATTGTGTACATATTAATAATTATTATACTTGTAGGTCAGGAATTTATGTGGAATGAACACCTTGGATTCATTTTGACCTGTCCATCTAATCTTGGTACTGGACTAAGGGCCGGTGTTCATGTTAAACTACCAAAGCTTTCACAAGATGAAAGGTTTTCCTCTATCCTTGAAAAGCTCCGGCTTCAAAAACGTGGAACTGGTATGTTAAATAGGGCTATAGATGTATTACCTAGAGGTGGAGGTACATGTACATACCGCAGTGTCCCGGGTCCATGGGTGCTTACCCGGGAATGGGCACCTACCTGGGACACTACGGTAAAGTATTATGTAATAGATATCGCATGGTAGGCAGTGCATTATGGATTATGAAGTCCGCGACCCCGAGGGCACAGCCCGAGGGGGAGGGGCTTTATCATCCATAATGCACGTGCCTACCATGCGACATCTGATATACATGTATATCCTGATTGGTCTCTGCCATAGCAACAAGCTCTTGAACTGTAGCAAAGACTAATAACAATATTATGTACTTTATCACTGCCATGTCTCTCAGACTGAAAGCCAAGTCTCTTGGCAACTTTTGTGCTCTACAAGCATAATAACCGCTATAGTATCTGTGACGGTACAGGCAGAATCAAAGGACAATCTTCTTCTGGACTCATCTGGTCATCTTGGCCTTGGCTAGCTATATGGCGGCTAGCTTAGCTGCAATATGCACTTGGTTAGGTAATGGCTTCATGCTCAGTTAGTGTCAATTAACACATTCTGCTTTCCTGTATCTCTCGAGTTAGTCTGGTGCTAAAAGAATCACAAGAATATTAGTGCTACATTTGTATGTGCTATTAAAACTTATCATGACTCATTCTCATTGGCCAATCACTCTTACAATGGCCATGGCAGTGCCTGGGAGAGGTCAATATGTATGTAATAGTTATATCACGGTATGCGATATATTGCATCGAAGCCCGAGGGCGCTTTGCGCCCGAGGGCTGAGTGCAATATGTCGCCATATCCATGCATCCCGAGTGCATGTGATATAACTAATTTATATCCCGAGGCGGGTGGTACTAAAAGTAGGAACGGGGAAATGAGAAACGAGAAATTGGAAATGAGGAAATGGAAATGGTCGTCATTGTTGCTAGTTGACAATACCGAGGTGGATGCCATAGTCTATGGTGTATCAAAAGGTCGGTATAGATCTCTTGTAGTTACTATGAAATAGGGGTGCCTATGCATGTGTACCCCCTTTCAGTCACATAAGCAACAATTCAGGCTGGATTCCATAAGATGTTTAGCTACTGAGTCACCAACCGTGGCAAGTTAAGATCATTTGCCACCCCACATGCCCATGGTCACTCAGAGCTTGGTATGATGCAAGTAAACCAAAGCAAGTCACAGTGACATCTTCAATACAGTCACCAACAAATTTGAGATTGTTGGACCTTGTAGCTACATCTACCAGCCTGTATCAGGGGGCCTATACTGAGTCATGCCAGGTAGTCTCAGGACTCTGGCGGGCCAGACAGCCCGATTCTATAGTTTTTGTGACTATAGCGAAATACACATAAAGGTTAATACTCGTGGCCATATTATTTGCAGCGGTGACTCTGGTGAGTAACATTACAGCTAGTACAATTGATGCTATTACACATACAATGCCGTACAGTAATAGTAGGTTGTCATAATTTTCTTATGTCTACTTACACACACTTTACACACATGCATCAGAAAATGCCCCCCCCCCCCCCCAAACTGTCCTTTTGAATCACTGATCTAAAAGGTGTGTAGCTGGTCCTTACTAGGACTTGAAGGCCCAGACAGAGTCCAGGCTGAGACTCTGTGATGAAGTTTATACACACCCAGAGTCTGAGACTAAACCTGAACAGACACACAAGAGCAGGAATCAAATATGTGCTGGATGTGCACACTTTAACAGCGTCCCTGGCTATGAAACTAGTCTGTTATCTGCACGAGCTATGGGAGTTTGCATGCAACTGAAAACTATCTAGTGACGACCATTTCCATTTCCATTTCCTCATTTCCAATTTCTCGTTTCTCATTTCCTCGTTCCTACTTTTAGTACAACCCTCCCGCGAGGCGCATAGATCCCGAGTGCACGTGATATAACTAATTTATATCCCGAGGGCTAGGATCTAGGAAGTAAACAGTGGCCCCCGCAGTGTTTTATCTCACCGCTGATTGGTCTATGGCTCTTCTCCATGGAAACAGGCCGCTCCATAGAAACAAATTCAACTTTGATAGTGATAAGACAAAGAACCATCCAACTCGAAATCGCTGACTGAGTGAGGTTAGCTGTTGACTGTGAGTAGCCTAGCTAGCTAGCTACGAGTGTTTTGAATAGCTATCTGTCTGTACAACTAGCCAATAATAGTCCAGCGTCAGTTCGGTCAACAATAGTGGCATCCTTTTAGTTTCTCGATCGAGAGAAGCGCAGTACACTGTACCAACTAGCTAGCTAATTCTTGCACGTGGCAAGTATCAATTGAATGATTGCTATATTGTATCCTGTGTGATATCAATTAGTGCGCGTATGCTTCCTGTACCTGTGTAAACCAGTGTGGTCTGTTGGTGTGTATGCACACAGCCATTCTTGACTGGTTGGTCACCTATTCCCTCCCTACACCTATATTCCTAACTGTTACCTCATTATCAAGTATACAGTACTAGTACACCCTAAAGGAATTAATATCGCACTGTACACCCTAAGGGGGTTAATATCGCACACTTAGCAGTGCGATATTAAGAATAATTGTTCTAGAAAAGTATGTAAAAGGGATATAAATAACGAAAAATATTTTTCAGGCCGACAATTTTCTTATAATATTATAGTCCGTATCCTAACCTGGAGGGCACAAAAGATGCACTCTGCTACAAGTTCAGAAGGCCCACAATTGGTCAGAATCGCAGTGCTGTGTGCACAAACAAGGGTGGCCATAGAGATGCATTCTGGTGCGAAGTGCCACGCGCTTCAAGAGGCCTGCTCAGCACGCAGGCCACATGCCACTGAGTCTCGAGCAAAGCAAGAGACGAGGTCTGTTCTTTGTCATAGTGTGGTGGTATTGCAGTGGTGAGTTTGAGTAGCTACTGTTGACCTGCATCGAGGGGTGTGGTCCACGAAGTAATAGGTTCAAAGTGTGTGCTGCTGCATGTGCACTGTACTAACGGTTGACATTTAGATTTTCTCTGAGTATGTGAGCTTATTAAATCCAAGTTTAAACTCATGCATATTACCCACATTCTCCCATGACTGTAATATGTGACCGTCTATGAGAAAACCATGCATAATGCGCTGGATATCAATCTGAGATACAGGCCAAATAGTTGCCTATCGATTTTCACATTTCGGTATAGATCAATAGAGGAATCATTCCTCTACACAAAAATCTGCTTCGTAGCTTCTAGAACGCTATACTTACCAAGTTATGGTTCGAAGAAGTCAGGTGAGTAGCTACCATGATACGGAGCCCTTGCGATTAGAAAAGCGTGGCAGCTGCACACAAAAAAAGTCTCCAAGCACTTCTTTCTTTGTACTAATGATCTTTAGAAATGCTTGTCTTCTTGTTTTTATTTTTTTTTTCATCGAAACGTTGGCTGCTGCTCTCTTCGAGCATTTGGCTGCCAACTACCGTACTCGCTCTAATTATTCGAACATTCTAATAGCCCGAACGGCAAGTTTAAGTAATTTATTTCCTTCCTAATTCGTCGAACATCTTGAATTTCAAGTTTTCTCATCCGCTCTAAATCAACCGAACGGCCACACGGTATGGAATGGCAGGAGCTCGAGACAACTCTTCCACGTTCATCGAAGAGTGTGGCTACCACATCTTGGACAGCATATAAGAGCAGAAAGGTAACACAGACACAGACAGCGATCATTTTGTGATCGCTCCTGAGAGCATAGCGATACTGAGAACTCTAGAGCTGACAACGATAAACCTATAGTTGGACATTGACTGCTGTTTCTTCGTCGCTATAATAGTGCTTTCTCCATTTGCACCGGATCCGTTCTATTTACACTCGAACAAACCATTGCCCGAATTTATTTACTTTCTATTTAACACCAAACGGCGATATTAATGATTATTTTTGGCCGTTCGGATAATTAGAGCGAGTACGGTAGCTCATTGACTTGGTGGGCGGGGCCACATATTTACCATAAACGGCGAGTATACGGACTTCCACGTGCAACATACATAGCAATGTTCATTGCAATTTTTTGCAAAACTTCAGTATGGGCAATCCGGGTATATTTTTGCTCATATCTCCATGACTATATACACGGGCAAGAGACTTCAAATTTGCTGGAGCAATAGTTCAAAGGTTGTAGTTGGTAATGGTGGCCTTAACTCAAAAAATTTTTTCAGCGCATTATGCATGGTTTTTTTGTGGATGGTCACATAATATTACAAGTATAAAAATAATTAAATAAAATTGAAGAATGAAGTAGGGATGGCAGGATAAAAAAGTACACAAACAAGAGATAATTGTATCTACTATACATCCCTACGCTTGCTTTTCTCGACTATTATGCACCTAGTAATGTCACACGACGTGTTTGTTGAGTGTGGTAGCTAGCTATGTGGGAGATATTCAGGTTGTTCCCTAGTTGTCATAATGGTTTAAGGTAGCATCAAAGTGCGTGGGCGTGAGCGTCAGGATTGGCTAATTTAATTAGCGAATCGTGAAGGGGCGTGGCCGAAGAGCCCATACGAGTGCTTTTGGTCGAAGGTGGGCGTGTCTAGAATCGGCCAGGGATGATTATGCGCGTGTAATTAGCGACCGGAAGTGGCCCCTGAAGAAAACACCGGTAATTGCCCACTTCAAAGCAAGATCAAAGCATTCTTTCTTAACTATTAACCGCAACGACTTAAAAAAAAAAAAAAAAAAAAAAAAAAGGTTAATTAGGCCTAATTAAGCATGTGGGCGTGTTCCTGGCACTGTGTGGAGTGTGTGCGTGTGCGTTAATGCAGGTTTTATTGCTTCCGATTGGGCGTGGCTTCACGGGCCAGTGCTTGGACATCGGGGCCGGGGACTTGGCTGCGGCGATAGGTGGGCGTGTCCCGGATGCGGTGGTGACCTTTGAACCCGGCCAGGAGGCTTTGGGGGCGTGGCAGGAGGTCAAAGGTGAGGCCATGTCAGTTAATGAGGCACTGTACGGCGGTGCGATCGAGGGGCCTGTACGGCTGGACGGAAGCTGACGATGGTTTGAAGCGGATGTGGTTGCGATGACGTGTTGTTACTCCGCCCACACAGGAAATGAGGTGAGCTCTTGCGTGGGCGGTGTGGCAGAACGGCCTCCAAGTGTTTGTGTGTGTTTTGGCCTTGAGGAAGCTGTGTGTTTTAATTGGGATTGATTGTGGGCTTCCGGTGGACATCCGGTGGTTAGTAGGCACTTGATTGAGAATGGTGGTCGACGTCCTTGGGGAACAGGGTGGGGCTGTTTTGGGCGTGGCCTGGCCCCTCCCTTCCGGCTCGGCTTCCGGTCCATGGAGGATATTAAATGAACACTTCCGGCTCTAGCAGCCACACCCCTGAGACCTGTGCAATTAAAAGGGCGTGGTTACACAACATGCACCTCACTAATGACTTTGATGTGGTTTAGGTGTCATATCCCCCACCTCACGCCCACGCACTTTAATGCTACCTTAAGTTTATCAGTTTTCATTATTACTCGTTATTTTTGTACCCCTCAAAAAGCAAGCGTAGGGATGTATAGTAGATACAATTATCTCTTGTTTGTGTACTTTTTTATCCTGCCATCCCTACTTCATTCTTCAATTTTATTCAATTGTTTTTATACTTGTTTCTGTTCTTTTTTATTGTACTTAGTACAAATTTTATCAAAATGCCTTCTTTAATATCACAGGATGGGCAGTGTCAAAATTCGTAACCTCGCCCCTCATCAGTTAACTTGCGTTTATAGGATTATTTAGGCGGTCCAAGAGACTCCGCTTAGGGAGAAAACAGAGTTCTAAGTTTTACTGCTGGTAGCAGTTAGCTCAGCACCCGGCATAATTTTATGATCTGTACGTTACCCGGCTCCTCGAGCCTTGGACTTGTCGGAGCCTTCGACAGTATGATATCTATGCTATGATCGATCCACTAGCGCTGCACGCGCTAGCGAGTAGCTCGCCTATGCCTAGCCCCTAGCGCCTTAATGCTCCTCGAGCCTTGCACCTTCATATCCATGATCGATCCAGCCATAGTACCAGCGCAGCGCTAGTAGCGCTAGCGGCTAGCTCGCGCGCGATCGCCTAGGGCGCGGCGCGGCCAGGCGCTGTCACATGACTTCACCATGGCAACACATTCCGAGCATGCGCATTATATAAAAAAAATGGCGTATCAGACACACCCATTAATCGTTAATGCGCCGTACACACCCACTACTACGTAACTGTCGAGATAACGCCAAACTAGCGTGCCACTGCACTGCGCGCTACAAAATAGAGTGGATTTATATGAGAACTAAGGTGAGAGGTCCAGACAGTCTTGAGTTAGACGTGGAAATGAGAAAGAAAGAAGAAAGAAACCTTGACAAATGGCTATTTTATTGAACATCTGATTCTGGCATATACAATTGAATTGATGGATGATCTTGGTCTTGTTAGATAGATAATTTGCTGTAGAGTCTACCGACTCTATGATATCAAACATACTGTGAAAATTTATTGCAGGAAATATTTTAGACAATATTATTCACAATTTATGGTACCATATAGCGGGAAATTTTTGAGGGAGAAAATTTTCGTGAATTCTGCGGATTTTCGACCATCAGCGAAAGTTTTCTCTGCAAAATTTGGGGCGTGGCATACCTAAAGGGGTGTAGCGTACATCATGTGTCACATTGAGGTAGCCACGCAGCTAGCTATAAGCTAGGTGTCAGCCATCGATCACTATGTTCCTGTTGAAGTACTTTCAGCTGAGCTCAAAGCCTGAAAGCCTGAAGGTTGTCTATCTACAGTATGCCATCTTCCAGTATTGCTGCCACCATGGCAATAAAGAGGTGAAACAAGTTCTAGACAAAGCTGACAAGCCTGAAAAGAATTCGAAGCGTGGAGCGTATGAACACTTTACTCCGGTAGATGTGGTAGCCACGAATGATGGTTTCTACAGTGTAGGCGCTCATCAGGCAGACTATTACAATCTTGTTATAATAGCTAGTCTTGCTCTTGCTTCGAAGCTTCCAGCTGATATGATTGTGGGTGTGGCCGTAGGTGGTCTGCTTGTGCACATGCTCAGTCTATAGTCACACCCATGCAGGATCATAGATCTACAAAAGTTTTCTCCGCGAAATCTTATATTTTACCGATTCGCAAAAGTTTTCTCCCTCCGCTATACAGTACATACCACCTCTGCTTGGTCCACTCAAATTCCATATTAATTTTGTTATAACTAAATGCATAATAATATACCCAATTATAATATTGTATATGTCATGCTTATAGGTGGAGTGGATACAGCCAGTACAGATGGTATATTTGATGTTTCAAATGCTGACCGTCTTGGATTCTCAGAGGTGGAGCTGGTGCAGAAGGTTGTTGATGGAGTTGAACTTCTCATCAAGGTTACTTCAGTTTAGCTAATTTTGGTAATAATAATATTATTGTCATTAATACAGATGGAGAAAAAGCTTGAAGTTGGGGAGTCAATTGAGGACCTCATCCCTAAGTGAACTAAAAACATTATCTTCTTTATATAGTACAACAGTGTTTAGAGTAGCCACAGGTTCAGTTAGTTATGTCATTGTACAACAGAAAAGTTACTGTGCATTCAGATATGCACATTAGAACAATGCTTTCATACAACACAGATATGCTTTAGATCCTACTTGTAACAATTAAATGCTGTGATTTGATTGGTTGAACTGTAGTATCTATCCTTCATAAAAAAAACCTTGTAAGCCCCATAAAAAAACCTTGTAAGCTCCATAAAAAACCTGGTAAATTTTGTTTGCCTATGGCTAGTTTGTTGCTAGGCAGTTGTTTATATACAAAGCTGTTGGGCATTGTTGCTAGGATCTAAAGTAGTTAGACACTGTTTAGTCGGTTTCTATGTGATTTAGAAGACCTCAAGGCTCAGCAGAACCCTCACTTCGCTCAGGATTCTACATAGAGCCCTTCGGTCTTCTAAATTGCGTAGAAACCTCCTCAACAGTTGCCTAACTATTATATAGAACGTGGTGAACATGCTCTGTTAATACACTAAAATTAATTACACATCAACAGAAAATTTACTGTGCGCATGCACATTAAGAAGACGCTTTCACATAATAATATTATAATCAGACTCTGGGATATTGTAATAATTGCACAAGACACATGCAAACGTTGCAGATCCAGAAAGTGAATCCAGTGGAACATTCCAGTGCATGCCATTCTCAAGGTCCTGAAACCATCACATACTTCAATATTTTGACAAAGTTGGGTCAAGGTATACTATATAGTCACAATTTATTTTTAACGCGTGCATGGTGGAAAACCATTGCTTCCCGATATGAATCAAAATTATCTTGGACTCATTCTGTGTGCTGGTGTAAAATTATCTTCCCAATTCCCCAAGCATTTTTACTGCACAAAAAACGACTTAGTGTAAATGCAAGGGAGCTGGCACACTTTAATAGCAGAAAAAAAAAAACTTCCTCAAAGTTGAGTCGAGGGCCAGCCTGGGGGAGCTCGAGCTAGGACTCATACACTTTATATGGCAAATCTGTGTTGTTGGAACACTTGACCATATCCCCAGTAACTGCATAGTACAGTGTACTGGAGCGCGTGGTAAACGGTCGTCAATAGAATGTGTACACATCGATGCCGGCACCACAAATTATGGCTATGGCTAACCTCGATATGAACTCGACAGCGTAGTTTACCTCCCGAACTCAGGTTTGTCTCGCCATAGATAGACTACGGGCCGGGATTGAAAACTGCTCACATGAGCAATACAACGTGCACGCGCACTCCGTGTCATTCTTGGATTGCTACGTATGACAATTTGATGGCGAGCCTACTCTAAACGTGGCCAGCAAACTCTCCCTCACAATCACAGAAGACGGCGCATCAAGTATCACCGGTTTTCATATATGTTCCGGGTGTCCTTCCTTAGCTGTCCACTTCAAATAAATCACTTGCACGCGCACGCACAGTACATTATACTCCTTGCACTGCCCGATAGTCCATACAGAGGCGAAACCCCGAAATATCGGGGTAACGTATAATATATGTTCCCCCGGAACGTTTTCGCGTCGCGGACGAGACCGCCACCTGCCATGTGCTAGACTGAAGTGCGAGCTCGCCCAAGAAGCAAACTGAGCAATAATTCCGAGCGAAGCGAGGTCCTCCACTCGGATTCGGCCGACTTCAATGGCTACTTTTCGCGTGCCCTCTTTCTTGCTCGCCACGTTGAATCAAGCTCCATCGCACCTTTCTATCCGTGTACTGAAGCTTATCGGTGCTGGGATGGCCGAGCAGATACTCGACATAGTACCTATGATCCCGTCCGCATAGAGAACACTCTGCCAGTACTAGTCGTATTCCTCTAGTCGTACCGAACTGATCGTTCACCTCGAATCTGCCACTGGAGTCTCTCCGCGTCGTTCCGCAAGTCCCCACAAAATGACCGCGTGGTGAAAGGAGCGCCGATACTGTGGCACCTCTAATGACACCTCCGAGAAGGCGGATTAGGAGCGCCGATACTGTGGCACCTCTAATGACACCTCCGAGAAGGCGTCAATCCGCCTGCTCGCTAACGCCTCAGCTCGCAAGGAAGACCAATGTGGAGGCAATGAGGTATTGAACAGCAGCAGTGAGCTGTCCGTACAACGGCAACGACCATCACCGCGGGGGCGGCAAGTCACAGAGGCCGCGGGCGATACCACCCGTACTACCGCGGGATATAGTCCTCATGGCTCAGAAACTCACCGAGCGAGCCGTCTTACCATGGACGGATAACGCTGACCAATGGGTCTTGGAAACAGTTCGGGGCTATCGCATCCGCCGCCAGAGGCAGCTGCTGAGACATCGAGAGAGGGAGAAGCGCTTCTGGATGTAGAAATCCAGGAGATGTGGAAAAGGGCGCGATTCAAGAAAGTCGGACGAAGGGGAGGGGCTTTGTGTCCAACGTCTTTCTAGTGCCAAGGACGGGTCCGGGTCAGAGACCCGTGATAAATAACTAATATGAGCACTCTATTGAAAGGTCTTCTAAAAGGAGACTGGATGCCGAAAGTGGACCTGAAGGATGCTTACTTCATGGTTGCGATTAGCCTCGAACCCAGGCACTCTTTCGGCGAGGCTAGGTTCCGATACACAGAGGACAGAGATTTCCCCCAAGTTCATATGCAGGGACAAATGCTACAAGTTCAACTGCCTACCATTCGGCCTGGCATGTGCCCCTTGGGTTTTCACCAAGGTTCTGAAACCAGTAGCAGCTCAGCTCAGAGAGCTAGGGATGAGAATGATTGATTGTCTATACCAGTCTACACTAAGACCTACCGTTTATAATTTAATGGCAAAACGGAAATGATGTTTTCTTGCGTATGATTACGCATGCGCGCGTACGCGGGTACACGCAATAATCTCGTATACGTCCATATATCTATCCGTGTACCGCGCCTTACCCAGGACAGAAGGACTTTTTCTCATTTTCAAAGGCTCGTTTCTCGAAGCGCCTCGAGCGGTTTCCACGCTACTGCTATACACTGCCACTATGGTATAGACCGAGGATGCCTCGTTTTTCGTTCTGGAACGAGTGTTACAGCAGTAAGATTGCTGAGAGGTTTTACTGGAAGATAATGTGGAAGGATGTAGAAGAATATGTTCGCACATGCCCTACCTGTCAAATGACCAACGATGCAAAATTTCAGAAAGTTTTCCCACGAATTCAAAGTTCCATTCAGCCAGAAAAGATCAAGAAATGGACGAGCGAGTTGAACTGTCACGAAGAAAGCACTCAAGACGAAGAGTTGGTAACTATAACGTTGTCGGAGTGTTGCCTGTCCGCCCCCCCCCCCCCGTGCACAGTGTCCCCCCGGACACTGGGCATTAGAGCCACGGGTCCCCCCGGACATGCAGCCCTATATAGAGTAGCACGTCTGCATGTATGTGTCAACGTAATGTGCACCACAGAGTGATTGGTATAATATTATTGTCAAACTGTGAAGAACACGAGTATAGCCACGACATTTAACAGTCTAGTGACAGATAATAATGGTTACATCAATTTTGTAGGGGAGTCATTTTATCCTGGAGAGAGCCATTTATTCCTTAGGTATAGGTTAAGGTACCATTAAATTGCGTGGGCGTGAGGTGGGGGATATGACACCTAAACCACATCAAAGTCATTAGTGAGGTGCATGTTGTGTAACCACGCCCTTTTAATTGCACAGGTCTCAGGGGTGTGGCTGCTAGAGCCGGAAGTGTTCATTTAATATCCTCCATGGACCGGAAGCCGAGCCGGAAGGGAGGGGCCAGGCCACGCCCAAAACAGCCCCACCCTGTTCCCCAAGGACCACCATTCTCAATCAAGTGCCTACTAACCACCGGATGTCCACCGGAAGCCCACAATCAATCCCAATTAAAACACACAGCTTCCTCAAGGCCAAAACACACACAAACACTTGGAGGCCGTTCTGCCACACCGCCCACGCAAGAGCTCACCTCATTTCCTGTGTGGGCGGAGTAACAACACGTCATCGCAACCACATCCGCTTCAAACCATCGTCAGCTTCCGTCCAGCCGTACAGGCCCCTCGATCGCACCGCCGTACAGTGCCTCATTAACAGACATGGCCTCACCTTTGACCTCCTGCCACGCCCCCAAAGCCACGCCCAATCGGAAGCAATAACACCTGCATTAACGCACACGCACACACTCCACACAGTGCCGGGAACACGCCCACATGCTTAATTAGGCCTAATAAGCTTTTTTTTTTTTTTTTTTTTTTTTAAGTCGTTGCGGTTAATAGTTAAGAAAGAATGCTTTGATCTTGCTTTGATGTGGGCAATTACCGGCCTTTTCTTCAGGGGCCACTTCCGGTCGCTAATTACACGCGCATAATCATCCCTGGCCGATTCTGGACACGCCCACCTTCGACCAAAAGCACTCGTATGGCCTCTTCGGCCACGCCCCTTCACGATTCGCTAATTGAATTAGCCATTCCTGACGCTCACGCCCACGCAATTAAATGGTACCTTAAAACGAAGGGTATTCATTTGAGCCTAGGCTAGAATGACTGGGGAGTCATTTTGAGGGGGAGTCATTTCCACCTATGACACCGGCTCTAGCACACATTTCTTGTAGCCAATAATGAACCCCAAGTTCTCCAAGAGGTAAATTACGCCCGTAGTGTGGTCCCTCAGGAGCTCGGGTGTCTCGGCTACGATCAGCATGTCGTCTATCAGTCTACACTAAGACTAAGACCACCGGAAGTCCATGTACGTACAATACATTTTAATGTCAACGCGCGGTTTGCATGGCGCCTATGGGGGTTAATGATATACATGCCATGCATGTGGGGTCAAAAATAGTGCATGTCTATGTACAACTGTATCTTCTAGTGTGAGCTATGTACAACTGTATCTTCTAGTGTGAGTTAGCTATCGTTCTATCTAAAGTACCATTGTAAAGAAGAAGAGCTGAGCTTCACATTGATACCAAGAACAAGACTAAGCGTGCCGACATGAACCATGTAGAGATGAACCAGTTTTCAGCCGCGTATAGCTGATGGCATCTTTGAATTTGGGGCAAATCTGTAACACTCACACCATCGCTAGGGGACTTGGTTCACAAGTAGGTAGGTACCAGAGCAGTTATTCCGCTGAATCCCGAGTCATCCAGGGTCACTCAGCCACCACTAACGCTCTTAAATAATTTATCACTTTAGCCTGTTCTTAGTAGCTAGCTAGACTGTCAAAGTTTTGTGCGAGCTTTACCGCTCTTTGTTACAAGCCAGCTAAACGACGAGCGATTGGTTACATGAGCCCAGAAAGAAGGCTGGAAGTAGGCTGGAGAAGAAAACGTCGAGAATTACGCTCTCTGGTCGCTTCTTGGCCACCGTTGTAGGCCTACCCTCAACACGTTCTTTACGCACGCCCCACCTACAGTGTTTTAGCGCTTTTAATTAAGCGCATACCTTTTTCTTGCTGCCGCGTGTTATAAGCGCATGCGCTTAACAACCAGTTTCTACGGTACTAAACTTTACAGGTAGCTACTAAACTAGCTATGTTGTCATAGTGTCACATGACCCCCCTTGAAGCTGTTCCCCCCCCCCCCCCCCCCCCCCCCCCGGACACTGTAGGGCAATGTGTCCCCGGGGACATGCTTCACTAGAGTAGGACGTCTCCCTAGGACATTCGACACTAGAGTTAGATGTCCTCTCTAGGGCCACATGTCCCCTCAGCCTGGAATATCTCTTTATAATATTATGCTCTGTGGATGCCCTCTTCATCTGAATTAAGATCCCTTGAGGTTACTCAGGTTAATAATATCCTCCGGAAGTTATTGTCTCTCCCTCAGGCTTGTCACACTGGAATGTTTCATCAACCAGAATGATGTAGTTCGGGTACAAACAATATGTACATAAAATAAGAATTATTCAATAGCTATGAGTTTCACAATGACAAAAATAACTAGGTATGAATATCAAAATCAAAATGGCAAGAATCACAAAAGAACTTAGCAGATTTGTTGACGATGATATCATTATCAATGTTTAGACAAAACTGATGAAACCATAATTTACATGAATGGCATTTGACTAGTGGACCCCCTTTTTTGTCATACTTGTTCCACGGTAGTCTGCACACGCAGTAAACAGGTACTCTCTTAGTAGAGAGTACCCTGCAGTGTGCAAGCCTTCTGGGACGATCAGGGGCAGGAAAGGTGGACAATTGATGGCTCTCAAAACATGTTAAGAGATGGCTACGCATCTCTGTTTGCTTAAAGCTGCAAGTGAACGGATCAATACCTGAGCATAACGCAGTTGCAAATGCTACTACAAACAAGCCACAATCCGACCCCCCTACCTGACGCTGAACATCTACATGTCGTTCAAACTCTGCCTGGGGAGTTTGCAGTACAGTTGCAATTTGCCTCGTTAAAGCTGACGAGTGTGCAGAGTATGAAGGCATACTATCGTGTACTTCCACTGCCACAGGAGGAGTGAGAATATTCAAGGCACAAATCCAATGGCTCTGTGAAATGTTCATTATCTGGACAAAATTTTTGGCACCTGAACGATACTTACTAGCAGCAGCTAGGACTACAGTATCCTGAAGGCCATTGATAGTAGGATATTGGGATTGCAAAAGCTTATTAGCAGCATTAACATGTTTATCACTGAGCCATTTCCCATTGACTAGGGCTTCCTTATCCTGATTGGTCAAAGTCAAGTCTTTGAGCCAGAAGCTAAGCAAACAAGAATTATCACTGCCACTACTGACACTCTGATTGGCTCTAGTTGTGCTGGGACTGACAATGAAACTGAGGGAGGTGGCACTAAGAGGCTTACCGAGATTACAAATCCTCCATTCCTTCAGTCTGCAGGAATTGAATGCCTTCTTCAGGATCTTTCCTGTTTTCATACTCTTCACTTTGTATACTCCCTTTCCCTTGTGCTCCACCACCCTGTATAGCCCACGCCACCGCTTGCCCATCTTTTGCCCTTTGATAGCATCCCGTGCACTATTCCTGATGACAACCAGTGTTCCTACTCCGGATCCTATGGGAAATGTTGGCAAAGACAGCAGTTACAATAATAATGATCACTGTTTATAATGTGCCCCTGGCTATTACTATTATTATTAATACTGCATACCTTCCTCCTTCCAGCATGTTTGTTGTCATATATAGTCTCTCTTATAGCGAATATGAGCACACTTGATGTTCTCTTTAGCACTGTTAAACACTTTTTCCTTGAGAGCTGTCATCTTTTTACAGTACTCCTCTACTGCTTTCTCATCACTATACACACTACCATTCATCTCCAAAACATCGCGCTCCATTTCAATCGGAAGAATAGGCTTTCTAGGGTGAGAGAAAAAATGCTTTGTAATTATTATGGTATGCATGAATCTTTAACATTAAAATCAATGCATGATCCGTGATATTAGATGTAAAGGTTAATATTCTCACCTGCAATACATCAACTCAAAAGGGATGTGACCACTAGATTTCTGCTTAGCAGATCGATAGGAAAACAGCACTCCATCCAATAGCTCATCCCAGTTGTCCTGATTCTCATCCACCAACTTCACCAAGGACCTATGCCAGTGGGTAGAAATGCAATAAATTAATTTTAACATTAGCTATATTAGTAAAATGCTTACTTCTGAAGAGTTTGGTTAAACCGCTCTACAAGACCATTAGTCTGTGGATGATATGCAGATGAAACTCTATGCTCTGAGTTGGTGAGACTGAAGAGATGTTGATTGATTTTGTTCACAAACTCTCTTCCCTGGTCAGTAATAGCAATCCTAGTGCACCCATGTCTGTTATGTGGTGAGAGAGAGCATGTTATAAGTATCATGTCTGTTATGTGGTGAGAGAGAGCATGTTATAATTATGCAAAATACATACATGTAAGGGTACTTGTCTTTGACAAGAGAACATTATATACATGTACTATTATATGAACTTACCGACACATCATCTGAAAAAGAAACTTCGCAACACAGACAGCACTTTTATCTGGTAGAGGAGCTGCTTCAGGCCACTTGGAAAAGAAATCCACTAAGGTAATGGTGTACCGATTACCCATGGACGTCTTCGGTAGGGGGCCAATTAGATCAACTCCAACCCAAGTAATAAATAGGTTTTTATATCAATCTTACATCCATAACAAGGTATTATCATTAAATTTTACATGTATTACAACCGCCAAATTTCCTACTCGCATACATGTACCTGGTGCCATACTTTTGACTTGACTGCAATTGGGTGGAGAGGAGCAGGAGCTTTCTGAAATTTTGCATCGTTGGTCATTTGACAGGTAGGGCATGTGCGAACATATTCTTCTACATCCTTCCACATCATCTTCCAGTAAAACTTCTCAGCAATCTTACTGAAAGTTTTATCTCTTCCAAAGTGATCACCTAAATTTGATCATAAACACAAAATTGTAAAAATACTATCATTATTATCTGCTCAATATCTCACCTTGGGCATTGTTGTCATGGCAGAATTTCAAGATTCTCTCTTTTTCTGTGAGAGAACGTGGCACAAGCTTCCACTCTCTGACTGCTTGGGAGCCTGCAGGCTGCTTGGAATAATACAGAATTCCATTTCTAGCTTCAAAGTGCTTTCCTCCTCAAACTTCTCTTTTGGTTCTTCGTGTATCCAGGTGGATATTGGTGGGATTCCAGAAACTCGTAGATAGCGTCATAGTCCTCCATGACTAACAGAATAGTTGATCCTACTGCTTCGCTTCATCTCTTTTATAGATGCACATCGACGACTCAAGAGATGTCAAAGATAATTGAACTTTGTATAAGGTGAATGCGCGGCCAGGCAAGCGGCAGATTTCATGCGCATGCGTGAGTGTAGGGGCGGGGGACGCGTGACACTGGAGCGGAGGAACCATGCATGCAGTGATCACAGCCCTAGCCATCACAGGCCACCATGTGTTTCAGAGTGTCTGGGTACTCACAAATGCACACTTTACGTCGAAAGTTTGCTTTTTCTCTGATGTAAAGGTTCTCTAGCTGAGTACCTTGCATTCTTGACTGTGATGATTTTTTTTTTTTTACTTTTTCCATAGTTAGCTATCATAATAAAATTTTGATAGTAAATTTTGCAGTGTGTTTATTCATAGCTAGCAGGGTTTCATCCAGTGGGGGAAGCTTCCCCCCAAAGGAAGAGAGAAAGAAGAAAAAAGGAAAGGATAGAGAGAGAAAAAGAGAGATATAGCTAGTGGGGGAGGGGAGCGTGTTTTTTTTTGCACTGCAGTGTAAGTGATCAGTAATATTAATTTATTATTTAAGAGCACTAGGTGAAATCATGTAATACCTCAGTGACATCCAAAAACACATCTTATAATGGTTAATGGGAGGAGGGGGGACACGATGCGTGAAACTGCCACGCCCACTTCTCCCCCAAATTTTTTTTGCTGGATGCTACATGTATGTGCTGTTTGACAGGTCTTGAAAATCAAGGTTCAAGAGATCATTGACCTTTGCACATCAAACTTAAAAAAAGATTTCCAGGGAGGGATGCTCAGCGAAAGTGACTTTAAAGGCAAAGGCCAATGGGAATCTGAGGCTGCTTTTTGTACCAATCAATCGGTTTCATGGTAGACTCAACGAAGCAGGAACTCCGCCTACCGGCAGAGAAAATGAAAAAAAATCGGCCCGAAAGCTGAGTACTTCTGTCTGAAGCTATCCCAATTCCTAGGGAAATTGAATGCAGCCACACGGGCAGTGCCAGTGGCACCACTCTTCTACCGCAGCCTCCAAGCCGCTCTGGGCAGAGCCCTAACTGTGGGAGCTCAGGACTACGCTGTGTCCATGGAAGTCACTCCCAACATGAGGGAGGAGCTTCAGTGGTGGGAGGAGCACCTCTCACAACAGGACTCTAGTAACAGAGAAGCCCTCAGTGGTCATAGAGACCGATGCATCAAAGAAGGGTTGGGGAGCAACCTCCCAAGGGGTCCGGACGGGGGGATCCTGAGTCCAGCATGCACATCAACTGCCTGGAAGTGCTCCTGGCCATCAAGTGTTTTGCTCGGGATCGCAGAAGCGTGACAATCCTGCTCAGAATGGACAACACGAGTGCCATCACATATGTGAACAAGCTTGGGGGCACAGTTTCACAGAGTTTGACAGCCATAACCAAGAATCTATGGCTCTGGTGCCTGCAGAGAGATATATCTCTCATAGCGGAACACCTACCGGGAGTACAGAACACGATTGCAGACAAGGAATCGCGTATGATGAAGGACAGGACAGACTGGAAACTGAACCCAGAGGTGTTCAGGCAGATAAACAGGCGATTGGGTCCACTAACAGTGGATCTGTTCGCATCTCGCTTGACAACTCAACTCCCACACTTCTTCAGTTGGAGACCAGACCCAGAGGCAGAAGCCCTGAATGCGTTCTCCCAACAATGGGACAAGCTAGGGGGGAAGGGATATGCCAATTCTCTGTGGAGTCTGGGGGGAAAACCCTGTCCCAGGTATGAGCTCAAAGAGCAACCATAGTGTTGATCGCTCCAGTGTGGAAGACAAGCGTGGTACGCAACTCTCCTGGAGATATTGGTAGACTTCCCTGTGATACTCGGGCATCCTGACAGGCTGATACAGCCAACACCACCAATAGTGGCACCAGAAGTGGAACCTCAACTAGCCACGTGGCCTATCTCAGGCGACACTACGAAGATGAACAAATTTCGGACACAGGCACAGAATTACTATTGGCATCATGGAGGACAAAGTCCTCAAAATCATATGACTCCCTCTTTGGGAAATGGGTATGCTGGTGTCATCAGAGGGGTGCAGATCCCATTGATGGACCTATAAGCGATGTGGTCAACTTTCTCGCTCATCTATATGATGAAGGATACCAGTATCGCTCCTTGAACTCCTACAGGTCGGCCATCTCTTCTGTACACACTAAAGTAGCGTAGGTGAACATCCGCTGATCCGCTGGTTGCAAGATTGCTCAAAGGAGTGTTCAATCAATGCCCCCACGACCTCGATACAAGACTACGTGGGACGTAGCTCAGGTACAGAGTACCTCGAAAAGATGGGAGAGAACAATGTCCTAACCCGACAAGAGTTAATTTGGAAGCTAGCAATGGTTTTCTGCTTGACCAGGCCATCAAGGAGTTCAGACCTTTGTGGCTTAGACCTAAAGTTCCGGCGATATATCCTAGAGGGAGTAACCTTCCAAGCTTCGGACTTGGCAAAACAATCTAGAAGTACCAAACCCAGATCAGAATTCTTTTTCCCTGCTTTTCAGCGCTCGCTCACAGTGCCTGTGCCCAGTGGCAACACTCGGGGTATATGAAGAAAGGACTAGGCATCTCAGAGAGACGGAGGCGCAAACCAAGTTATTTTTGGGAACAGTCAAACCACACAACCCCGTGGCAGTAATGGCTGCGGCCAATGCAGGCATCACCACAGAGGATATTCTAAAAGCAGCCGATTGGAGTAGTGATACAGTATTCAATAAATTCTACTATAAACCGACAAAAGATACCAAGTTTGGGCAGACTGTACTATCCAAACATAAATCAAATTAACTACAAACTACCATAGTTGATATGTGAGACGGTGCCTTCTGAAATATAATTACAGAATGGCTCAGCCCACACAGTGGGTGCCAGCTATTCTGGATTATAATATGAAGAAGGTGAAGTTGAGCATATCAACTTCCCACCCTCCCACCCTATAGTACGATGATCTGAGCAGTTTCAAAGAAACTCATTCGAATTTGTCAACCCCTACATAATAGGGGCAATATTAAAATTAAATAATCATTGCACTGTATAACGGTCATAGGATCACTGTAAAAAGGCCAAATAGGGCTAGATGAAGGCGGGTTTTATAGAGTTTCAAGTGTAAAAAAAGCACGTGATGTTGGCGCGCGTAACGCCTGACATCTACTTCCGGGTAAAATCCTACAAATTAGCTGTCATAGTTGGAAATGAGGGCCAATACCATAATTGATATGCTCAACTTCGCTTTCTTCATATAATCCTATAGCTGGCACCCACTGCGTGGGCTGAGCCATTCTGTAAGGCCATCAAAGTTAATCTTCTGTTTCTCGTCCCCGCCCGCATGTACATCAAACCCCCCGTGTGTACTTTTGATATTCAGATTTTGGCTGGATGACGTCATCAAGCCATTACTAATTAATCAATAATTAACCAATCTGGGGGTGTGGTCTCCCTGTACTTGCTCAAGGCCCGATGAGTGCTCAGGTCTCTCAGCCTCTAGCTACCAAGAATTTTAGTCAGTAAGGATCATCAAGAACTGCTGTGATACTGGAAATGGAGCAGATATTGAGCTAATCATTGCTAAAGTCGCCTTTTCAGCTTGTTAGCAATTAATGGGTGTGGCTAGGGGTGTGGTATCAAATATCAAAATCATCCATGTCCCTTATGTGCTTTGGAGTATCCTATAGGACGAGAAACAGAACATTTAGTTTGTGTGGCCTAATTGTAATCCATGTTTGCATACATGATGATTGTGCACTCACGATCGATGTCAATGAGTTTGTCGAGCTCTACGTGCATTGGTATTTTAGATACAGCGTCAAAAGACCAATGAAGTTAAAGCTCTGAGATAGGAGAAAGCTACGCAGGTATCATACTCTCACGGTTGTGGCCAAACTTTTTTGCTGTCTTCGGCGAAAACTGACAAATACAAAACAATGGGAAAGCACTTTGTGGGACTCTACCTTGAACTGTGTATGGGCCACAGGTAGCAAGGGCCAAGCCACTGCACCCGTGACCGGTACACTAAATATAAAAAAAAAAGTTTTTGATGGATGCGCTGTCTTCTGTGAGTGAGTAGGCTGTGGGCCAAAAAATTGCTTCTTGGACTTCCTTTGGAAATTCAATTTCGCTGGCCACGTTTAGAGTAGGGACTCCTTCACTGGAATACCGGTAAGCCTTTTGCATGACCTTAATTGTGTGGGCATAAGGTGGGGATACGCCCCCTAAACAATATCAAAGTCATATATGTGGTGGATGTTGTGTGACCACACCCTTTTAATTGCCCAGGTCTCAGTGGTGTGGCTGCTAGAGCCGGAAGTGTTCATTTAAGGTACCATTAAATTGCGTGGGCGTGAGGTGGGGGATATGACACCTAAACCACATCAAAGTCATTAGTGAGGTGCATGTTGTGTAACCACGCCCTTTTAATTGCACAGGTCTCAGGGGTGTGGCTGCTAGAGCCGGAAGTGTTCATTTAATATCCTCCATGGACCGGAAGCCGAGCCGGAAGGGAGGGGCCAGGCCACGCCCAAAACAGCCCCACCCTGTTCCCCAAGGACGTCGACCACCATTCTCAATCAAGTGCCTACTAACCACCGGATGTCCACCGGAAGCCCACAATCAATCCCAATTAAAACACACAGCTTCCTCAAGGCCAAAACACACACAAACACTTGGAGGCCGTTCTGCCACACCGCCCACGCAAGAGCTCACCTCATTTCCTGTGTGGGCGGAGTAACAACACGTCATCGCAACCACATCCGCTTCAAACCATCGTCAGCTTCCGTCCAGCCGTACAGGCCCCTCGATCGCACCGGCGTACAGTGCCTCATTAACTGACATGGCCTCACCTTTGACCTCCTGCCACGCCCCCAAAGCCTCCTCGAGGGGTTCAAAGGTCACCACCGCTTCCGGGACACGCCCACCTATCGCCGAGGCCAAGTCCCAGGCGCCGATATCCAAGCACTGGCCCGTAAAGCCACGCCGAATCGGAAGCAATAAAACCTGCATTAACGCACACGCACACACTCCACACAGTGCCAGGAACACGCCCACATGCTTAATTAGGCCTAATAAGGCTTTTTTTTTTTTTTTTTTTTTTTTTTCAAGGCGACCTGAACACTAAGCAGAAAAAAAAATTGTCCAGAAACCACCATATAATCGAGCTGGGTGCATAGTGGAAGCATACAATGCAAGCAGGCAGCCTAAATTTCAATTTTGCCAAAAAGTTGGTAAAGGTCGTCACGTTTATGTGCGCGCGTGGCCCCGCCCCTCACGTAGCGCGTGGGCGGAAACATTGCAAACGCATGGCTTCCCTGTATAAACATATGGGGAAACTTCAAAGGGCCGTAACTTTGATTCTAAGGCGTGAATCAAAATTTTCTAATGTCAAATCTCGTGTTTCGACCCATTCTGCGCGCCGGTATAAAAATTATCTCCCCAAGTGTTCCCAATTCCCCCAATCTTTTTTCGCGCAAGAAATCTTTTTTTTTTTTCTACTTAGTGTTTAATTTTTGTCGTTGCGGTTAATAGTTAAGCAAGAATGCTTTGATCTTGCTTTGATGTGGGCAATTACCGGCCTTTTCTTCAGGGGCCACTTCCGGTCGCTAATTACACGCGCATAATCATCCCTGGCCGATTCTGGACACGCCCACCTTCGACCAAAAGCACTCGTATGGCCTCTTTGGCCACGCCCCTTCACGATTCGCTAATTGAATTAGCCATTCCACGCAATTAAATGGTACCTTAATATCCTCAATGGACCGGAAGCCAAGCCGGAAGGGAGGGGCCAGGCCACGCCCAAAACAGCACCACCCAGTGCCTTAAGCACCACCGGAAGCCCACAATCAATTCCAATTAAAACACACAGCTTCCTCAAGGCCAAAACACACACTAATACTTCAAGGCTGTTCTGCCACACCGCCCATACAAGAGCTCACCTCATTTCCTGTGTGGGTGGGGTAACAACACATCATCACAACCACATCCGCTTCAAACACAGTCAGCTTCCGTCCAGCCGTACAGTCCCCTCGATCACACCAGCGTACAAGTGCCTTATTAACTGACATGGCCGCACCCTTGACCTCCTGCCACGCCCCCAAAGCCACCTGGCGGGGTTCAAACGTCACACCGCATCGGGGACACATCCATCTATCGCCGCGGCCCGGTCCTGCGCCCCCGATATCCAAGCATTGGCTCGTGAAGCCACGCCACAATCTAAAACCTGCATTAACGCACATGCACGCACTGCTCACAGTGCCTGGAACATGCCCACATGCTTAAGGTACCATTAAATTGCGTGGGCGTGAGGTGGGGAATATGACACCTAAACCACATCAAAGTTATTAGTGAGGTACATGTTGTGTTACCACGCCCTTTTAATTGTCCAGGTCTCAGGGGTGTGGCTGCTAGGACCGGAAGTGTTCATTTAATATCCTCAATGGACTGGAAGCCGAGCCGGAAGGGAGGGGCCAGGCCACGCCCAAAACAGCACCACCCTGTGCCTCAAGGACCACCATTCTCAATCAAGTGCCGACTGGCCACCGGATGTCCACTGGAAGCCCACAATCAATCCCAATTAAAACACACAGCTTCCTCAAGGCCAAAACACACACAAACACTTCAAGGCCGTTCTGCCACACCACCCACACAAGAGATCATGCCATCGCAACCACATCCGCTTCAAACCATCGTCAGCTTCCGTCCAGCCGTACGGTCCCCTCGATCACACAGTGCCTCATTAACTGACATGGCCTCACCTTTGACCTCCTGCCACGCCCCCAAAGCCTCCCCGCGGGGTTCAAAGGTCACCACCGCATCCGGGACACGCCCACCTATCGCCGCGGCCGGCCAAGTCCTAGGCGCAAGCACTGGCCCGTGAAGCCACGCCCAATCGGAAGCAATAAAAACCTGCATTAACGCACACGCACACACTGCACTGCCTGCACACAGTGCCAGGAACACGCCCACATGCTTAATTAGGCCTAATTAGCTTTTTTTTTTTTTCAAGGAGACCAGAACACTAAGCAGAAAAAATTGTCCAAAACCACCACATAGTTGAGCTGGATGCTTAGTAGAGCCATACAATGCAAGCAGGCACTCCAATTTTGGCCAAAGTAGGTAAAGGTCGTCACGTTTGTGTGCGCGTGCCTAACGGGGATTCCCCGTTTTCACGTAGCGCGTGGGCGGAAAACATTGCAAACGCATGGCTTCCCTGTACAAACATGGTCAAAGGGTCAATTCAAAAGCGTGAATCAAAATTCTTTCAGGGCAAATCTCTAGTTTCGATCCATTCTGCGTGCCCATGTAAAAATTATGTCCCCAAGTACTCCCAAACGCCCCATGAATTAGATTATTTAATTATTTATTTATTTAATTGTTAAATCTTTTTTTTTTCTACTTAGTGTTTAATTTCTACTTAGTGTTTAATCAAGGAGACCAGAATACTAAGCAGAAAAAAATTGTTCGAAAACCACCACATAGTTGAGCTGGATGCATAGTAGAGCCATACAATGCAAGCAGGCAGCCTATACATCAATTTTGATCAAAGTGGGCAATGGTCGTCATGTTAATGTGCGCGTGGGTGGAAAACATTGCAAATGCATGGCTTCCTATACAAACATATGGGAGAACTTCAAAGGGCCGTAACATTAATTCTAAGGCGTGAATCAAATTCCCCAAGGTCAAATCTCTAGTTTCGACCCATTCTGCATGCCCATGTAAAAATTATCTCCCCAAGTGCTCCCAAACTCCCCAAACATTAATTAATTATTAAAAAAAATTTTTTTTCTAGTGTATAATTTTGTCGTTGCGGTTAATAAAGAAAGAATGCTTTGATCTTGCTTTGATGTGGGCAATTACCGGTCTTTTCTTCAGGGGCCACTTCCGGTTGCTAATTATACACGCATAATCATCCCTGGCTCTTTCTGGACACGCCCACCTTCGACCAAAAGCACTCGTATGGCCTCTTCGGCCACGCCCCCTCACGATTCGTTAATTAAATTCGCCAACCTTCACGCTCACGGCCATGCAATTTAATGGTACCTTAATTAGGCTTAATTAGCTTTTTTTTTTATCGAGACCACACACTAAACAGAAAAAATTGTCCAAAAATTACATAGTTGAGCTGGATGCATAATGCAAGCAGGCAGCCTATAAACTTACATCAATTTTGACCAAAGTGGGTAATGGTCGTCACATTGATGTGCGCACTTGGCCCCGCACCTCACCTAGCACGTGGGCGGAAAACATACATTGCAAATGAATGGCAAAATTTCAAAGGGCCATAACTGTAAGATATGAATCAAAAATCAAATCTCTACTTTCGATCCATTCTGCGTGCCCATGTAAAAACGGCAGCTAGATGCACACTAGAGCCATCAATTTTGGGTGTTCATGTTGCGCGTGGGCGGAAAACATTGCAAATGCGTGGCTTCCCTGTACATATGGAAAACTTCAAAGGGCCGTAACTAATTCTAATCTCTATTTAGTACTTTTCTTTTTTGTCGTTGCGGTTAATAGTAAGAATGACCGGTCTTACACGCACATAATCGCTCTTTCTGGACACACACCGTTGACCACAAACACTCGTATGGCATCCTCGGCCACGCTTCGGTATTTGAATTAGCCAACGCTCACGGTCCGCCCACGCACTCGACCTTTCGCTGTAGTCGATACATGCACTATGTAGATCCTGAAGACCCTGGAAACTGATCATGCAGTAGATACGCATATACCGTGTTGACTCGCGATCGATCGATCGACGACACTGCCCATCGCTTCGAACCGGCGATCTCCCGCCATACACATACGCTCCATCGATAGTCTTGTTTACTGTTCAGTATTCAATATCACATTCATATTGCACTGTGGCTTACCTGAGGGTGTTCATATTGCATTGCTTTTTGCATTATGGTCTTAACATAGTATCACGGGCGCAAGGATTTATTGCACCGAAGCCCGAGGGTTGAGGGCAATAAATGCCATGCACCATCCGATCCGACTCTTGACGATCGTTAGCGTGACCTGCAACAGCGAGCTCGGAAGAAGCTCGAGCTGTTATCTATCCTAAAAACAAGGCTACGTGCCTACGCCGTAAGCTTACCTAGATACGCGATCGATCGATCGACGACTCCGCCCATCGCTTCGAACAGGCGATCTCCCGCTACTTTCCTGCCTGCGGGCCCGCCATACGCTCCATTTAGTCTTCGTGAGACGCCTTGTTGCTACCAATAGCGTGTCCAAAGAATTTCGAAAAGTTCTGAAAACTGGTACAAGGATGCTACAGGCATGAAGAGCAATCTTAGAGCAGCCGAACAATATGCATATTGCTGGGGATTTACTTCGCTTTCTTGGTTCTACAACCTTTTGAAGTTATTCACTACTGTCTCTTTTTGCTCCTTGCACAGTACTACACTACAGACATGGCACCATACAAACTAGGGGCCACCAAGGGTCCCCAGATAATCTACAAATCTCAGCTCTTGTTAGGAGTTCAATCACGAAACAAATTGCACCAGATAGCTCACAGAATGAGCTACCAATTGACCTCTTCACCATGTAAATTGGTTGCACAGAAGCACCGCTAGCTTCATTTTTGTTTGTATTAAGAGTTTATAATATGGAGAAAGTGGTTTGGATGGGTATGCCATATTGCCTTGCAATGGTTTTATTTACGATTGTGTTACAAATAGTTGGATAGCACTTGCAAATAGCTCAAACACATTCATGATAGTGGGACTTCAATACTGCTTTAGGTTACTGCTGAACCTGGGGCCTCTATATTAACTATCTTTAGAGCCCAGCAGAGTGAATTTCTTTCCACAATACCAAGCTATAACTATTTCTATATCACTAAATCTGAATGAAATTACCTAAAAAGTATAATCCACAAGCACTAGAAAAAACCTGTGTCACAGTAAGGACCACTAAAAGTTTTGGAGGTAACGAATACTCACAAACCTAGGCAGAAACCGCAGAAATAAGCAGTGGCGTAGGAAGATGTTTTTGAGCAGGGGGGCTGAAAGTAAGCAGGTGAAGACTCGCTTTACGCGCGCGTAGCGCGCGAAAGCTAGGGGGTCTGGGGGCATGCTCCCCCAGGAAAATTTTGGAGTTTTAGACCTGAGAACTTTTCTAGTGCATTTTGGAGGACATTCTGGACTCTTAGCTTGTCACATGTGAACACATCAGTAGTGACTGCTGATCTGTGTTCACGTGACAATTATTGATATCTACACACCGTGGGGCTAAGATACACCACAATCATGAATAACTCAACCCTGATTGTGGCAACAGATGAAAAGAAAAGTGCAACCTCAGAGGGTGAGCCCCCCCCCCCCCCCCCCCCCCCCCCACAGTTCTTACGCCAGTGATAAGTGCCAGAAAAATTATGTATTGATGTTTCTTACTATCAAATCCAGAAAGTACAGCAAAAGAGCTACCGATTGACGTGCGAAGCATGGAAAACGGTCGAGAATTGGCTTGTGGGCGTGAAAATTTGTAACGTCACTTTATGGTGCCGCGTTTCGCGTAAAAACAAGCGACGCATTTTTGCGGGTTATAATTATCCTTTGGACTCGCTACTACCAACATGTTTGACTTCCCTTGAGCCACTAATATTGCACTGTGGGTTTTCTGGAGCTATTCATATTGCACTGTGGCTTGCCTGAGGGTGTTCATATTGCACTGCTTGTCTCTAGATAGAAAGTGTACTTAGCAACAACATAGTAATGGGATATAATTCAGAAATATAAGGCCCGGGAGGTCAAAATATTCAGAAATATTACATGGACGAAGGAACAAAAAAGGTGGGGGAGGGGGTCCAAATTTGTCGTGATAGCCTATCCAATATAATAATTATGTGCACACTTCACACACTACTATAAACTGGTAAAGATTGCAGAAATTTATCCCTAATAAGAGTAATGTGGGAGTGGCCTGGGGATGAGGTAAACAGAGTACATGCTGCATGTTATTAATAGTGGCCTAATAATACCGTTGATTCCCGCTATGCCATTATGCCGTCCCCCCCCCCCCCCCCCACCCCCCACACACACACTGTGGATACTAGCATAGCATTGGGTTGTCTCATCCCTGGTAACAGTGTGTCTTGTCATCCTTGGTAATTGAGATGCTGGCTGCACCACTGCAGCAAGCCACATATAAAGGTGGGCCGTATTGTGCATGTGCATGTACATGCATGCATTGTAGATATTTATTACAAATTGAGGTAGGTATGTAGCTATAGGTAAACATTTGTACATATTTTCAAGCTTCACTTTCATGGCAAATTTGATCAATATGAATGTTTGCAGTAAATAAATCTGATTCAGTTGATCCTACGAGACTCCTTTAACACAAAATAGGGCAAATCAGGTCCAAAGAATGTGGCCAGGTAGGTAAGAGATAGGAATGGCTGTCTTGAGATCCATACCTGAACAGTAAAGTATAACGTCAGATGTCCTTGATAGAGAATAAAAATACGACAAAAACAGGTTAAAATTAAACAAAATTACGAGTTAGCCCCACAAGATCAACTAGCTCTCACAAATCAATTTTCCCACAAAGTCAACTCCCAATATATCTGATATCAGAGTCTGCCATGAGATCAATAAATTAATTATTTTGGGTGGGCCTTGTGTCCTTAAAGGTTTAGTATCTATCGCTCAATTTATGCAAACATCTGTGGAGGAAAAGCCAAAGGCTACAGATAACAAACATAGCCTAGCAGAGTATTTACATGTAGCCTTGAGCAGCGATACACTAAAATGGACTCAGTAGAGTTGCACAAGTATACTGATATTTATTGTATATTTAATTAAAGTTAAATATACTATAGAATACTTGATTTTGTGGGAAGTTGATCTAAATATAAGTTAGACACTGAAGCCATGGGATCTACAGGATTTAGAATACTGAAGACACTGATATAAAATCCCGAAGGTGAAGCCTGAGGGTTTTATAAGTGTCTGAAGTATTCTAAAGACTGTAGATCCCATTGGCTGAAGTGTCTAACTTGTTTAGACTCTAGCATGCTGTTGCTTAGTAACTTCTTGTATGTTGTTGCCTAAGGAACTAGCTTTCTAAGTAGAGGGGTTCTAAGTAACTTAGAACCCTTGTTTTTAATCAATCAAATCACAGTATTTGTGACAACTAGAGTCTAACTTATATGTAGTATATTATAATTATGAATGTGCACGTGTGGGATGACTACAGCCACATGCACACTGAATAATAGAGAAGGGTCCAGGCTCTCGGTTCATAGTCATAGTCAGACTCAGTCTGGTGGTTTGCATTGTACAGTTATATTATAATTATGAATGTGCACGTGTGGGATGACTACATGCAGCCACATGCACACTGAATAATAGAGAAGGGTACAGGCTCTCGGTTCATAGTCATAGTCATGCAGACTCAGTCTGGTGGTTTGCATTGTACAGTGAAACCTCATTATATTGGGCCAATGGTTTTCCATAATCATGGAAAACGGAATTCGCCATCTAAAAATTATGATGGTTTGGACTAACACACACTAGTCTATATAGTACACACTCCACGTGATAGTAGCCATGATGGAGCGGTTAATGCTCTCTAGGACGAAAAAGCCTAAAAGAAGTGTTCCACTATGCTGCATAACTACAGAAGAGCAGACTAAACAGTTCAGTGAAGATATGTACGCAGATGGAGGAATTCTTTTTGCTGATTTTGTGCTCACAGTGTAGACTACTAGGGAAGATCATATCAAGCAAAAAGCATCAAGGGAGAGTTTAACTGAACAGAATACCAATTAAGAGACTTAATTGTCGTGCTATATACTTCAATGGAGATATTGAAGGACGTTTCAAGTACATGTAATTAGGCCAGACCAATTTAATTCGTTGTTGCTCGGATATTTTGAGGTAAACATTGGACCGAGCGATCGAAAAAAAAGAAAAAAAAAAGCAATTAATTGGGGTGTGGTTATAGACCACAATCTAATTAAGACAGATTAATGTGACTATCTAGGACCAGGAAATCAAGATAGAATACAAAAACCACTCTACTGTACATAAGCTCCACCCAACTTAATTAATTATTTAATTAATTTTTTTTTTTTCTGTTTGCCCAAAAATTGGAGCGAGCGAATCCGTGCAACAACTTATTTAATTTGTCTGGCCTTATAGAATTTATACTTTTTGCTTAATGTGCATTAGCTACTACAATTTGATTATCCAGGACATTATAGTATGCACAAGTACATGTACAATTCAAGCAACTAACCTCTTTAAGCTGGTTTGAGGTACCGATGAGGATTAATTCAACACACCTACATGTGCATGTATAGCAACAATTATATTGATATTGTAACTATTTGTACTTTGTTTGCTATTGATTTTTATGGAGCAAGATTGCACATACCGGTACGTAACCACAACACAGCAGCATACAATATTATACCTATATAGCGGGAAACCATCGAGGGAGAAAATCATCATAAAATACAGCCACCTACAAAAAAATATTTTGGTATGTCACACTGAGCACTCGTTTATGTGATCAGTTCAATGTTCAACGTTCCATGAAAACTTTCTCCACAAAATGCTCCCTTGAAAGTTTTCTCCTCTGAAAGTTTCCCACTATAATATTATGATAAATGTACATGTATTATATACCCTATTTGCATTGCTTATAAATGGGGGTGGGTATATGGGCTCTTCTTACAAGACTTGGGTGATTATCACTGAAAGAAAGGATTAGCATACCGTGTTTATGCTAATAATTAAAACATACCGTATAGCCGGAAATATTGGCGGGAATTAAATTTGGCAGTTGAGCCCTAAATTGCTATTACAAGAATATTGGCAGATTTAAATTTGGCGGTTTGGTACAGGATCGCCATACATATATATGTGAGTAGGAAATTTTGGCGGATTTTAATTTGGCGGTTGTAACACAGACCGCCAAACTGCCAAATTTAATTCTCCGCCTATACGGTAATATGATCTATATAATTATATAATTAGTGCAAGAAAATTCGCGTTCCAGGATTTTTCATAGGGTATATCAGCAAGACTACTTAGTCTCGTAAACCAGACCCCTATTCCGCAGCGCTGGGTGTATTTCATCACCAGCACGCGGAAAGAGGGTCTGGGGATTCTGGGCACCAATCCGTGACACCTACTGGAATGTCGGCAGAGCCAATGAGATCGCTCAGAATGGTCACATGACCATGCTGCGCCCCATTAACGAGCTGCTCGATTCACTGCTCAGTGTCCGAATTTTAGCAACACCTTGCCAGAAGGCCGCTTTGAGGACGTCTATGCACAGATATGAGGACTGTTACTTAAACAGCGATGGTTTAGCTACTTTTTTTCTGACTTTTCAGGTATTTTTATAGTGAAAAGACACAGAAATCGACTCACGCATGCGCTAAGGAGCCGCACTGACTAAGTATTTCAGATTTTGCTACATTTACCTACTTTATTGATAGCTTTTAACTAGTATAGTCCAAACAAGTAGTTCAGGATCATAAACAGCACGTAGAACTCGAAGGAGTTGCAACAAAAAGTTTTGCGGTAAAATATTGCATTCCGTTTACGTGACATAAAAATTCCACTGTGCCACGGATTAGTGCCCAGAATCCCCAGACCCTCTTTCCGTGTGCTGGTGATGAAATACACCCAGTGCTGCAGAATAGGGGTCTGGTTTACGAGACTACAAGACTACTTAAGGCATTCTTGAGTGTGAGGTACATGTACGTGTAACTTATTGAGACTACATACAGTGCAGCTATACAAATAACAGTAATTTAGAGCAGCTGCCGTCTTCACTTGATCATCTGCATGCATTATGAGGCACAAGTGTATTACTGAACAGAATTTCGGTTATACATGTACATGTACACTATACCATAGATAGTAGAAAGGGTAAAATACCCTTTACCCTTTCTACTATCTAGCGACGCAGGGTCTGAATACTACACTAATTAGCTCCCAACTGCAATTTTTTTTAACTAAATACATATACTGTACTGTTGGTGAGTTATCTGAAGACTCAACCTTCTTGCTGCTATTAATTTGTCTTCTTTTGCAATTCACTTTCCAGCCAGTTGTCGAGGTCAAGGTTAGGATTCATAAAATACCGTATGGCGGGTAATTTTCGTGGAGTCCGAAAAGGCCCTCAAAATTAATTTTCGTGGTTTTAAATTTCGTGACAGCAACCAGTCTAGGGGCGTGGCACTGCTGCATAAGCGATGATGTAATTGATACACACGCTCGCGATCTTCTTTGTACTAAGCCATACCTACAGAGACTTGGACAAAAGGCACGAGATAGAAGAATATTATAGTGTCGAAGACGCTATCAGCCAGATGACAGTGGCTACTGTTGCTTGCTAACACTGGAAAGTGTTGGCTACGCTGCCATGATGTTTGTGGCCACGCCCATCATCATGGACTCGCATACTACGTGGACATTAACTTTCGTGGGTGGGAAAATTTCGTGACTGCCAAGTCAACCACGAAAATAACGAAAATTAGCACCCCACGAAAATTACCCACCATACGGTACCACGCCATGCGCTTAATAAATGTGCACTTAATAGCTAGGTGTGCTTAATAACCAGAGTTTACGGCATTGATTTTAGCCTTATTCAAGCACGGTTACCAATCGAGATTGTGTGCCGTTGATGGTATAGTTCCGTAAATGCGATTGCTAGGCGTGCACGATCGTTCTTTTGTGCTAAAACGTGGCATAAGGCTAACTAGGCTTAGTTCTGCGGCTGTTTGGCAGGTTACTTATTGATCTTAATTACTTAGACTATTTGAAGTTTGGTCCTCATAAACCAGCCATTTGAGCTTCCTTTTTCCAGGGCATACATGTACATATGGGTGCATATTCGAGTACCGTACCCTTGCGAAAGAGGGCCCACTATGGAATGTCAGCCCACCCCCCACTTTGGGCTCAATTTCCTGCTAAGGTCTAATGTTTACTTGAATATGTGCACATGTGTAGCTTCCCTTGAAAACGCAACTCAAAGGGCTGGTTTATGAGGACTGAACTTGGATCAATGTGGTCATCCTGCATTTGGATATGAATGGGACAGAATTTCGGGAGAGCTGTTTCACAGAAAGCTTGATGCTGAAAGTGGAGCCTATATAGCTGGGCTGCCAATGTCTAAGCAAAAACTAACATAAAAACTTGTGAAACGGTGGTGAAACTGCTCGCACAGACCAAGACCAGAAGATATTGTTCGAGTAAGTTTTTGCTAGGCCAGGAGTAGCAGAAAGAAGTAAGGAGAAGGCTGGAACTGAGCTAACTCTGTTTATGATATACAGAGTATTTTATTGATCTAATTGAAATTGTTGACCGTAACCTTAAGCGGATGTGCATTTACACCACATGTAGCTTGAATTCAGGTATTCAAATTCAGCATTATGCACGCTGTGAGCAGTGGGTGATCCAGGGTGAGCACAGGGGGCCAGTGTCTGCCACCCTCCTTTAGCAGCACAGTGAACATCACATCCAGCAGGAAATGACTTGTCGGTCTTAAGGTTACGTGATCGTATTTCGCCCACGTACTGGTCAAAGTTCACATGAATAGTAAATGAGTTATATTCCAGTTTTTTCCACGTTCTTTGTACACTCTAGCAACTTACTTCTTCACAAAAACATATAAACTTTAGCTCTGCTCAAAACACCAAAACTTTGTCAAAACAGAGCATTTGCAGGCTGGAGCAGCCCAAAAGTAGGCAATAATGGCAAATAGGAGGCGTTGCTTACCAATTGTTGGGTGTGCATGCATATCATTGTGCTCCCCCTTCCCCTTCTGAAATCCTGAATCTGCTCCCAGCAGATGCAGTGAAAATGCTACGTATGCATAAGGCGGGGCAAACTGAATCAGTAGTTTATTATTTCAGATTTCAGACACAGTTCAGTAATATACATACATGTACATGGCATGCATGCATATCACTTTGGGCAAGAGTAAATAATGAGAGGAAGAGCTCGAGTATATATTGAACGCACCATAAAAATATTTTCAGAAAGTCACACGCCAGGAATTCAAAATTTGACCAATAAGAACACTCTATTCAAATAGTACATTGTGGGTGTGGCCTTGAGTGCAAGTGCGATTTCAACCAAAAACGCGAGCAGATCACAATATAAAACGAGTATTATTCATGAAGAATCTAGCATAAAACTCACGAAAAACGCCTCTGTTCTTCACAGTTTTAAGAAGTGTTTAATCTCTTGGGCTAGTCATGTGCGCACGGCGGCAAGTCATGTTACTCACCGAAAACATAATATTATTATTTATATACAGCGTCAGTGTAGCACATATCTGGACCTACATCATACTGGTCATCTCAATCACTCGAAAAAGCCATGCACACTAGCCTACCAAAGCCTCCTCGAAAGCAACAATGTGTTATGAACAAACTTGCCGAGTCTGTGGGTCTACAAATGGCTCTCCCTCCACACCGTGCCATGGATCTGCGCTTTAGTCTCGTGCCCAGCCTCTTTATCGCACGCGGAAAGAGTCTGGTGAAACGCGTATTCAATTTTGGTTCCATAAGTACGTGACGTATTATGACACAGCACAATGAATGCCATTATAAGCCATGGCGTGATTACTGTTTAGTATTAATAATATTCGCGCAAAGTGTTTGAAAAGCACCTACTGCAGGTTAATTATGGCGCCAGCGGGACCCTTGGACACTGGACTCCGAGTGCTATGCTTGTCTCGTTGCGTTGCCTGATTTGTACCAAAAGGATGGTCAAACCCCGGCGGTAAGCGTTGAAAAACAGAGAGCTGTGCAGTATTGTACCTTTATATTAGTTATACTTTCTTATGATTATACCTATGAGAATTTTGCATTTAATTATACTAAATACCGTAGATCGGGAAATTTTTACCGTTAAAAATTTTTCGCCAGTTGCTTAGGTGGCGAAAATTAAACGCGCGAAATATTTGAGTAATGTATGACGACCTATACCAAGTTCAGCCTGGCGGCGAAAATTAGACTACACGAAAAATTTACAAGTGAAATATTTTACTGGCGAAAATATCCCGATCTACGGTATACATAGAATATACTGTATAATATAATTAAAATTTGTATATGACCAGTATATTTTGTATATTTTATTCTCAGTATTGACTGACAATATTATATTATGGCTATATCTAATATTATATAGTTATATAAAATTATCCATGGTATATAGCTTCCTCTTATGAAGTTAGCTATCCTGTATAAAGTGTATAGAATGTATAGTTATACCACTTTATATTTAACCTATACATTATATGTAATTATAGTGTATAATTGTATAACGTATAATATTATTGTATAATTATTTTCTATGTCATGATGAGCTGTATAAAAGTGTATAGAATGTATAATTATACAGCTTTATATTGAATCTATACATTATATATAATTATACTGTATATTTGTATAATGTATATTTATTTTATTGTATAATTATTCTTCGTTGAGCTAATCATAATACAATTATATACTACAACTATTAATTCAATATGAAGTGGTATATAATGTCTGACACTTGGAAAAAGTGCTTAAACTCGACGGCACAGTTGCTTAAACTTATCATGTCTGACACTTGGAAAAAGTGCTTAAACTCGATGGCACAGTTGCTTAAACTTATCACGTCTGACATTTGGAAAAAGTGCTTAAACTCGATGGCAAGGTTTCTTAAACTTATCACGTCTGACACTTGGAAAAAGTGCTTAAACTCGACGGCAAGGTTTCTTAAACTTATCACGTCTGACACTTGAAAAAGTGCTTAAACTCGACGGCATGGTTGCTCACGTCTGACTGTGACTGCATGGGAAAAAGTGCTTAAACTCAACTGCACGGTTGCTTAAATTTATCACGTCTGACACTAAAAGTGCTTAAACTCAATGGCAAGGTTGCTTAAACTTATCATGTCTGACACTTGGAAAAAGTGCTTAAACAGTGTACATTATACAAGTTATACACTTTATACAATTATACTATAGGCCCAGCATATACATCCGTAGAGTGATTGAGATATAATATTATATAACATTATATATTTTATATATACTATAATCTAATTGGTTTAATTATATATCTATACAAGATATACATGCATAGTAGCTACCATCTGTATACAAGTTATACTATGCATGTAGTATAAAATGATATATTAGTATAATTTAATATGGCTACCATTATGGCTGTGTTAGACAGTTATACGTATATTTGTAGTATATTTGAGTATACTTTGTATATTGATCCAATCCTGCACCCTATGGAAAAACAGGAAGATATTACCTGGTAGAGATTAAGAGAGATAAACACATCCTTGCCAGCTACAATGTAGCTTACCGCCTTCGCCTGAACTTCACAGATACTAGCATAACTCAAACGCTGGGTAGCTTCGATGGATCGCTTGCTGAATGACAGTCCTGCTATCCAACGACTACATGTAGCCATCTTCTATTAGTATAGTGCAAAGTGCATGGTGGAGCATCGCAATCTTTTCTTGATGACGTGGCACCGTTCTGCAATCTGATTGGACGCGCACGCGGTGAGATCTGCCGCGCGGAACCAAAATTGAATACGCGTTTCACCAGACTCTTTTTCCGCGTGCGATAAAGAGGCTGGGCACGAGACTATCTGCGCTTAGCACTGACACCAAAAAGTGTGTAGTGGAGTTCGACATCTCGTAGTAAGCCCCAGGGTGCAAGGATCGGGTGATCATTAGGGAGACAACAGAGGGAGAGAGATTGAAGACAACGGAGCAAGTCCGATATATGCTCATGCCACTGAGAGAGGCGTACAACCAAGTTGAAGCAGGAATATCCATCCCTCAAGGTTGGACTGACTAAATTCTGTTAGTGGCGTCCTGCTCATGTGAAACTGTTTGAACAAATCTCTCCTCAAGTATGCATGTGTAGCTACCACGAAAATGTGTGACGCTTCTGCTTGTAGCACTCAAGGAGCATACCACCTTGAATACCGATTTTGCAGCATTCACTGAGCAGGTCATATGTGATCTGAGTGCAAAGGTATGCAGGAGTGGCAAGTGCTTCAAGTGTGCAAATGCCATCGACAAGTATGCTCCAGTCAACAGTTCCAATCCAGTTCACTATCAGCAGTGGCAGAGCGTCGATAATAGAGTCGAGAAGTAAACATAATGGGAATGGTTGGGGATTGCTTTGAGAAGCTCATGACACAAATTGGGCCCTTTTTGCTGCATACTTACATGAAAAAGAATCGAAGCAGGCTGCCTCTTTCAAATCATTGGTTGAGGGTTGAGTGTGGTTTTGCAGGTTGATTTTTCTGAAAATGCTATCATAGTTAGCCAATGGGAAATTCAGTCCGCTCATTGGAATCATGGCCAGGCTACACTGTTCACTGTACATGGATGGATCAAGGCTGGAAGTGAAGAAACTGTTGCAGAAAGTCAAAGCATGGTCATTGTGTCCGATGATCTGAATCACACAAAGTACAGCATATAATATGTGTTTATGCAGCATGTTTTCCACTACCTAAAAGCCACCTTCCCCGGCCCCAATATCGAGCATATCAACATCTTCAGTGATGGCCCAACATCTCAGTTTAAGCAGAGATTTCTTTTTTCGAATCTTTATGCCTGGGAGATGGAATATGACCAGAAAATCACCTGGAATTTTTTCACCACCTCTCACGGGAAAGGTGTGGCTGATGGTATCGGGGGAACACTCAAGAGGGCCGTGTGGAGGCATGTAAAAGCACAAGAGCACAAGTGGCAAATGCCAGTGAGTATTCCACTTTGGGTATATAACACTGCCTGAATATAAACATTGAGTTCGTTTCGAAAGAAGACATCGTGGAACTGACAAGCTTCTTGGACACTGAATGGAGTAATACGAAACCTGTACCTGTAGCTGAAACCCACAAGGTTCACTGTGTAAAATCTCAAGGCAATGATAGTGTTCAGGTCTCTGACACCACTAATGGTGGTGAGGCTTGAGTGTGTGTGATCTGCACCACCACAACTACCCAAAAAGAGCTAAGTGAGCAAGACTAGCAAGAGGATAAAGACGAAGATGAGCAGGAGGATGAAGATGAGGAAGAGGAAGATAAGAAACCGGCAGGAAACAGACATTAATTTTAAGTTGGACAGTGGATTGTGGTACTGTACGATGAAATAGAGTATCCGGCAGAACCGAGGTCAATCGATTCCAATGCTGGTGTTCAAGTGAATGCACGAGTATATACTCTTGCTACTACTAGTACTAGCTACACTCCTCCCATTTTCGCCAACTTGGCAATCAATGCGACTATATACAATCGCCAGAAGCCATTGGAAAATCACCAATGGCAATTTTGGCAACCATCTGGGGAACCACTGACCTATCAATGTTTTTGTTTGTGTGCATATTTCCATCACTGACTTTCAATATAGGTCCCACCTCTATTATACTCCTGTAATTTACAAAAGGTTTTTCTAGTCTTGCGTTACCTTTAACCCCTTAAGCTGGTATACATGTATGTTTATAAGAAAAATTGCACCTTACTGAACCTACATATATGATTGAATTCCTGATTTGTACTTCCGCCATGGTGGAATTGCCCTAGTGCATTTAATACTCTCTTCCCCTCTTTATTATTTACTCTTGCTTTTTGGCCATGCCATGCTCACTGCAATTGGAGGGTGGGGCCTCAGTGATGGCGAATTTGAACATGCATAATCATAGTGGGAGTAGAAAATCGGTGATTTTTTCATTCCGTTCTGCCCTGTCCAGACGGCATTGCACCGCTAACCATACTGTTTCCGTTCCATATGTGTGCATGCATGCATGTACAATCAGTAATTGGGTGTGGTGTTCCAATGTGCAAAAATGAAAGGCCAGCTCGTTCCTCGCCAACTAGAATCAATAATTTTATACTGCCACAATCTTCTATACTGTTCTAAGGCAGTTCACCACTGCCGCTCTTCAATATGAGCGAGTTTTGTGATCAAAGCTTGACTGGGTTTGAAGTCAGCTATCGATGATTGATTGACCTTGCATTGCCAGTCGACTCTGACTGCCTGCGAGTTTTGTGATCAAAGCTTGACTGGGTTTGAAGTCAGCTATCGATGATTGATTGACCTTGCATTGCCAATTGACTCTGACTGCCTCCAAATGCAATCAATTGGATAGAGTGATGCTTTATTTGGCTTTCTTATACTCTTTCGATGCCATTTGTGTGCTAGCTACGATTGGAATAGTCAACTGCACATTCCATGCCATTGTGTCGGCCTCCGCCTGTCCCATTCCCATTGTTGTGTGTAGTGGGAACAGCCGTTTTACTTCTACCTCAACGGAATGAAATAGAATGAAATATCATTGTTCTTTGACTCTTACTGTATTAGCACTAATTGTTTTAAATAATAACTACACACCTGCATGCAAAATTGAAAACTTTGTGACCATAAACTGTGAATTTAGTTCCACGCTGGAGGAAACAAGTGTAGGCCTTAATCATGGAATAAACTATGGTGCAAAATATCCATACATGAGCAGTAGGCTGGTGCACTAGTGATATTCTTAGCTAGCCATGCTAGCTCAATATATAGGGGATTGCCAGCTTTTCAATGTTAGTTAACACCTGTTTTGTCTGTATTACTATCTACTCTGCAAGGACTGAAATAATTTTAAAGGCATTGTGTCCATACACAAGGCGTGATTGCTTCTTAATGAGCTCATTAGTTCAAAAATTCAATTAAAGTGGGCACAGGAAGTATGGGCACTCCCAACATCATAGTATAGTCCATGGAAGTACACGGAGATCGAACACGTGCAGCGCAAAAGACGTTCGCGACGGTTGAGTTGAAAAGCCTGCAATCTGCGGTTATGGATGGCTCAAGAGTAAGAATACTGATAAGTATAGGATCGAGAGCCTACACGATGCCTAGAAAGTCAAACGCCCAGCAGAGCGAGCCTCAGCGGGCAGATTTGAATGTACACACGAACTTACCAGCCATCCGCCACGCCCAGTGTTCATTTACCGCGTGGGCATGTGCAGCTTCAATTAGTAGGCAATCAGCGCTTATAGCATGACACAACTCCTTTAAATCTCAGATTCAGAATAGTATACTATAGGAACCTATCATGTAACCGGCAATGTTACGTATATGGAGAGTTACCATACCTCTCAACTGACATTCCATTTTCAATAAGTTTATCTGTCTCACCAAATTTAGAACCATCTCTAGTAAGTGCATTCTTAGATACCTCAGTTTTTACAGGTCCAGGGCACACATTTGTCACTTTAACTTCAGTGTTAGCAAGCTAAAATTAATGTATAAAATTTCAGTTAAGATATCAGATTTATTTAAGGCCCCACGTACATCTAGTTGATTCATACAACATGTAATTTCTCATCAGCAGCTGTATGTGTATACCTTGCTTGGCAGTAAGAGTGCATGAGCATTGCTAGCTTACACAATGACTATGTGCTTTAGAAAGAGCTGAATGGCATAATGGTAATATCTGCTTGCCTGCATAGGCTGTAGCCTGCACTGATGAGAAATTACACGTACGAATAATTACTGCAGTACAGCTCACATGAAAAGCTTTCCCGAGGGAGACTTGTGGGGGTTATGCTTCTTACATGTACATATACATGCATATACATACAGTATCCTAATATAAGTGCCGTTTGAGACCTGCACAAATTTTCAGTTCTAATTTAAGGCACCTTTCGGGACATCAAATGATGTAGAACCATATTTTTTTTGTTGTTTTCACCATTGACATACCTACATGTATTCACTGCGACTAAATGACTGTGCTCTTGCATCAGATCGTAATAATAAATGTTTACGTTCTGTGAAATTAATGCTTGTGCCTATTTGATCTGTAAATTTTTTAGCAGCACCTAGCTATAGTGTATATTAGCAAGTACAATGTATACGGTAAATAGCTTCCTGCATGTGGGTGGGTGCTTTAATTGCAGACTACACACATGTATGCTTGCATGCAGGACAGAATGCACACACATGCAGTCATTTAACGTTTCAAGTTTTCTGATTGTGCAATTGTCAACACTAAGCTAATTAAGATATACGACAGAAAGTTTCAAGAAACAGTAGATAAGAGGTATATATCAATGGTGCATAATGATAACCTTCAAGCTGAGATGGCAGAAACTTGCAGACTTGCAGAGTGGTCACAAAACGATATTTGTAACCATAATCAATCAAGCAATCTCATGTAATCCATGACGACAGTTATGTTGGCAGATACTCATTGACAAAGGTCAATACTCGCTCTGATGGTTAGGCTATAGCTAGTAATACCCAATTTCAGTGTACAAAACAAAGACTTCAGTTGGCCACGCACGTGTTAATTTTCTATACGTGCCGTGTGTAGCCTGCAGATTTTGTACTACTGGCACGCATCAAATGTGCCTGGTCATGCGTGTAGCGTTTACCTTTCACATAAGCTGTATTGTAAGTAGGGACTAGTGTACATGTGTATAATCACCTCCACTCTTAGGGAATCCATCATTCCAATAATACCAAACTTGGAAGCACAGTAGCTTGTACGTTTGTTTATTCCAATTTTACCAGCAAGAGATGATATGTTCACTATATGACCAAAATTCTGAGAGAGCATTCCTACAATGCCAACAGCACACCATCATTTTTATACTACATGTACAAGTATACGTGCATGTATATGTACAGTAATGTGCATTACTGTAACAGCATCTACATGTATATACATGTACCTGGTAGCACATCATGTGTAAGAATCCATGGAGCAAATAGATTCAGCTCCATCACTTGGCGATGAACTGCTTCATTGTTTTCAATAAAAATAGACCGAGTGGATACACCTATAATTATAAAAATATTATAATATCAATTAATCACCTTAAGGGCATTCCTTTGCATCCCACCTGCATTATTGATAAGGATGTCAATGTTTGCACCAAACAATTTTTTAGCCTTATTAGCAGCTTCTCTTGTTGCTTCTGGATTTCCAAGATCAACGGGAAGAACTCTAATATGATATACGTATGTAGTTACATTATTTCAATCCTAACTTACGACTATTGAAATGCATATACGTGTAGCTCATAACAACTTTAGTTCCTATAGCACCGTACTAACACTCCATAGGCCATGTTGTGTCACGGGACTCAGAGCGTGCACCACTGTGCCCCTACTTATCACAGCAATGGGTCATCTTAGATGTACATGCATGTATACTGAATAAAAGGATAGAATCAGTTACAGATACATGTAGTGTCGATGTTTCAAAAGAAATTTTCATTAAGTCCATAGCGAATGGTATGGGCAATGGCGAGATGCCACCACCTCCGCCCACATTGACCCTGCTGATCCTTTATATGTAGATGCGAAGTAGCAAGGAGTGATCTCTCTTGCTACTCCGCAGCAACACTCAAATTTTGACAAATATGCTCGTGTTATAGTGTGGGATGCCCCCCCCCCCCGACATGCATGTCCCCCCTGACAAGGGAATATTGTCTCCCCAAACATTATTCTCTAGGGAAATTTGTCGAAGTCAAGTTCATATCTTAATTGTAGGCCCATTTGGGCATAGACCAAATTCACACACAAATGGTACATGTACATGATGTATCAGTATTATGATTGCCGAACTTTGCGCACGCACGGGCAAATAATCGTAGCCACGCCCCTCACTAACTAAGTGAACGTGGCAAAGAAACGGGCAGTTTATAGCTATAGTGATGAGAAACTTGTGTTTATTGTTGGCAGTAGCTATTTATCAATTAATATGTCGCTGAGCTGGCTGTATAAATATGACCAGATCGAGAGGGAGACTACCGTGGTGAGAGCATAGATTAAGGAGGGGGGTGGCAGTGAGAGTGCATGAGACTGCACGAGGTATGTGACGTATATGGTACCGCTGGATGTGGTGCCGCCTCACTATGACAGCACATTATGAGTATGCGTATTAGATAATAAAATGGTGTCAGAACTACCCAATTGTCAATGCGCAGTATAATCCCACAATTAAAGTACATGCAGCTGTCGTGAAAACTCAAAACTATAGCGTGCCACAGACATGCATGCTATGAAATGGAGTGGATTTACATGTATACTCAGTTTAAGATGAGAGGTTAAGGCTGTCTTGAGTTAGCTCTGGAAAAATAAAGATTGAGAAATTTGTTCAGGCATGCCTAATTGTTTTCATGGATGTGTGGGGGCTTGATAGATAGGTATTCCAGCATAGATCATGAGTATAAAAATTAAAAATCATAAAAAATTTATTGATTAACTTTTTTTGTAATGTATTACATATATGGCATATCCAGGCCATCCCTACTAATAGAGTCTACTGACTCTAATATACATGTACATGTACCGTATTTCCTTGATCAGACGGCGCCCTCGAATAGACGCCGCACTCGAATAGTCGCCGCCTAGCTACACATGCCCGATCTTTACTGTCGCCGCCCTCGAATTATCGCCGCACTCTCTAATTAGAGCCCACTTGCCACGCCCTTAAACGGTGTCCACGTGCTTGCGAGCGGTGCTACTGTACGCGAGAAAGCCATCAAGGGACTAGTAAAGCTTCTGACGAAGGCAGACGGTGAAAAGCAGCTAGGTATTGAACTTAGAACAAACCTTTTCATTATTTTTGTATGCAGTTCTACTACTATGAAAGTTTTTGTCACCGCCCTCGAGTAATTGCCGCCCTCGAATAGTTGCCGCTAGTTTCAGCAGAGGGAAAAAATTAGTCGCCGCGGCGTCTACTCGAGGAAATATGGTATGTATAGCATTGAGGAAATTAAAGTAACTGCTGACCTAAATGTAAAGTCATGGATTACATATGCAACCAATCATATATGCCCCACGACACACTGTACATGTACAAAATGAGACATTGCAAACAATGGCCCATTAACCTTTGTACTGCGCAGCATTAAATTTTTGCCAAAGCAGCAAATGTCGCCATAGGATCCTCTACACAATCTTTATCATAGAGTTGGTAGACTCTATAAGTAGGTATGGCCTGGACACTCCATAATTATACATAATACATTACAAATACCCAAATATCTCAAAACAGGTAACTTTATGAAATTTCTAAGCATCAAATCAGAATCTCCAGCAAATTATCTATCTAACAAGACCAAGATCATTCATCAAAACAATTGTACACGTATATGCCAGAACCAGATGTTCAAAAAAATATAGCCATTTCTCTTGATCGCTCATCTTAGTTTGAGTATAAATCCACTCCATTTTGTAGCACGCAGGTCTATGAGGTGCAGGTGTGTTATCTCTACAGTTACGTAATGGTGGGTGTGTACGGTGCTTTAATGAAAAGGGTGTGTCTGATACGCCATTTTGTCATATAGTGCTACGCTGGGATATGGAGACTCGAGACCTCAACGTACGGGCACGGCACAGCCATTAGCAGTTGGCATAACAGCCAGCTCAGTAGTAATAAAGATAATCGATTAAATAAATGATAGCTACTAGAGTCTCATAGCTACTTGGCCGCCTGAAATAGCCTTCTTTAGCATTTATGCTTTATAAGAGTTAACGAGGGGTGTGGCTACTACTTTTGCGCGCACGCGCAAACTCACCTCCCATCTTCTATAGCAATTATACTTACTGTAGTTGCAATAAAAAAAGAGCAGAAACAATTAAGTATAAAAAATAATTGAAAATAATTGAAGGATGAAGTAGGGATGACAATGCTAAAAAGTATACAAACAAGATTTGTAGGGATAAGAGATAATCACAACCACTATACATCGATCCTATACGCTTGCTTTTTGAGTATATAGCATGGGGATCATAAATAATAAAAACTGATTGACAGGGAGAACATGAAATTCTTCCACAAGCAAGTCAAGAACACTCCAAGGTTAGCATGCCTTGAACAAGTCAACATCAACAGGTCTGTAATAATCGAGAAAAGCAAGCGTAGGGATGTATAGTAGTTGTGATTATCTCTTATCACTACAAATCTGGTTTGTATACTTTTTGGTATTGCCATCCCTACTTCATCCTTCAATTTATTCAATTATTTTTAACCCTCGGCGCATGCGTGAGGGTTATGGTAGTCGTTCTGTGTGTGTATGCCTGTCTGTCTGTCTGTCTGTTACCACGCTAACTGCATGCTACATACCTCATTTGCGAGTCCAAATTGCGATCTTATAAGGTTCCTTATGGCGTTCCAAACTCATGATTTGTGTGGATTTCGTAGAGAACGCTTTGTTCGCTAGTTTTGGAGTCATTTGCTGATTCTAAGCTTCTTGACTTCTCCGATCCTGGCCAGCTAACTTTTCATATAAATAGAACGCTGGGTGTGTCACGCTATATACGGTATAGGCCTAATAGTTATACGCATGCGTGAGGGTAACGAAGGCGGAGTCAGGGGACATATGGATGAAGTTGGCAAAAAACGGCATCTAGCAGCATTATGAGCACTCAGCTGGGTTGGCTGAGCGGACTAGGGCTGGTGCTGGTGGAGCAGTGGTCATGGGTTCGAATCCTGTTTGATCTTTGGATTTTTTCTTCCACTTTCGAAAATTTTCTAAGCTTTTTGGTGGGCTAGTTTGCCGGTACTCGAAGCCTAATATTATACGATCATCTTTGTAACTATCCACTTTCAATGTTGCACGTAGAAAAGGGTAAAAAAAAAAACAAAAAAACTGGCTACATAAGTAAGTGCTGGGGGCGAGGCTAATGCTATAGCACAGCAGTGCCGTTTAAGGATTAATGGCTCACAGCAACAACAACCTTGGTGTGTTGTATCAAACTCCACACTCATGAGGGTGCTTACATCAAGTCAGCTTCCAGCCTCCTTGGGGACGATGACTATCATGCCGGCCAAGTCAGCACTGCCACTGAGCTCCCGATCAGTGACGGGCTAGTCATCTTGTTGGATCTATAGCTAACCGTACATACCCTTCAAGTTGAAAAGAAGCCACTGTCGTCAGCATCATCTATGGTCAAAAGCTCGCCAGCGAGGAGTACAGCGTCAACGATTATTCATGTGTTAATACGTACATGTACATATCATATATAGCGCGTACCGTGACACGTAACATTCTATTTATACGTAAAGTCATGCTATCGCTAGCCTGGAAAAGTCAAGAAGCTTAGAATCAGCAAATGATGCCAAATCTGGCGAACGAAGCGTTTTCGGTGAAATCCACACAAATCATGCGTTTGGAACACCAGAGCTAGAAATAACAGCTGGTCATCGGACATTTTCCGACCAAATTGTTGAAATGACCGATCAAATTCCCCATGCAACTCCATAAAGTCTTATACTGTGTCCTAGCAATGTCCGACCAAAACATGAGCCTTATTTCTAGCCCTGGAACACCATAAGGAACCTCACAATACCGCAAATTGGGCTCGCAAATGAGGTACATGTATGTATCAGCTAGCGTTGTTTTATTGTTTCTAAAAGATAGAAAACAGAAAAAAATGGCTGCCTGGACCATTAAGGTTGCAGTGCTTAAGGGTGAATTTGCTGACCTACATATATTTAACTTGGACCTCCCCTTCTCACTGAGTCAGTAACTTTTCAACTTCAAGAGAAGGGATTGAAGCTGCCTGAGGCTCTCTGGACGTGCAGTCAAATCATCTGACAGTGGATTCTCTGTCAGCCTCTATTAGCCAGACAGTAATTAATAAAGCTAAGCCATGGTCTAATAACAGTGGCATGAAGAAAAGGAGAAGGAAGAGGACACCCAAGGCTAAGATTAGACAAGCATCTAACATAATCTAGGTGCCGCCAACATCTCGGTGCCCTTCAAAACAAACTCTGAGGCTGATGATGCTCTATAAATTGAAGCTCACCCTGCCCCTGTAAAGTAATTCAGTGTCAGCTACATGTCGCTCTGATAAACGAATCACCAAATTGAATTCTCCTGCTGTGGATAAAAGTGCTTGTGAAGTAGCTACTTCAGATCAGGACACAGACTGGGTACAAGTTACTAGGAAGCGAAAGAAAGAAAGGGTGCCATCATATGTTTTGCTTGGATTCCCTAATGATCATCTCATCCATTGTTCTAATACTCTCACAGCTGCACTGACGCCGAATCTGATGCAGATGAAAATAGTCCTCCAGAAGATATGATAGCCTCTAGGACTAGATCAAAAACTAAAATTACAACTTAAACTTGTGGATAGTTAAAATTAGTACATTATTAGGTTGTTGCAACTTTGTAACAGGCCTTCAGCTACTCAAAGCTGTAAAGCAATAATAATAACAACAGACAGAATGACTACCATAACCCTTGATGCACAGAGGGTTTATTAAGCTTGTGCATTGGGCATGCATGTCCAAAGTCTTGGGTGCAGTGAGTACATACATTGTGTACTTGCAACATAGTGTACAGTGTGTATATACTATAAATTACTTTACAAACCCCACAGTATCTCTAAATCTTGTTTTAAGATTTACATAAATCTCCACTATGAAGCAATGTCCATATCATTAACTGCCACATTAAATTTTAATTATCTTTGAGATTTACATGAATCTCCTCCACTAAGACTTAGTGCCTACAGTATCTCTAAATGTTTTCTGATATTTGTACACAAACCTAGGCATCGGGTGCAATATAATATTATTAATATCCACTATGATTTATGTAAATGTACACTACTTCATAAATCCCCACAGTGTTTACTAAACATCCATTGGTAATGATTTCGACACAAACGGCACCCCATATATTACCGTATAGCCGGAAAATTTGGCAGGAAATTAAATTTGGTGGTTTGCCGGTCTGTATTACAACTGCCAAATTAAAATCCGCCAAAATTTCCTACTCGCATATATACGTATGGCGATCCTGTATCGAAGCGCCAAATTTAAATCCACCAATATTCTTGCAATAGTGATTTTGGGCTCAACCACCAAATTTAATTCCCACCAATATTTCCGGCTATACGGTAATTACTCATAATTGGCGAGAATTTTATCACTACATTTTATCCTCTGTTATACCGTACGTATAGCCAGAAATATTGGTGGGAATTAAATTTGGCAGTTGAGCCCAAAATCACTATTGCAAGAATATTGGCGGATTTAAATTTGGCGGTTCAATACGGGATAGCCATACGTATATAGGCGAGTAGGAAATTTGGCGGTTGTAATATAGACCATCAAACCGCCAAATTTAATTCCCTGCCAAATTTTCTGGCTATACGGTATTATAATATACATGTACATGTCGGAGCAGGTGGCAAAAATTGTCAAAAATTTCTTCTGGTGAAAATTCCACTATACAGTATGTACATGTATATAGTCTAGAATCCAGGCATGAGAGGGAAGGGGAAAGAGTGCCTTAAATTTACATACAGTGTACATATACATGCATACACCCTAGAGGATCACAGTTGTGCAACTTCTGCTTATACTCACTTGGCATTATCTGGCACAGAGAGTGATCTCCAAATTGTATTCAATCTATTTTCATTGCGAGCAGTCATGATCAATTTCGCTCCAGCATTGGAGAGCTGGTAGCAGAGTTCTTCTCCAACTGTGAATATTATTATATGATACATGTAATCATACATGTACATGTACATGTGCCACGATCATTGGGGTGAGCCTGAGTGAGCCCCATACTAACGTTACTGCATGCCGTGAATGGGATACATGTACTATCTGGCCCAAAAAAAACTTGGAGGGGGGGGGGGGGAACACACCCTGCTGGGCTCTGCAAAACCTGTGATGTGCATACATATTGTGTGTGACCAGATTTGGGAAAACCCTCCGTATGGGACTTTTTCTAAACATATTATGTATGGTTCTCTATCATAGAGCTAACCAGGCCACGTTCAAATTTTAGGCCAATCATGCTTCGTTGTGGAGATACAGCGCTTTGTTTACGATCATGCCACACCGCAATAATCAAGAAATTATAGTCTAAAGGTGTTGCTACACTGTATACACGGGTATGGCGTTTTAGCATATTACTCGTGAACCGGAAATCAATTAAATGGCCCTGGGTGGGGCCATTCGAATGAATGTAAAAATCGAGCAAGGGTTGAACATAGACAACAACTGATTGTTCTTCGATGCCCATGCAAGAAGGTTAGTGAACTTACAGTAGTTCGATGAATCTAGCTGTAGATAGCCCATTTGTGTTAATTCTAATTAGCACCCATAGCAACGGGTACCAACTGTACATGTAGGTGGGTTGAAATGAAGGCTTATATTTCGCCTTTATAATGATATTATCGCACAACTAAGTTATGTCTGTATATTATGATGGTAACAGTTACGACATGTATACGTATACCGTAGGTCGGGTTTTAATTGCGAATTGCGAGTTTTTCTACGTTTCGCAATTAATAGATTCGCAAACATAAACGTACACGTATACTACAGTACGGTACGGGGTCGTCCATCGCAATTATTGGATTCGCAATTATTAAACTACGCAATTAAAACCCATCCTACGGTAGTACGTATATGTAACATGCATGTTACTAGCACTTACATGCATGTTGATCCAAACATGCCTGTAACATGAATGTTATATTATTCATATGTAGTGCATGTCAAGACAACATGCATGTTGTATGCATGTCAAAATAAGGGTAGCATGCACAGTGCATGTAGCAGGAGTAACAGGCATATAACAGGCAAGTGATATGCATGTTTCATGTAAGTGACAGGATATGTTTAATGCATGTTGAAAAAAGTGTATGTGCTAACTATAATATTATCATACAGGTATTCATTCTGAATCTCTCGACGTTTAAATGTATCCTGACCCCATCCCACCTAGATCTATATGCGTACATGTACGTGTACAAATCGGCCGGTTTTTAACTTCTCAGTCGCCTGTTTTAATCCTTAATAATTACTTTACGAATGTTACATGCATGTCGTAACATGCATGGAAACGTCCCAAATCCATGCATGTTACATGAAACATGCGTGCTACATGCATGTAGATACAAATGGAACCTGCATATAACATGCGCCAAGGTTAGTGCATGTCATCACCTGAAATATGCATGTAACATGCATGTTACATGCACAAGATTTCGTATAGGCCGGGTTATGACAAAATCTGGACTTGACAAATTTCGACCTGAGCTACATTGTACATGCACTAAAAATGCGCATTGCAAGGGGTGGTCATTGCTATGTGCCCTGTACTTCCATCAGCGACGACGATCAAATTGAAATCAAAGGATCAAGCACACTGGCAAGCGATAATCAAAGGATCAAGATAGAATCTTGGCCAAAAATACGATCAAGAGCAGAAGGGGGCTGGGTACTTTGCATGGCGTGCATGCTACGGGTATGTACGATTGACCGCAAACGCATCACATGCATTTAGCATACAAAAGAGGTTCATTAGCTCTACTGAATGTTCCAAATGTCGAATTTCATGATTCTTGAAAGCAAGGACTACTAACACTGAATTGACATCTATAATATATTATTTCATCGCTACTGCTGTTTAGTGAGCGCACATATTAGTAGTCATGGTTTACAGTCCTGTAGATCTATGGCTGCGCACACAATGCATGGTGGGTGTAAACAATGGGTGTGGTCACTTGCTTGATCAATGATCAAGCGTAAAATTTTGTTTGATTAAGAGATCAAGGGATGTTTCAAAGCAGGATCAAATTATCAAGAGCAAATTTTGGCAATCAAAATAATCGCCGTTGTAGATGGAATTACAGGGTGATCACCCCTTGTGTTGTGCGAATAGCGCGTGAATCCCTTATGGAGAGTTTTTTCCAAATCCAGTCACATAATATTATAAGCATGTACACATGTATCAGTATCATAGGATAGTTCGTACACTACTACGGCTACACAACAATGGGGAGTTAACTAAATGCATATACAATAGGATTAGGCCTACCGGTTCATGCCCCCTAGGATACCGTAGAAACTGGTTGTTAAGCGCATGCGCTTATAACACGCGGCAGTAAGAAAATATGCGCTTAACAAAAAGTATGCGCTTAATTAAAAGTGCTAAACACGGTAGGTGGGGCGTGCGTAAAGAACGTGTCGAGGGTAGAAAGGCTTGCAGCGATGGCCAAGAAGCGACCAGAGAGCGTAATTCTCGACGTTTTCTTCTCCAGCCTACTTTTAGCCTTCTTTCTGGGCTCGTGTAACTGATCGCTCGTCATTCAGGTGGCTTGCTGGGCATGTGCGCCTAACAAAGAGCGGTAAAGCTCGCACAAAACTATGCGCTTAATAAAAAGTATGCGCTTAACAGCGAGCAGCGCTTAACAACCAGTTTCTACGGTATATGGATTACCCAAAATTAACAAACCACACATCCCACTTAGGCCCATCATTTCATGCATAGGAGCCCCTTCGTACAAACTTTCCAAGTATATCGCATCTATTATCTCCCCATTGGCTGGGAAGACCATTTCACACGTTTTGAATTACAAGCATTTTGTAGGTATGATGAAGAATGTGCATGTGGAGGCGGAGGAGGCTCTCGTCAGCTTTGATGTCACCTCACTGTTCACCAATGTCCCCATCGATGAAGCAGTAGATGTCATCCACAGGAAACCCACGGAGGAGGAGGAGGAGGACTTGGTGGAGCAGAGCCCATTACCAGCAGAGAGGATCGCAGAGCTCCTTCAGCTCTGTTTGAAGTCAACCTACTTCAGCTACAACGGTGAGTTCCATGAGCAGAGGCAGGGCGCAGCCATGGGCTCCCCCGTCTCTGCAGCAGTTGCCAACTTGTACATGGAGTTCTTCGAGGAGCTGGCACTATAGTCAGCTCCCTCGAGACCAAGGTTCTGGAAGCGGTATGTGGATGACACGTGTTGCATAATGAAGGAAGACGAGGTGGAGCCTTTGCTCAACCACCTTAACAGTGTACGCCCCACCATCAAGTTCACCATGGAGCTGGAGAGGGACGGCTCCCTTCCCTTCCTTGACACCAAGCTAACACGAAGGGAGGGGGGCGCTCTGGACGTCAGGAAACCTACGCACACAGACAGGTACATGTACCTGCACTTCAGCTCCCACTGCCCAGCAAGTGCAAAGAGGGCAGCCGTCAGGAGTCTCTTCGACAGGGCCAGGAACGTCACTCTACGGAAGGAGAACCTGTGAGAGGAAGAACACCTCACCACCACTTTCAAACAGAACGGTTATCCCTTACCCTTCATCCATGCCATCTCCTCTTCCATACAGGAACCATCAACACCACCGGAGGAGGAGTCGGATGAGGGACCAGATGATGAAGGATCCCAGGAGGATGAGAGGAAACCACCACTGGCAGTCATCCCATACGTAAGCAGTGTGAGTGAGCGGATCAGGAAGGCCTGTGAGAAGTTTGACCTACGGGTTGTCTTCAAATCAGGCCCAACTCTCCGCTCGCTACTCACCAAATTGAAGGACCCCTCCCCAAGGTTGAGCAATCGAGACGGGGGCTACGAGCTACCAGGCTGTTGGATCGCGACGATGAAGAAACTAGGAGGCGGGGCAACTGCGCTAGCGCTAATCGCGCTGGTGCTTCATCCTCTGCACTGAGCCACATGGGCGCGCGAGCGCAGTAGCCACACCTATAGCACCAGCTTTTCGCACCTTACTTCACTTTTGCCCTGCGAGTGGGTGTGTCTGACTCGCCATTTTGTCATATAATGCGCATGCTCAGAATGTATTGACATGGTGATCGCTGCGAAGTCATGTGACTGTAGTCAGCGGCGTGCGCGATAGCTCATGCATTGTTACAGGCCGGCCAGTCGAGTCAAGTTAAGTCCAGTACAAGGCGCTAGCGTATACCTAGGCTAATGAGGTTCGAGGAGCGGCCATTCCTTGGGCGGTCCCTCAGCAGTCAGTCAGCTCAGGAAGAGTGTCATCGCTACTTGGGCAGCTTCTTTGTCAGCCTGCCTAGGCATAGGGGCGTGACTACTGATTTTCCGCACACGCGCGAACTTTGGCACCTACATGTAGCTACATGTACCAAAGTACATGTACACTGGAGTTGAATGAGCAAACCATGTAAGATGGCATTGATGAATTACACTGAAAGCAATAAAAAAGGAATATAAACAAATATAAAAATGATTGAATAAATTGAAGGATGAAGTAGGGATGGCAGGGTCAAAAAGTATACAAACAAGATTAGGATAACCACATCCACTATACATCCCTACGCTTGCTTGTTGAGTAGCAACACCAATGTTGGCCGGACATGATCTGACATCAAGTTATATGGTCCATTTAGCTACATACAAACTATATATCCACCCTTGCTATAGATTGTGTGTGGAAGTACTGTGTACTTGTACCATGGTTGTAACATTCTGACCAATCAGATTGATTTATAGGAGGTGTCTAAATGAAATAGAAACCTCCTAGGAGGTGTCTATCTAGATAGACACCTACCTCTGAGGCTAGGAAATTTTACATGATCATGCCTGCTATGGTAGTTACAGCATCTTTTGTTAGTGAAAGAGATCAAGTACAGCTAGAGCTCTAGTGCTATGCAGAGTACTGTATGCAGATGATTAGTGGGCAGGTCTAACTGCATTAATTGAATGGGTGGAGCGAATGATTGCCAAGTCAGCAGCAGTAAAAATTGAGCTGCACTCTGACTACCTCGAGTTGAAATCAAGTCAGCGATGACATGGCCGGCCTTTTGTATGCAGCGACGATAGTATTGTGGTTCTGAATGTCAAGGAAGAAGCTCGAGTTGGACAGAAAAAGGCGTCAGCTCACTATGCATCGATGTCCAGCGTCGACTCGATTGACGACGATGGTTTGAAGGTACGCGCTCGAACCTTTTATGGCTGGCGCTGTAGTTGCTAGGCCGTAGATACGTTGTCAGGACGACATACATGTAGCCCATGGTACAAGTTGGTTACATCATTCGGTTCGGTCTCTACACGATTTACACAGCCTCAGGCCTCCGGCGCTCGGTGTGTAAATCCCGTAGAGACCTCCACCTCGCGATGTAACTATACATAGTGACAGTATCAGCTAGCCTGTTAACAAAGTGAGTGTTAAATACTATTGATGGGGAATACCTGCTCACTTAGTAGTACAACCTATTTAGCTCAGTCTAGCTTTAGTACAAACTGTGCACTACAGTGCACACTGGACTGTGTACTGTGTATTGTGAATGGACATACTGTCCGTTCAGAAGATCAATTGACCGGACATGTGACCTTTTGATCTGGAAACGGCCGATAGCAATAGGTGCATGATAAACAAGCGTAGGGATGTACATGTATAGTGGATGTGGTTATCCCTACAAATCTTGTTCGTATACTTTTTGACCCTGCCTTCCCTACTTCATCCTTCAATACTTGTATTACCGTACTCGCTCTAATTATCCGAACGGCCAAAAATAATTATTAATATCACCGTTTGGTGTTAAATAGTAAGTAAATAAATTCAGGCAATGGTTTGTTCGAGTGTAAATAGAACGGATCCAGTGCAAATGGAGAAAGCACTATTTTTCCGTTTATATATAAAACTTTGACCACATCCCCAGTAGCTGCATACATGTAATTATTGCTAACGGTGCTTATTATTACAAGTATAAAAAAGCAATTGAATAAAATTGAAGGATGAAGTAGGGGTGGCAGGGTCAAAAAGTACATAAACAAGATTTGTAGGGATAATCACATTTACTATACATGCCTATGCCTTTTTTCTCAATCATCATGCACCTAACTTGTTCGTTAAGCACTCTTGACTTGCGTGTGGATATTACTGTTCTTGCACCCCGATGATTTGGTAAACGGGTGGGATCTCCTATAAAGAACAAACAAGGCCAAAGTTCAAACTTAGACAAACCGTCTCAAAACCAACCCTGGAGACTAACCCCGTCAAACAATCTTACCTGAAACCCAACCCCTGACCCATACATGGCCTTGTCCGTTCTTTTATAGGAGATCCCTTAATTTGTGGGATCCAATTTGTGTGTGTTCCACTCAGAAATTTCATGGGTGCACCCATGCTTCCTACTCCAGTGCCTCAAAAAGCAAGCGTAGGGATGTACAGTGGATGTGATTATCCCCACAAATCTTGTTTATGTACTTTTTGACCCTGCCTGGGTACAAGGCTATGATTAAAATTAATACTCACTGCCTGATGATGCCCCTGTTATCCAAATCACTTTTCCTTTGAAGTACTCAGGCTTCAAACGCTTGGAAATCACGGTAAAATCTCCATCGGCTCTGAAAAACACGAAAAGCTTGTATGCTATATAAGAGAGGATGCCATGGCAACCTGCAACCACCACCACCAAGGCCACATCGTTGCATGCATGCAACGCGCTACCTACATGTGCGTGTACATATACATGCGAATGCGCATGCGCTACGAACGTACCGTCCAGGCTGATGCTAAAAATGAGGTGCGAAAGTCGTGGAGTCTGCTGATAAAAAGCTAAAAGATAAACAGGAATCACGTACGTGTACATGTAAATACAGTGATGTACGGTGGGAAGTTTAGGTATAGGAAGTATGGTGGTAAAATTAATAATTGATGACTATAAAACTATAGATAATATTCTTATACTCTTCTGTATTATAAAACATACATGTAGACAGTAATTTACCATATCTAATATGGCGGAGCCTCGTGAAGGTATGCATTGTATTACAATAATCAATCTGATTGCATCATGATCTCACGCTTGAATTCACCTACTGATCTCACTCCTAATCAGGGGTGGGCAAATGGGAGCCAAAGAGCCAATTGTTGCTCTACCGAGATTTCTTGTGGCTCTTGGCTAAGATCTGACAATAATTTATTAGTTAGACTTGTCACTGGCTTTAGGTATTTTAATTGTGCATGTGATCAACCGAAGAATATCAGCTAGCTATTTATAATACGAGGCTCAAGGACATCTTATCAAGTATGCTCTTTTCTCAAACAGTAGGGATAGCTAATAATATAGTTTTGCCAGCCCCCATAGTAATGTTTCATGTGAAGCTTTGGTTGGGGGGGGGGGGGGGGGGGGAGGAGGAGGGAGGGGGAGGTGGGGATCGTAGGTGCTGTGGTATGGGCGTTGGCTCTACAGTAGAACTTTCCTTTGTAACTTTGGCTCAGTGTTTCAGTTCGCTTGCCCACCCCTGTCCTAAAATGCAAGAGTCACTCCTGACAAACATTTAGCTTGAGAGCTATGGTTATATAGTGGGTGTGGTCTGGACCAAAAAGTGGTCTAGCATACTGCACACAGATTCTTAAAGTGGTATGGCATTCACTGGACCTTCTATGCCACCTATGTTCACCATATGAGTTTAACATATCTACTGATGGACCATAGTGGCTCTAGAGAGGCCCTGGATTTTTCGTTAACTAGGGTATATACCGTATTTATTCGAATAGTAGCCGCGGCTACTATTAATTTCAGCGTTGCTGGAGTGCGGCTACTAATCGAGGGCGGCTCTTGTTCGAGGACGGCTTTTATTTATTTCGGAGGGATACCTTTACGCCGATCCGGTGGTATCTTGTTGTGATAGACTAGGTTTTCAGGACTACTTTTCGAATAGACAAGTTATTATGATCGAAAAACAGCAGCAGAACCAAGCCAGGGACGTCTTCTGTCATGCTTTTGCCTCGAGCTGACGACTGTTTATGGCGTGCGAACGTGGCCACACCCACTTTATTGTGTTCACGCATGCGTGCGGCTACTATTTCTTTGGTGGACCTCCAGGTGCGGCTACTATTCGAGGGCAGCTACTATTCAGGGTGCAGCTTCTATTCGAATAAATACGGTAATATATAAAATTATATCTCTATATAAGCTTAGAGCACATGTTCGAGGTGTGCCCAGCCCCCACCCCCTAATTTTAATGGGCGCTAATAGTACACTGTACTGAGCAGAGCTGAGGCGTGAGTTTCTGAACTGCAGGGCGTGAGATCATGAGATTGAGCCTTGAGACGTAAGACTCACGCCCCAGGCGTGAGACTTGAGAGGTCTGACTAATTTACACTTGCATATCGAGTCCCAATGAACAAAAAATTTGCCCAACCTATAAAGTACCGGCAAGGGTGTACCGGTAATTGATAATTAAACCTATGGTGAAGTTGTTGTGAAGACTCTTCACAGCAATTTCATCCACAAAATGTTTAGCTCACATGAAAGGTTATTGGGAGCCAGAATTCCAACCTACATGTAGCGTAGAAGAGATATGGACTATTGATGAGATATGGCGATTCTCTCAGTTTGCTTTCTTTGGCGAACTTGTACTCTGGAGGAATTTCTCTATTCAGTCTAACACATGGCAGGTTGATTGAGGTCAACTCACGCCATTCTCCCAATATTATGCAATATGGAGCAAGCATATACATATACTTTGTTTATGTGTCAGTTCAATAATGGGCTGCCAGGGCAGCGATGCGATACTTTTCATTTCTTAAGGGACAAAGGATGTACCATAAATCGCGAATATTTTGTTGTTAAAGTATTTTCTGACAGCCTGGCTTATGTGAAAATTAAATGCACAAAAATACATGCACAATATTAACGATAATGCGGTACAGCGTCATTTATCTGAAAATTATTTAATGTGAAAATTTATCATATGAAATATTCGCGATTTACAGTAGTAAGTTTTTCATTATTGTATATATACACGAAAATTTTTGCTGGATAAAAATATTACCAAACCCAGCAACCTTTTGTATTGCAGAAAGTTTTTGCCAATGCGGTAAAGCTAGGTCGCCATATTTTCTATGCAATCTTAACGCAAGACAAAATTTTCGCTAATGAGAGCGGCTGGCAAAATTGGCGAAAACTTTTTCTGGCATAAATTTGTATGTATAAGATATATCCCCAGTAGCAATTTACTTGTAATGAAAACTTGACCACGTCCTCAGTATATAGCTGTATAGTAGAAGTGATGTATGTGGTAAAGGTCGTCATTACTCCGCCCGCGCCACATGTGCATGCAAGGGGTAAAGTAATCGGTCGTGTCGTCGTTGTTGTTGTCCTTAGCACAAAAATCGCCATATCTCGAGATGTAGGCGTCTAAGTGACTCGTAAGCACAACGAATCAATCGAATTCGGCGAAAAACTGGCTTCAGTGTGCATCAAATCGAGGGATACGATCCACGAGCGTCACAAATAGTGCCTTTTTGATGGCCGCCATAGCCACGCCTATCGACAGTGCCCATCATGTCAATGCATGATGTCCATTTGCTTTCTGCTCATGCGCACATGTACAACTAATAAGCGTATGACTGGTAAAGATCGTTGATATTCTAAATAATGCTCTTGACATCTATAGTGACTGAATCTGAAGCCCCATGGAACCAATCACTATGTAAGATATAGCTATACATTATTACAATTAAATATAGGTACAAGTTCATGTCTTCCTAGTCTGCGCTAGGTCTGGGTGCAGAGAACGCTGTTTCAAGTGTCACTGGGACAACTAATCAGCATTTCCATTATTTGTCTTAAGGTACCATTAAAGTGTGTGGGCGTGAACGTGAGGATTGGCTAATTCAATTAACGAATAGTGAGGGGCATGGCCAAAGAGGCCATACAAGTGCTTTTGGTCGAAGGTGGGTGTGTCCAGAAAGAGCTAGGGATGATTATGCGTATGTTAACGACTTACCGGATCCTAGAAAGTGGAGATAAAACCCCCTCCAAAGTCCACACCCCATCAGGTGTGTAAAGTGGCGGAAGTGCTGGACGGGGGCCCCTCCCCCCTGCCGCCAGTAGGCCGCACGAGGGGTTGGATTTAGTGAAGGGGAAACCCCTTCACCCCGCCCAGCAAGAGCCCAAAGGGATCTAGGCCCCAAACCTCGCAGGCCAACACCGCCACATACCCTAATGGCCTCATCCCCCTACAGCAATATGTCCTTATAAAATGAATGTCCAGAGTAAAATATACATAATACAATCACTATGACACTAACAATCTAGAATATCCTGCCAGCTGCTGTCTCGGGATCTTAACGTATTGTAAGTAGGCAACACTCTCCCATCTTCCAAGTGTCTTAATAATGGAATCTTCCAACCCTTTCACCGCAGCTGTGGTTGCCGCCCCGATTCTCAGGCTATGGCCAATGCAGTATTGGTCCTGGGGCACGTTGGCCTCTTCCAGTCCATTCCTTAGAGCTTCCACGAATCTCTGGCGAGTGAGGAGTCGACCGTCGGAAAAATGAAACAGAGCACCAGAGCTCATTCCCCTAACACAGAGGTAGCTCACCATTGCTGTCACTGGGCACACTGTTGCGCTAGTTTTTCCTAAGTATAGCTGCACTCCTTTTCTGAATGGATCAGTTTTGGAGGCCTTTATTGTCACCCTCACCACTGCTGGTGATTTGGCGTTGTCGACGGCTATGTCTGAGATGCTTAAATGCACAGATGCATCATATGTAGTGTCGCTAGGGGCTGTCATCTCGGCCACTCGCAAAAAGCCAAAGAAACCCAGGCAGCAGGCTGCCCAGAGCATCTTCCTGTCAAATGCACAGCATTTCGACGAAGTGGACCAGACTTCCTGCAGTTTTTGGAGAATCGACGGGGTGATTGGTAGCCTGGTCCGACTTGCTACTCCCTTTTCGGCCTCTACTTTCTTTATTCCCTTGACGACATAGTCCAGACGAGGCCATGCTACCTGAGCAAAAGGGTCTTTGAGGCCAGCCTGAATCTGCATGAAACGAAGTGCTGATAGGTATACATTTACTGTCCTGTGCCGCAAGCCCTGGTTGGCCAGCACTGCGACAAATGAACATAACAGGTTTTCTGAGAGAGGCAAGGGGTTGGATACATTATTTTTTTGACAAAACTTTAGAAATCGATTCTGACTTGCTCTGTATGTCCTCTGCGTAGACGGAGCTAGACCTTTTGAGAAATAGAAGTGAACAAGTCCCTCCAGGTGAGTGAGGTCCAGTCCGGCTGTTGGTGAATCAGTGCCTGACACAACTCCTCTGGCACAGCTGTAGCTGTTTGACAGGCTGTAGGTACCTGTTGAAAAAATAAAGTAAGTTTATCTCGTGACAAACAATCAGCAGCAACATTAAGTTTTCCAGGGATATGTTCTGACATCAAAAAGAAATGAAAACGGGCCATAAAAAAGAACAAGCACCGCATGAGATGCATAGCCAAGTTGTTTTTGCTCCATCCTGACCGTAGAATGGCAACCACCGCTGCGTTGTCACATCGTACTCTAATCGTTTTGCCTTGCCATTGTCGTCCCCATACTGCACTGGCAACAACGATGGGCAGGAGCTCCTTTACTGTGATATATGCACTGACGACCATGACTCGGGCCAACCGATCTGGAACCATTGGTCATTACACACAGCTCCACAGCCCCAAGTGCCTGAGGCGTCTGACAGTAAGGTGGCAAATGGGTTTACGCTTGACATGCATGCCAGCATTTGTCGGCCGTTCCAATCTGCTAAGAAGGCAGACCACCACTGTAGGTCCGATTGGAACCCAGCATTCAAGCGGATATGGTGATGCAGTTCCTTTGCCGTTGTTGACAGCGTAATCCTCCTCAAGGAGCGGCCTGGCGGAACCACTTGGCACACGTGCTGGAGCTGTCCAATTAGGGATAACAGCTGTCTCTTTGTGCAGCACTTTTTTGTCTCCAGGATTGAATGAGGCCTTTCAGCCGACTGAGTTTGTCGTCCGGAAGCCTTATCTCAAGCTTGAGGGTGTCCAATAGAATCCCCAGAAACGTCAAGGTGTTTGCAGGCCCTTCAAGCTTGTGAGCTGAGACAGGTACACCCAAGCACCTGCACAATTACAAGGCTAGAGAGAGAGCCTCTGCACACTCTTGAGAGCCTGGGTTACCGAAGAACAAATAGTCATCCAGGTAGTGAATTACTTCTCTGATCCCTCTCTGCTTCATAATCCACATCAGGCCATCGGCCATGGCATTGAAGATCTTCGGAGCCGATCGCAGCCCAAAGGGGAGGGCCGCATCGACATAAATTTGATCTTTCCATTCCATCCCCAAGAGGGGTCTATCGTCTGGGTGGACTGGTAGAATGCGATATGCACTCTCCAGGTCGAGTTTTGCAAGTAGCGTGCCTTTGCCTTTGTGAAGAATTATCCTCATAGCATCATCCACGGTCTTGTACGCAAGAGAGCAGAGTATGGGGTCCACACCATCATTGACACTCCCCCCGCTGGGGTCCGACAAGTCCACAATCAATCTCCATTTTCCCGGCTGATGGGGCTTCGGGATGACCCCAAAGTGGTTGATGTGGACGTTCAGGGAGCCCTTCTTGAATGGGCCTAGCACCCTGCCAAGGGCACACTCCTTTCTCAAGTAGTCTTCCACTACTGTTGCATTCTTAGTAGCAGATAGCATATTACGTTTCCCTTTCCCGCAAGAGAATCGAGTGTAGTCAAATCCGATCCTGAAACCGTTCTGTATACCTGACAGCAAATACTGAACAAAGTCTCCGTCAGGGTGGGACCGAAGGTGGAATTTCCATACGTCCCGGCTCAATGGAGTGATGATACCATGCAACTCTGGTGGAGCTGAATTTGGGGCTACCATACCAGATAGATGGTGGACGTCAGTGGAATAGGCATATCTGATCTGAACTTTGGAAGATTCGTGTACTGCACTATCAAGTTCATCGCTGTAATTGAAGCATTGAGATCTGTCATTTTCAGCGTCGAGAGTCCGTCTCAGACGCCATCTCCTCGATTGGGGCATCGAATGTGCGCATTATGTTGAAGACCTTTTACCACATGCACGTTGTTACCATGGGGATATAGCATAGTGTTTCTTTAAAAGTGACGTAAATTAGCACACACTTGAAATTAAAATCAAGGAACTCGGGCAAAGGTAACACAAACATTACAGCTACAAGATTACACATATGCACCGATTAATTTGGATGTAATACTGCGAAATTCTGCAGATATCGTATGGCAGGTAATTTTCGTGGGATGCTAATTTTGTTATTTTCGTGGTTAATTTGGCAGTCACGAAATTTTCCCACCCACGAAAATTAATGCCTACAGTGATATGGGTATTATGTAGTCTCGTAAGCCAGCCCCTGGGCGTGGCCAACATTTCCCAGGGTTAGCCATCAACAGTAGCCACTGTCATCCAGCTGATAGCGTCTTCGACACTAATATTCTTCTATCTCATGCTATTTGTCCAAGTCTCGTAGGTATGGCTTAGTAACAAAGAAGATCGCGAGTGAGATCGAGTGCGTGTATCAATTACATCATCGCTTGTGCTTTTGCTTGTGCTTGTGCCCTAAGACTGGTTGCTATCACGAAATTTAATTTTGAGGGCCTTTTCAGACTTTCCACGAAAATAACCCGCCATACGGTAGATACACGGATGTACATGTATGTGATTATTAGCCTCGCACCAGGCTCTCCCACGCAGGAGGCTTTTCGTGTGGGAGAGCCTGGCGCGAGGCTATGTGATTTTTATACGGTAATTGTATTATATGATATTGTGCTCAAAAGTAGTGTCGTGTCCACCCTAGTCTCGAACCCAGACCCCTCCCTTTTCCACAGTGCTGGATGTATTGCATCACCAGCACGCGCTGGTGATGCAATACATCCAGCACATGTAATGTCATATGATCTGGACAAAATGGCTTTGTGCACCGTTCTAGACTCACTCAAGAAGACTTTCTACGTTGCTATAGATACCCGAAAATGGGCGTGGTTTGACCCCTAAAGGGCATGGCTAAAAATTCGCGTACAATCTTTATTACCTGCCTCAAATTTCTAGCTACGCCTTTGTCAATGTATTGCCCCACCCGACAGGCAAAGGGTCCTAGTATTAGTTTTCCGTCACTACCACTCTTGTTTGGGTACTTAATTTTGTTACTGCCACCCCTAATGTATACAGTACATAATAATATTATTGTACGTAATTATAGGCTGTTAAACATGCAACTTCAAATATATTGCATGTATCTTAGTGGCCAGGTATAATAATGCTTTATATAATGTCTACCTGGCCATTTTGCGCCACTCTATAGAACCTATAGCAAATGATACTGGCCAGAATTTTGGTAATTATCTACTTGTACACATGTAGCTGCAAAATGACAATGCATGCATGCATGGTTCTCTGTATGTGCTATAGCTATACATGTGCACTATCCTTTTCTTTCCTAGTGTTCGTCTGTGGCTTGTAGATCTCATCAGGATTGTAGCAGTCTTTTACACGGCTCAATGTCTACATTTGAAGGAGTATATGATCAAGACCCACGTCATACCAGACATGGACGAAATAATCGAAAGGGAATACTTAAATCTTGTACTGGACAAAAATATGGTGACCACGAGGTAATTGAGAAACTATAATAATAATAATATTATTATGACTTACTAACCTTTAATAGGTTGATCATCTTCATGAAACATTGGATGATGCAAACTGTACGATGAGTAAGAATGAAAGATTACTTTCTAACTATCGAACAACAAATATAAGACAAAGTATGGAATTAGATGAAGTAAGTTGTACGTATTAATCATCAATCATCAGTCATTGTCATCAATAATTTGTGAGGGTGCATGCATGCATTAAATTTTGATCACTTACACTTTATTGTATGAATCCGAAATTTTTTCCCCACCCATGCTCCAAACAGTCAGAGTACTTGAGTCGCTTACATTAGATGCTCTATACATCTCGAGATATTGCAATTTGCCAAGTCAGCTCTGCTCTAATCAGTGATGAGCCAGTCGTCTTATTGGATCTATAGCTAACTATACATACCCTTCGAGTTGAAAAGAAGCCACTATTATTGTCCGTCAGCTTCATCCATTGAAAGCCCGCCTGGAGCTCGTGAGGAAGGCGGCAGTGACCGAATGTTGTAACCGTGCCTACTGCGCATGCGCCAAGGGTTTAACTTAGTGTATACCATATATAGCATGTCACATAACGTTCTATTTATACACATTTAACTGGTTTGTTCGTCCATAATTCACCTTTCACCTTGTATGGAGGTCATGCCAAGTCAGTTGCTAGGGTATGCCTTGGTGCATTCGTATTGCATGCACATGCATTTTATGTTATTGATGCTGTGCATGCCCACGGCATATACATGCCACTGACTCCAGCAGTAGCCAAGCTAGGGCCACTGCAGCCGCCACGCCCCTTTTACATCCTCATCTTGCTTGGAGGGACCCAAATTGGGGGGATTCATCACCCCAATCCATCCAATCTAACTCGGCAATGGTGACACTGAGAATCTCCTAACCAATGTCACTGGTGCTTAAAATTCTCAGTGGACAAGTAGGGAGGGAGGGTGGGAGATGCTCCTTTTTCTCGCTCACCATCCGTTGCTAAGTAAACTGTTTAGACTGCTGTTTGCATTGTATTTACCAACAATCCTTTTATATCCCTAAGTACCATAGCAACCTGCTAAATTCCACCAATCACATCGGCCAACTAGAGCTCTGTAGAGCACATACCCCGCGCGCCCTGTAGCCACTATAGCGTAGTATTGCAACACTATGAGGCACACATGTAGCGGTTTCATGACGTGACGACCCTTTCCAACACAGTACTTGAGCATGCGCAGTCGCATCCGCATACTATTATGCTAAAAGAGTGGGTGTGGCCGATAAACCACAGGCATGCTAAACAGAAAATGCACGATTTGTAGCACTAGTAAGCCTTTTTGAGAACTTCGAAGCACGTACAAACCATTTTTTTACCGATATCTACCGATTGGTTATGCTTATAGCACGCACAGACGCCTAGAACTCGAGATCTGGCGATTTTCGTGCCGACGACGACGACAACAACGATAACAACAGACGTACAAACCGATTGCTTTACCCCTTGCGCATGCGCGCGGGGTAATTACCGTCATAGTATGGCGGCGCTGCGCTAGGCTAGCACGCCCCCACCCCTTCACAATTAGCTCGGCCTACCTCCCAGTTAACTCGGTTTAACCTCATGTACGTAAAGTCGTGCTATCACTAGCCTGGAAAAGTCAAGAAACTTTGAATCAGCAAATGATGCCAAAATAGGCGAACAAAGCATTTTCGGAGAAATTCACACAAATTATGCATTTGAAGGAACCTTTATACCACCACAAATTGGACTTGTAAACGAGGTATGCAGCGATAATAGATAGACAGAGACAAAACGACTACCGTAACCCTCGCGCATGTGCTGAGGGTTATTAACTTTGCTAAAGTTTCCCACTATACAGTTCCAGTCACGAAGTGACATCTTCACTTCGTCGTGCCATGTTTGAATTTTATGTGATATACATGTACATGCGTACCCCGGTATATGAAAATACTGAGAATTTGAGGATCAGATAATGTGCTACGAAAGCCCTATGATTCTTTATTGTCAGAAATTTTTAACTTCCTTGATCCTGGTTAACCCTTGAATTGGCACATGCACCATAGGGTTGCAGTAGTTGTTCTCTGTGTGTGTGTGTCTCTAGTACCATGCTGGTGCAGCTACATATATACAATTGTGACACCATGTGCACTACTTCAATTAGAGCTCTGCAGTGTATCTATCTGCGCAAGATGAGATTTACCTACATATACCGTACTCTCGCAAAAGAGGGCCCACTACGGAATGTCGGCTCACTCCCCACTTTGGGCTCAATTTCCTCCTAAGATCTAGTGTTCACTTGAATATGCGCCCATGTGTAGCTGCCCTTGAAAACACAGCTCAAAGGGCTGGTTTATGAGGACTATACTTCGAATAGTCTATGTAAGATCGATAAGTAACATGCTAAACAGCTGTAAAACTAACCCTAGCTAGATTTATGTCACGTTTCAGCAGAAATAAACGATCGTACAAGGCTATATAGCAATCGTAGCCACGCCCACTTAATAGGGCTGTACTTAACGACACACGGTGAAGTATCGCGGCCGCCCTTGCTCTGGATTGGTAACCATGCTTGAATAAGGCTGAAATCAATAATAGCGCTGCTACTATTCAAACTATGAAGCTAGCGTGGGCAACTTACCTGGGCACTCTTTCGTGTATAAACGCGATACTGATACCATGAATATTGGCCCATCCCCCAATCTTTGCCCAATGTAAGGTGTACCGCCCATGGGTCGTCTTTCACGAGGTACGGTACATGTATGTATATTATCAAGAGTACATGTATATAATAGGAAGAGAGAGGGAGAGTATCCTACTCCATACATGTGCAAATGCGTTGTGGATAATTAAATTTGAGTGGTTGACTCAAACAAACTGTGAAACTCACAGGTACTGTAGCTATAGGTAGTACCCAGGTGGGCTGTCCTAGACCAATTATTGGCCAACACTCACTTAACTAGAGCTCTGTTGAGCACATACCCCGCGCGCCATGTAGCATTGTAACACTATGAGGCACACATGTCGCGGTTTTATGACGTGACGACCCTTTCCAACACAGTGCTTGAGCATGCGCAGTCGCATCCGCATACTATTATGCTAAAAGAGTGGGTGTGGTCGATAAACCAAAGGCATGCTGAACAGAAAATGCACGATTTGTAGCACTAGTAAGCCTTTTTGAGAAATTCGAAGCGCGTACAAGCCATTTTTCACCGATATCCACCGATTGGTTGTGCTTATAGCACGCACAGATGCCTAGAACTCGAGATCTGGCGATTTTCGTGCCAACGACGACAACAACAACGACAACAACAACAGACGTACAAACCGATTGCTTTACCCCTTGCGCATGCGCGCGGGTAACTACAAGGTGGTATGTGTAATATACTACAGTTTACAAGGATAATTATTCGCAGTGCGTTTGCATAGCAGTATACAGAGTAGGATACTCTCCCTCTCTCTTCCTATTATATACTCTTGATATTATGTTAATTAGGTTGTGCACATGAGCAGAAAGCATGAGGAGGTGCCGTTGATAGGCGTGGCCAATAAAATGCAGTGATTATGACACTTGTGGGCCTTACCAAATGACACAATATAGCAAATTTTTAATGATTTCGACAGATTCATTGTGCTTAGGAGTCGCTCTGATGACTTGATCTCGAGATCTGGCAATTTTCTTGCTGACAGTGATGATAGACAATAGACAAACTGATTACTTTACCCAGGGGTGTAGCCAGGGGGGAGCACAGGGGGCATTTGCCCCCCTTTTTTCCCCGAGTCATGTAATAATATTTATCAGTTCTTACCGTATAAATACCAGCACCAAGTTGTTACAGTAGTCTTTAGAGTCAAAAATGATCACAGAAAGGCTGACTATATATATAAAGCTATCTGTAAACAAATTTTCGAGCTATGCCTCGATGGAGCAGTGTCTGGTCTCGAATCTCGAGCATTTGACGAGTTCAAAGGGCAGAAAATGGAGAGCGTGATTTAATTAGTGGGTGTGGTTTCCGGTCTAAATTTTTCGTGCGCTTTGCACGCAATCTTGCCCCCTTCTTTTCTAAAATCCTGGCTACGCCCCTGTTACCCCTGGCTGTACATGCGTGTGGGGTAATTATGATCTCTACCCATTCATACACGTGGGTGTGTCATAAGTTCGCAGTCTAAGATTTAAGGGCATACAGAAGCGTAAGAAGATGGTTCAATAAAGGGGAGCTCTATAGGTCTATAGGCAGAGCTAGTGTAATGTGTACATAATTCACAAATTATTCAACTATATATCAGAAAACATAGGGGGGCACCAGCCCCTGGAGCTCCCATGGTTCCTACGCCTATGGCATAGTTTCTAAGAGGCATGTGTACTTATGAACATGCTCTATGATAATTCCTGCAGATATTGTATTGTTTATTCTGTACCATACATGTAGCTTCGATCACAATTGGAGAGATCTAGAGATCAACTAAATAGTCGCAGCAGCAGTCCGCAACAAGTTGTTCATTTTCATACTGCTCCTTCCCCAGAAGTCCATAGCAGTGAAAAAAGTGGTGAACAGGTACAGTATAGGCTACTCAGTGAGTTGGAACAGGAAAAATTAAGCAGACAAAGGTGAGCTTGAGTAACAGAAATGTTTATAGGACTATACTAGACCCACAGTATATACCACAGAGCTGAGATAGAAAGATCAAAGCTGATGTCACTCTTAGATGCTTCTTTTAAGAAGAATCATTGTACTGGTTTAGATTCCGATAAAGTCACTAATGAGCTCTCATACCATCTTAGAGAGCTCCAGGATGAGGTACATATATTTCCTGAGTAATTTTACGAAGGGCTTATACATAATCATGGACTCCTAAAGAAGATGGCATGTATGTATAACATTGGATACCTTATAAAAAGTTCACATGTAGGCTAAAAATATTGAACATCCTCAATGTGAACAGAGGGCAGTGCAGATATGAATATTGAAGCTATCATTATAAACCATTGACAGTATTCTGACTTGAAGTTTGCTATGTACAATGCAATATTAATTATTACCCTGCATGCGCATGCACAACAATTGAGGGATAAAGTAATCAATTTGTCGACCCGTCTTGTCGGCAACTCATAAGCATAACAAATCCCTGCATGCTGCATCTGCATCCTCCACTACCAGTGCAGTGTATCTTAATTAGACTATATAGTGTTTGCAGAGAGCTAGCAGTGCAGTAGCGTACATGTACATGTGCCTGTTGTTGTTGATCAATGACGACCTTTACCTACATGTTATGCAAGTTGTGCACATGAGAAGAAAGCTGCTAAGCACATGGGGTGACGATTGATAGGTGTTGCCAGTAAAAACAATTGCAATGTTCATGCGGGCTTTAATATCAAATGATTCAAAGCAAGTTTTTGATGATTTGGATGGATATGCTTTATAGAGCTCTAATTAATATGGCAGTCACTGCCCTTTTCCCCCGTAAGGACTATATAGGCCCTTGGTTTTAATTACTATAGCTAGCATGATTGTTTTTATTATCATGTAATAGCTAAAAGAAAGCCAGTTGAGATCCTCTAGACATGAGGCTGACATTGATACTAGGTTGAAAGAGATCGAGGATAAAGTAAGTATTAGTGACTCTGACCAGAGTGGATGCAAATCATCCAGATGCTTATATTACTAAATGAAATATCAGCTACACAAAACATCTACAAATAAACGGATTAACCAGAAGTTAGCACAAGAATTGGAAAAGCTTAAGGTGAGTCTACTTGTGGAAATTTTCATTACTGTAGTGTCCCGGGTAGTGCCCATGCATGGCCCATTGGCACTTAAATGTAACTCGCAATTTGGCCTGAATGAGCACTTACCCAGATGTAACTTCCATACATTGAAGCTGCTACATATTTACCCCTTGAAATGAGCTATAGTACATGGGGGGAGTGGGCGCTTGCCCAGGACACACGGTGACTATCACAACCATAATTGTGCATACTATTAGTGAGCTGCAAATTTTAAATATTCATTTGTGCGGGCATGAATTTGTTATTTAATTAAATGCACTTGCCCACACTCAATTATGATGTTATACCATATTGGGATTTGTTTAGTACCCAAACTACACTATTTTACATTGTAGAACCGATATTTTTGTTTATACAGAATGATCGAGATAGTGAAAGAAATCGAACTGAGCTCATAAAAGAACTAAAATCATTGGAGAGGTACATATATGTAACTAGAGTGGTTCTCGGATAAGTTTGATTATTGAGATGAGTATTTGAGTCTGATCATACAGTATGAAATCGGCTACTTGTATAGAAAGTAGAATAAGGGCTACTCTGAAATAGACACAAAACATAATGGTTTTTGTCAACATACATTACGAGCATGTTGGCCAAAGTTCTATTGAATCTCTCCACTTCCCCATCACACTGGGGGTGGTATGCTGTTGTTCATTTCTTGGTGATATGAAGTAGGTCACAAACTTCTGCAATTATGTGAGATTCCAAATTTCTTTCTTGGTCTGTAAGGAGGACTTGAGGTACACCATGGTGACATACGAGCTCCTCCAGGCACTCAGGCCATTTAGTGAAATAGTCGGCAGCAACCAATATGTATTTCTAGAGGTTGGAAAGGGTCCACATATGTCCATTGCTATCATTACAAACGAGCCACCAATAGGTATGTTTGACAGAGAAGCCTGCAACTTGGATGCTGTTCTCAATACTCCCAAGTGTCCACTCGATGAACAATTATGGAGGCTGGATAGTGCTTCCTTTCTCAACTCATAATTTGCAGCTTAAATGATTCACCATTTTTAGGTATCCATCATCGCATCAATATTCCATTGCTCACTACCAATCTGTCCCATTGATTGAGAAGACATTATTGTAGCTGATGAGCTTGAGCTGCCTGATGATAATCATTGTGCTGTGATTCAAGGAGGTCGAGTGTGGGTGATGCTAGGGTTGTCATGGCCACCATTGGAGTAGGTTCTGTTTGGACACAAGATTCTGTTGCAGTCCTTTGGGCATCAACAGGAGATTCCTTGCCATCATAGATTTGGCTTATTTTCGACATAGTGCCAGCATTTGCATGATTTTTCCCAGCTCTATATTCCACTTCTAAATCATATTGTTGCAAGGGTATCACCCAACGTGCCAGTTTCGGAGGACTCCCCATCTGCGAGACACTATCAGGGTTGAAGCGCTGTAATGTCACTGTTCACACATCTGCACTCTGGGTAGGAGAATCAGAGCTCTGCATTGGAAAATAATCTTCAAGGGCTTCTTGAACACTCCTCTTGACCACTTGCTGCAAGTCAACCCCCTCCGAGATGCTGCTCACTGTCGTATTAGCCGACCGTCGCAATGATTTCAAGCTCCTCTGTGCTGCTCTTGCCTCGCCCAGCTGTCGTGCAAGTTCAGGGCATCCTCCATCGTTTCTGGTGCCTCTTGGAGTAGGCATTCTTGTACACACTCATTAAACAACCCTTCAATGAACTGGTCTCTAACGACCACTTGTCATGTCTTCTCCATCAGATCTGGAAATGCCTTGATAGCCTGCTGTGCAAGAGCTTCTGCATATGCATCGAAAGTTTCTCCATCCTTCTGTCTTCATCGGCGCAGATGGAATCAAAGTTCAAATGGGCTAGTTGTAGGTGAAAAGAGTTTCTTCAGGGCTGTTGTCAATCGACCATAGTCTTTAAGGACCTCCTCCGACAGGCTCAGCGAATTGACCAGTGAAGGCATCATCATCCAATGCTGCAAGCAGAACATCACACTTCAGCTCTCTACAGTAAGATTCAAATCTGTTAAGGTACCATTAAATTGCGTGGGCGTGAGGTGGGGAATATGACACCTAAACCACATCAAAGTCATAAGTGAGGTGCATGCTGTGTAACCACGCCCTTTTAATTGCCCAGGTCTCAGGGGTGTGGCTGCTAGAGCCGGAAGTGTTCATTTAATATCCTCAATGGACTGGAAGCCGAGCCGGAAGGGAGGGGCCAGGCCACGCCCAAAACAGCACCACCCTGTGCCTCAAGGGCCACCATTCTCAATCAAGTGCCGACTTGCCACCGGATGTCCACCGGAAGCCCACAATCAATCCCAATTAAAACACACTGCTTCCTCAAGGCCAAAACACACACAAACACTTCAAGGCCGTTCTGCCACACCGCCCACGCAAGAGCTCACCTCATTTCCTGTGTGGGCGGGGTAACAACACGTCATCGCAACCACATCCGCTTCAAACCATCGTCAGCTTCCGTCCAGCCGTACGGTCCCCTCGATCGCACCGGAGTACAGTGCCTCATTAACTGACATGGCCTCACCTTTGACCTCCTGCCACGCCCCCAAAGCCTCCTCGCTGGGTTCAAAGGTCACCACCGCTTCCGGGACACGCCCACCTATCGCCACGGCCAAGTCCCAGGCGCCGATATCCAAGCACTGGCCCGTGAAGCCACGCCCAATCGGAAGCAATAAAACCTGCATTAACGCACACGCACACACTCCACACAGTGCAAGGAACACGCCCACATGCTTAATTAGGCCTAATTAGCTTTTTTTTTTTTTTTTCAAGGCGACCAGAACACTAAGCAGAAAAAAAATTGTCCAGAAAACCACATAATACACCTAGGATGCACAGTAGAGCCATACAAAGCAAGCAAACAAGCTTTACTGCAATTCTGAGAAATTTTCTAAATAACGCACACCACGGGTATTCCCAGTTTTTCACGTAGCGCGTGGGCGGAAAACATTGCAAACGCATGGCTTCCAGGAAACTTCAAAGGGCCATAACTTTAATTCTAAGGTGTGAATCAAAAAAATCTGTCATCAAATCTTGTATTTCGATCCATTCTGCGTGCCCGTATAAAAATTATCTCCCCAAGTGCTCCCAATTTCCCCAAACATTATTTATTGCAGAAATCTTTTTTTTTTTTCTTCAAGCTAACCACACACTAAGATAAAAGAATTGTAACAAGCTGTACTTAAATAAATTACATGTTCAAATGTCAGGTACTTATACTACCCTAATGGTAACACAGCCATGTAGATGTATCAGCTTTAATTGTACATTGTTTACGAGCCATGTTTCCTTTTGCCGACATGTGAAGGGAAAGCCCATTGTTGGGGTACCAAGGCACATATTATTCTCTGAGAGTACACGTACATCTGGGTACCTACAATGTGTGTGCATATGTTTGTGATACACTGATTGAGCGAGAAGATCTCGGTCAGACCCCTTGTGTAGTCCTCGCACTTGTGAAAGAATTCCACAATAAAAGCTACATGCACGATCTTTAAGTGGACAGGTACATTGTGTGTGTATTATACTAGTCCCATACTTACCAGCTTCAGAAAGTAGTAGGAATGACAGTTAGTTACAGACATAAATCGAAAGGGAGTTCCTACAGCAGTGAAGAGGCAGCCAGTTGGGAGTGTCCATGCCTATTGGTCTGATGAAAGCAGTGTGACATCCTCATCGTCACCTGGATAAGCAAAAGATTGTGAAGCTGAAGAATATATACATGGACATGTACGTATACCATGTGTAGGGGAAGTACATACATGTACACAAGTGATACCTTTCATAAAAATTAGTTTACATGTTACATGCACATGCACAATAATCTTATTCTACCGTATACATGCCACATACACCACTCACATATCCACTTACAATCATAGGCGTAGCTACCTATACGGCCAGTACGGCCATGGCCGTACCACAGTTTGGGCCTAGATCTCCCGTCAGCTCTGGCACACCAGCCAGGTCAGTAGCTCAGTGACAAATATTATTACTGATAATCGATGACTGGCAGCTACTACCAGCAATAGACTTACTAGCCTCTAAAATTGGTTCCTTAAACAGCTGTTCTCATCACTATCAGCCTTCTTTGTACAGCCAGCTACCTTCGGGAACGCGTTTATTATTATGGGCGTGGTCAACATTTTGGGGGCGTGGCTAAATATTTTGCGCGCGCGCTGCACCACATCAGATTTGCTAGCTACGCCACTGACAATAGATCCAGCCAGATGAAGTTGTAGCCAATAGAATCAATGGAACACCCCTGGGTGATGATGCTGTTTGTCAATAAACTGGATCAGTTTGGCAGCTATACATTGTTATACACGAGTGCATGTGAAGTGGTGGAGGAAGATGCTCCAGGTTGCATCAACTTTTTATATCACTTATAAGACGTCAGCATTGCAAGGGCAGCGATCAATGAAAAATCCCATCAGGCTCTGATATCAATAGCTTACCGAGGTCCACCACCGTCTTGGAATTGCTATAGAAGGGTTGCTATGGAGGAGGGGCGGAAATGGACTGACTGTTGTATATGCAGTGATAGAACACCAGGAGATAAAGTGATGGCACGCCACTGCTGTAGTACCATTGTGCTACCTGCAGCACCAAGCCTAGCCTCGTTCCCAGACCCTTCAAGAGAAGGAGGAGAAAGTGCCTGGTACATACTGCACGCGCATGCGCTGGGGTCTCTATAGTGACCGGTCGCATTACCATAGTGATCATTCGCGGGTTCTGCATAACGTACAGTATACAATAGTATCCGATTAACCCACATTTTTCTAGGGTCCCTTGGCGCATGCACATGCAATGTGTACCAGGCCCTTTCTCCTCCTCCTTTTGAAGGGCCTGGGTACGAGGCTACACCAAGCCCGGACCTCCTATAAAGAACGGACAAGGCCATGTACGTGAGGGGTCAGGGGTTGGGTTTCGGGTAAGATTGTTTGTCAGGGTTAGTCTCCAGGGTATGTATGGCAGGGTTAGTCTCCAGGGTTAGTTTTGAGGGTTTATCTGTGTTTGAACTTTGGCCTTGTCCGTTCTTTATAGGAGATCCACAAGGGGTGGTCACGTATATACCTGCTGTACTGACACCCGCGACCGGGATCAAAGTGAGATCAAGCGATCAAGCTGTAAAATTGGGGACGATCAAGCCATCAAGATGTCCGTTTGCACTGCACAAATCAAGGTCAAGATGGGTCCTGTCCTTTGACTCCACCCACACCCCGCCCACCTCCGGTTGGCAATCAAGGGTCAAGGCTCTTTTAGTGGTGCGATCAAGCGATCAAGGTCCAAAAATGGCCCCGATCAAATTTTGATCCCGGTCGCGGGTGTCAGTACAGCAGGTATATATGTGACCACCCCTTGATCCATTACTAGTCTAGCTAGCTACATCACAAGAATTCATACCATGCATTCTCGATTTATGATCAAACTAGCTTACCTTCCATTGGCTTTTCTCATTACAAACTAGAGGATCGCTTCAGTTGACGACCATTGGTACCGTTCTTCTTGCCCAATGTTGCTTCCAAGCCTTTCCATAGGCTTCGTTCTCTCCTCCTTTCACCGCTATAACACATGAACACGTCTACCACGCCAACGAACTTGACCTCATTCTCCTAGGTGCCACCTCGCGGGGCCTCACATTGCATTTTTCAATTTAGGTGGGCGTTACCGTACGCGGAACGTCACAGCATGCGATCGATAATGTACTGGCGCTATGCACGTTCGTATAAACAGGGACTTTCCCCATGGCTCTGACACAACAAACACGGCGTTTTCTGAGATATGAAAGTGAAATTTAAAGTTTTGATACATTTCATTTTCTTTATTTCTTCCATTCTTCACCTGCATATAAAAATTATTGCATAACATCATTCCATAGGCCCCAAGAATTATTTATTTATATTACATTACATTACATTACATTACTCATACGGAAATTCTTTTATCTTAGTGTGTAACTACTTCTACTTAGTGTTTTAGTGTTTAATTTCCAAGGAGACCAGAACACTAAGCAGAAAAAAAATTGTCCGAAAACCAGCACATAGTTGAGCTGGATGCATAGTAGAGCCATACAATGCAAGCAGGCAGCCTGTACATCAATTTTGACCAAAGTGGGTAATGGTCGTCACGTTAATGTGCGCGCGTGGCCCCGCCCCTCACGTAGAAAACATTGCAAATGCATGGCTTCCTATACAAACATATGGGGAAACTTCAAAGGGCCGTAACTTTAATTCTAAGGTGTGAATCAAAATTTTCTCATGTCAAATCTCGTGTTTTGACCCATTCTGCGTGCTGGTATAAAAATTATCTCCCCAAGTGCTCCCAATTCCCCCAAACATTTTTCGCGCAGGAAATCTTTTTTTTTTTTCAAGGCGACCAGAACACTAAGCAGAAAAAAAAATTGTCCGAAAACCACCACATAGTTGAGCTGGATGCATAATAGAGCCATACAATGCAAGCAGGCAGCCTATACATCAATTTTGACCAAAGTGGGTAATGGTCGTCACGTTGATGTGCGCGCGTGGCCCCGCCCCTCACGTAGCGCGTGGGCGGAAAACATTGCAAATGCATGGCTTCCTATACAAACATATGGGGTAACTTCAAAGGGCCGTAACTTTAATTCTAAGGTGTGAATCAAAATTCCCCGCCGTCAAACCTCTAGTTTAGACCCATTCTGCGTGCCCATGTAAAAATTATCTCCCCAAGTGCTCCCAAACCCCCCAAACATTAATTAATTATATAAATTCTTTTTTTTCAAGCTACCGTGCACACTAAGCAGAAAAAAAAACTGTGGCACATAAGTATACATACCTGCATTGTATAGGTTCGCACAAATCAATATGCACTTAGGCTTACTTTAAATTGATCGTTTACCATGTAGATACATACACTGCAATACTTTATGTACATTTGGTATATGTTACTATGGTAACATCTAATGTCACTAAAACCATTCTTCAGTAGAGCATCCCTAGTCAAATCATGTTCAAAACAGCTACCCTAGCTCACAATAATTTAATCAGTGTACAGTGCCTGTACGATTTAGCATTGGTATACCATAGTAACAATACCAAGTACCTTAGATGATTTCCACCCGCTCTAACTGCGCCTGCAGTGCAGTTAGAACTTGTTGGAAATCATATATTACTATGATAACAACATCTAAGAAACCACCACATAGTGGAGCTGGATGCTTAATACTAGACCCATACAATGAAAGCAGGCCATCCGCTATATATACTCCTAGTAGAGCCTAGAAAACTCAGAGTATGTGATCAGTGTTGAGGTTCAGTACAGTGGCGTAGCCAGGGGTGGGCCTAGTAGGGCCAGGCCCGACCAACTTCGTTCTAGTAATGCTTACTACTTAACCGTTGATCGTGTCAGCCCCTCAATTCTATGAGAATAGGGCGGAAATAATCCAGATTGTAGGCTATAGATTGAGATTCAGCACTTTGGGTGTGGTCAAATTTATCGCTACAAGTGACCATTTATCATGTTTGTGCCCTACCAAACTCCTAGCTCTAGCTACGCCACTGGTTCAGTACCAGTGGCCCCTGCAAGACGTTAGTTCCTACTAGTACTCAAGATCACCACAGCACAAACACAAGGCTAGCGGAAAAGCACAACACAACATGTCACGTTCTCAACTCGATGTACTTTCCCACACATCCATGCATGTACAATGTAAAATTGTAGCTGTATTATGCCACCTACCACTCAGCAAAAACGGGAGAGCTACTGTTGTGGCTGATTCTCCATCCATTCAGCAAGCCTCTGGATACAATACCAGCTGCATGGTCGCCTATGCATGTACTGGCCTAGCGATTTTCTAAATAACGCACACCGGGACTCAAAACATTGCAAAGACATGGCTTCCCTATACAAACATATGGGTGAACTTTAAAGGGCCGTTAGCTTGAATTCTAAGGCGTGAATCAAAATTTTCTCATGTCAAATCTCGTTTTTCGACCCATTCTGCGTGCCCATGTAAAAATTACGTTTCCAAGTGCTCCCAATCCCTCCATGAATTAATTTTGTGTCTTTTTTTCTACTTAGTGTGTAATTAGTGTGTAACAAGCTACCATGCACACTAAGCAGAAAAAAAAAAACTGCGGCACATATAAGTATACGTACCTGGATTGTATAGGTTCGCACAAATTAATATACTACTTGTTGTGTAATTAAGTCGTTGCGGTTAATAGTTAAGAAAGAATGCTTTGATCTTGCTTTGATGTGGGCAATTACCGGTGTTTTCTTCAGGGGCCACTTCCGGTTGCTAATTACACGCGCATAATCATCCCTGGCCGATTCTGGACACGCCCACCTTCGACCAAAAGCACTCGTATGGCCTCTTCGGCCACGCCCCTTCACGATTCGCTAATTGAATTAGCCAATCCTCACGCTGACGCCCACGCAATTTAATGGTACCTTAATCCACAGCTCAAAATCTTTCGACATTGAATAGCACTTAGGCATCCAAATGCTTGTAGAAGCCATCCTTGAGAGTCTTGTTCAGCAGGATCGCACCGCTGCCACCACTGTAACTAGAGAGGTTCTCGGATAGGTGTGATTATTACCCCGCGCGCATGCGCAAGGGGTAAAGCAATCGGTTTGTATGTCTGTCGTCGTCGTCGTTGTCGTCGTCATTGTCGGCACGAAAATCGCCAGATCTCGCGTTCTAGGTATCTATGCGTGCTGAAAGCACAACCAATCGGTGGATATCGGTGAAAAACTGGTTTGTACGCGTTTCAAATTCCTCAAAAAGGCTTACTAGTGCTACAAATAGTGCATTTTCTGTTCAGCATGCCTGTGGTTTATCGACCACACCCACTCTAATTAGCATAATAGTATGCGGATGCGACTGCGCATGCTCAAGCACTTTGTTGGAAAGGGTCGTCACGTCATGAAACAGCTACATGTGTGCCTCATAGTGTTGCAATACGACGCTATAGTGGCTACAGAGCGCGCGGGGTATGTGCTCTACAGAGCTCTAGTTTAGATGAGCATTTGAGTCTGATCATATAGTATGAAATCAGCTACTGATATAAAAGGTACAGTAGAATAAGGGCTGCTCTGAAATTAGACACAATATTGTCTATTCATAGATCATAATGTTCACATAACATAACGTAGGTCCCGTCTTGGTTATCTCATTCATTAGTGTGACAGTTGCAGATGTTCATGTTACATATACAACATATGCAACTATCTATTATAATAATATATTGTTATTATTATGATCAATCTGCAACACAGTGTTCTCTGACCTCATGCATGCATTACTTTCACCGTACAGTGAATTATTAGCAGAACGCAAACTTTTGGATTGTAGCCAGCAACAAACAAATCAACTTGCATCCAAGGTGGATGAATTAGGCTTTCAGCTTGATGAAATGCAGCATGAGAAACACAAAGTAAATACTATACAACCATCATAACCATGCACTCTTTATTATTGATTGATTACAATATAGGCATTATCTTGTTTGGAGCAGACCAATCATCATTTAGGTAAAACACTCAGTGATCAGCATGAGTTAGAGAAAGAGGTACGAGATCTGAAACATCAATTGAGCACATCAGAGAAGGAGAAAGTTGGTTGGCAGGAAGAGTGTGCCATGCTGGTGAAAGAATACAGACTTCAAATGGAAAGAGATGAACATGCTAGAGATAAAATGATGGAAATACAGGAAAAGCTTGCCAATAGCAAGTATGTTTGCATGCGATCTTGTACTGTAAAAAATTTCACCAGGAGAAAATTTTTGCCACTTGCTTGCATGGACAAAATTTTGACTGTGTACACAGAAGAAAATTATGTCAACCTTATTTGACAAAATTTCGAATTCTTATAAGGGTATCTGGACTTGGCAAACTTTACTAGTCAAACTCTTACAAGTATAAAAACAATTGAATATAATTGAAGGATGAAGTAGGGATGGCAGGATCAAAAAGTACACAAACAAGATTTATAAGGGATAATCGCATCTACTATACATCCCTACGCTTGCTTTTCTTTATTATTACGCACCTATTAATGTCAACATAGCTACTTGTCGAGTGAAGTATGTGGAAGACATTCAGGTTATTCCTAGTTGTCACGATGGTGGGATGATCAGTTTGATTCAATCACATGCATTATTACTGGTTATTTTTGCATCCCTCAACTTGAAAGCAAGCGTAGGGATGTATAGTAGATGCGATTATCCCTTACAAATCTTGTTTGTGTACTTTTTGATCCTGCCATCCCTACTTCATCCTTCAATTATATTCAATTGTTTTTATACTTGTTCCTGTTCTTTTTTTATTGCACATAGTGCATTTTATCAACGCCATCTTACATGGCTTGCTCACAACTTCTGTCCAGTGTAATTAAGTGGACGATGGGAGGTGCCGAAGTTTCGTAGCCACGCCTCTCGTTAACTTGCGTTCATATGCCTATGTGATGAAGCAGGCTGATAAAGAAGGCTGTTTTAGGCGGCCCAAGTAGTGATGTGACTCTTCCATCTAGGGAGAAAACCAAGTTCGTTAGCAGCAGCTACTCGGCATAATTCTATGATCTGTACATTACCGCTCCACGAGCCTTGTGCCTTCGTATGATATCTATGATCGTTCAAGAGTCGGCCAGTGGAGCATTAGCACTGCATGCGCTAGCGAGTAGCTTGCCCAGGCCTATCATGTGCCTAGTGCCTTACCGCTCCCCGAGCCTTGCGCCTTCTTATCCATGATCGATCCAGCGCACTGCTGCACGCGCTAGCGAGTAGCTAGCTCGTCTCGGCCTCGGCTCGAGCGCTCGAGCTCGCCTGGGGCAGGAGGCGCTGTCACATGACTTCACCATGGCAACACATTCCGAGCATGCGTATTATATCACAAAATGGCGTATCAGACACACCCAATTATCAATGCGCCGTACACACCCACTATTACGTAACAGTCAAGATAATGCCAAACTTGCATGCCACTGCACTGCACGCTACAAAATGGAGTGGATTTATACTCAAACTAAGATGAGCGATTAAGGCAGTCTTGAGCTAGCCCTGATAATGAAAAAGAAAGAAAGAAAGATTGAGAAATGGCCATTTTTTTGAACATCTGGTTCTGGCATATACAATTGATTTGATGAATGATCTTGGTCTTGTTAGATAGATAATTTGTTGGAGATTCTGATTTTCATACTTAGAAATTTCACAAAATTACCTATTTTGAGATATTTGGATATTTGTAATGTATTACATATATGGCATATCCGGGCCATCCCTACTTATAGAGTCTACCGACTCTATGATAATATATATTGATTGTTAGCTGTTATTAATCCTCGGTGCATGCGCTGGAGGGTTATGGTAGTCGTTCTGTGTGTGTGTGTGTGTGTGTGTGTGTGTGTGTGTGTGTCTATCTGTTACCAAGCTCGCTGCTACATACCTAGTTTGTGAGTCCAAAGTGCAGTGCTGTAACTAAGGCTCCTAATTATGGCGTTTCAAAGGCATGAATTGTGTGGATTTCTCCGAAAATGCTTTGTTCGTCAGTTTTCGTGTCATTTGCTCTTCATGACTTTTGTCCGGCTAGCAGTAGCATGACTTTACGTATGAATAGAATGTTGTGTGTCGTGCGCTATATACAGTACATGTTACTACACCTCGGCATAAATCCTTGATGCTGGTCGTCACTGCCACCGCCTTCCTTGCTCAGCTAACTAACGAGCGAGCTTCTTTTCATGATCAACTCTAAGGATATGTATGTTTAGCTGAATGCCATGTGCTTTCTTGTGATACCCTTTGACTATCTGGCTAGCTAACTCTGCACAGCTTGTATATGCATGCATGCATGGCCTTGCAGTGTTTGCACCCAAGTGAGCAACTTGCATGGACATGCAATACTACTCGGTGCACTTCACTCTTGTCCCAAAATTTTGTCTTCAAGATGTTTTAAAGAATCGAAGGTAGCAAAAATCAGAGGTTACTATGCTGTGAAGAAAGTTGACACAGTGTAGAGTTCAATATAACACCTTTACCATATTATGAACGATGCAGCTACTGGGGATGTGGTCAAGTGTTTATATTATAGGCTAGGCATGACATTGTGTATGTAATGTTTAATAATATGCATCATGTACTTGAATCCTTGAACATGCAGTACTGTTCAGTGCGTTTGCACCGAGGGTTTTGCACTATAGTGGTTCATTTCATGTAGGACTGAAAAATTAACAGTAGAAGAGAAATATATGAAAGTTATGCAACAGCTCCATGAAAAGGTAGCAGAAGTATCCCAGTTAAAAGAGCAGTGTAATGAACTACAGTTAAGGCTAGCAGAAAGTAATAGTGAAAGAGAAAGAGGTGAAGATATTAAACGAAAATTTGCTGATGTCGAGCAAGCAAGTAATGAGAGAAAAACGAAAAACTGTCAATTGAAGGCTGAACTTAAGAATGCTGCCAATAGAAATCGCTTGCTTCAGGATCAGGTTGGTATACATGTAGGTGCATTCCATTATAAAGAGTAGTTCTCTCCCTCTGCACATTGTGTATAATTATATCCAGATTCAAATGTTAGAGGATAATCTCTGTAAAAGTGAAGAAGCAGCCAAACATCTTGAAAGAAAATTGATGGAGGCATCATCACGGTTGCAGTATAAAGAGGGTGAAACAGAGACATCGACGAAGGAACTTGAATTATGGAAAACACAAGTTTGCTGTCTCACATCAGAGAAAGAACAGCTTGAAGTATGATATATATTAATTTTGACTTAGTTATGACAGTGATGGAAGTCAATATTGCAGCTAGAAAATTTGGATTTGAAAAATCAATTGATTAGCACAAAGAAAACTGCATTACGTTCAGCTAAAAAGTGAGTTATACTTCGTGCTAAGAACTATTGAGTGTATATTGTAGTTCCTTCATTGATAGATTATAACGTACCAAGTCTGCAGGCTAAAAATTGATTACAATTTAACTTTCATATGATTATCTGGTAAAGGTTGTCATCATCTACACATGAAAAGTCCTACAACGTGAATTTTCTTGCGCTAATTGGATCTTGCATTTTATTATACTATATACAACGAAAAATTTTTTTCAGACGATCAATTTTCTTATAACAATCGAGTAGTTAGTACAGTGTGCATGCGCAGATGAAAGCAGCTATTATAGTGTAGACCACACCCCTCACTGAGCAGCTACTCAAACTCACCGTGTAATGGCGACGTTCTCACTCTGCTCGAACATCGAATCTACCACCAGACCATGACAAAGAGCAGCCATCACCTCTCGCTTCGCTCGAGGCTCGGTGGCCTGCTGAGCAGGCCTGTCAAAACGCTTGCGCTGCTCGCTCGAGCTCGAGAATGCATCTCTATGGCCCCTAGGCCCTGGCAACCTTGTTTGTGCACACGGCACAACAATTCTGACCAACCATGAGTCTTCTGAACTTGTAGGAGAGCGCATCTTTTATGCCCTCCAGATTAGGACACGGACTATAGCATGTTGTTAGTAGTGTTCAATCATGATTGTAACATCAAACATACTTGTTACAGTAGTATGGTATTGGTAGGCATGTACTAAGTCATACTTGTAATTACTCAGGCATACCATCATAAGTTGTCATTGTGCATATTTAGGCACAAATTAAGATATAAACAAGTCGAAAAAGAAAGCCTTAAACTGGAACAAGAGAAAGAACAATTGCAAGTGAGGATATATCTAGCCTAGCTAGTCAGGCCTTTGTTTGAACTTGCAGTCTCGAACCCAGATCCCTTCCTTTTTCGTAGCGATGGATGTGCTGGTGATGCAATACATCCAGCACTGTGGAAAAGGGAGGGGTCTGGGTTCGAGACTAGATCTTGCGGAGCTAATTAATCCTCTATTTTCTGGCTGTCACAGTTGCAATCGAGTAAGTTGCTAAAGGACCATGAAGAATGCATCACTAAGCTGAGAAATCGTAAGATATGACACATACACATATAGGTATCAGCATGCAGTCCTATACCGTACTCGCTCTAATTATTCGAACATTCTAATAACCCAAATGGCGCATGGCAAGTTTTAAGTAATTTATTTCCGTCGTAATCATTGAATTTCAAGTTTTCTCATCCGTTCCAATCAACTAAAATTGTAGTACGGAATGACAGGAGCTCGAGGCAACTCTTCCACGTTCATCGAAGAGTGTGGCTACCACATTTTGGACAGCATCTAAGAGCGGAAAGGTAACACTGACAGAGATCAGAGCATAGCGTCACTAGTGCTGACGACGACAAATGGATATCGACTGCTGATTCTTAAGCTTCATCGCTGGTGCTTTCTCCATTTCTTCACTGGATCCGTTTTATTTACACCCATTGGTGAATTTATTTACGTATTGTGCCTATTATTTTTGGCCATTCAGATAATTAGAGCGAGTATAATAATTTAACTAAGAAATGTATCATGATCAGCAGGGCTGAATGAAATATAGCATGTGGTAGCTAACACTAAAGCTCAGATGGCAAGGGGTATGCATGGCTTACTGCCAGGCCATGGCAGGTGAACAGAAGAATATGATATCATGAGTCACTGCATGTGATGACCTATAGCTACATGTAGCAAAAAAGAATGACAGAACGTGCTAATTGACTACTCCCCCTGCTTCTCATGTTGATCATCCCATATACCAATTAAAGTACCAGTACATACAGATTTGCATCAAGATTAACTGCCACAGTTGTTTTATGTTAGATTGGTACTTGTCAAATCGTACATATAATTCCCCTCCAAGTCCTTAATTTGTAATTGTATGTCGATTCTATCAGCCCTGCCATGTCTCCCCACCATTGTGTATCCCATATAGCCGCACCAGATCATTCAATAAGCACAGGCTAAGTCTGCTGCTGGTGTTAGACTCCGTGCGCATGCAAAGGGGGTAAAGTAATCGGTTGTGTTGTTATCGTCATTATGAGCACAAAAATCGTCATATCTCGAGATCTAGGTACCTGAGCGACTCGTTAGAACAACAAATCAATCAAATTTGGCAAAAAATTGGCTCAGTGTGCTTCAAATCAAGGGATACGATCCATGAGCATCACAAATAATGCCCTTTGAAGTTTCATAGCCACGCCTATGGACAGTGTCTACTCAATGCATAATGCAGACAGGCATGTGCTTTAATCTGCTCATGCGCACAACTAATTATAAGTAGCCTAGAACAGGTAAAGATTGTCGACATATTCTATATAATGCTCGTGACGCTGACTGAAATGTGAAATCCTATGGAACCGAATCTGACAGTAAGATACCTATATTAATACGACAAATATTATGTAGTAGCAGTTCATATCTAGATCTGCATGGTGCAGAGAGAGAATCAGTGAGTTTTTTGGCTGACATCACCGGGATTATACAACCAAGCCTGAGCATTTCTATTTAAATTTAACCATGCATACAAAAGTATAAATCTACAGATTGCACAATGTGCGCATAGGGTATGTGCTCTACATAGGTCTAGTTGATCATGCAACAGGACATGCAGCACTGCAGCAGAAGCTGAAGAGCACCATGCTGTACAATTTTGTAAAGATTTGATGAGCAGAAGGCCGATTTTGATCAGAGGAGTGCATAGCAAGACTGATTATCTCAAGAGGAGGCTTAATTAATTCTCCAACTACAGCTGCTACAAAAGACAAACCAATATGGATTGATTACAGCAGTCGAATACAAAATTAGAGGGGCAGAAGCCCTGTTTTTGAGGGGCTGAACCACATACAGCTGTGCGTGCATATGAATCAGCTGCAGATGCAGAAGTTAATTATTTAACAGCAGCAGCTGGCAGACATCAAGACTAGTACAGATTATGTACAGTAGAGCAGAAATTGTCGGCAGTTGACCAGGAGGTGGGACCTGCAAACCATACAGAACCCATGCAGCACTATTCCTGCAGGAATATTTCATAAGAGTTAGATACCTATGACAAATTTGCTCACACTGCAGGGGATTGAATGTGCTGCAGTATTAGGAAGAGCTAGGGAGAGAGTAATTAGTGATGAGCTCCACACTATGCTGGTCACTTGGCTTGAAAGCCCAGTTCAAGATTCTGCGTGGTTCAACAACTGGAATATCACTTAATTTGCTCTCAGTACTAGTCTGTAGAGACAGTTTTCAGTAATGTGCACTCATATCAGCTCGCTTTGGGTGCACATCGAGCAGAAGGAGAGCCTGGCAGAATATTGACAACATGTGATAGAGGAGGTGGAGAGACTAGCAAGGTTGATGTGCCACCGAAGGTATTGAATGCTGTCCAAGAATCTCTTCATTGATGCTGTTGCAGATGGAGTCATGCGTTGATAGTTGCATGGCTTCAGAGACGTTTAAACTGTCAAGCCTGCAGAAAGCTCTATGGTGAGAAATGACCTTCAGGGATACTAGTATGAAAGCTGAGGACCTGGTATGTAGTGAGGAAGTGCAGGAATGGGCAGCCAACTCACAGTTATCTGAGGTTCAAGAGCATCTATGATTAATTAGGTGTCTCCTAGACTGTTACCTGGATTCCGGAAGTCTTATCGAGTCATTGAGCTATCCTCTGCCATATATTGTCCACTGCACTAGAATTAAGATTAATTTTAGAGAAATTCTGCTATCTACCAATTAATGTTAGAGCTGCAATGTGCAAATAATGCAGCTATCCTTTGTTTGGTTCATGCTATACGCTTAATTTATAATATGAGGGCTGATAGATAATTTGATAATAGACTGAGCAAAGACTATTTTAGTCCATTATGCTTAATCCCCTATCGCAGCTTATTGTACCCAGAAAATCATATCATTGGGTAGTTCCTTCTTGGGCATAAGGCAGCTCTTTTCTGAATGATAATTAATCCAGTCATCATGTATCTCCCTCTGAGAATCAAGAGAGCAAGGCATCAAAACATTAGCTGGGAATCTTGTTGAGTGCACCTGTAGAGCACTCCAGGATGCCTAAAGAGCATGTTGATCCGGGCATCTTTCTAAGAATCTTGCAGTTTTTGACTCAATAAAATTAATGCACCATCAGATTCTGCATGATCCAGCTAGGCTCTTCCCCTCTGATCTGATGCTTTAATAAAGGTGTTCAACAAGGAGGATTTATGAGGCTAGTTATAGCAGCAACCACAGTGCAAGTACTCTCTATTGCATTGTTATCACATAAATACTAGTATAACAATATTATGAATGTCTTTTTACAGTGGAGTCATTGTTATCGGTTGTGCAACAGGAAAATGAAGAATTCAAGGTAAGGATTATACCATGTTATCTGGATTTTATACTGGTAACCCAAATTAAATCGTATAGTTATTTACTTGCCTATACTTTCCCCTATATTTTGAGCATGGCGTGCCAACTAATTCACAATGACAGAGTTATCGAGGTTTTTCAGTCTTAACAATGTTCATTTACTTACTGTTTATCCTATCAACTAATTTAAAAGGAGACTTATGCCTATACATCATTTTCATTCATGTCTCTGCTGAAGCGTAATAGAGCCACCAGGAGCTATGATGCTCAATACCATTTGTTGTATACTTAAGACTCATTCCCATAGACTCTGCAATAATAGCATAACTGATGTTGCACAGGAAGTGATGTTGCATATGCAACATATTTTGCCCAAGGGTAAAATGCAGTCACTCCTATAGAAATAAGGTTGAAATGCCCTCATGTTTTGCCAGAAGGGAAATACAACAAGTCAGTTATTACCCAAGAAATGGTACAACAAGGGTTAGTTGGGCTGATGTTTCACTCAGGCTACGCCCTCGTGACAATATCCAGCCCTTGTGCAACATAACCCATGTTGCACCATTTCTTGGGTAATAACTATTACATGCGCAAAGGCACTTGAACTACATGATTCATGTTGAATAGGCAATCACACACATTCATGATTCTCGTCCAGTTAAGGAATAGTTGTACACGCAATTGTCAAAATTAGACTCGGCTTCACCTCGTCCAATTTTGACTATTGCTAGTATAATTATTTCCCTAATTGGACTTGAATTTGTGTAATATTTACATGTACATGCAGCTGGAAGTACCGTATTCGCTCGCTCTCGATTAGTCACCACTCTCGAATAGTCGCCGCACCTCTGGAAGTGCTGAACGAAATACTGTATGGCGGGTAATTTTCATGGGGTGCCAATTTTTGTTATTTTCGTGGTTGACTTGAAAGTCATGAAATTTTCCCACCCACAAAAATAAATTAATGCCTACAGCGAGTCCATGATGATGGGTGTGGCCACAAACATCGTGGCAGTGCGGCCAACACTTTCCAGTATTAGCAAACAACAGTAGCCACTGTTATCCACCTGATAGCGTCTTTGACACTAATATTCTTCTATCTCATGCTATTTGTCCAAATCTCTGTAGGTATGGCTTAGTAACAAAGAAGATCACGAGTGGTTGGACTGGTTGCTGTCACAAAATTTAAAACTACAAAAGTTAGGGCCTTTTCGGACTTTCCACGAAAATTAACCCCCACACGCCATACGTATACGGTAGTAGCTGCGCCACGCCTACTAATCGAGAACATCAGCACGTGGACATGCCTTGCCACTTATTTTCGATGGCAGGTACACGATAAGCAGTCTAGAACAAGTTCTAACATTCTTCTATATCAGTAAAGGGGCCACAATTCCCTAGATCAGTGGTGTCAATCGACCGTTTCTCTAAGGATTGCCTCTCCGGCAGCTACTGGTATTAATAAACACCGCACAGTCTCGGGCGATGAAATAAATAGTAGTTGGATCTGAAATTGGCATACAGATAGAAAAAATATTAATTTGTGATTTGATATGGGATCTGCCTGCCGTATGTGATAATACAAAGGATTTGAGTATATTATATTAAAGTAAAGATACTAGGGAAATGCACAGCATTGTGGGGCGAGCCAGAGCAAGCGACAGATGTTTATGTGGCCCCAAAAAGGCCATGAAGGCTAGCTATAGTTTATAGGCTAAGCAGGATTCACAATTATGCGCTTGTTGCTAAGTAGTGTTTCGTTTGATATGATCTTTGCTTGTCCAAGCTGCCTCTCTCATGTCAACGTACACTCATTACTTAGCCTGACTTCTACCAATTAAATTGATGTGCTCTCGTAGCCTGGGCCTGTCTCTCTCTGCCGACTACAATAAATGCTGCTATGATTTCGAGTAGCCTACATGTAGCCTTTCTGAGTCCATTTAATACGCTTTTGCTGCAAGGATAGCTGCCTCCGTTCAACACTCTGCTCTTTGCCTTCATAGCCGTTCCTCACGCTGTTGAGCTGACTCTGATTGATACTTGACAAGCTCTATCTCGCTCTCGATTACGCCACATACATGTCAAGATACGAGCGTAAATTTGCAAGTTGCTGAATTAGAACAGCATATAATACAGAATCCGGAATGACCGACATTGGGCGGGGCGTAACTAAGGAAGAGACTGATGTACCATATATATCTCATTCGTGCATTTCATTCCCGTTTATGTGGAGCTCGCTTAGGCTCGCCCCAATTATACAAGCGAGAGGGGAGATAAGTATTGATCCTGGAATCCAGCCAGGATTTGAACTCGGGACCTTACTAGTCAAACATTCTTACCACAGAGCTATTGAATCCAGGTAGCAGCAGAGATGGTATTTCCACGCAAATATATGTCCAAGTTGTTATTATTGTTATATATTATACTGTTACGTAGTTGTCGTCTGAAATATCATGCACTTGCAATGTGGGTGGGCAGGCAGATATTATACCATTAATTTTTATACTAAGCATGCATGCTCATTTAACTGTAGGGGTGTCGCCATTTGCTATAACTTTAGGTGCAGTACCAATTTCAAAGGGCCGTAACTAATTCTAAGGTGTGAATTAAAATTCCCAAAGGTCAAATCTCTAGTTTCGACCCATTCTGTGTGCTCATGTAAAAATTATTTTCCCAAGTGCTCCCAAACCCCCCAAACATTAATTAATCATTTAAATTCTTTTTTTTTTTCAAGGAGACCACGTCACACACTAAGCAGAAAAATTGTCCAGAAACCACCATAGTTGAGTTGCGTGCATAGTAGAGCCATACAATGCAAGCAGACGGCCTGTACTCCAATTTTGACCAAAATTAATTGGGTAAAGGTCGTCACGTTTATGTGCGCGCGAGGCCCCGCCCCTCACGTATCGCGTGGGTGGGAAACATTGCAAATGCATGGCTTCCCTATATAAGCAGATGGGAATACTTTAAAGTGCCATAACTTTAATTCTAAGGTGTGAATCAAAATTCCCCGCCATCAGGTTTTGTATTTTTACCCAGTCTGCGTTCCCGTATAAAAATTACGTCCGCAAGTGCTCCCAATTCCCCCACAAATTATTTCTTTTTTTTCTACTTAGTGTTTAGTGTGTAACAAGAAGACCACGCACTAAGCAGAAAAAATTGTCACATAGTTGAGCTGGACGCATAGTAGAGCCATACAATGCAAGCAGGCATCCTATACTCCCAATTCTGACCAAATCTGGTAAAGGTCGTCACGTTTATGTGCGCGCTTAGCCCCACCCTCACGTAGCGCGTGGGCGGGAAACATTGCAAATGCATGGCTTCCCTATATAAACATATGGGAATACTTTAAAGTGCCATAATTTTAATTTTAAGGTGTGAATCAAAATTCCCCGCAATCGAATCTTGTATTTTGACCCATTCTGTGTGCCCGTATAAAAAGTATGTCCCCAAGTGCTCCCAGTTCCCCCTTAAATTATTTCTTTTTTTTCTACTTAGTGTGTAATGAACACTTGACCATGCACTCAGTAGCTGCATAGTTGAAATGGCGTAGGTGGTAAAGGTCGTCAATATAGTGGGTCACTTCACTGTACAGTACAATGCCGGCGCAGACTAGCCTCGGATCATCGGGAATCTGAGAGTGTCTCTGGACCTCGATAGTGAAAATTTCAACGCAAGCTGAGAACTCAACAGCGCAGTACAGCTAGACTGGTCTGGCGGCACGCTGCTCATGGTGCGTGCTATATATAGCGCAGGGCTATCTATATATATCCACGGGATTACGTCAGCCTAGAGAACGCGTGAAGTTCGGCCGTCGCTGCTCGTCAGAGAAGGCAACACGCTGCTTGTAAGGTATTCGCTGGATACACGCGAAAGATACTCTATATACTTCACTGAATTTCAAGTCCCAGAAGGGCTCCATCGAGGCCCTGAATTTTCTCATAATTACCTCATAGATTACACCATAGGTTTCATCATAATTACTCATAATTACCTAATAACCGCAAAAAAGTAAATTGCTACTGAGTGCATAATTATAGTATATAATTTTTCTACTTATATAGTGTGTAACAAGGGGACCAAAATTGTCCGGAAATCACCATATATTCGAGCTGGATGCATAGTAGAACCATACAATGCAAGCAGGCAGCCGAAGGTTGGTGAAGGTCGTCACGTTTATGTGCGTGCGAAGCCCCGCCCCTCACGTAGTGCGTGGGCGGAAAACATTGCAAACACGTGGCTTCCCTATATACAAACATGGGAAAACACTTGGGTGTGATATCTTTAATTCTAAGGTGTGAATTACACCCCCAAGTGCTCCCAGTTCCCCCACGAATTATTTCTTTTTTTCTACTTAGTAACTACTTAGTACTTACTCAGTGTTTAACAAGGGGACCATACACTAAGCAAAAAAAATTGTCCAGAAACCATCGAGCTAGATGCCATACAGTGCAAGCTGGTAGCCTAAACTTCAATTTTGTCAAAAGTTGGTAAAGGTCGTCACGTAAATGTGCGCGCTAAGCCCCGCCCCTCACGTAGCGCGTGGGCGGAAATCATTGCAAACGCATGGCTTCCCTATACAAACATGGGGAAACACTTGGGTGTGATATCTTTAATTCTAAGGTGTGAATCAAAATTCTGCTTCCAAGAAATTTCCAGGTGCGATCCATTCTGCGTGCTCATATGAATAGTTTGTCGTGAATGGCTTCCCTGAGTCTCAAACATTATTTACATTAAATTCTTTTCTTTTCAAGACCACACACTGAGCAGAAAAAAATTGTTCGAAAATCACCCCATAGCTGGATGCATAGTAGAGCCATACAATGGCAGCAGGCAGCCTATACATCAACTTTGACAAATCTGGTAAAGGTCGTCACGTTTATGTGCACGTGTAGCCCCGCCCCTCACGTAGCGCGTGGGCGGAAAACATTGCAAATGCATGGCTTCCCTATATAAACATAATTATGGGAATACTTTTAAGTGCCATAACTTTAATTCTAAGGTGTGAATCAAAATTCCCCGCCATCAAATCTCTTATTTTGAGCCATTCTGCGTGCCCGTATAAAAATTACGTCCCCAAGAGTTCCCAGTTCCCCCACGAATTATTTCTTTTCTTTTTTTCTTAGTTTGTAAAATGTAACTAGAAGCTGACATACTAAGCAGAAAAATGCAGTCCACATACCGTAGAAACTGGTTGTTAAGCGCTGCTCGCTGTTAAGCGCATACTTTTTATTAAGCGCATAGTTTTGTGCGGGCCTTACCGCTCTTTGTTAGGTGCATATGTCCAGCAGGCCACCTGAACGACGAGCGATCGGTTACATGAGCCCAGAAAGAAGGATAGAAGTATACTGGAGAAGAAAACGTCGAGAATTACGCTCTCTGGTCGCTTCTTGGCCATCGTTGTAGGTCTATCTACCCTCGACACGTTCTTTACGCACGCCCCACCTACCGTGTTTTAGCACTTTTAATTAAGCGCATGCTTCCTGTTAAGCGCATATTTTCTTGCTGTCGCGTGTTATAAGTGCATGCGCTTAGCAACCAGTTTCTACGGTAGTTGATAATAGACCCATGCAATGCAAGCAGGCAGCCAAAATGTCAAAAGTGGATGAAGGTCGTCACATTACTGTATGTGCGTAGCCATGCCCCTCACGTAGTGCGTGGGCGGAAAACACATGGCTTCCCTATACAAACATATGGGATAACTTCAAAGGGCCGTAACTTTAATTCTGAAGTGTGAATCAAATTCTGTTCCATCAAATTTCCAGGTGTGATCCATTCTGCGTGCTCGTGTGAACAGTTTGTCATGAATAGCTTCCCAGAGTCTCAAACATTAATTAAATTAACTAAATTCTTTTTTTTCTACTTAGTGTGTAATTTGCCATTTTTCAAGGGGACCACACACTTAGCAGAACAAAATGGTCCAAAAATCACCACTCAGTTGAGCTGGATGCGTAGTAGAGCCGTACAATGCAAACAGGCATACAAATAGCTATGGATGTACACAATATTCAGTAAAGGGTCGTCAACTCTACCCCATGCACCCGTAATTTTTTTCGAAATCCTTGAATTTATGTACAGATCCTAATTAGATTATTGGCGCGTGGTTATGATGCAATCACGCGTGCATATTAATAATGTATAATATTAATATTATATGTGGTATGGATGAGAAGGGCGGGGGCGGAGTTTGGGGATGAATGGTGGCAGCAAGGGTTTGTCTATGAAAGGGATAAAAATTAATAATGATTGCAGGGTTCTATCTAGAAATTTTGGTTTGGGGTGGAAGGGGGCGTGGCACTTTCATGCACAGCCCCCTCCTCCAAACCATTAAGTATTAGTTAGACACTGTTTAGGAGGTTTCTGTGTGACTTAGAAGACTGAAGGACTCCATAATATAGAATCCCGAGTGAAGCGAGGGTTCTATGAGAGCCCTGAGGTCTTCTAAATCACATTGAACCCGACTAAACAATATCTAACAAGTTTAGATCATATAGATTTGTATTGCTAGAGCCAGAGGGCAAAACTTGTAGGTGACTATGAAAATCTTGTAGGTAACTATGAGATATATATATACCTGTCAGTAGCCAATCAAATTGCAGTATTTGTACATGTTGCAGCTCTGATTAATAATAGCTCTGATCTAGTGTGTTTTAGGTACAACATGTATACTCTTTGACATAATTCAGAAGAATGCTATTGCTACTCTTCTTTGGGGGAGAAGCTGGGTGCTTTGGGGGGGAAGCTTCCCCCCTGCCCCCCCTATAGATAGAACCCTGGATTGGCAGCAGCGATAACAGCAGTGGTGTAGTAGTTGGGGCTCTTGTGTGCTGAACAGAATATAGCGGGTTCAAGTCTCGCTTTATACTTTGATTTCTTTTTCACTTCTCAAAATTTTTCTAAGTTCTCGTAGGATCTCTGTTCATAGTGAGATCCAATTTTTTTGGGCAAACATTGCAAAAGCATTGCTTCCTATACAAACATCTGGGATACTTCAAAGGGCCATAACTTTAGTTCTAAGGTGTGAATCCAAAATTTCCAGTGCTGCCAAAGATTAGGTTTCTATCCTAATATTTGGATTTTTGAGCAGCAGTTTTGCTTCATTAGCATATGCAAATTAGAAATATTAGGATTTTTTAGCCTTCTACTCCCATAATTAGGTACAATGATTTCCATGATTATTATCTCAGGATTTGGGGTATGTTCCTTAGGATTTATTGTCAAAAGATTATGGTAGCCCTGAGTTTCCCATGTCAAATCTCATGTTTTGACCCATTCTGAGTGCCCATATAAAAATTAGAGCTCTGTAACTAGAGCTCTGTAGAGCACATACCCCGCGCGCACATTGCACAATCTATAGATTAATTTACTTTCTGTGCATGGCTAATTTTGTGTAGCCTCGTCCCCAGGCCACTCCCACGTTTTCAATGTTACACGCAGAAAAGGGGGGGGGCCTGGTACGCGAAATCACGTGATGGAGAGAGAAGGTGAGAGATGGTCCACAACACCTCGCGGGTCGAAGGTCACTGGACTTATGAGCGCTACGGCTCGCAAATAATAAGAGACATAGAGATATCGCTGTCATACGAGTAAAAGGTGATCCTTCGTAGGCTCAAACAGTATGTTTGTAGTCGATAGAAGGCATGGATAGCGTAGAAACAGCCCGGTTTTGTTGACCTCGATCGACCTACTTTTTGTTCGCGTCATGCCACGTCACGATCGATCATCACGACACGATGCACGTGACTTCGCATACCAGGCCCTCCCGTTTTTTGCGTGCAACATTAAAAACTGGGGAGGGCCTGGGGACGAGGCTAAATTTTGTGAACTTGAGAGAAATAATAAATTATGGAAGCTTATGCTGCTTATAGTTGCCCCAGGGACACTTAAAATTGAAACAGCGCTCTCTGCACCAGGAAGACATGAACTTGTACATATATTTTGTTGTAATAATAGTATAGCTATCTTACATAGTGATTGGTTCCATGGGGCTTCAGATTTCAGTCACTATACACATGTAGACGTCACGAGCATTATTAATTTTAGAACATCGACGATCTTTACCAGTCGTACGCTTGTTAGTTATGCGCATGAGCAGAAAGCACAATGGGCTACATCATGCATTGATGGGCACTGTCGATAGGCGTGGCTATGGTGGCCAGCAAAAAGGCACTATTTGTGACGCTCGTGGACCGTATCCCTCGATTTGCCACACACTGAAGCCAGTTTTTCGCCGAATTCGATTGATTCATTGTGCTTATGAGTTGCTTAGATGCCTACATCTTGATATATGGCGATTTTTGTGCTAACAACGACGACACAACCGATTACTTTACCCCTTGTGCATGCGTGTGGGGTAATTATCTCCCCAAGTGCTCCCAATCCCTCCAAACATTATTTACTGCAAAGAAAAATTTTTTCCTACTCAGTGTGTAACAAGGAGCCCACACAGTACACTAAGCAGAAAAAAATAGTCTGGAAACCTCCACATAATTGAGCTGCCATGGATGCATAGTAGAGCCAATCAGGCAGCCTATATTCCAATTTGACTAACTTGGGTAAAGGTCGTCACATTTATGTGCGCGTGTAGCTCCGCCCCTCACGTAGTGCGTGGGCAGAAAAATTGCAAATGGATGGCTTCCCTATACAAATATACCGGGTATGAGGGAACTTTAAAGTGTTAATTCTAAAGTGTGAATCAAATTTCCCATCCCTAGTTTTATTTGACCCATTCTGCGTGCCTGCCTATATAAAATAGTGGCATAAATTGCTTTATAGACCCCTAAGACTTTTCTTCTTCCCTATCTACTTATCCCTATTTTCTATTATACAAGGAGCGGACACATGCACTAAGCAGAAAAAAATTGTCCAGAACTAAACCACCACATAGCTAGATGCATAGTAGAACCATACAACTCAAGCAGGCATTCTAAACTTTAACTTTGACAAAAATGGATAAAGGTCGTCACGTTCATAGCCCCACCCCGCACGTAGCGCGTGGGCGGAAACATTGTAAATGCATGGCTTCCCTATACAAACATATGGGGATTTATAAACCTCAAAATGCCATTGCATAACTTTAATTCTAAGGCGTGAATCAAAATTCTACACCATTAAATTTTGTGTCTCGACCCATTCTGCGTGCCCGTATAAAAAATATGTCTCCCAATTCCCCCCCACAAATTATTTTCTTTTACTTAAGTGTGTGATTATACTCGTGTACTACTGTGGGAATCCTATGATATCAGTTTTCTGCCTACACTTATACTTATTTCAGTAGTTGCTGATCATAATGTGGCTTAAGTTTGCCTATACTTAAATCCTGTCATTATAAAAACGATGTAGAGTCCAGGCAGGATTCGAACTGGTGTGTGCATTTGACATTGCTTAAAATGTCACCATCTGGACAGTAGCATATACTATAGCTATGGCGCTTCTGTGTTTTGATAAAGACATTTTACTTATGACTTGATAATGAAAAATCTGGAACGTGTAAATTATTTTCTGGTCTTTGAATTATGTCTGTAGCATGTTCTGGGGCTGAGCTGAATTATACTTTTCCTACTGAGGATGTAATTATTTTTATGGGGTATACAAAAAGATTGCGTTATTTAATGTGGCTCTCTAAGTTAGGCTAGCAGCTATACTTACCTTGGAGCACTATAGTACTAAAGGCTTCATAAAGTCACACTGTTTCAAACATGCGAAGCAGTTGCTTCTATTCAGTAATGTAGTGTGAAACTTCATGCATGTAATGTGTAATATATATGTTTGGTTCAGGAGTGGTAAAATTTCATGTATGCATGGTGCCGTAGTTAATCGAACACAACATAATATGATCTAATTTAACGTAAGATATTAGCATTTTACGAATGCTCATAACGTGTTTATATGGAGCAATTGACAATCTTTACCAGAAAAGTGCTATAGTCTCATCCCCAGACCCCACCCCCAAAAGGAGGAAAGGGTCTGGTACACATCGAGCGCTTTTTGGGGCGCACAGGATGCAGCATGTCATGTTATCGTCATAACGCATCGTTTAGGCATGGCAACACATCAGTGGCTCTCACCTGCAGCAATTGGTGGCTAGCGCACGGTGTCACATGATAATCACATGCAAGCCACATGGCGTGAATCTGATTGGTGCAACAGAATTCAGACATGCCAAGTCAGCAAGACCCAAAAAGCGCTCGATGTGTACCAGACCCTTTCCTTCCTTTGGGGGTGGGGTCTGGGCACGAGACTAGAAAAGCACGTGTTCTTCAAAATTGAAAAATTTTTTTCCATACGTAGTATTAGATTAAGTACGGTATATCTAGATTTGTCACTTACGTTTTATACTTTCATGTATGTTCCATGCATGTTGAAATATACTTTCATGCATAGAAGTAGCTTCCATGCATGAAGAAGTAGCTTCCATGCATGAAGTATGCATGGAACACGCATGAAAGTAGCTTCCATGCATGAAATATTATATAAAATATAATATTATATACATGTGAGCGGCGTGCGCTAGCCGGCCAGTGAAAGTGCTAATTTAATAAATACGAGGCATGGCTCTTAAAAATGTATAGCTAGAGATCCATGCCTGTCAACATGACCATCCTCCTCTGCCCCAGACTCAAAGGAGCTGAGGATAAGCTTAAGCTAAAAGCTACTACGTACCGGTATCTATACTATATATGTTCAAGGATATTATAGCTATATATCTTACCTTCTGATTTAAGCCCCATAGGGATTCACATCGCTGCAAGGAGCTATGAGCAGCCAAACAATTATTATACAATTGCCCTTTACACATGCATAATTGGTAACTACATGTAGGGTTTTGATCCGGTCTGCTAAGGGAAACATATTAACCACTAGTCAATTATTTGGATGACCATGTTTCATTTGCAGGGAACAGTTAGAGAGTTAGAAAATCTTAAAGACCATCAAGATAAGGAGGTATAATTGATACAGTGTACAAACAATGGTATCTGAGAATAAAATTTAATTACTTTACACTATCAGTCATCCTAGACAATAATCTATACCTTTGTATGAATTGTACATAATATTAAGACACCGAGGACAAGGGATCTACAGTATTTAGCATCCCGATGGCCCCGAGTGTAGCGAGGGTGTTACTAAGGGGACTGAGGGATGCTAATAAATACTCTGGATCCCATTGGCTGAGGTGAGCTAAGTTATTTCTAAAAGAGTTTTACAACTGTTGCTATAGTAGTACAGCTATTTGCCTTGGAGCTCTCATAATATCATGCAATGTCCTATTGGCCAAAATTTACAAGTAACTAAGTAAAACCTATATACAAGTAACTAAGCTACTTAGTTACCTCCTACTGACCAATCAGATTACAGGAAAGTGGCAGTAAAATTATAATAATTATTATAATATTAGGATGGATGCCCATGCAGTTATTAAAACACGAATGACTTTCTATTTTCATAGATTGAACTATTTCATAAGAAACTCTCAGAATTACGTTGCAACTTGGTTAATCGACGAGCAGAAGTCGAAAAGGTAGATGATAGCTAGCTTACCGTATACGATGTCTTAAAGCATTAGCAGTGATCATTGATATCTAACAGTGTGGAGTGAAGCTGAAAGATTCTGAGAATGAAAGAGGAGCTTTACTCAAAGAGAATATGCAGCTTAAGCAGGTACATGTACATAGGGGTTTTACTGTAAATGCATAATGTAATCTTGTCACTAATCAACTTCATAGTAAATCTCGAGAGTTACATGAGCTTTCAGCGCAAGCCCAGCACACCACAAGAATGCATCTTGCATGGTCAATATGTAGTGGTACCACTTCAGTTACTACTCCTTATTATATAGATGTATAGGCAACAAGCTTATGACTATTTCGTGCTATAGTCGATGTAAGGTCTAAGGCAGGGCCATTCAAAGAATTACAACAAATTTACTTAGAATATTAATGTTCGAGGGCAATCAAGCTTCACTGCGTATTAAAGATTTGATACGTACATGCTGAACACTGATCACTGTGTTATTCTAATGGAACGTAAGCTAAAAAATAATTACAATTTTAACTTCCATGTGACTTTCTGGTAAAGGTCATCACACACTCCATTAATTAAGATATGAGAAATCCAAGAACGTGAATTTTCTTGCGCTAATTAGATCTTGCATTTTATTCACGGTACACTTAAATTTCATGGTCAAGAAAACTATAATAATATGCATAGCAAAATTATAGATCACTGACTTGACTTCACAGAAAGGACCTATACTATGGTGTAGCTGACAACTTCCACCTCTGTGTGCAATGATGGATAGAAGCACAAAACTGCCATACATTGTCCTAATTGCAATATTCTATTAAATTACCATTATCTACATACATGTAATATTTTGAGGTCTTTTGGTTTGGACATTCTTTATTCTGCTAGTGTGTCGGTTGGGAAAACATGCTATCATTATTGATCATTTCATCCCTACACTAGTACTGGCCTGGGTAGATATTATAGTGCTTTGATTTACTGTAATATGCAAGATCTTGTTGATTCATTTATTAGTCAGTATCCATCAGTTTCCATTAATTTTTGTCTGCTATTGACAGGACCTCAATCAAAGTAAAGATGAACACAATCAAACTGAACGTGAGATGGCGTTACAACTTTGTCAGTGTAAAGAGGTGAATTCATCCCAACTTCAAGATCTGAAAGTGAGATAATAGTGGGAATTGTGCATACTAGACAGTAACATTTACACACAGAGGGAGCTACAGTCCTGCAAGGAAGAAACTGTTAAAGTAAGGGAGAAGCTGGCAAAAGTTTCACATTCCTATCAGGTATACATGTATGTGTATATATACTTCACATGCATGTGCATAGCATCCCCAAAAATGTCTCACTGCAAATTAAGCACAATTATGATTTTGTCTGTTTGTCAGTCCACCCGTGACCAGATATGATTAATTAAAGATCTAATTCCCTATGTATACATACCCACAGCTATATCTCCAGCTATTCAATATAGTGTTATGTTGAATAGCTGGAGGTATAGGGCCTGGATACAAACTTAAATACCGTATGGCGGGTAATTTTTGTGGGGTGCTAATTTTCGTTATTTTCGTGGTTGACTTGGCAGTCATGAAATTTTCCCACCCACGAAAATTAATGCCTACGGTGATATGGTACTACGTATGTGAGTCCATGATGATGGGCGTGGCCACAAACATCGTGGCAGCGCAGCCAACACTGCTAATAGCGTCTTCAACACTAATACCGTAGAAACTGGTTGTTAAGCGCATGCGCTTATAGCACGCGGCAGCAAGAAAATATGCGCTCAACAAAAAGTATGCACTTAACAGGAAGCATGCGCTTAATTAAAAGTGCTAAAACACGGTAGGTGGGGCGTGCGTAAAGAATGTGTTGAGGGTAGATAGGCCTACAACGGTGGCCAAGAAGCGACCAGAGAGCGTGATTCTCGACGTTTTCTTCTCCAGCCTACTTCTAGCCTTCTTTCTGGGCTCATGTAACCGATCGCTCGTCGTTCAGCTGGCTTGCTGGGCATATGCGCCTAACAAAGAGCGGTAAAGCTCGCATAAAACTATGTGCTTAATAAAAAGTATGCGCTTAACAGCGAGCAGCGCTTAACAACCAGTTTCTACGGTATTCTTCTATCTCATGCCTTTTGTCCAAGTTTCTGTAGGTATGGCTTAGTAACAAAGAAGATCGCGAGCGCGTGTATCAATTACATCATTGCTTATGCAGCAGTGCCACGCCCCTAGACTGGTTGTTGTCACGAAATTTAAAACCACGAAAATTAATTTTGAGGGCCTTTTCGGACTTTCCACAAATTTGGCCCCACAAAAATTACCCGCCATACGGTACATGTAAGAATGTAGCTGATAATGAGTTATTATCAGGTGACAGCACTTTCATAGATCAATATAGTAGATGTAATTAAATCTTGGCGCACATATGCAAGGGTTACAGTGGAGTGTGTGTGGGTATCTGTTACCATGCTAGCAGCTACATACCTATACATGTATATCCAAAAAATGAGACAATATTGAGATACTTGTAGACTTTCATGTTGTGTGACTTAGCTGAAAATGCTTTATTCAATTATTTTAGTTGCTGGCTAGCTGTCACAATGATCAGTAACTTGGCTTTTCCCCCGAGAAAAAACACACCAATGATTCTTGACATGGTTACAAATGGCAATATAACTACAAACTGTAGTATATGAACCGCTCATGTCATGCAGGCTTGACTCTGACCTGATGACTAGCCTTATCTCCATCCCCTGCATGACTGCATGCTGTATATCAATTGACCGGCAAGCAGCTTGAATCTCAGGCTTTTGCATGATAGTGCCTTATTATTGTATACTATAGTTACTGCACTTTTTCATTCCGCAGTCTCTCAAGGCAGAGCTTGTTCAAGTGAAATCTGAGTATGAACATAAGCAAAAGCAAATGAAGGAGCTGGAAGAATGCTTGGAAGCAGTAATAATATTATATGCCACATTAGATACTGTGTGGCAATACCATGCAACTTTCTCAATTTAGACTTATCTTAAGACATCCAAAAGAGAGCAAAATTTGTCAAGTGAATTTAATTCCCTCAAGGTAAAAGCTGCTAATAAGTTGCATTGTTCATCCAAAATGAATACTATAACATTTTCTGTTAGGTAACACATAGTCAAGAATTGGGATCATTACAAGAACATCATAAGCAAACAACCAGCAAGCTACAACAGAGAATCTCTGAATTACAGGTGCACTAGTACTCCAACAGTTATAATTTAGTCTGTTACTATAGCTCTGTGGGGCTATGTCAATCTGCACTGAGATGTCATGATATCGTGGGAGCATGTATCGTGTATACCATAATATACATGAAATTTTCTAATTAGAGCTAGTGCATTTGCCATATAGGCTGCACTGTACGCCCATGCATCCCAGGTCAATTGACCCACTGCAAAACAATTCATTGACTATGATCGATGTGCGATAATTAATTGCCTATCCTGCAATAATTGTGACCAATAGATCCTCTGGGCCTGCAGTATGATCAATATAGGTGTGACTATGGTGGAAAACAAGATCAATGTACTATTATATGATGCTCATTAAACACACTGAAGCCAGCTTTTGGCCAAATTCTATATGTTTATAAGTTGCATAAGAATGATGACTCACAATAACAACTATAGAATCGATTAGTTAATTTTCCCCTTGCTGTGCGTACACTTTCTGTCTCACATAAAATTCCCATGCCTAGCCTATTGACCACCCATGTCATTATGCTAGCATAGACAGACAGACAATATTTGATTACTTTACCACTTATACATGCATTGTGGAATAATGAATGCACTGATATATTGAAATCACTGCACGCACAGCTGCTGGTGGCTTACATATGATGCTAGTTAATCACTTTTCTCACTGTTGCAAATGTTTCACCATGTTCTTGCTGCAATAGTCCCAGCTGCTGTTTCGGTTGCTTCTCTTTCTCAGATTTGGTTGCCTCAGATGGCAGGGGAGGCAGAACAGGTGGGGAAGGGGGGCAACCATCCCCCCCCCCCCCCCCCCCCCAAGGTGGAAGGTAGTAATATCGTATAGCAGGTAATTTTCGTGGGGTGCTAATCTTTGTTATTTTCGTGGTTGACTTGGCAGTCACGAAATTTTTCCATCCACGAAAATTAATGCCTACAGTGACATGGTTATGCGAGTCCATATGATGGGCGTGGCCACAAACAGCGTAGCCAACACTTTCCAAGCAATAGTCATCCAGCTGATAGCATCTGTGACACTAATATTCTTCTAAATCATGCTATTTGTCCAAGTCTCTGTAGGTATGGCTTAGTAACAAAGAAGATTACGAGCAAGATTGAGCGCATACATTGATTACATCATTGCTTATGCAGTGCCACATCCCTGGACTGGCCGGTTGCTGTCACGAAATTTAAAACCACAAAAATTAATTTTGAGGGCCATTTCGGACTTTCCACGAAGATTACCTGCCATGCGGTACAATATGACATTGTACATTCTATATACATACTAATATCAAGCTTGTGGGTGTCTATTTGACTGATTTTGCTCCTCCAAACTGAACTATAATAGCCCTCATGCAGCCACCTCTGGTCTTGTAGTTACTATTATCTCCGTGATGATATATAGTGATGGTATTAAACTGATGAAACCTCCATGAAATATGCACCAATGAAACTTCTTTGCAATAATATGATAGGATTACTGTCTACATTCATACATGTATCTATATCATGAAACCGCCATGTAATTTATTAGCTGTTTCATGCACATGAACCTTACAATAGTAATTGGTCATCACATAGAGTCAGTAGACTCTCTTATGTAGGTCATTGTAAAAATGTGAAAGTATAATCACTAATTGGTTCATTACACACTAAGCGATTTCCATTATTGGGACTTTGAGACTGTAAGTTTTATATGGGCACGCACTCAGCCATGCAGAATGGCTCAAACTCATGTGCCAGGCAGAAAGCACATGGTGGGTAGTGTTGACAGGCATGGCCAATAAGATGAAGTATTTGCGACATTCATGGACCTTGCCAAATGATTCGCATAATGAAGCCAGTTTTTTGACAATATTGATGGATATGCTGTCTTACAAGTCGCTCAGATGCCTAGATCTCCATATCTGGCGATTTTTGCACTGATGACGACAGACAAAACCGATTACTTCACCCCTTGCACATGCGCGCAGGCTAAAAACAATTAAAGGATGATATCGATGATAGTGCCAAAAAGTACATGAACAAGATTTGTGGGACATGTATCCACTATACATTTCTTTTCTCAATAATATATCTTGATACTGATTCCCACACAAGAAAGACCGTGTCCCTGATATTGGGTACCTCTGATTCAGCATGTTAGTGCTATACCCTTCTATATTCTTGATTCTATGTATGTAGGAGATATCCATAGATATACATATAACATATTATAGTCAGTAATATTAATGATTGTCGCGTTAGCTACTGGTTAGTTTATATTCCTGCCACGATAGCTACTACTCATTTTTCTGGGCCTGGGAATGAGGTTAGTCACTGATTATGAGCTAACTGTGCACTGAGGGACCATGCCTACAGTTGTACGTTAGTCTTGTGACCCAGCCCCCTAAACGCACGCGAAAGGGGGCTGGGCCACGAGACTAAGTTGTACGTCTGGCTAGGAACAATGACAAAATTTAATGTGCTATGACTTTTACACGCACGCCCAAACTTCGGCTCATCATCCTATATTCATAGATGGGTTTAGGATTATATTACTAGTGTAGATTTCTCATCCACTAGTAGTGGCTTATCACTTAGTAATGCAGTACTGCAGTGCTATTGCGCCATTAACTTTGCAATTATCACACACTCAGATACAATTGGCTGATGAGCAATCAACAGTGAGAGCCATGAGAAGGCATCAACTGCAGTTGTTTGGTGACCAGCACAAGATGTTACAGCATGACCTGACCAAGTAAGCATGCACCTTCCATGAAGTCACACTTCTCCAGAGAATTGCGATCAATTGTACATGTACGTAATGCATGTATAGCCAGAAATATTGGCAGGAATTAAATTGGCGGATTTAAGTTGGCTACGGTTTGAAATATATAGCAAGACACTTTGTATTGCAGCAACTCCCAAATTCTACAAGAGGCGAAGCATCAGCTAGCATGTCTGAGACAATCCCATAGATGCAAAGCCCAGAGAGCATGAGGCTTGGCTTACACCTCATACCCCATAAACACAGCAATGTCAGCAACAGGGTCAACCCAGCCCTCCCCTCTGCCACACTGCAGATTCAGACATGAGTGGCTCGTGCATGTATGCATGCACTCCTGGAACTAAGTCCACACCACATACATGCACTACTAATCGCTACCATTGTCAGTAGCAGGTGTCTGACTTATATACTTTGATAAGATGCTAACGCACCTTCGCTGCTGGCATTGACTTACACTGTATTCCACATGCCACTATGCTTGATGCCCTTAAGTTAGCAATGAGCGATACTGGAATTAATGTTACACTGTGCGGATACTAATAGCTATTGTGCCATTGCGTCTGCAATAGGTGGTCACGGTTGTTGTTATGCAATCAGCAATCACAATTAACCTTAAAAACCACGCCTGAATAGTGCATTATGACAAGGCCATATCGTATCTAATTTTAAGCCTGGCTAAGTATAACTTCGTATGGCATGCAATAATGGCGTACAGGGATCCTTATGAGTATAGCTTGCAGTAATATTATTATGGGACATGCATACGCCACAATAGTGTTTAGTGTGTGCCTTGTACATCACTAAGTAATGGATTGTGGTAGTCCAGGAGGTATCAACAAAGTGTGATAGCCAATACTCAATAATAATTCTGGCATGGCCAGTATTTCACCCAAGAAGACGAGTTATTGACGAGTTTGATAGCCACCTGATGCTTACGAGGCTCCCTTTGCAATTGAGGAGGTAGTAATGGGCATCCCATCGGAAGTAGAAATCAATGGCATCTCTAGAATTTTGTGCAGTTTCTTGTGATAGGCTATGCCACTAAAATTTATCATATTAACTCGTATTTATGACAACAATGTCATTTACAGAGCATGCACGCTCAGGCTACAAGTGCATTCTGTACCTAGCTTCAGGTCTGAGTTGGCATTAATGTCACCCATGGCCATGCTACTACTTTTTAAGACACATCTAGCTACACGCATATCCACCATTGGGCACAATACCTATATAAGCGGCCTCTCCTAGTGGCGAAACCTTATCGACCATCCTCTCTATGTAGTTGTGTAATCATGTTTATCAGCCCAGCTCTGACCAGTGCTAAGTTATTACAAAGTCAATAACTAGTAACTAGTAAAGGGCGTAACAATTAGTTTACAGAGCAGAGTTAAGCAAGAGATCGAAACTTAGCTGATTAATTCACCTAGTTGAAGGCGCTATACAAACATATGGGAACTTTAAAAAGCCATAACTTTAATTCTAAGGCGTGAATCAAAATTCCATCCGGTCAAACCTATTATTTTGGCCCATTCTGCGTGCCCATGTAAAAATTATGTCCACAAGTGCTCCCAAGGCCCCCATGAATAAAGTTTTTTTGTTTTTTATACTTAGTGTATAACAAGAAGCGGGCACACTAAGCAGAAAAAAAAACAGTCCAGAAACCACCACATAGTTGAGCTGGATGCACTACAGTCCCATACAATGCAAGCAGGCAGCTTAAATGTCAATTTTGACAAAAGTGGGTAATGGTCATCACATTCATGTACGCGCGTGGGCGGAAAACATTGCAAACGCATGACTTCCCTATACAAACATATGGGAAAACTTTAAAGGGCCGTAACTTTAATTCTAAGGCGTGAATCAAAATTCTACGCCATTGAATTTCGTGTTTCGACCCATTCTGCGTGCCCATGTAAAAATTACGTCCCCAACTACTCCCAGTTCCCCCACGAATTATTATTATTTTTTTTTCTACCTACTTAGTGTTTAACTACTTAGTGTGTAACAAGTTATCAAGTTATGGACACTCCTTTTTTTCCAAGTTATCAAGATATGGACACACTAAGTAGAAAAAAACGTCCAGAGACCACCACATAATTGAGCTGCATGCATAATAGACCCACGCAATGCAAGCAAGCAACCCAAACTTCAATTTGGACCAAAGTGGGTAAAGGTCGTCACGTTACTGTGCGCGCGTAGCCACGCCCCTCACGTAGCGCGTGGACGGAAAGCAAATGTATGGCTTCCCTATACAAACATATGGGGAAACTGTAAAGTGCCATAACTTTAATTCTAAGGCATGAATCAAAATTCTGTTCCATCAAATTTCCAGGTGCGATCCATTCTGCGTGCTCATGTAAACAGTTTGTCATGAATAGCTTCCCAGAGTCTCAAACATTAATTAATTATTTAATAATTTAAATTTTTCTACAAGCTAAACCACAACCTAAGATAAAAGAATTTTATCAAGCAGTAATTAGTTAACGGTATGTCACCATTTTCTATCATACATGTCTGCTACAATAGGTCAGGTATGTGGTAAGGCAGAAAATCTCAAGTTGCAAATATTGACTACTATAATACTAATGCGTAACATATCTGAGAGTGACTTGGGGCTTGTATACGTAATCATCCCCTAGTCTAGATCCAATGTAAGGAGCATCGCCCATGGAATGTTGTTGGTGTATGTCAACTGCCTTCCTAGCATCACTGGCAGTGGAAAAAAAAGATGGAAAAAAATTGGCCCCGGGTGAGATTCGAACCAGTGCACGCATTGATACTGGTTGGCAGACACTGAGCTTAACCATTGCACCATCTGGACAGTAGTCATTTCCTTCATACTTTAGTGGTCAGAAACTACTACGACTCTTATTTCAAAATTGAAAGTGAAAATCAAAAATCTGAGACGATTCAATTATTATTTTTGATCCACTCTACATGCTGATATAAAAATTATTGCACAATACCTTTTCCTGTGCTTCGAATGAATTATTTACATTACATTACATTACATTACATTACATTACATTACATTACATTAATTACATTACATTACACGCTCACATATTCTTTTATCTTAGGTTGTAATTAGTGTGTAACTACTTAGTGTTTAATTTTAAGTCATTGCAGTTAATAGTTAAGAAAGAATACTTTGATCTTGCTTTGATGTGGGCAATTACCGGTCTTTTCTTCAGGGGCCACTTCCGGTCGCTAATTACACGCGCATAATCATCCCTGGCTCTTTCTGGACACGCCCACCTTCGACCAAAAATACACGTATGGCCTCTTCGGCCATGCCCCCTCACGATTCGCTAATTGAATTAGCCAATCCTCACGCTCACGCACTTTATGCTACCTTAACTGGTGTAGGAGTCACTCAACCACATCAATCATGTGCACGAGCGGAGCTGACAGAAGGCGCTAGGCCGTGAAACTTTCTGTTTAGGGAGCAAATCTTATAAGCCAGTAAATTTATTGTTGGTAGTAGCTTCTCTGGGCCTGGGAACAAGGATAGTCACTGAACTGACTGTTCTAGAGCTGAGGGGCCGCAGTAAGGTTAATTAATGATGAACTAATGAGGGGTGTGGCTAGGCCCACTATGACTATGCGCGCTCGTCATCCTGGAACCAAGATTGAGTGGAGTTGGCATATTATTTCGAAGACCTAAGGAAAGATAGCTCTATATCACCAACAAAATGAGCAGCACTAGATTGCAAATATGCAGTAAGATATAGACTCGAGTAGTCTACCTGTGGCTCCATCCACCTCCGATTGTGCAGGTTGCAAGTATTGCTAGTTCTGGAGGTAGAGAGCGGACAATGGTGCATGTCATTACTGGACGAGGTGCTGGTATCATGAATACATATATACATGACATGTAAATGGCATCAAATGCAATATAGAAGGCATTCTCCTTGCATCCTGCTTTTATATTTTGAAGATCCATCTAAAAATAATTATTGTGAAACAGAATATGAATACGTAAAGTAAATTCATTGTCCAGAAACTATCTCCAAAAGCTCATTACGGACGGATTCTCCATGCATTCTCATATAATGAGAAAACATTAATAATCCATTAAAAATTAATGGCTTGGTGTGGTCTGAGAAATCTTATATAGCCATGCAATATCGGAAAACAGCTTTTGGACTACAATGAAACAAAAGTGGCATTGAGAGTGGTGCTGTGCAGCTTCTGTGTGGATACACCCCACCAATAATGAGATGCAGATGGTACTTATATTGCCCCTGCATCATGGCAAGTGGTGAGGGATTACATAACACTAAGGCGTCCGTTAACTGCGCATGCCTCTGTCTGGAAATATCCTACCCTACTCAGTCTCTACGTGTATGAGTTAACGGGAAAATCTTGCATTGATGAATTATCCTGAAGAGGAATAAAACAAACATAAAAGACAATGAAATTGTAGGATGAAGTAGGGATAGCAGGGTCGAAAAGTACACAAATAAGATTTGTAGTGATAATCTCATTCACTATACATCCCTACGCTTGCTTTTTGAGTAGGTGCAGGAATTAACTAACCAGGCAGTAATGCGACGTTCGAAGCTGAATAACCCCCTACCCCCTCTATGAGCTTAGTGGAGGATAAGATGAATTTCTCCCATATGCATGGAAAATTCAAACTAAGGATACAGCACCAATTGCAATGAGTCACGATCAACAGGCGCATGATAATCAAAAAAGCAAGTGTATAGGGACGTGCAGTGAATATGATTATCACTATAAATCTTGTTTGTGTAATTTTTGACCCTGCCATCCCTACTTCATCCTTCTATTTCATACTTGTCTAATGACAATTGACACTGACTGTATTTTGGCTCTTAACCACTAGATCATTGGATGATACTGAAATATTGAGGAGAAAGTATGTTGAAGCCAAACAGAGTTATGAAGAAAAAGTATGTTATTCATGCTTATGTATATTATATAAAAAAAACTGTATCATTATAATAGTGGAAATGTTGCAGCATAGATACCATAATATTATACTGTAGAATCCTGCATAAGCCCCCCCTGCATGTTTAGCTCAAGTTCCTGCCCTAACTGTAAAATGTAGATATTAGAGCCCATAATCCAATAGGAACAGTAGCTATAGCTAGCAAACTAGCTATTTGTGTCATCTTATGCCTTACTTTGTCAATTTTCTTGAGTTTTACCAAGGGCTTATAGACCCCGAAGGGGGAGAGGGCATGTAACTGCCATACATGATATATCGATAGTGTACCTAGCAAAATTCAAATCAGACAGTGGTTTGTAACTAATTATAGTAACAGCTGCTGTCTGGATTGCATTAGTGCTATGGACTGATAATGTGGATTTTACTATGGATTTGAATTTTGCCAGGTGCCAGTTACATGCCCTCTCCCCCTTTGGGGTCTATAAGCCATTGGTTTTACCCAGAGAAAGTACAGAGATCGCGTGCCTACACGGCATTGGATGGTCTCTGGTACATGCGTAACGTGGATTGGAAACATAATATAATAGAAGGGCGTGGCAGTGGGCACATCCGTTTTATGGGCGTGGCCAACGAACGGACATATACATTTTATTCCGAGCGAAGCGAGGTTCCCACTCGGGTCCTGGTGACACTTGCATGGTTTCCCGAATTTCGAAAATCTCGCTCTCGGCCTCTAGAGCATCATAGGCCAGCCTTTGCAGTTTATCAACTGTTGATCAGATTGCTAACCTGCTACCGAGTGTCACAAAGCCGTGCAATGCTTCGTCTTGCCTAAGTGTATGTGCCCCATTTGAAAAATTGTGCGCCTCCCTTAAAGCTCGCACTCCACTGTCACAGTTGTGACCCCAACTTCATTACTACTCACAGATTGGCTGACAATCGGCACACTCTTTGAACATGTCAAACTGACAACCTAGCTAAAAATTGGACTTACTGTGTGGGCGTAATGTTGCGTCCGTGGACTTTTTTGCACATATCCTGTAGTCCCTTTGTCAGCTCCTTCACAAACATAGGAGGCGTCTAAAGCCGGTACCTATCCAATACTAAACTTTCAGACTCCTAGTCTTAACTAGCGCCTCGCCAGAGACGGTCAAATAGATCTACAGAACGCAAGGATTTTAGCACCGTCTGGCTCGTATTGAGGTAACCTTGCCCCACCCTAGCTAGCTAGAGCCTCGTGCCTTGGCACGTGCCAAGCACGAGGCTAGCCCCACCAGGCCCAGCGCTCGTCCTAGATCGGTAGCCTATCTAGCCTACTTGCCTTGGGGGGTGTGGTGCAACTACCGCATCCTAACCAATTATTGGCTTGTAATAATAATTAATTGTGCGCTGAGCGAGGAAATTCCTGCACTCACGTGTGTCCCTAGTTATCATAAACGCCTTGAGCATGCAAAGATAATCTTTGGAGCAATGAATCAACAGCGAGCTTTGGTGATGCGGCACGATGTTGCGGGCATGGAAGAATTTCTGGTGGACTCTCCTCGCGTGAAAGAGCTCCTTACCAACTTATTAAAAGAAGCTTCAAAGTTCAGAAGCTATGCAGCTTGAATGTAGTCTCGCGGAGCCAGACCCTTACCCTCTCCCCCGCGTAAGGGTCTGGCTCTGCGAGACTAGCTTGAATGGTCCTTTTCAACGCTAAAGAGGAAGGTGAGTCCGTTTTGTATGATGGCAGCTACACACGATGTCGATTGATGAAACTTTATGTACAGCTTGAAGAGGTAACTACAGCAGTTGGAGGAGCTACATGCATGAATGCAGGTGTTGGGGAGATAATGTAGACCTACGCTGTTCAAGTTTCAGGCATACGTGCTCCCCCAATTGCTGGAACCCACAGTGCCAAAATCGGAGGAGTGACAGACATGGTACTGTGGCAGTGCATTGTTGAGAGGCTCTTTAAAGAACAAATAGATAAGAGGGTTATTTCTCAAGCTCAAGTCAGTCAGAGAGCTCGCTTGACTTCGACAGATTTAGAGACAAATGATGATAGGTATGCTGCAGGGTTTGTTATCAGGAAGCTCCTCCAGAAGTATAGCATGAAGAAGACCAGCAAAGCTTATGACTTGGTTGACTGCTTGGAGGGCATGAAAAATACTGAAATGGATGATTTGGAACCAGCACTGAAAAAATCAAAGAAATGGATTGAAACCACAGATATAATAGGTTCGGAGGTTTATGCTACATCAATAACTGTGCATATCGACTCTTTGAATCGGTTGAATGTGCATATTACCCAATATTGATGGAGAATGATAACCTAGCTCGGTATTCAATTGCTCTCATAACATCTGAAGATCTGATGTGCAGTGCTTGTGGTAAACTGTAGCAATGGACATCTCGGATGACAAGGACTTGTTTGTAGAAATGATAGAGGAATGGGTGAACATGAGAGGGCATTCTATCAGATCCAAGACCCTCAATGACTACAAACAAATTAAGGGAGAAAAGAAGAAGGGTGGGAGAAAAGTATTTAGGAAGGAACTAAAACATGCCAGTATCACTATCTCTGAGGAGAAATGATTCAATACATCAACACACCACAATGCATATTCATGACATTATTTTGTAAATACTGTACTGACTATTATGCGTGTATATAATATCTATGGTTGCAGTTGTCATAAATCAGATGATTGCAGTGAATAACTAGAGCTCATAGAGCACATACCCCACGTGCCATGGCAATATCACCTATGACCATGCCTCTTCTTAGAGACCTCTATTCTTTGAAGTTTAATCTCTTACTATATATTCATGAATAATTTCTTTTGTTGCCTAGACTCCCTATAAATAGTAGAGCAGCTCGAGCATGCGCAATAGACTGCATGAGGTACTAGGTGGGCATGTCTGACATACACGCACAATTTGTAGCTTCCCTGGATATTGCCTAGGGTTAAGAATGAGACAGCTAGGAGATGTTTTTTCACTGTCTTACACCATTTTATCCCATTATTGACCCTACTTTTGCTTAAATGTTGAGATTTACCAACTTTTATGCTGACAGACAACAGACAACAGACGACAGACGACAGATAAACCGATTGCTTTACCCCTGCTGCGCATGTGTGCATGCGGGGTAAGAAGTTAATAATGTACATGCACGTGTGCATGCATGCCCTGCAGTTGCACTTATCATGATCAGTAAACATTGACAATGGGTGTTGCATAAACCAACTACACCAAAGGTACCACAAAATTCCATATAAACTAGTGGTGATGAAAATCATCTGTGTGGGACGAGCCTTCGCGAAAATTAAGTTTTCTTTGATAGCACGCTGGCACGATCAAACTATAACAGTATGTCAGTCAGTTGCATGCCAAGCAAGTGATACCAAGTAATAGCATAGCTAGGCCTGAGAAGCTAGTACCATGAAAGTATCATAGCTTGCTAGTAGATATAAATAGTAGTGTCAGAGTGAATAGTGTATTCTCTACATGCTAGTTATGACCATCATGAGTCCAAGTACCTGTATCTGAGCAAGGGGACAAGCTTCAATACAGTGAGTCACCTTCATGCTAATTAAGGCCACTCCAATATGATTCATTGTTTCCCCTTTCATCTAGCCAGACTGTTCCCACTGCAGCGTTTCAGGGCTGCCATAATCTTTTGATAATAAATCCTAAGAAACATATCCCAAATCCTGAGATAATCATGGAAATCACTGTACCTTATGGGAGTAGAAGGCTTAAAAAATCCTAATATTCCTAATTTGCATATGCAAATGAAGCAAAATTGATGCTCAAAAATCCTAATATTAGGATAAAATCCTAATCTTTGGCAGCACTGGCGTTTAGTTACTGAACGCTGCAGTGGGTGCGGTCTGGTATCAAGATCAGAAAGCCTGGTCACTATATATACGTATTAGAGCGCCAGCAACATTGACGACCTTTGCCAAAGCAAACAACAAGACAGACAACAAGATAAGAACTCAGATTGCATGCACGTGTATGCGCATGATGACCACTACCTTACGCATTCAAATCCCTCCTCATCACCCCACAAATATATATATATTACGTATATGTAGAAACTGGTTGTTAAGCGCTGCTCGCTGCATGTTAAGCGCATACTTTTTATTAAGCGCATAGTTTTGTGCGAGCTTTACCGCTCTTTGTTAGGCACATATGCCCAGCAAGCCAGCTGAACGACTAGCGATCAGTTACATGAGCCCAGAAAGAAGGCTAGAAGTAGGCTGGAGAATAAAACGTCGAGAATTACGCTCTCTAGTCGCTTCTTGGCCACCGTTGTAGGCCTTTCTACCCTCGACACGTTCTTTATGCCCGCCCCACCTACCGTGTTTTAGCACTTTTAATTTAGTGCATGCTTCCTGTTAAGCGCATATTTTCTTGCTGCCACGTGTTATAAGCACATGCACTTAACAACCAGTTTCTATGGTATTATTATATACATATAAAACCGCTTCCTGTCTCTGGGGCTAGCCCGAATTAATTAATTCCTTGTGGATGGACATCTCTGTGAAATTTGCACCTTCAAAAATTTCCTGCTATACATAGTATCACAATCTGTGACATCTAAATACTTTATGTAGGAAGCAAGCCTTGAAGAAAAGGTTTCGGAGAAGCTCAGGGAAAGAAAAGAAAGGTACCTTATAAATGAAGCATTATATATAATATTGTGCAAAAGCCTTGGCACATGCTTGTCTATAGGCCTATAGCTTTTAGCGTAGATGCTTGCTATCATGACATGAACTGGAGTAACTACAGGAGTATATGTGCCCAGTATGACATAATAATATTATACCACTCACCATGGCCTAGCTGGATAAACATGCATGCTAATGCATGTCATCATCATGACTCAGCAAGTAAGCTATCAACTTAAGCCATGCCTATAGCCTACCCTAGGCCTGGAGTCAAAGAAATTCAGACAATCATCGCTTTTAGTTCATGGTTGATATACGGTGCCATTTGTAGTCGATCATTTCAAGAACCATTTTGTCGATCATCGTGGTATAGGCAAATAACGTCATACGTATACATGTATCTCCTACATGAAGTACAATATATATCAAATTAAGCCTGCACTTTGAACGTACCGTATAGCCGGAAATATTGGCGGGCATTAAATTTGGCGGTTGAGCCCAAAATCGCTATCGAAAGAATATTGGCGGATTTAAATTTGGTGGTTCGGTACGGGATCGCCATATGTATATATGCGAGTAGGAAATTTTGGCAGATTTTAATTTGGCTGTTGTAATAATAGACAGCCAAACCGCCAAATTTAATTCCCCGCCAAATTTTCCGGCTATACGGTATACAGTCGAGCCTCCGAACAAAGGACACCTTGGGAACGGGCCTCTTGTCCTTTGCTCGGAGGTTGTCCCTATCTTGGAGGTTCATGATTTTTCAATCCATTTTGATTGTATTATCCTTAACAAGTTAGTAAATGCACTGAAATATATGATAAGAGCAGTAGAGGTGATAATCAAGTGGTTGGTATATTCTGTTTTCAGTGTCAACATAGCACAGGCTGAATTTTTTGTTTCTGAAGTACTGGCTACTCCAAAATCGTTATCGAATATTATTATCGCGCATGCGGCATAATATCGCGGCCGCCTAGATTGCGGCAAAGGTGGGCGTGGCATCATTAATTTAAGGGCGTGGTTTCCGGATGTCCGCTATTTAGAGGCAGTTTTGCATTGAAAAGTCACGGCTTGGATCTTGAGTTTGTCTGCTGTCCGGAATCGAGAAGCGTCCGCTTCTCGGAGGTTGCTAATATACTATAACTATGCTAAATTCAATTGGTAACATGGCACTTGTCCACTGTAGAGAGGTTGTCCGCTTCTCGGAGGGTCCGTTATCAGAGGCTCGACTGTACATGTACTGTTCCATGCAGGTATGTGTCTGCTAGTATGGTAACAGATAGACACACAGAATGACTACACTGTAATCTTCGTCCAGAGGCTTACTTATATTACTGAGACGTTTCCATATGATGTATGGTAGGAATATTATATTGCAGAGTGTGCATAGCGATTAAGTCATATAATTTAGTGCAGAATTACTACTTGCTTCTTTATGTGCTTTAGACTTTCAAAAACTTAAATTTCTAATTATAAAGCCCGCTAGCGTGCTTTATAGTCAATTTAATAATGTCTATGCAATATTGGCCATATTGAGCACGCTGTACATGTACCGGATATAAAGCACGGACGGTGCCTTTGATGCTATATGGCTTCATACAATAATTATCAATTGATATTTAGGATATTATTGTAATTATGTCAATCGACTCAGATCGAATCACTATTATGTATTCTTGCCCAATTTTATTAGCCATTCCAGCTGTGCACGCATTCTATTCCTGCATACCATAATATTACCATAGAATCCCGCGATTACGCCGCCCCCCCCCCCCCCCCTTTGTGCATGTTAGCATTGGGCAAAGTGGGGAGGGGGCTTATATGTGGGATCCTTACATTTCCATGTGACGACCATTACCGATCGTTGAATGCCACGTGGGCGCACGATCCCTACTAGTCTCGTCCCCAGACCCCACCCTCGGGTCTGTAGATCCCTAGCCCTACATGCAGCGCATCTGACCCATTGCACGTGACGTCACGGGGCGCGCGCAGGACAAACTGGAACCATTTTCTATGGCAAGAATGTACAAAGGCTGCCTTTGCCGCTCGTTTGCAATGAAGGTAAGCATCCATTTTTCTCGTGGTTGCAGTATGTTTGACTAACCACAGCGTGCTTCGAAGTATCGTTTTGCTGGCTGGCGTCCATGCACAACGATAGACGACAGCCAGCAAAACGATAGAGCAATAGCACCACTTTAATAGCGCTTGCTAGTACAAGTTTACATAGACACTTGTACTCCAAAATGGCGGCCATTGGAGGACAATTTATGGAGTTTTACGGATTTTTCTTATACGTGCAATGGGTCTATTCTTTCTCTGGCTATTTGATGGCCAAAATTCAACAAAGTAAGGCACAAATAGCTAGTTTGCTAGCTGTAGCTACTGTTTTTATTGGCTTATAATTATGGGCTCTAATATTTACATTTTATAGTCAGGGAGGGGGGGTGCATACGTGAGATAAAACTACCTATTGTAGTAAAATTGCAGGAGGGGGCTTATGCGCCAGGGGGGCGTATTTGCGGGATTCTACTGTATTCCAATAGTCCAATCCAGTTTAATATATGCAAGAAATTAGAATGGAGCGATCAATAACCTTGCAGAAAAATACACATTTTTCAAATTTTTCCATGCGCTCTAGTTAAAATAAGTACGGTATATTATACCATATATGGTGGATAATTTTCGTGGAAAGTCCGAAAAGGCCCTCAAAATTAATTTTCGTGGTTTTAAATTTCGTGACAGCAACCAGTCTAGGGGCGTGGCACTGCTGCACAAGCGATGATGTAATCGATGCACGTGCTCGATTTCGCTCGCGCTCGTAATACCTACAGAGGCTTGGACAAATAGCACGAGATAGAAGAATAATAGTGTCGAAGACACTATCAGCTGGATGACAATGGCTACTGTTGCTTGCTAATACTGGGATCAAAGTGTTGGCTGCGTTGCCACGATTTTTGTGGCCACGCCCATCATCATGGACTCCGTAGGCATTAATTTTCGTGGGTGGGAAAATTTTGTGATTGCCCTACTCAAAATGGAGCGCCTGAAACATGCATGTTTCAGCACATTTCATGCATGGAAGCGACTTTCATGCGTTTTCCATGCATGTTTCATGATAGTTTATGCATGGAATATACTTTCATGCATGTTTCATGCATGGAAGCTCCGTCCAAGGGTTATTAAAATATGCCTGTAGCTGTACTATGTATATATGCACACATAATGGAATATCCCAGTATCATGGAATGCGCCTGTACTATGCTTGGAATATGCCTGTATCACGCATGGAATACGCCTGTACCACGCATGGAATACGCCTGTATCATGCTTGGAATACGCTTGTACGACGCATGGAATACACCTGGAACATGCAGGTTTCATGCATGAAACATGCATGAAATTTAGGCACCAATCCATGCATGTAACATACCTGAAAAACGCCCCAAATCCCTGCATGTTACATGCATGTTTCAGGAATCATGCATGTAACATGCATGAAATTTCGAATTATTCAATAATTATTGTCACTGGAAATTTCATGCATGGAAATTTCTGGATTTGGGTGCATGAAATGTGCTGAAATATGCATGTAACATGCATGTTTCAGGCGCTCCATTTTGAGTAGGGTGCCAAGTCAACCACGAAAATAACGAAAACTAGCACCCCACGAAAATTACCCGCCATACAGTACTCTTGTAAGAGTGGATAAGATAGAGAAGAGAGCATCTAACATTTGACTCCAGTATAATATTACCTTGCCTGTAACAGCTTTTTGAAATACTAAGTACACATGCATATGTTTAGTACTACCATTATACTATACAAATATCTGTCTGCATGGTGATCTTCGTACAACAAAATTGGCTTTTTAGCAGTTAGATACTGGTACTCTCTTCACCCTCTTATTGTACTCTTGATTCCGGTGATTGTTGAAATTAGAGGCTACTTCCCATGATTAGGTAAAGAGTGTTGGATAAGTAGGTGTTAAATTTATCTGCATGTGTATTTAAGTGACAGCTCTAAGTCTCTTGTACTGTATTACAGTCTTCATCAACAGCTGGCAAAGAGTCAATTGATACTTCACCAACAAATTGAGGATTATGAGGTACAACATAATAATATTATTGTTTATGCATGGCCCCTAGGAATAGCAAAAGGCTCACTTAAAGTTTGCTGCACCCAATTTGGTATATTCTTCCATCATAATGTACCTGCACACATGCATGCATGCTAATAGGGTTTCATCTAACAACAAAATTTGGGGTGGAACCGCGATATACGAGTGGGCATTTATAGTGTGCCAAATGCAAATATTTTGGGACTTCTTTTTTAGACGAGTTTTTTTTAGGAGAATTTCTTTAATTTAATTCCGGCCTCCAGATTGCTTCAGGTAATTTTTGATGAAAAAGAAGCTTATTCTAGTGGTTTGATTATTGGACTATCACAAAATAAATGGTCCCCGCTACAAGTGGTCCCCCCCAGACCATCCGTTTCCGCTAAAGTTGGTCCCCCATAGTCACAGGCGGTCCCCCTTGCACGAGGGTTGGAACATGCAATACAAAGCCTGCCCAAAAGCTATATTTGTTTGGAAGCATACAATGCTTCAACAAACTTTTAACTTCTAAGGTGAGTTTGCTATCTTTTACCCAGCAGATTTGGAAAAAAAACAACTGAACTTTGGCAGGATGATATATATATTACTGTATTTATTCTAATATAGCTGCGACTACTATTAATTTCAGGCTTGCTGGAGTGTGGCTATTAATCGAGGGCGGCTTTTATTTTTGAGCGATACCGCTTGGTGACATTGACATGATAGACTAGTTTTCAGGACTGATTTCGAATATTCGAGCTATATTATGATAAGAAATAAGCAGCAGAACGAAGCCAGGTTATTTTTCTGCCACGTTTTTGCCTCGAACTAACAATCATTCACAAGCTTACCGCAGGAATGCAACATCACTATGCATGCTGTATAAGCTATGCAATTGCGCTGAACAATCTGATTCAAGTTTTGTATAACCATCGGTTGCAATTGTATGCAATCGCAGCCATAGAGACCAATCAGGTACCAGCTTTGCATGGCTATTTCAGCGCACACCATAAAACAAGAACAGAGTATTCGGTCAAAGCTCCTTTTCACTCCTTGAGAGTGGGGTTTAGGATGACACTAGAATTGGTGTGGAATTTTTAACAATTAAATGACTGGGAAATAATTCAAGAAACTGCAGTATTCTTTGATAGTGGGAATACAGTAACTACTTATATCGAGGCAAAGAGAACTGTCTGAATTTATTGAGCTCTCTAGAGCACTTACCCAGCGTGCACTGCATAATAATAAACTCACAAGTGCGTCAGTTGGTACAAACATCACAATCCATAGGCGGTGGAAGAAAGTTTGTTTTGGAGGGAAGAGCAAATATTACAGCAAATACTGGTAATAGTATTAAAAAGATAGCACACTTAAAATTAATTTTTAGGGCCTCACAGTTCAAAGATCATTCATGGCCATGCTATTTTCAGAAACAAAAAAATGTTGGAAAATGTGCACTGTGATTGATACTTGAAGCTATTTGAGGCAGTTTTTGTGGGTATCTTGATGTATTTGCTATGAAACAAGCTACTTTAATTTGTGTTGTCACTATTGTTGGTAAATGCATTGTGCTTTCTGTTCATGCGCACAACTACCGTATTCGCTCGATCAGACGCCGCGGCTACTATTTATTTCATCGCCCGAGTTTGTGCGGCGTTTATTTGAGAGTGGCGACTATTCGAGAGAGGCGTTTATTAATACCAGTAGCTAGCTGCCAGAGAGGCAATCCTTAGAGAAACGGTCGATTGACACCACTGATCTAGGAGATTCTGGCCCCTTTGCTGATGTAGAAGAAGGTTAGAACTTGTTCTAGACGGTTTATTGTGTATCTGCCATCGAAAAAACGAGTCGCGAGGCATGTCCATGTGCTGGTGACACCGTATTCTCGAATAGTAGGCGTGGCGCGGCTACTATTCGAGAGCGGCGACTATTTCGTTCAGCACTTTCGGAGGTGCAGCGACAATTCGAGAGTGGCGTCTGATCGAGCCAATACGGTATATAATAAATATATACCATAGTGTCCCGGGCAAGCGCCCACTCCTGGGTAAGTGTCCACGCACCTCATTTCAAGGGGACAATAATATAGCAACTTCTATATGAACATATGGAAATTATGTCCTGGGTAAGTGCCCATGTGGGCCAAAATTGCAATGCATTTTTAAGCACCCATGGGCGCTTGCTTACCCAGTGATATGAACTGGTAAAGATTGTCGAAGTGTTTCTCATGACATATATAGCACGTATATATACTGTTTGGCTGCTATGTATCCATAACCGGATCCGCTGAATCAGATCATGACTCGCCCCTTGCTAGGAGCTGACTTTGTACGCTCCAACTCCCTCCTCATTGATCTCAAAGGTAATTAAGCGACTTGTGGATGCAGCAACTTCCCACTCGGCCCAACCACAGCTCCTGCTCCCCATCTTGATGTCATCTCCACATCCACCAACCAGTATGACATGCTGCTGGCAGAGTTTCCGGATATCACAACACCCAACTTCGTTCAATCTCCTACCAAGCATGGTATAGAGCACTTCATCATTATCAGAGGCCCGCCTATTCATGCTTGGGCCTGCCGCCTACCCCCGGAGAAGTTAGCAGCTGCCAAATCTGAGTTTGACAGAATGGAAGCCATGGGCATCTGACACAAAGTGTGCGAGTTGAGAGAGATATTATTCTGGTTGTGCAGTAGAATCCATGGACTTTATATACAGAGGCTAACAGCCCTAGTCTTACACACAAGAGACGGTACAATTAAATATAATTAGTGTTCAATAGCGCAGCCAGGGCTACATGTTCAACAGAATATTTATTTCTTTTGTCACATCCCTCCCTCCTCAGTTTGAGGTTGGTGTCCTTGTGACAGCCCATCAGTATTCTGGTGTTTGGTGCCGGGCCTATATTGGACCTCAAACTTGAACTGTTGTAGACATACTGCCCACCTGGTCAGTTGCTGGTTGGAACTTTTCATATTCTTCAGCCAGGTCAGAGGTCGGTGATCCGTCACCAAGGTGAATGGTTGCCCATAGAGAGAGTGTTCGAAGAACTTCAAGCCCCAAACTACCGCTAAGCATTCTTTCTCAATGGTGGAGTGCCGGGTCTCTCTTGGCTTCAGCTTCCTGCTGGCATAGGCAACCAGATGTTCTTCTCCATCTTCGCCTGTTTCGTTGAGCACGGCCCCTAGACCAACATCTGAGGCATCCGAGTGGACACTGAATTGCTTGTTCACCTCAGGAACTTTCAGGATAAGTGGCTTTATCAGCTTGGTCTTTAGGTTTTGGAATGCCCGTTTACACTCTTGCGTCCATAACACTCGCTCTGGCTGCCTTGGTCAGTGGGGTGGCAATTGTTGCGAAGTCTGGGAAAAATTTGCGGTAATAGCTGGTGAGGCCGATGAAAGAGTTAACTTCGGATTTTGTTTCCGGTCTCCTAGAATCTTTCACTGCCTCAAGCTTATGTGGTTCCGGCAGCAGCTCACCATTCCCAATAATGTGGCCAAGATAGTGGACTTTGTTTAGGCCAAACTGGCACTTAGGTACGTAGCTTGAGTGTTAGCCCTGCTTGCAACAAGCAGCTAAACACCTTACGCAGATGTTGAAGGTGCTCAACCAGAACGACTGGTAAAGCCCAGGCGCTAGCCGAGGGCTAGCTCCAACATCTTATCAATCTCCTTCTTTACTACTTCTCTCATAGCAAGTGGGACTCTGTAGGGAGCGTCACTGACATCCACAGTGTGCTCCGTAACCGTTGTGCGACCAAGAGTGGTGCCAGAAGTGGACCTCGCCATCTTTTTTCTCAACCAGAACAACTGGTAAACCCCAGGCGCTAGCTGAGGGCTAGTTCCAACATCTAATCAATCTCCTTCTTTACTACTTCTCTCATAGCAAGTGGGACTCTGTAGGGATGCAGCGGTCTGATAGGCGTAGCGTCACCAACATCCAGTGTGCTCCATAACCGTTGTGCGACCAAGAGTGGTGCCAGTGACCCCGTGGGACTCCTGTAGTAGCTTCTCTATTTCCAATGCTTGGTCTGTGGTGAGGTGAGTGGTTGCTCCCCTTGGTAGCTCCTGTTGAGAGCTCGTCTCCAGTAGATATTCTTCCTCCAGCTCATCATCGCCGTGGCAGTCAGTGTCCTCTGTGCCAAGTGCTGTGATGTGGAACTGTCATCATGGTGCCATTTCTTTAGAAGGTTAATGTGATACACTTTCCTCTCCCGTCTTCGGCCTGGTCTCCGTACTTCGTAGTCGATAGGAGTGACTTTCTTGGTGATCTTGTATGGTCCTGACCATTGTAGCTGGAGCTTATTCTGCCTGATAGGTAGGACAAGTACTTCATCTCCCACCTCGAGTGACTGCACTGTCACCTTCTCATCGTATGCTCTCTTCTGTCTCCGCTGAGCTTTTTGGAGGTTGGCCTTCACCAAGCACGCCATTTCTTCCAGACGTTCTCTCATCTGAATCAAGTGGGTGACTTCAGTAGTCTTCTCAGACTCCTCCTCAGCCCACACCTCTCTGAGAACATCCAGAGGACCCCGCACTCGTCTTCCATACAAGAGTTCAAACGGAGAAAATCCGGTCGATTCCTGGGGGGCTTCCCTGTACGCAAAGAGCAAATATGGAAGATACTCATCCCAGTCTCCAAGCGTGGGTGACCATCTTCTGTAGATCAGTCCGCCACAGTAGAAGAATGTTGCCCTTCCTTGGCCTGCATCCCATTTCTGTGATGATGCCAGCTCTCTGACCTTCTGTAGGGTTGGGTCAGTCAGTTGCCAGTCTCTCAGCTGTAGGGGTGTTGCTTGCAGAACCTCATCATGGCTGGACCATTTCCCTCCCGGCTTTCCATCTCTGATTGAGATGAACCCTCCAAGCCTGGCTGCTGACCTACAGCTCCTATGTGTCACAGTAGAGGGGTCATCACGTCTCATCACGACATCCACTGGTACATTTGGGACCAGTTGATGCTTATCTCATCACCATGTATGCACTGCACTCTTACGGTTTCTTGACTCCACTTGTCTGGGTCCACCAGACTTGCTCTTGCAATGGACACCTCACTACCAGTGTCAAGGAGAATCTGAACATCCTTGCCATCCAGTTGACCTTTCCTTAGTGCCAGTGGAGTAGCCATCAGTACTGGACTATCAGCCCTTTCACTACCTTGTGTCTTCCTGTTTGGGCAAGAAATAGTAATATGACCATACCTTCCACACTCCCAGCAGAGAATGTCTCCCTTGGAGTTCGTCTTGCTGCGCTGGATTCCCGGCCCTGCTCTGGGTGGTGGACCTTGAGGCTTCATCTTTCCCACATATGCCCCACTACCAGCATTTGAAGTCTGATCTAGTCCTTGCTGCTGCCGCTGCACAGCTCCACCCCTGCTTGCCATACGAGCCAGCTCATAGTTATCCACCATCTCGGATGCCTCCTTAATGGTCTTAGGCTTGCCCTCTCTCACTCGAACAGCCATGTCCTTTGGCAGTGCCTGCAAAAATTTCTCCAGAAGAACGAGCTCTCTCAGCTCTGTCCCTTCAGCAGCCCTCTCCCAGCGTCCCAGAAGATCAGCGAGTCATTCTCCAAAATTGTGGTATGACTCAGTTGGCTTCCTTATCTCCAACCTGAATCTCTGCCGATACGTTTCAGCATTCACATCATACCGCTTGAGGATGGCTGCCTTCACCGAGTTGTAATCTTTTGCACTTGCCGGTGCAAGCGCTGAGTAGCTGTCTAGAGCATCGCCTGAGAGTAGGCCCGCTAACTGAGTGGCCCATGTCTCCTTAGGCCACTCCTGCTGGGTAGCAACTCGCTCGAACATGTTGAGATAGCTCTCTACATCATCTTTCTCTATGAATTTCTGCAGCAAGGGCTTGGGTAGTTTCGCTGTTCTGCGAGCTTCCTCTGCCACAATGTGCCCTCTCTCCTGCTGCTCACTCATTCTCACCATTAACTCTCTCTGGCACCCTTGCTCCACTGCTCCTGGTGTTGCTGCTGGCCTTGCATCCAGGCCATCTGCTCCTGCTGCATTCTCAGGATTAGCTCAAAGAGCTCTCCTGTTGAAGGGCCTGTTGGAAATCCTCCCCGTACTCCAGGGTCCTTAGCCTCATGTACCACCTCTATCAGGGCTGCAATCAGCTCTTCTTTCTTCTTTGTGTGGATTGCAGTGTGCCTCTCAGCACACATCTCTCGTAATTTCTCAATGGTCAACCCACATAGCTCCTCTCTTGTGGCCATAATCTCTCAGAGCCTTCTTCATCAGTGAGATATTACGAGGCTATCCCACCGCTGCCACCAAAATGACACACAGTGTGCGAGTTGAGAAAGATATTATTCTGGTTATGCAGCAGAATGCATGGACTTTATATACAGAGGCTAACAGCCCTAGTCTTATACACAAAAGACGGTACAATTAAATACAATTAGTGTTCAATAGTGTTCAATAGCGCAGCCAGGGCTACATGTTCAATAGAATGTTTATCTTTCTTTCATCATAGCATCATACGTAGGTCATCCAGTTCCTGGGCATCACCCTTACACATGGTGCCGAAATCTTCTGGGGGCTGGTGTCCTTGTGGAGACTACCGACGACTCGATGATGCCACAGTTCCTAACAGATATCCAGTACCCCACATACAGGATTTCTCCGCCCACCTTGCTGGCAAGACTGTATTCTCCAAGGTTGATCTCATCCAAGGCTACCACCAGATTCCGGTGGCTACTGAAGATATCCCCAAAACAGCAATCATTACTCCTTTTGGGCTCTTTGAATTCCTCAGGATGCCATTTGGTCTAAAGAATGCTGCCAAAGCCTTCCAACGGCTGATGGATACTGTCTGTCAGGGCCTGGAATTTGCCGTCATGTACATCGATGATATTGGTTGCAAGCAAGGATATCGGGGCGCACAAGCAACACCTTCACCTGCTGTTTCAGCGACTTCAGGAGCAAGTGCCAATTTGGACTAGACACTCTCGACTTTCTCGGACACCGCATCACTAGCACTTGTATCATGCCACTACCTGAAAAGGTGGATGCCATCACCCGATTCGAACAATCAATCACTATCAAAGGTCTGCAAGAATTTGTGGGCATGGTCAACTTCTACCGCAGATTCCTCCCGGGTGCTGCACAGATGATGATACCACTCTTTGAAGCATTGACAGGGAAGCCGAAGAAACTTGCCTGGAACGATGCAATGGTGAAGGCCTTTCAAGGCACTAAGAAGGCATTGGCAGAGGCAACCCTGCTCACTCACCCTCGTCAAGACACACCAATCTCACTTACCACCGATGCTTCAGACCTGGCAATCGGAGCGGTCCTTCAACAGTTCGTTGATGATACCTGGGTACCTCTAGCCTTTTTCAGCCAGAAGCTACGGGCACCAGAGAAGAAATACAGTGCTTTTGACCGTGAGCTGCTTGCACTGTTCCTGAGTATACGACACTTTCGATATTTTCTAGAGGGCCAACAATTTATCGCCTTTACCGACCACAAACCGCTCACATTCTAAAGCTTCAGAACCAATGTCGGGCCGGCAACAGCGTCAACTCTCGTACAACTCCGAGTTCACAACGGACATTCGACATATTCAGGGGAAGAATAACCCAGTTACAAATACTTTATCGAGAGCCACTATTGCTGAAGTGCACCTGGGGATTGACTAGAACTCCATGGCTACTGCTCAACAACAGGATGCTGAGGTACAAGCCTATCACACTGCAACCTCAAGTTTACAACTTGAGGACATCCCTTTTGGAACACAAGGTATTGCACTCTTATGTGATACTTCTACTGGTTGCCCTAGACCACTTGTACCTGCCAGCTGGAGACGTCAAGTTTTCGACTTGTTCCATGGTTTGTCCCACCCCTCTGTGCGTACTACAAGAAAATTCATCACAGCCAGATTTGTATGGAACGGCTTACAAAAGCAGATAGGAATCTGGGCCAAGCAGTGCATCGCTTGCCAAGCATCGAAGATCCAGACCCACATCAAGGGCCCCCTCGGAAAGTTCAGTGTCCCCAAGCGTCATTTTGATCACATCCACATGGACCTTGTGGGGCCACTGCCACCTTCCAATGGATTCACTCATTGCTCACCATAATCAACTGTTTTTCCCACTGGCCAGAAGCTATTCCCCTCAGCAATACAACTGCCGCCAGTTGTGCTCAAGCCTTAGCCTTTCACTGGATCGCTCGTTTTGGTACCCCGCTCCACATGTCTTCTGACAGAGGGCCGCAGTTCACTTCACAACTATGGACATCCATTTCTCACCTCCTAGGTACCCACTTCATCACACCACAGCCTACCATCCTCAGTCCAACGGCCTTGTGGAGAGGTTCCATCGTCACTTGAAGTCTGCTCTGCGTGCACGTCTCACTGGCCCTAACTGGATGCAGGAGCTACCTTGGGTGCTCTTAGGCATCAGAATAGCACCTAAAGACGATCTAGGGTTTTCCTCAGCAGAAATAGTTTACGGAGCCCCTCTCACAGTGCCTGGGGACTTTATACCCAGCTGTGGACACACACATTCAGATGTCCCACTACATCTTTGGCGACTACGTGACCAAGTCTGTGGCCTTGTCCCTGTCCCAAACTCTCAGCATGGTGCAGTATCCACCTCCGTTCCTCGCAACCTACAGCAGACTGAGTATGTTTTCTTCCGTCGCAATGCTCATCGCACACCTCTGCAGCGACCATATGAAGGTCCATTTAAAGTTGCGCAGCCAGGCCCCAACTAAGCTTCCACAACCATCGCCTAGCCACACAACTAAGGAGCAGCCACAGCGCGCTCGTTCAGGACGTCCAGTCAAGCCCCCACAGCGGTACATCTCGGTTCTGGAGGGGAGTGGTGTAGCAAAAGCAGTCCCCCTGGACATTGATTGTTCCCCCTCTCAACATCAGTTCATGGATAATAGCGGTATTTTATAGATAGATCAGTAGGATAGTGTCAAAAGTACAGTTACTGTTTTGGAGGAGAGTAACTTTATTGAGGAGGGGGAGGGCAGTTTCAACTGGTCTTCTGCTGTGATGATGTCCCATCCTGGCTTTATAGCAGTGGTAGCCATTGTCCAGTTGAGCAAAGATAACGCTAAAGTTGATACATTAACCTTTCATCACGCTCAACCTTTGGTACTCATGTATACATCACTGGATAAAAATCTATCTACTTTTATCAAATGTAGGTTATTCTAAGAGCAGCAGCCGGAGAAGTGGATGAACTAGTGAAGAAAATCGGGAAGAGAGTGCATATTCCAGTAAATATGTAATTGCTTAAGGTGAAGCTTATACGTATACTTGAAAATCTCTATCATGCACACAGGTCTTTCCTACAATTATAGAGAAGGAATCAAGTGCTAAAAATTGGACTGCAGAAATTATGGTAGTGTCATTATAACCAATCTTTAGGGGGAGTTCCCAAGTATCTCATGGGATTAAACACCCCTAGTTCTTAATCTGCCCTTTTTGTGAGTATGGCTGAGCAAGCACCAGCTAGGATGACTGCCCTACATGTATAATATATGTGGAGTGGATAATGTGCATGTACTGGTACATGTATGAAATTAAATTTAATTACCACTGTAGGCCAAGTTTCAGTGGCTGCAGAAGGAGGTGAGTGATGTTGTCGCCATGGAAATTAGGCAGAGGAGAAAGCTGAAGGAACAGCAATTATAAAGCATATGTCAAGTATATTATGTTCATTAATTATATCCATTACAGTGACCATTAATTAATTTCAGGGTCAAATGAATTCTTGAGCAAGGAAAATTATATTATATTATAGCAAAGAATCTTAGCGTGGTCTGTCAAATCACAAGCATAGTATTATTACAGCTATCATTGATATGTACACCAATATTAATATAAACCGCGTCTAACTATTATTAATTTTATTGGTCACTTTGTGATTATAAAGGGTGGGTCATATAGCTATAGTCCTGTATATCTTTGCTGGAACCTAAGTTCTGTATCAACCACTGCAGCTGGTGTAGTCCTTATCAGTTTTGGTTTGATGACTTAAACAGCAATTATAAAGCGTATGTTCATTAATTATATCCATTACAGTGACCATTAATTAATTTCAGGGTCAAATGAATTCTTGAGCAAGGAAAATTATTATGCGCAAAGGAATTTGTAGGTACACATCAAATTCTTATCACCCATGAGATGATCATAACCATAGATTACACTCATCTATAGCAGTCCAAGTCTGACTTTAATTACAATATCATAATAATATTGTATAATAATTATAGGGTTTTCGTGGCTCTAACATTGATCATAAGTTCATTTAATCTGACTGTGTGATCCACAAAGATAAAAAGGTGCATGGCTCAACAATGACAGCATAAGAAGTAATTATTTTTCTAATAATAATATTACAATAATCCTGACAAATTAGTGATTAATAAGATACATGTAATTAACAGATTAAAATATCCATTTGGACTAAAACAGTTCATGTCAAATGCTCTTATAACTCCTTTCTGACATACGTGTGGCATCTGATTATTGTGGATTCTCTTGGAGACCACATTCATCTGTACACATGACATATAATTGCACAGTATATATTATGCTAGTTATAGCAGGCCACAACAGTGAAAGCTTGGGAGTGGTCTGGGGATGAGGCTTTAATTATGCTAGTTACAATTACACATACTACATATATATATTATACATACAAACCTTCACTTGTTTCAGATGAGGCATCTTCAATCCCTACATCTGTGGATTCTTCAAATCCCTTTTTATCTGGAATCTTATCTTCTTCCATGTCTTGCATTCTATCTTCTTCCATCTGATCCACGATCTCATTTCTCTCCATTACCACTTTGAGTTTTTGCTCACTAAGAAAGTCAAATCTCTGCCGTTCTTCATCTGCTAGAGTTTCAACTGTGATGTACAACACAGTGAAGTGCATGAGTGCATGTCTATAATTATAAGCTTGCCATAAGACTTAGTATTATATATACTATAGCTATGGCAAGAAAGTGTATCTCAAATTCCTACATATTCATGACATTATTGTCATGGGAATACCACGAGAGCATAGTGTGTACTTATAGCAAAAGATCAGATACTAAATAACAAATTAAACATAAAGCTTATGTACGTGGAATTTGGCCAATTTCATTCAGCTCCTTGTCAATTTCATATTGCCTGTCCTCCAGTTCCAACTCCTTCACCCTATTAATGTAGGGAATATGGAGTACAGGACAATGTTGCAAGATTAAGCTAACCACAATAAGTATTGTGATCACAGGCAAACACTTACTCAGCCACAAGAAAAGTATACACTTTTAACGGTAATTGAACCAATACTGTATATATGGGAAGATTATTCTCAGCGTGCAATTTTTTTGTGAAAATCAAAGAAAGTCATCAGAATTGATTTTTGTCGTTTTATTATTGTGATTGAAACCCAGTCTAAGGGCAGTACGTGTGTGCTATACCAGCTAATGGACCGTTGTAATATCAATGCATGATCTTCAGCTCATTTAATTTCTTCATTACCAAGCCACTTCTAAAAAAATGACAGTAGAAGCATTGCTTGCTAGTACTGTGAATAGTTGCCCGTATTTTCCACAATATTTTTTGGCCATGCCCCTCACTTCAATAGTTTCCTAGTACGCATAATAATTGGGGTGAGCCTGAGCGAGCCCCACATATTGAATGGGAATGAACTGCATGAATGAGATAGTTGTAAATAATTATCACAGAGTCATTAGACTCTGTAAGTAGGGATGGCCTGGACACTCCATATACATAATACATTACAAATACCCAAATATCTCAAAACAGGTAACTTCGTGAAATTTCTAAGTGTAATCTCCGCATGCATGATTCACTTCTGCATGGGCAAGAGAATTGCAGTCTTCGTGCAGACTGACTCCATTCTGTAGCACACAGTGCATGTGGCAAGCGTTTTCTTGACAGTTATGTAATCGTGATCATGAGTGCATTAATGATTGGATGTGTCTGATACGCCATTTTGTGCATGCTCAGAATGTGCTGCCATGGTGAAGTCATGCATAGCACATAATATACGCTAATTTGTGCACTCATATTTGGACCCTGAACCAGAATGGCAAATTTATCAACTAACTTTAGAGTGAGCTCAGCTACACGTTTTTCCAATCCACTTCTCTCATTTATGAGATTGAGCCACTGCTCCATTAACTCATCCTCTTCAGCAGCTGCACATACATCAACAAGATAATTCCAATACAGCCACAGACAACTGTACATGTGAAATATAATATTACTATCTTTCATATCTCGGAGAGCCTCTTCTATTTCTCTGCCATCCTCTTCAAGCTCATCACGCTGAGTCTCAAGTTGACTCATCTCTCGTTGGATGATTTGTGCTTCAGTGAATCGTTCTTGTTGCTTACGACGTTCCTACATTTATTCATGAGATCATCATAATAACATTAGCATTCATCTGGTTTGTTTGTCAAAAATGTTGTTACCCGTATAGCTACATCTGAGTCACTATATGAACTGACAACAGGACGAGTCAAATTTTTCTGCCCACGGTGTAGTGGTCTTGAAGCTGGAGTACAGTTGAAGAAAGTGCATCATACCAAAATTAATTGTAATGACATGCATGGTAGTTTATATCAAGGATACACTATGTACCCCCAAGGCCATTAATTTTACAGAAGTATAAGGCCCACAGTGTCACAAGCTATGCTATAGTATGCTTTGAGCACTTAGCAATTGCATAATACAATAATATATATAATATTATGCTACCTTGAATATTGCACTCCCCTAATATTTACAGTGATTTGCCCATAGTTCTCCTTTCACAACACCACATAACCCATGTTATCATGCATGTGTATGAACCAGTGTGCATGGTTTGAAAGTTGAGAGCAGTCATGAACATGCTTACCAATTTGTTTATCAGGAGTGGCAGTCTGTTTTGAAGCTCCAGTTGTACATGTATATGTAGGAGTTCGAGACTCTTCATTAACCACAGAAAGTACTCTTGGTCTGCAAGAAAACAATGCCCTGTATACATGCTGTCTGCATACTATGTGGATATATAACTTGGGCTACCTTCCTTCAGCTCCAAGCTGCTGTTTATCTTTTGCTTCAAAGAAAGCAGAGAGCCTCTTCACAGAGCCTGTACTCCTTTTAGTAGCAGTTGTTGAAATAGGTTTGCTTGAGTCTTGAGAAGGCTCAGCAACCCGAGGACTAATGGGTGTCGATGCTAACTCAAAAGGTGGACTATCATTTTCTATAAGAGAGAAAATTAATGTACAGTATATAATACACAAAAATGGAATACGATCATTAAACTTACTTATAGACTTTGGTTTCAATGCTTTTGAGTCTGATGATGATCGCTTTCTGAACCAACTTGGCTTCTTGAGCTTTGATGACTTGGGGGTCTTGGGAGACTCGGATACATCAGGAGATTTGGCTGATTCTGAAGGTGGTGCCTCCAAAGGTTTGGGTACTTTTTTAGATTTCTTTAATTTTGATTTTTTATTCATACTGGCAGCCTCTTCAGCTCCACCAGAAACTTCACTCTCATCCTCTTCATGTATGGTTTCCTTTTGTACGTGTAATTCTGCAGCCTGCATCAAGAATCATTAAAAAAAAATACCATGCATAAAGTGTACTTCTCTTTAATAGAAGATATCTACCTTTTCATTTTCACTAACAACAGTTGATGGTTGATTTGAAACTCCTCCTTTTGATTGCTCCCTAGCCCTAGAGTAGTTGATCACATCTGGATGTGATAGGAACAATTGACGGTAGTGTGGAGAACAAAAGAATTTCCCTTTTTCTCCTCCCTCCTTTTTGGTGAAAGAGTAGTTTCCCATTTGCAATTGGCAGTTACAGTAAGAGCATCTAAAGCAGTTTCTGTGAAAGAAGCAGCCATTTGCTGACATCCTTTCCATCACATACACACGTTTGCTACAAAAGTGGCAAAAGTCACTTGAGTCTAATGGTGGAGCTTGAAATTGTGGTCCTCTTGTAGATTGAGATTTGGTTGACTTGGGTGTTGTACTTGCAGCAGCAGGAACCTAAATCATATTCATACACATGTTGGATAGCTTCCATATTATTGTATTCCCAGCTTATACATATATATACCTGCCTAAAATTTATACACATATCAGCACTCATTCCAAATGCACTAGTAATCCACACCTATCAATTGCACCACTGTACATGTATGACAGTTATACTGCCAATGTCACTGTAGTATAGCTGCACATTAATTTAATAGACTTGTGCCCAACCCTTTTGGGTGCAAGAAGGGGCTGAGGCAAGATCCATACACAAGGTACATGTACGTACAGTGTAGTATATGACTAAATGGGGCTCAAGCGGACACAGTTGAAATAGTATACAGCCGATTAAAATACATGACTTGTAGTGCTCATGGCCAGTACATGTTGTAGCAGAGAGAAGCTAGGTCTTGGTCATTCCAGTAGCACTTATAATCTGATTCTAAACATCTAATATTTTTTATGCCAATAGAGGGAACGTAGACCCCTTGTACATGCACATGGGATTGAATAGTATATATGCACTACCACACCCAGTATAGGGATGTATTTATACCATGCAGTAAAAATGCCAGTTTATGCACGCTAACCTCTTCCTTCACACTTGAAGGTATTCCTGATTGCTCCTTCGAGTGCTTGCCCCGTTTGAATCTTGGTCTCTCTTTAGTTGTCCATTTTCTACAAAAGGAAACGGGGAGATGCAGTGAATACGTACATGCTTTAATCACACAAGATACAATTAAAACTAGCGTATTAGCTAGTGACCCAGCATCAGTTACCTTTCAATAGATGGGGTAGCCGTGGCAAGTGACTTCTTCTTACGTGAAAATAAACGAAATTTTTTCTTCTTGTTTTTCTTCTTTGGAGAAGGTTCAACTTGCTCATTTTCAGCAGAGGCTGTACATTTGTCAGCTGAGGTAACCTGCTTTTCTACCAGCGTCTCAGCTGGTGTACCTGGCTTTTCAGTAGTGGCAACATGTTTATTTGTAGAGGTAGAGGTACCGGGACACTTTTCAGTTGAGCTGATTTGTTTCCCTGCCAAGATCGGGGATGTACTTTCAACTGTGATAGATTTCTCAGCAGAGGTAACATTCTTCTCAGAGGGTGCAAACGGCTTTCGAGAGGGGGCAACTTGCTTCTTGGAAGTGGTAATGGACTTTTGGGAGGAGGTAGAGGATGTTGCAACAGATACAGATTTCTTACCAAAGCTAACTTGTTTCTCAGAAGAAGTCAATGGTTTTTGGGAGGAGGTAAATGAATTATCAGTAGATTTCAGTTTTTCTGTGGAGGTACATGTAACATGCTTTACTGTAGCGGTGGGCTTCTTATTGGAGGTAACTTCACCCATAGCCGATTCTTTCGTTGAAACGGTAGATTTCTCGGAAGTTGTAGGCTTCTTAGCCTTTAAATCATGCTCTGCATCAGTAAGAATGGTGACTGGTTGGCTTTCATGGAAAAGTTCATAAAATAGGCTGAGATATGTCACAAGAGCCAATCTGTCTGGACTTCCCATCTCTGCAGGATTGAGAAGACTAGATATTCCCAAATGTTTCTCTGCTGTGGAGAAACCTAATTGGTTATTTTCCACAGGATTTTCAGCCGATAATTTCTCAAAGTTAGGACTGCAAATGATACAAATACATAATTATAATTCTGTATGGCTAAAAGTAATTTATGACTTTATGACTATATATATCGCCTTATGTGAAAATAAGAAACAAAATACTGTATAGCAGTGGGAAACTTTGGCAAGATTTTTTAGTTGGCGCGATTTGGCGAATTCAGTATAGATTAAAAACTCACCAAATGAACTTAATGCATGTGTGTCTATGGCAATTGCCAAATTTAAACTTTGCCATTACCAATGGAGATCTCTTGAGCCATGCATGTATTTCACCAAATTTAATGCTTTCCAAAGTTACCCACCATTTAAATACAGTATACGATGCTCAGGGGCAGATGCAGGGCTATTAAGGAGCAACCCAAAATTAATACCACAGGACATTTTAATAATTGTATCGTTTATAATTAATGGTTGTATTTTAGAGTCAGGCACATACATGTATATCAACATACATGAGATCCGGTCGAAAACGGTGAATAAGAGCACACAGAGCCAGCCCACTACTCCAAGAAGAAGATAGATCAACAACCTTGATACCATAGGGCTCAATCTGCTTCTTAAGCCACTGCTTAAGGGATTTATGACTTTTCAGTGTGTTGAAATCTGAGGTATATGTAGAAAGGAGAAATGAGCTACATGCATGCAGGTACTAACGTACACTGATGCAACCATTACCATCAACATTGACATAATATGCTCTGTGCACTGTCCCTTTCTCCAAGAGTTTCTTATGAATTGAAGATGAAGCACCCTGTTGGTTAAGGTGATGGATATTTGGTAATAAATTACCTATGTCCAGTACAAGTATAGCACAAAAGATAATGCTTGGCTATTATAGATAGGCAGGGGTGCATGTAAGTTCATGGGCACCACAGCTGTGAAGGTATGTGTATTGTATATGTACTGTATACATGGATATGCACTGTCAAACACGCCCATACACCCACCAATTATTATAATATATCAAGTAGTCTATAAGCCTAGAATATACAGTATAATATATCTAAGTACTATTACAGCAACGCCACCCATGCTTTGCATTTAGAAATTTCATATAAATCATAATACCGTATAGCCGGAAAATTTGGCGGGGAATTAAATTTGGCGGTGTGGCGGTCTATATTACAACCGCCAAATTAAAATCCGCCAAAATTTCCTACTCGCATATATACGTATGGCGATCCCGTACCGAACCGCCAAATTTAAATCCGCCAGTATTCTTGTAATAGCGATTTGGGGCTCAATCGCCAAATTTAATGCCCGCCAATATTTCTGGCTATACGGTAGGCACTTGTGCTATCATAAACCTATAGTAACACCCACATGAATTATGTTTAAGTGCCCTATAGCTAGCTTGGATGCCGACTATATATTAAAACGTATTATATTATAATACGTTTTGTACTGACTGTATGCAGTTTGTTTTTCTAAATTCTACATACACATGTACATATAGATAATTATTAGCTGAGATGTGATGTTGATTACGTACGCATATACTATAGGTGTTTGCTTAGGATATAAAATTAGTTTGTATAGATGCAGGCAGGTGGTACATGGGCGTCTATGTGGAAAGGATACTACAAAATTTTAAAGAGTATTCGTTTGTAAATGTATGCCTAATCCTACTTATTGCTGCATGTAATTCGCCAAATGTATGTCTATAATTATACTTAATACACACTTGACAATAGTACAATAAATTATACCTCTTTGTTTGTTCTCACTGGAATCTCTGGAACATTCTCTTGTTTTTGCTTGCTGGACTTCATAGCACCAACCTCTTTGCCACTCAGGGAAGCAGATGCAGGCATCTTTGTACTTGGGGAACTAGATATAAGAGATGAATCGTCCTTTAAATACAGCTGTTCCATCACATCTGGGTGCAACTTTCGAGCAAGATTCAGGTTTCTGTAACGAGTCTGCGTAATCAAAACAAGGTGTGAACACGTAATTCATAATCAACAGCCCCAAATACATGTACATGAGAAACCAGAAGCAGTATACCGGTATTTACATAATATTATACAAAATCTATATTTTATTTGTGCATGATATAATCTTGCATGAACATGACTTCACTAGACCATGACTGGTGAAGGTGGTCATCATCACAATCGAAGTTTTGAGACTGAATAGTATATAATAGTGTGGCTCAATTAGGATAAAAGCTATGTCGTGGAGCATGCAATTAGGAAAAATTCAACCACTGTCACTAACTCACCACTCACCTAGAGTTAGAGCCATGGCAGTGGCATTCAGACTGAAAGAATCATATCATGGTCAGACTGAGAGCCTGTAGTTAAGTCGGGGCTGCTCCAGTTTGATTGTTGTGTGCTATGGCACTGCTATTAGGATGTGCCATGCAGTATATAGTAGACTTAAGCCCCATTTATACTAGGCCTTTGAATCGGTTTGGAAGCCAGCTTAGTAAACCCGCTAATGTGGTTAGTAAGCCGGCTTATGTACATGTATACATACCTTCCAGATGTTGTAAACGGGGCTACTCACATGTAAGTGGTAACTTAAAAACCGAGGCAATATAATACAGTAAAACCTTGCAGTACAGCTGATGCCACAAGCGAAGGCTCACCACGCCTGATTTGTACACATTGATTCCTTGAAATATGGTACATGTATGTGGGTGCTTACGGCATAATTGTATAAGGTAGGCAATCAATAATAGACACCACAGCATTTATACTAATGGTCAATATACCCTGGGATCAATTGTATATGCTTCAGTGTTCTTTTGTAGCTTTTGAGATGTTGTTTGAGGCAGTCTTTGGAATACAATTTCCCTCTCACAAAGAAGATCCAAAACATTCTTCCCTTGTCCGGCACCTCTGATCAGCCAGGCAGTATCCATGGCACCAAGAAAACCCCGAGCACATCCAGTCCCTTGAGGCCAAAAGGGCTATGTATTCATGTGCATAACGTGATCAGTATAATATATAATGACCACACAGTACATGGGGATATATAATAACAATTAAGGGATCAACCGGACAGGTTCCATTAGCAAAGTTTAATTTGTCCTAATAAATATGCAACAGGACTATAATAGTACTGTAATAATACATGTACATTATTTCTATATCTAACCTCTAACAAGGAGTCTCCAACAAGGCAGAGGTAAAGAATTTTGCCTCCCTTCTTGATGGCTTTGGCTGCATGCTCTGTCTGGTGAATGGACGTGAAGTCGAACAAAGCAACATCCCGCTTGTTGTGGTGGTTGTACTGTGGTGTATATGATAATAGTTGGAATGTTTCATAGGCAATATATAGCTAAGCATATCTTATTAATAATTTGCCTGCACGAAGGGGTCACATTCTCTTAGTTAAGCGGAAATGAATCACACACACAGAAAATTATGTTAATTTACACCGTGGGACTTGGGCACATTAATTTTAACATTTCAAAATGGCAGACAAACAGCCGGTGTTTACAAATTCAGTGTAAAGGTGAACTATTTGAAGTATTACCTAAACAATTACAGTCTTAAGATATTTCATACTAATTTGTCTTGCTACAACTTTCCGTCTACTGACATTATCAGTGGCGTAGGAAACGAGGACTTAAGCTCCAGGGGCTGGCGCCCTTGTTATTAGTGTCAGTCCATGTTCTCAGTGTAGCAAAACCCTTGGGCAGTTCTTATTGTTACAACACAGATTTCTTACCTGGCCTGATTATGAGTAAAATGTGCCCCAAATCTATTCTACTTGACCTACAGTTCATTTTTTCATCAAGATAGCATGCAGCCTTGATCATGCAGAAATGGGCGTGGTTTGACACAAAATAGGCATGATCATAAAATTTTGCGTGCGCTTCATGCACAATTGTGTATTCAGCCCCTAACCTTCAGTATCTTCCTACGCCTATGATTATTCCCCCAGATCAAATGTCTAAGCCAATTCCACAATTACACACACTTAGCACATATGAGTAAAGCATATCTTCAAACTTGATATACATGTATAGGTACAGTATATGTACATGACATCTTATTTTCAAAATTTCTTCTTTAAGTGAGCCTATTGCTCTCTAGGTTAATGGATAAACTAGAATGTTCACCTACGTTGTATTCTGAATTTCTAAAGTTTTGTGTTTTGTGTTGAGAGCAAGATTTGAAAGTTATTTAGCAGCTCGATCAACACATTATAATTAGTACTTTATACAATATTTACTCTATGGATGATTCAACACCATTACATGTAAATTGTATTGTTCACCCTGCATGATCTTTGTTTGGTCCAATTGCCTTTGGTGGTCACGCCCCATACACCCATAAGGGGTGCCACTATACACACAGTAGTAGAGTCAATTATGAATACCGGTATGACATAATCGTAAATACGGTATAATTATTAAACATGCATGCATACATGACGCTTGTGTGCCGGCACTGTAAATTATGGCAATAAATTAAGTAAGCATAAACTTCCCGTACAAATAAGAAAAAACATGTACATGGAACCTCTATGTGCACACGCACTGTACATTTTATATACACAGAATTAATACAATGGACCTATACACCTCTAGACCTCTAGCAGTAGGCATATCATGTCAGTGCAGGTATTCTTACACTCACAGCCACCATCATCAAGTACGACGTGCAGGCATTGTCTAAGGGCCACACCGTAGGACGGGTTTTAATTGCGTAGTTTAATAATTGCGTTCTAGGCAAGTCAGGCCAAATTGCGAATCCAATAATTGCGATGGACGGCCCCGTACCGTACTGTAGTATACGTGCACGTATATGTTTGCGAATCTATTAATTGCGAAACGAAGAAAAACTCGCAATTCGCAATTAATAGATACCGTATTGCCTCTAATTTAACGGACACCAGAAAAATAATTATTTTGGCCAATGTCCGCTATAATTAGAGCACACGAAAATAGCTGGCGTTCGAAGTGTCCGATGAATTAGAACACGCTTTCACGCATGCGCATTCGGTCAAATGGACGTGCGATCGAGCAGCTGCAGAGATTGAGAAAATGAGACGGTACCTGGAGCTCCCTGTTCCTGGTGGGAAAGAGAACAGCTCGCCTCCTTCATTACCACCAAAGAAGCAGCTGTCCATTGCAAATTTCGCTCGATCAGTACCACGCTAGTGCGAGCTGTCCAACGATGTCCGGATAATTAGAACAACAAAAACTCAAACTTCATTGACTGTCCGGTGTAATTAGAGGTAAAAAAATAATTCGAAATGGTGTCCGGATAATTAGAGATGTCCGTTAAATTAGAGACAATACGGTACTCACAATTAAAACCCAACCTACGGTAATTACAAGCAGTGTATTTTTAGCTTGTTTGCTATGAAACGTAAACAGAACGAGTGAAATGCTTGAACGTTGGTTATTTCTCTTGCTCCACAACGGTGGCCCACATTATACTGTGGAGATATCACGACTTTCTTTCCTTTGTGCATGTTTATGCCATGGGTGCAGACCCAGTCTTGCAGCCGTGGTGGATGTACTAGCTTTTTAAGGAAAATTTGTGAAATTTCCACTATGAGTTGACTAGCTGACCACGCATACAGACATGCATGGTTGGCTACCTCCAGCCTTGTTGCTATGGCTTCTTACTAGGAATGCTTACCCCACACACCTTATCCAGTGCACTTTATGGCTAACTGCCATAGTAACACTGTCTATAAACTGCTTGACTTGGTAGGTATATTATAGGATAGCGGATAAAGTAACTCTGGTACTAGCACAAGCCTATGAGAATGGAATGCCTTGTGATACAATTACTAGCTACACCCACACATCAGGCAATAATGATTGTACAAACCACAGAACAGGGAGACAGCTGGTGCATGGGTACAGCTATAATATTATAATTATTGAGCATTTATCAGTCACTATGCATGGCCATGGGGTTATAATAATGTATTCAAACATGTAGAGCTTGCACAATCACCATCCTTAGCCCTGGACTGTGAGCATGCACATATACATGTACATTGTACATGTACAATGCACCAGACATACAGTGTACATAATATGTAAACTCACAGCAAATTCAAGCTTTGGTAGTTCAGTTGACCAAGATGCAGCCTCAATTGAGTACTTGCAAAGATTTTCTTCAACAATGTTGTCACGACTAAGCAGTTTCTTTGCATCAGAGAAATCCTAGGTATGCAAATAAAATGCTAAAATTATAGCAGGGATTTTTCATTAGTGCAAAAATTTATACATGTATCTGGTTAAAAAAGCCCACAGAATATACTTTCATATGTTTTAATTACATATAATTATAATATGCTAGATGATGATCTATCTGATTGATGAGCTTTGCAAAATACTACTGAAGCTATACCGATATTCGATCACTGCATGTTTTGAGGTCAAGGTTTATGCAAAATTTAAATGCAAATATTCAGAACACTCATTGACACGTGAAATTTATATATGGGAAATTTGCACCATATAAAAATTTCCCGCTATAATACTCTCAGTATCCATTGGCTTTAGGTGGTGGAGAATATTAATACTTTGTTAGTATACATGTACCAGGCAAACGTCAAAGGGTACTACTTTTTACATACTGGCGTATCAGCTATAGCTATTCCAAATTTGAGTGAGGTCACAATCTACATACATGAGATATATATGTACACACGATAAACGTGCTTGGTGGTGCCACAACGTTTGGCATGCACGTATTATTTCCTAATATTAGTTACATACATGTATGTGACAGTGGAAGGGCTGTATAAACTATGAACATACAGCTTTGAGTACTCCTTTCTTAAGAAGGCTTTCCTTTTTAGCTGTCATGACAAAGTAGTGTGTGTCATCTTTGTAGTAGACAATGTTTTCCAAATCAATGCCTGTCTCCGCATTTAGCTCCTGCGATATTGAAAAGAACTCGGTGAAAGGGTACATACAAGAAACAATTGCATGTGCTAACAGAATGAATTACTGCACAATGCATGCATACACACAAACTATTCACACGTTCTGTTATATATATGCTTAATATACTGAATATATTATAGGAACCTTGAAGAACTTCTGGTTGAAAATGAAAGCTACACCACTGATTTCGTCCACAGCTGCTTCTTCCCTGGTATTCGAGTTCTTGAAGTTAGCCGTGATAGCCAAGGCAAGTTTACCTCGAAGCTCCTTCCTGTCAAAACATGGAACCCGAATAGTACGGGCTCCTCCAGCATCTGAATAAAGAAAACAATAATACCTAATCTGGATAAATATGCAAGTGTGCAGTCACTTCTTATTCGCAAGAGGAGACCATGCATGCACATGCATACATATACAAACACCCTATTTACCAACAATGAAGTCAAATTCATATTTGCTGACAGAATGATCTCCAGGTTTGACACTGGCACGCCAGCCAGCTCTACCATTCGGCTCAAGAATGTCCAAAAATTCTACATTATAGTAGAGCTTCACACCCAAGAGGAGACAGATCTTCAAAAGTATGCACTGCAACGAACGGATACCTGGAAAAGGAATTTATATAGTTACTACACAACCAGATCAACATTTATAATTAAGCTAAACATAATATTATTGTACTGAGAGCAGGATACTTACTGATGTGATCAATAGCACCAGCACAAAACTTTCCATAGAACTTCTTTGCTCCAAGCTGTCTTAGATCGTCAATTGTAAATGGCCAAAGGTGAAGGACATTATTACGAGAAAATGTATTTCTTTTCTCAATGACAATGACCTCTGATCCAAGTAATATGCAGTCTATGGCTAGACGCAGACCAACAGGACCAGCTCCCACAATCAGAACACGGATATTCTTAGCTGCTTTCTATACATGCATGTGTGAGTAATATACATGTGCCAATGTGTATTATATCAACAGAAACTACATTTCCATCATCATTCTGACATCCCAAACATGGTTAGATCAGTGGGGCACTCTTTCATGCGTACACAATACATTAATTTACACAACACTCCATAACTTTAAGTATCTTATAATAATATTATATGTAGTGCCATTCACAGGACTACCTCATCTACGAATCTATCATGGTTGATGGTCATCCCAGACATGGTTAGATCAGTAGGGCATTCTTTCATGTGTACACAATACATTAATTTACAACAACTTTAGTATCTTATAATATATGTAGTGCCATTCACAGGACTACCTCATCAACAAATCTGTCATAGGCATGCTATTAATTTTATGCAAGTCAATACTTCCACTCATAAGCATTCCAGTGCTGATTAGCACTAAGAGGTCACCTTATATACTCATCAAAATTTACAATGGTATCAGAGATCTATTAGTAATATTATTATACCATTGAACTATCAATAATTTATTAATCAATCCATGATTGTGGAATATATGAGGTTGCTAATAATATTTAATATGTCTATATGCAAGCAATGTTTGCTGAGTTCAATGAACTATCTATGATCCAGGTCAAGGAGCCTGGATACGAGTCCCTCCAAATCACCAAGTTATATTACTTATGACATGGGCTGGTCTTTGTTGAACAGGGTTGTGATATATTAAATTATAGCTCCTTGAAGGGCCTGGGTACGAGGCTAATAGTTACTATACTCACCTGCCCTATGTACTCTTTCTGGTTTGCTCTTCGATCCAGTAGCCTAAACAAATCCTCTGCCTTCCACACTTTTGCTAGCCCCGCCTTCAACTGTTTATACAAGTCTAGTCCATACAGCTTTTCCACTTTGAGTTTCCGTTTCAGCATACTAAAGGACTCCACGACCTGTGGCAGGTCCCACGATTGGAGGGAGAAGATATCATAGAGCTCTTCAACTGGTTGCTCAGCCATGTCCTAACAAAGGCTATTAAAGCCAATCGATGTTATAGGGCTTCACGTTCTACCAGCAGATGGACTATCGGCTTGTGGAGCAATGAGAACTGGTAGGGGGCAGGATCAGAAAGTGGGCGTAGCCGTATTTGTGACGTGCCACAGGCATAATTACGTGTACGTGTCACTGTGTACCGGTATTTATATGGGTATACAGTTATGCATAGCAATGTCATATGAGTGCATGATAGGGTATACATAGGGGATAAGAAAAAAATATAATATATTAAAGTTAGAACTGAAGCACAACATTGTAGTTTAGGTCTTATAATAAGGCCATGAATCATAATGATTTAATCTCCATCAAGTCCATGGTTATGAACGTTTCATCTCGATTTTCAATCTTTAGTAATACTCCAGATATATTATGTTGCTGTTCAGCATCAGCATCTTCCCCTTTGTCTCTGGGATAGTCTTCATCCAGGGGAGAGAGTTGCTGGGCATATATAATCAGTTCTTCATCATCATCTCTAGATATTTCTACCTCTGCCAGTTTGAATACTGGAATCAAGCAGTCCTTCAGTTTCTCTGAAGAAACTATAATAGCTTTCTGAATATTAGATTCATCAGTGATGATCTTTATTGTCCTTCCATTTGGTATGTAATGCAGGCTGGGGAGTATAAAGTGATATCAAGAAGAGTATTATGCACAGCTACATGGATACATAATATACATACATGTAATATGAAAACTTGACCATGCACTCAGTAGCTGCATAGTTGAAATGGTGTATGTGGTAAAGGTCGTCAATATAGTGGGTTTCCTTCACTGTACAGTACGATGCCGGTGCCTCAGTCGCAGACTAGCCTCAGATCATCGGGAATCTGAGAGTATCTCTGGACCTCGATAGTGAAAAATTTCAAAGCTAAGAAGAACTCAACAGCGCAGTACAGCTAGATTGGTCCGGCGGCACACTGCTCATGGTGCGTGCTATATATAGCGCAGGGCTATCTATATATATCCACGGGATTACGTCAGCCTAGTGAACGCATGAAGTTCGGCTGTCGCTGCTCGTCAGAGAAGGCAACACGCTGCTTGTAAGGTATTCGCTGGATACACGCGCAAGATACTGTACATATTTCACTGAATTTCAAGTCCCAGAAGGGCTCCATCGAGGCCCTGAAATTTCTCATAATTACCTCATAGATTACCTCATAATTACCTAATAACCATAAAAAAGTAAATTGTTACTGAGTGCATAATGAAAAACTTTGAGACTACGTCCAGAGTCCCTCACGAACACGCCGCCATAAATTCGAACTAGGACACATCGACAAACTGCGCATGCTCCGTATACGCGTACAATGTTGGGGCGCGCGGCTTGAGCCGGTTGACCTTCACCTGCCACGTGCTCGACTGAATAGGGAAATCCCCCTGCCCTGAAAGCGAGCTCGCTAGAGAAAGCGAACTGAGAGAAACGCCAGAAGGATATCATCGGATAGTCCACGATGTCTTCTACGCTAGGTTCGAATTCTGGGTCCCAACAACCTTTCATGCGCGCTAAACATTTTGAAACAGTTTCACAGCAATTACATCATAGGTTCCATCATAATTTCATCATAGCGAGAGCCGAATTCTTTTTTTCTAATTGGGACTCTGGACGTAATTATACCCCCCCCCCCCCCCCCCCCCCCCCACTTTTCAATGCTTGTCCCCAGGCTCACCCCTCCATTGAAAAGATCAGGGAGCCTGGGACGAGGCTTAGTAGTAGTTGCATGACCTTATTCAGGGGGAGCATGGTCAAATGCACCCCAATAATTAAAGTCATGCAATTATTTTATTTGCAGTTTTCATCAGGGAGCTATCCTGTGGTCGCACACATCAATCTCATTGATGGAATTTGCCTATAAAAAGTTTAGTTACATGTATCTAGTAACTGCAAACAAACATACACATATACAATCATACTTACCGATAGTTTCCTTCACCATTATCTTTGCATTCACCCTGAACTCCTTTAACAATGATGGTCTCACCTACATCATCTTCGTCTTCGTCATTATAATCACTAAAATCTTCTAGAATAAACAAACATACACTCTGATCCTGGACAATCAACCGAATTGGCATACGAATAGGAAACACAAGTCACGAGTTAGCTGCATGATCCTTGAATTGGTTAAGCACAAACTTTGCTACTTACTTTTACAGAAATAATTATTGTAGCTTTCATTGTGTAATTCAAGCATGCTTCATCCGTTCAACAGGAAACACCCAGTGCTGAATAGAGTGGAAGCTATCAACATTTTAACTGTTATCACAGCCACTTTGAGAGACCAAGCCAAGTAAAGAAAATGGATATGCAATAGATTCCATGACATCGTTGATAGATAGATCACCATACATGTATACATATCTCCATGCCTGTGTCAGCTAGGGGCCATAAAGTAAATGACTCATTGCTAGTGTGAAGCATCTATTGTGATTTAATTGAGCTTGCACCTTGGCACATGTGGCGCAATTGTAATGTACTATACATAGGCGTAGGAACATATTTGAGGTTAGGGGGCCAAACAATACCTGCGCGCGAACTTTTTGACCACGCCCACATTTGTTCAAACCACGCCCACTTTGCATCGACGAGGCTGTGTGACAGCGAGGCAAGATGTATTCTTGCTGTAGAACGAGCAGTAAGTCAAGCAGAGCACACTCTTTAGCTGTTTATTTATGAAATTTCATACGTTGACACAGTTTAATAGGCCTGTGCCTTTGCTGAAGTATCTGTTGATATAATGATAGGCCATATCTTGGGCTCTCTGGCCAGTAGCCAGTCAGATGGTTGGGGGGGCCATGGCCCCCATGGCCCCCCCGGTTCCTACGCCTATGCTATACTCAGTCTGATGATAGTACTCTTGAGCATATGAATATTGAATGTGAGTGTGAGTGCATTGCATAATCTAATATGTACACCGCTTATGTGCACATGTAATACAAAGGACACATTTTCTGCAGCTTCTGGGGTATTGCCAACAGCACTCTATGGTACTAGTGCCAAGAGTATACATTTACCAGCAATAACCAGATCAATGCTGATGTACTCTCATAAGCCAGCTATATATACATTTGTATATTATTATGAGGGAGCTTTATTTCTCAATGATACCTTCTGAATCAGATGTTGCATGGTCAGAATTGGAATCACTTTCCACCATAAATTCTTCATCATTTTCATGTGTGCCTGCCTTCTGGGAAGTGCCACCAGCATCCTCACCTAATGTATACAGATGCATAATAGACTGATCTGCCTTCAACATAAAAAAAACCTACAAGGATCCTAGAATAATAAGGTACATGTGTACATGCTTCATATCAATGTTATGCCCCGAGCCCACTATCCCTGGCCTGCACAGTGGTGGATCCAGGATTTCTAGAAGGGTGGTTCTGATATATGGTTGCGTGCAAATTTTTAGAAGCCATGCCCACTTTTGGGCAAAACCACGCCCATTTGATCAAGTGACCAGTAAAGCTTCTGACGAAGGCAGACTGTGAAAAGCAGCTAGGTATTGAACTTAGAACAAACCTTTTCATTATTCTTGTATGCAGTTCTACTACTATGAAAGTTTTTGTCGCCGCCCTCGAATAGTCGCCGCTAGTTTCAGCGGCTACAGAACTAAGATTGATTGTGATAAGCGATACACAACATTGTAGTGATTAGTGCATAGAGTGATGGGCTCTTCTGACTCGGGTTGCTTTAGTTTAAGGAGTTGTGTGATGGCTGTAGTGTCTGCTACTTTACTCGAATAGTCGCCGCTAGTTTCAGCGGCTACAGAACTAAGATTGATTGTGATGAGCGATACACAACATTGTAGTGATTAGTGCATAGAGTGATGGGCTCTTCTGACTCGGGTTGCTTTAGTTTAAGGAGTTGTGTGATGGCTGTAGTGTCTGCTACTTTGCAAGCTTTAACGTTTCCACTCTTGCATCCCGGCACTTTACATGATGGCTTGACCTTTTCCCGTTTTGGGTGATAGGTGGGGTTGTCTAGGTTTCGTTTTATGTCCAATAGACAGGCTTTGCAAATACAGCTGGTCGTGGTGATACCTGTGCATTTTGTTGTTACAAAGTTTTGTTGGATTTGATTCCACTCACACGGATGAGAGTAGCTAAATTTTGTCTTAGCACAAAGTGCGCATGGTCCACAGTTAGGATGTATTTTTTTCGTAGCCATATTCTGTGAAAATAATTGTGCAAGATGTAACTAGAGTAATAATCTCTCTCTCTCTCTCTCACACACACACACACACACACACACAGCAGGTGGAGATTTGTGGCTCAAACTTCCATTACTGAATATAATAATATTGTGTATAGCTTGTTTATTGAAATGTGGTTATTATTAATTGTTGATATGTATAGGAATAAAGGTGGCACATTTTAGTTTGCAGGATCTCTGTGACATGTTTCATATGTAGTTCAACTTACAAATGATGCTAGTTTAACTGACCTGAGACTTGTGTCTGTCTTCCTTTGGGCGGAGCGACTAGGAGGTGGAGTTTACCTGCCTGAATATTAATGAAGTAGTTAATTTTGCGTTCAAACGGCTAATTTCGAATTCAACGTGGACTTACACTCAAATATTTGCGCTCTCCGCTATCTTGGCACAGTATGAGATCGACTACAGCTGCGTACCGTCGCTAGGTTGGCCTAATGCTAGTTTTTATGAGCCTGTTTGTAATGGAATGTGTGTTGATCGGCGCATAGCGCTCTACCGCGCGCATAAATTCGCGCCAGAAAAAGAAATCACGTGATAAGTGATGTTGGCGGCTTGACTGTTGATGGCTTTCTCGCGTACAGTAGCACCGCTAGCAAGCACGTGGACACCGTTTAAGGGCGTGGCAAGTGTGCTCTAATTAGAGAGTGCGGCGATAATTCGAGGGCGGCGACAGTAAAGATCGGGCATGTGTAGCTAGCGGCGTCTGATCGAGGAAATACGGTATACAAGTTGCACACAACGTTGACTCAACGTTCATTAACTGATATGGAGTCCATGGTCTTCAGCTGCGAGAGAAAAAAAAACTCCAACGTAGAAGAGAAAGGGAGCGAGCTCATCGAGCAGCTGAAACTGCAGCCGAAAAAGAAGAAAGGTTAAGAAAACGTAGAAAGAGAGACCAGGAAAGGAGAGCTGCGGAAACACAAGAACGGAGACAGACAAGACTTCAGAGAAAGCGCTCTAGGCAGAGCGAAAGTTTTTCATCAGAAACTGAAGAACAGCGAGGGGTCAGATTGATTAGATTAAGTAATAACCAAAGGGAAAGATTGGTGAGAGAGTCTCAGGACGAGCGTGATGCCAGACTGGACAGAACGAGGGCAAATCAAAGGGAGAGATTGGCGAGAGAATAAAATTAATTTACAATTCTTCATCATCACACTAAATCCACTCACTATAGGAACATATGCACAATCATATGAATTCAGCAAATTTGTATAGAACAACAGACAGCTGTGAAATATAATCTGAACATGGAACTAGCCTATTGAAAATTCCACTTATTATACCACATTAAACACTTGTGTGGGGTTCGCGGAGGCTCGCCCCATTGATGTTGAAACATCTTCTCTAGTTTATGCCTTCAGTGGTGTATGAACCAGGGGGGTGGGGGGGGGGGGGTTCTGATATGCTGTTGCGTACAAAGTGCATGCGAATTTTTAGAAGCCACGCCCACTTTCAGTAAAAACCACACCCAAACTTCCAGCCCTACCAGTCCAATCGATCTGTTTTCCAACGAATTTCTTCTAAAGCATTCTAAGGTGAGCCATAGCAGCAGTTTTCTTAGTTCTGTATCCAGAAAGGGGGATTCCATTTAGCCTAATATCAGTATACTTCTTAGTGCTAGGTGCAGCCCAAAGAGGGGTTCCTGTGCACCCCTGGATCCCCTAGCTCTGGATCCACCACTGGACTTCAAAGTATAGGGGGCTCAGCCCACATGTGAAATCCCTCTACCCAGCAACTATCGCACACGAGATCAATTCTTATGTGATCAACTCCCCCATGATCAATTCTTACAAGAGCAATTTTGTACAATGTCAACTATCAGAACATCAACTTTCATAGAATCAACTCTGTAAGAATTCAACTCAACTCCTCAAATCAACTAGGTATTGATATGTCGACGCACACACTGATATGCCAGTGATCCTATCTTTGAGTAATTAGTGCTTGCCAAAGGTCAACACGTATCGACAGGTATCGAGTGGTAAGCTTTTCTATTTTGACCTTGTCTTTGAGTAATTAGTGCTTGCCAAAGGTCAATATGTATCGACAGGTATTGAGTAGTGAGCTTTTTCTATTTAAGCCAAATGCACACTCAGTATCATTTTCTGCAATGGCTCAGTTTTTCGATACCAACCGAGGAAAGACCCTTCACTTTGCTACACGAAGATAAGGGGTGGTGCAAATGGCTTCCAATTCTGGAGATGCCAAAACTGCAAGGCTGGATGCCTAGCAAGAGCCACTTCAGAGGGAAGCAGAGTGGTTATACGAAAGGAGAACAACCACCCACCAAACCCAGCTCAGACCACCACTCAACTAGCTATTGCATGAATGAGGAAAGGGCCAGAGATGAGAGCACCTCCACCTACGATGACCAATTGGAGGCACTTAGCCAAGAGCAGAACTCTACAGATGTACTTTAAGCTATGTGCCTAATTATTTCCCTTATTTTTGTGAGTTAATTTAAAAGCAGTTAGCTTCATGGAAGTTGATTTCGTGATAGTTGACTTTACTTCCTCCCCACCATCTTGCTCCCAGGGGCTTGGTAGCTCAACTGGTAGAGCATCACACCGGAGATGTGAGTGTGTGGGTTCGATCCCCACTCAAGTCCTGAGATTTTTTTCCTATGAAGAAATCTTAGGGCTTGTATACAAGTGCTAGAATTAATGATTATTTGATGAGTTGGGGATAGCTAGAGCATCTAGCTGAGTGCCTACACTGGTTTTATCAATTCTCTATGGCATTATTAATTCTTCCTGTACACATGGCATGGATATTATGTGAGGCCTGCCTCACTACTAATAGATACACTGCAACACACACATGGGGTAGCTATATGTACTCTAGTTAAACTTAAGCTTGCCCCCAAAAGATACGGTACTAAGAAGAGCCCAAAAATCATAGTATTTGTGAGCTCAGAATGCACCAGAATCGATCTAAGTGGATGTGAAAATCTAAATTTTCCTGGGGGAGCATAACCCAGACCCCCTAGATTGTGGTGGGCATAGCCCGCCGTGGTGCCGCTACTCTTAGCAATTCTCAGCCTCCCTACTCCAAAACATCTTCTTCATTATAGTTGAATAACGCAACAACCATCACCAATAAAATGTCCCCTCCATGTGTTTATCCTGATCGAAATTATGAATTAAACTCTGTGGAAGGAGCAGTCTGATTTTGAGACTACAATCAAGATTCTTGTAACTGCTCCAATGCAGAAAAAAACTAGAGCTCTATAGAGCACATACCCCGCGCGCACATTGCGCAATCTATAGGTCTGCTTTTGTTATTGCTTGGTTATATCAAGGACTTATAGACCCCATAAGCCCTGGTTGTATAATAATATAGGGCTCTTGGTGATATCAGCCAAAACATCATTAAATCTCTCTCTGCACCAGATCTAGACTAGGTAGATATAGGTATCTTACATTCTGATTCGATGGGGCTTTGCATTCCAGTCCACCAAACGTGATCCACTAGCATTATTGACGACCTTTACCATCCATAATTATTCAATGCTATGCGCATGAGCAGACAGCACAAGGCCTGTATGCATAATGCATTGAGTGGGCACTGTCGATAGGCGTGGTTACGAAGGCTAACAAAAAAGCACAAGGCCTGTATGCATAATGCATTGAGTGGGCACTGTCGATAGGTGTGGGCACTGTCGATAGGCGTGGTTACGAAGGCTAACAAAAAGGCACTATTTGTGACGCTCGTGGACCATGTCCTTCGATTCGAGGCACAGTGAAGCTCGTTTTTCGCCAAATGCGACTGATTCATTGTGCTTATTAGTCGCTCAGGTTCCTAGACCTCGAGATATGGCGATTTTCGTGCTAACGACAACAACAACGACACGACCGATTACTTTACCCCCTTGCGCATGCGCGCGGGGTAACAACAAACTATTGGCTATAGACTTAAAAATTACTGTCAACTCACCCTCTTCTAGTCGAATTCTTTTTGGAGGTGATGACTCTGATTGTTGAGTCTCCTCATGTGTTCTTTTACCTACATTTTAATTATCTATGGTTCATATCATTTTAGATCGGTCAAACAACATGTATTGCCCCACCTGCCCCACTGGCAAAAGGTGAGGATTTGATCTCATATACAGATCCTAGATCAGAGACTTGATTGAAATTCACGGATAATAGGGTGAAATACGGAGGCATTTGATCCTAGAGAATTTGCTTATGGGAGAAAAGATATACATGTATAATATTTATTACATGTATTATATAGGTCAAATCCCCACGTATACGTACCCTTTGTCGGTGGAGTGGTACCCTAGGGCGCTACATTGATAGGTGCATATTAAAGTATGGACAAACCACCCCCGTAATGCAGGTGCACATAGAATTGCAACTTACCCTTGGCCTCCATTTACTAAGCCCTTTCCATGTGCTGCAGCATCCTCTGTACGTATTGTGGTCACTGGCGTTTGCGTGCACTGCAGACCCAACTTTGTCGATCCTGTACCATTTCCGCGTACGAGATGATGATGATGCGCATGCGCGCAGCGCAGGCAATGTTTTTAAATCTCGATTTACATCCTGTGAGATTAGTTTTGTACCTCCAGCATAAGAATGCTTCGAGTGAAAAAGTGAACATTGCTAAAAATCGTTATGTACGTTAATGTTATCTGGAGAGCAGTTCTGCTTGCTACCTGGGCAAGCTCATGCAGATCCCTTCAGACTTATGAAACTATAGATGATCTAGTGATTTCAAGTGATTACTTGTATGTGGCGGATGGTACTACTCTCCATTTGCTACATAATAACCTGACACATCTGTGCAGCTTGGATGTGGGAAATGCTACCATATCAAAGATTGCAGTGAGCACTGATGAAGCATTTGTCATTGTCTGCTTAATCAATGGAATATGTGAAAGTTACAAAATTGAGAGCCTACTAGAAAAAAATCCACCAGTAATTTTGAGTGTATCAGCAGTCAAAGCTACATCTCGAGCAATAAAGGGGATCGCTCTAGCAGTAACACCAAATTCTTCATTTTATCAAGCATATACAATGGAGGCTAGTAAAAGAGTGATTGTACTGCGACAGTTTGAATATAACAGGAGCACCACCTTACAACTGAGAACAACTGAAGAACTTATTACAAATTCAAAGTTCATCAGCAGAGATTTCTATGATGCTTTTAAGACTGGATATTTTATCTACTATGTTGCTGTAGACACCATAGGAAATATGACTAGATTGACTGTGATGAGGATACGTGATGATAATGGGGAACATTTCAGTGAACTGATTGAAATTGAACTTGACTGTGGAACCACTACATCAGTGTTTGGTATCACTTCTCCCTCACTTATAAGAGATCCACATCACTCTGGTGATAATAATACTATGGTGGTGATTGCAATAAGCAGCAAGTCCATAAGCCGAGTATGTAGCTATCAGCTTGCTGATATTGATAAGGAGTTACAAAGAACCTATTATGAATACATATCAAGTGGTACTGAGAATCCTTTACCATGGGCTGATTATGATCATGCTGAAGACTGTTCGAAATTTACTAAGGTAGGTATCTCAAGTGACCATGCATATTTAATAATATACCACTATGCAGCAAGAAGCAACAGAATGCAACTTTGGATTACATTCCTTCACCCCAGCACTTTCTGCAATAAACAGCATCCCTGGAACCATTATGCTAGAAACGGCTGATGAGGTTACAGCAACACTAGCATTCCAGTTTGATAACATCCAGTTCCTCTTTGTTGCTCACACAAATACATTAGGTTTCCATTTGATGCAGGTAATTTGTACATATTAACAGCTTGACAATCACTATAATTGAATGACTATACCATTCTTACAGTATTACATATTGAGGGACACGAGAGTGAGCTTAATTAAAATGGAGACCATTAACAGTGCTGTACGCCACTTAAGACATAATGATGAGTACATCTATGCAGCTACAGACAGTGAGGTAGATATTATATACGGGTCCACTGCAAAACCACTAATCATAATAATATTATAGGTATTGATCATAGCATTGGATAATTGCTCATCGTACATAGATTGTGTAAGTTGCATAGAAAATCATATATGTGGATGGTGCACTCTGGAAGGTACGTGCTCAAGAAAAACAAATTGTGAGAAGTCACACCTAAGGAACAGATGGACCAGGAATAGTAATTCCTGTATATCACATGTTATGTTACTCCAACAACATTCAGCTGTTACACCTTTGACTGTAAGTGCCTTAGATCTGAAGGTACAGATGCTATATACACTGATTAGTATGTAAAATCCCTCATCAATTTGTTCACTCATAGACTAATACTTGTAGATTTACAAGTATGAGATTGAACTTGGACGCATGCCAATAATTATTCACATGTTCTCTGTCTGGTTTAAATGCCACAGGCCAATGTCACAGTCACACCAGTATATGCTACATTTCCTGAGGTTGATCCAAGTGAAGAGTACAACTGTCACTTCATCAATAATGCACAAAACTATAGCTTTACATTGCCATTTGTAGGTGGCAAATGTTGTGATGCATCTGTTGCCCTTATACCAAGTTTTGGCTTCAAGCAAATAGGTGATTGTCCTAATAATAATTATTATGCTTGATGCCATCATGGATATTATTAACACAATTATTATAATAGAGCTACAACTACGCATCTTGACAATAAGTGGTGATAAAGTCTTTACTTCGTTCTCAGCTAACAACACACTCACTATCTACAACTGTAGCTTCAGTTCAAGGTTAGATAAATTATAAGTGTTATAGCTTTATTAAGTGTGAACTAAGCAATCAATCCACAGCTGTAGAAAGTGTGCAGCAATGGACGTGTGTGGATGGTGCATTTATGATAATAAATGTGCAGGTTCAAAGACTCTTTGCCCAATTTTGGCCGATTGGAGGAGTATTTCAATGCTGGTATCCAGACATACAGCATTAACTATAAGTAGCATGAATTATTATTATCTTTGCAGAATGGAAATAGCTCTAGATGTCCAGCACTGCTCACGCCAAAACATGGGTGGTACCTACAATCAGTCAGTGTCTCAAATAAACTTGAACTACACACAAGAGATTTGCCACTATTGGTGAGACCTGTAGCATTTATTATCTTATGTGAGATAGTGCACGTGTGCAGACAGACAGTGCATGAATGTGTAAGCATGCAGTACAGTATATATGTGAGACAGTGCATACAGCTACAGTGTGTGCTTAGTGCGTGATAATGAATTATTATGCCATATTAGACAGTGCATATAATTATTTAGAGAGTATGATGTGTGAGATAGTGCATTTGTGCAGAATATTAATAGTGTTTGCAGTAAGTTATTTGTACCACAATATTATACAGATCCCAGGCTACAAATATATGTGTGAGCTAAGAGATCCAAGTGGATTATCTATAGTAACAAAAAGCATTCCTATAAATGAATCTCAAGCCATATGTCAAATAGAGCAAAACCAGGTATGTGGCATACATGTGTACCAATAAGTGTGCAGTTAATATCCTCTCATCCACCTACCCCTCATTAGATTACTATTCCAGAGTCATCTATGACAGGAGTGATGGCACTTCAACTGAATTTGGTGCTGGTAAATGAAAACAGATCTTTTTCCCATGTCATTGAATGGGAAAAGGATATTGGAGATGGTATGACATTATTAATTTTATCTGCTCTCCATTAATTGCTATGCTTATTATAGGTAATCTGTACTCTGATGGAAACACGATGGAAGAACCGCCTACCACTATTCCATCAATTAATCAGACTTCCTTTAACAGTAAACATATATTGCACTCCAGATCCATAGTGCACCATTATCCGTATCTTGTCATGCAGTGCTGATCTTTAACTGCTCATACTTTGGCCATGATTGTTCATCGTGCTTAGCAGCAACATCTGGAACTAATCTTCCCTGTGTGTGGTGTCCTGGAGATAATCCAAATTCTGGAACATGTTTAGACCTAGCTGTTTCAAAATGCCTGGAATCATTTACAGTAGTCAGTGGGGGAGCTCATCAATGTCCACAGCCACAAATAACGTTAGTGAAGCAAAATTTAAATGTTTTAAAGCATCATCAATATATCCACCAGTATGCTATGCTAATTATTTAATAATAATAATATTATATTGCAGATCTGTTAGCCCCTCCTCAGGTCACATTGATGGTGGAACTGTCTTGACAATCTCTGGATCCAACTTGGGTGTTTCAGTAAACGATGTCAGTGTACTCATTGGAACAATTGAATGTCCTCTATTGCAGGCTGAGTATAAACCAGGTATGGACTATACAATTGAGCTAATGATCATTAAATTTTAGGTATTCTCAACTGATCTGATTATCATAGGTAAAGAAATTGTCTGCACTACAAATAGTGCTCAATCAGAAGGGAAAATGACAATTACAGTACAGATTAGACGAGCTCAGACTGTAGTAATGACAACCTACAGTAGCTTCAACTACGCTCTACCACACATTGCATTGGTCCATCCCCGCTATGGCCCTGTGAGTGGGGGCACAGTTGTAACAATATCTGGATCAGCATTAGATGTGGGAAACATGGAAGCTATCAGGATCAACGTTGTAGAAGAAATTTGTGACATTATGCAAGTGACACATAAAAATTTTTACAATGCTGATTAATAAGAATACTAATTACAGAAACATCACTAGCACCCAGTTGACTTGCAAAACATCCGAAAAAGATACTCATAGCATAGGAATGATCTTCATTGAGTACGGAAGTGCCAGAGTCAGTGGAGAAAACTATCTGTACACTCCAAATCCAAGGTTTACTTCAATTTTCCCCCACAATACCATTCCGGCGTAAGTTACCTACTTAAATTTCTAGTGTGATGTAGCTCATAATAGCTTCCATTACAGTGGAGGAATAGCACTAAACTTCACTGGACATAATTTGAATGTAACACAGAATCCAAGAATTGTCATTTACATCGGGAATAACTCCTATATCAATGTATGCATGCCTTATATGCTATGATTGTATTTGTTAATACTTAAAACTTTATAGAGCTGCAGAACAAATGATGCTACAAGTCTTCACTGCACAGCACCAACACTGCCATCTCTGACGCATATACTAGAGATTGTTGAGAATCAGCAGCAGGGACAAAGAGATGGAAGGAATATTGTTGTATTGAATTATACCTTGATTATGGATAGCGCTCCAGGACCTTGTATAGATAGAGATGAATTGTTACTCGGTGTGAAGGCAAATCCAGTGCTTGTGGAAGTAGAAGAAGGCAGTAAAGCTTACATAACTGGTTCAGAGGACACCATTACAATAATAGTAAGAATACATGTAAAGAAATCATTCTAATAATAATCATGGTGCATTGTGAAATAGGGAAAGAATTTGGATTCAATTGATTTGACGGAGATTATAGTATATGTAGGGGAATATGCATGCAGGCTGATAGTGGTCACTCCAATGGTAAGTTGAGTGGAGAGAGAGAGAAGATCAAGACTTAGTGTTTTTCCTATTAATACAGTTTCTAAAGTGTAAACCGGATATCACTGTAATTTCATCAACACCTCAAACAATAACAATTAAGGTATAGTGAGATTTGATTGACTATCGTACATCTCAAGTTGCTTTATCAAATCAATAAAGGTATTCATATCAAGTACACTCGAATACAACCTAGGACACATAGAAATTCTTAACAATGGTACCATGAACAATGGCAGCAGTTTCTCACAAATTATTGCAGCTGTCGTTGCTGTAATCATTTTCACAATAATTGTTTTCTGTATTTTTGTCATTGCTACTTGCATGTGCTTGAAGAAGAAATCAAGGTGAGTATCGTAAGTATTATGGAAGATAAACTGAGCTGAATAATGTATATTCTAATCAGAGAATTTAGACTAAAACAAGTGCCAGTGGAAAGGAACAGCTATTTCAGTGGCTTAGGAGATGACCTCTATGATCATATTGAAGATGCTCCAAAAGATACTGTAAACTTCACAAATTATGTGTCTCAATGCACTCATACTCGTAAATATTTAGGTATGTAGAGAAAGAAAACTCAACAATTACCTCTATAATATAAATGAAGATGTCAACCCCAGTAACAACAGCAGTAGACAGGATACTAGAACTCAAAGGGACAACCTTCCACAGATACCACAGCTTCAAGATGACTATGTTGACATGCAGTCACACAGTGTTCAACTTCAAAGTCCAGGACTCAAGTCACGGTACCTATGTCTTATTGCTGGAAGATTGTATTCTGAATGCATTCTTAACTTACTGTTGTGTAGGAGTGCCTCTGTGCACTGTCAAGCATCTAGAACTGGAAGCAGTGGAGAGTATGTGGCCATGCTTCCAGCGAGCAGACCTGAGTGCAAGCATTCTAGCGAAGACTATGCAGACATTGAAGAGGTGGCATCCGATCCTAAGTAACTGCTGTTCTACAGTTGAACTGCATTATGATAGCTGTATAGTTGTATTGTACGCAAGCTATAAACAATAACTAATTATAATAAGACAGTTTAGATCATTGTCATACACATGCAAATAATCTGGATGCTCGACATCCAGCCCCACCCCCCTGCAAGTGCAGCATCGATACTTCGAATATCTGAGAATAGGAACTGATATTAAATTTTTATGATTGAATTCACGAGCCCCACCCCTGCTCTATCATACTCCCCTCTGGTTTGGGGCTCCACTAGATAGAGGTGAATACTTTATTTGTATGGAACATTTCCTGAGGCACTGCGATGGATATTGCACCATTGAAACTGCAAATAAGAAGACCTAAACGTGATGCTGTGAGTTATCCTTTGGCCACTATCGGGGAAGTAAACCACCACATAGTATAGTGCACGGTGCCATGTGCAGCTAGTAGCGTGCATAATATTTAATACAGCCATGAGAAATTCCCTTATTGACGGTTGGTAGGTGTAGTGTTTACCGACATCTCTGACAATGTAGCTCTCTCTAAGGTGGATTCTCTAGGTACTGCATGAAAATTTTATACTAGATCTAGAGATGGCCACTGGGTAGTATCTTACAAGATCACTGACAGTGCTCCAGTCTTCAAGTGATACAAAGCATATACTTTTGCATGTATGTTTTTGATAACTTAGCTGCCAGCATGTTATTTGTTACAAACTATTCCTTAGAGAATGGTTCCATTGTCCTGCTGCTGCACAACAAATTGTCTGGTGTCTTGTTGTGTATTGGGTGCCTGGTCTAGTTAGTGGCACCTACTATCTATGGTGGCAAATATCAAGCATTATGGTTGGTATACATAAATAGATGTCCTATGTGAGCTAAATGTTAATCTATTCTGTGTGTACATGTGTCCATATTGCTGCATGGACCAGCGGTATGGATGCATGCATGTATAATGTATCGTAACTTGCCTTTTCATTAATATTATAGCAGGCATGCCCAGGACCTGAGTTTGTTTACAGAGTGTATCAAAGTTGTATAAGTATCAGGACATCTGGTCTTGTAGGCATGAATGAGAAGTGTTTGTTGAGCCCAGATGCCTGATTGAATTCCCTTGACTGCCTTTGGCACATGAGGGAGTGTATGGAATGCTTCTGACTATACTACTCCCACTAGGCTCCAATGGCTTGTACATCACCCTCCTTACACAGTCAGTAACCATGTGCATATCATTTGCATCATGAAATGTATAATATTATTATAGTAGTCAGCTATTGCAGCCTGGATAAGTATAGTTGTATGATATGGCTATCTTGGACAGGCATATAATATTGTGCACTACACATGTAGTGAACTTTAAGCAGATAATTAAGTGTGGTGTTTGAATTGAATGTAATAACTGTTATTGTACATGTAGTTTACCAGTATCGTGCCTTTGTAATTGTAAACAGTGTTTGAATGTCCATGAGGTTTGATTGTGCCTTATAGTTGTTATCAAGCAATACAGCAACATATGCGGTTGGGTTACCATGATCCAATTTCCCTTCTCAGATTTCCTTAATACCTGTATGAAAGTGATCATTCCATATGTCATAACTGTCCTTTCAAGGTTCATCAACCCTGTCTGTCTGTTGTGGGCAGGTCTCTCGAGATCCCTGTCTATTGACCATGCTCTAATGAGATTCATCACTAGTCTCAAATAACCATGAGGTGGGAGGAGGCGGAAGGTGTACATTGGTAGACTACTGTTAATGTTACAAACCTAAACAGCATCCATTACGTGGCATACACTTGGACAGTTTAGGATCAGTGACATTACATGTGTATTAAGCATCCTACTATGGAGTAGTAGAATGGCTATGGCATCCAGGCAGTTACACACTTCATTATAAAAATGGGTACCATAGACTTCTGATACACTATTGTCAACCCACCAAGTTAGTCTTTGAGATTAGATTGCATGTGACTAACCCACTTTGATGAGAGTGGGTGTGACATCATACATGTACACTGTTTCCATGTAAAGGCATTCCAGTTGTGATAGGTAACTGGTTATTGACGCTCAGTAGGTAATTACTGACTACTGGGCATGGATATGGGTGAAGGTAGCTAGGAAGCCAAATTTCAGCCTTCAGATGGTATTGTACTCCATATGGTGCTAGAATTGGCCATCCTTAAGTTCCTGACGGGACCAGCTGAACATGGGAGATCAAGCGGAGGTCACCAGGTGGAAAGGCTCCCTTTGGCTACATGCCCTACACCAGGGTCACCATGCCACTCCTAAATTTAATATGCTTAATACTTGTAGATCTAGAGATTCAGAAATAATATTATTTATACTCGATTCTACACTGACATTCTAGTTAATATCAACTGGTGTGCTAATCAAAGAACAATGGTGGCCTTTGTATATGAAATCACTTGTGAATGTTGCAGATTAGCATGTTTGATTCCTATGAAGTGATGATATATCCACACTGGATTCACATACACTGCTATGCTCTTGTGTTTCAGGCCCGTCGTCACACAACAGAAATTAACTTCGATCAGCTGCGTGGTCGTGCCATATCAGAGTTGGAGAAGGATGCAATAACATCGCTGAGTACTGAGAATCTAAGTGGTGAAAGTTATGATGATACAAGTGAGGGATTTAGTGTGTCTATGTGTTTACTGTGGTTGTACCTCTACTAGGGAAAGCTGGGGAATTCCAGTTTCTCCCCCAGCCCCTCCCCTGTGTACATTATATTATGTTGCATCTAGGATTTGAACATGAGATAAGGGGAGGGATAGAAGATATAGGCACTGTATTATTGTAGCCTGAATTTAAGTAGGCACGGCTGATCAATAGGCAGAGGTCTATGTAGCATGTGCATGCTCCATCAGGCATTCAAACGACAAGATAGGACAGGTTTAGCATTCTTACTGATGCCAAAATATACCTATTTAGCAACATTTGTGTGGAGGCCAGGACTATAACAATAACAACAACATCAATAACAGACAGTCAGAGCCAAACACTTCACCACACATGCGTGCATGCATGTGTATGGAATAACCACTTTCTCCACACTAGAGCTTTATAGAGTACATTCTGTGCATGCTGCATCTAGATCTGTATCCTGCATCATGATCAATCTGCACAGCTCAGAGATGAGAGCTGCAAGTATCCAACGACCTTTACTCGCATACTACTATCAGGCCAGTTGTGAGTATGAGCAGAAAGCACATGGCCTGCAGTAGGCACAGTCGATAGGTGTGGATAAAAAAAAATGCAGTATTTGTGATACTGGTGAACCTTTCCAAAATTATGGTTCAAAACCAGTTATTCACCAATATTGATGGATTCATTATGCTTATGAGTTGCTCAGGTGCCTAGATGTCGAGATCTGGCAATTTTTGTGCTGATGGTAATGATATAGATGACAATCAACAAACAACAGACAAAACTGATTGCTTTTAAATTATCTCTTGCTGTGCATATGCGTGGAGTAATATTATTATCAATATCTTGGGTAGATTGAGGCATGTACTCTTAGCATTTGATGGAGCCAGTGTATTGTGAGGCCGGATTACAACAATGGAGCCAGGAGTAGCTAGCCTAGTATCGTGGCCGTATACTATGTGTAACCATTTCACTTAAGGTTGTGAGTGGTCTTTATAGGTACCTATTGTCCAAACTTGTGTAACTTAGCTAACCACTCACTACATGTAACTTGCTTATTATGCTAAAAAGTGGGAAGTAACTACCCATGTTTGGAGATGGAAAGGATAAAAGTGATCATGTTAAGAAGAATGTTGGTTAGGAATTTGCATTAAAATATCCCTGTTTGGCCACTAGCTGTACAGCAGTGTGTGTATGTACTTAATAGGTATAGGACGACTTGTGATTATGGGATGGCAAAAGCATGCTGCCATGATTGAACCATTGTAGTGCTATGCCTGATACCTACAGTAAATTGATGTAGATCACACAATAGGTTACCGTATGTTCCATGTATAGAGTAGATCATCGAAATCCGGACGGTTTTTATAAAGCAACCCATAACTTTCGGACATAACAATGATTTTAAATGATAGAGTACTCAGTAGATAGAGCTACCAGTCAGCTAACGAATGACGCAAACCATATGTCCCAATCTTTGTTGCAACGCGTGCAAATTATGCTCAAAGATACAGTATTACAAATTTATAAACCGGACCTCCGCTTCAAATCTCGGACATGCTTGCATATTCTATCTTGGTGACGATCAGAATCGGTCAACGCTGCTACAGGTACATGCACTAGCAGCTAACTCCGGTCCACCATTTCGATCGTGTTTAGCTACGCCCACCAGTGGGACTCCACCCAATCATTTTCGATGAATCGGACGCAAATAGAGGATGACTAATGGCTAGCTCCACTTGTAAGCTAAAGAAAGTTGTAGGAAGCATGGAATCATTTAGTGTATGGCCTACCATGACTGTGATTCCGACCAAACTCATCTAAAACCGCATGTCCGGGATTCGATGATGTCTGATGATTGGTAAATTACTCTATACATGTAGTACAATGACATATTATATTGTGCTTATGATGCTTCATGTACATGTACTGCTCATAATCCTATGTAGATAAGGAGAAGGTATCGGGTGAAGAACCATACTTAAACTCTAGTTGGAGTAACGTGTACAATGGAATGGGTGGTTTGGACACCCCAGAGAGCGACAGCAGCAGCTACTACGTTGGAAGCCAAGAAGACATTCTTAAGGAGCTCAATGAAGTGCCTACGAATAATCACCTCAATGTTGGCTCCAGGCATCAGTACCAGCTTTCGTATGAGCTAGCTCTAGACAACATGCTGACACCTTTCACATCACATGCCCCTATCGTGTCACCACTGGCAACAGCTGCTTTATCCAAACCTAAGTAAGTTGGAATTTGAAATTGTAATTGAATGCATCATCACATATTTTTATTCTTGTATAGGACCCACTCTTATAACCCAAAGCATGTCATTGATGAGATGGTTACGACAGAAGAGAGTTACATTACAGATTTATCGGATATTATTGATGTATGTAATTTATTTATGCTATTGATGACATAATATGTGCATGCCTGATGTATCTCCAGGGATATCTGGCTCCATTTGAGAGAAAGGTAGCTTTATTACCATTAGAACAGCAGGACATTGATGACCTCTTTGGGAATATCTTGGAGATCAGAGACTTTCACAAGTAAATTCTAATCATTGCTGTTATGGGAACTGTATCAGGCCCATAGGTGGGGATGGGGATGCATGTGCATTAGACGGAAATAATTGATAAACAACTGCCTGCAAACTGATAGCGTCTTCTACAGTCACCAAATGAGTGGTTATTGCAAGGGCCAATAACCAGACAGTACAATGCATTAAAGTAGAAACTTAGGTTGCATAATAATTATTAGTGATTGACAATACTTTACCATTTGTGCTCAAGAACATGTATCCATGCAATTTTCTGCTGTGATATAATTATATCTGATCATTGCAGAAATTTGTTACGGCTACTGTTCGAGGGTGGCCACAATCCTGGCAAAATTGCAGCTTGCTTTCTTCAAGAGGTACAGTTGCATGTACACCCACTATATCTATAGCTAGTTCAAGCATCACAAGTTATTTCTGGCTAACAGGCTGAAGGATTCAAGATCTATACTCAGTATTGCAACAACTATCCCAGGTGAGTATATAAGATTACATTGCAGAGTAGCTGTTCATAATTAAGCACTGTGGTATTACAAGCATAATATTAAATGATTAGAGCTTATAGTCACAAGTTGCTGGTCCTAGATGGGAAGAAATAGTGATCATGTGAATTATATCTATACAGATCTGTTCATATATTTAAGACATTTTGTAAAGATCCAGATATATCACCTTTCTTGAAGGTATGGCTATAGTCATAGTATGTGAGTCTATTCTTGAAATAGTTACAATTAATTCGACACAATGTTCTTATAGAGTTGTCAACTGCGACTTCATCATATGCTGCCGTTAGATGCTTTCTTGCTCAAACCAGTTCAGCGTGTACTGAAGTATTCACTACTGCTCTATGAAATGGGAAAACGTACACGAAGAGAAAGTGAAAATTATGGAGTGGTGCAGGTATACTTGAGGCCAGCTGTATATGATAGCATTGTGTATAATATAAATGGCTGACTCTTTGCATTCAGAGAGCACTGGAGAAGATGACTGATGTTGCTCAACACATCAATAGTATGAAGAAGAAGTATGAAATGACCGTGCATATTGAAGAAGTACAACAACTGATCCGAGGTGAATGGACTGGATTGAATCTTTCCAAGTATGGAGATATTGTATTGGAGGTGAGTATATTAGGTGCACACTAAAGTATCGTATAACATTATGTAGCGTTTAATAGTGTATCATAGTATCTTTGTGAGCAGTGCAGTGTTTTAGTTTAGCTGAGATCTGGTACTACTTGGTGAACTAGTCAGAATGACACAGGCACATACACTGTACTATATCAGTGTTCTGTTATATCAACATCTTATAATAAATTTAATATTTGTGACTATAAAATTTTCAATTTTTCCAACAGTATCAGTGAGCAATTAACCTCACTACACATACTTGATTGTTTATTCTAGGAAAACATGAGATACGCCCACTACAGTGGAAAAAATGCTCGTTTTCGCACTGAGCGATATGTATTCCTATTTCAAAAGTTGTGTCTTATCACAAAGAGAGAGGAAGATGGGTATTACTATTACAAGGCACACATTGAGGTACATTATTATATTGTTATGGTGTCATATATGTGTATGTATTATTTTAATAACCTATGCACTGTTGCAGTTACTGTTACTATCTTATAATGGGAAATTTTTGAGGAGTTCAATTTTCATGGATAGGGGACCACTACCATTTCTGGGTTTAATTTTTGATGACGTGCACATGCACCCATTTCACAGATTTAAGTTTGTAGTTTGTCTATTATCCACGAAAATTAGACCCCTTGAAGATTTCCTACTCCATGGTATTATATATGGTATATTGCACACAGATGGCTGATCTTCAGCTGACTGAAAAGGTAGATAAATTACCTCGATGCTTTCAGTTAAGACAAGTCTCCACTGGAAAGTATCACACCTTCATGGTGAGTCCGCTGAAGGATCCATAGGACAATAATAACATTGTCATCGCATTCTATTTAGACTGCCAACCCTCGAAGTAAGGATGTGTGGGTCAGGAACATCAAATTGCTGCTGGTGGAGAGTATCCCACACCTTCCCGACAAGGTACGCACAAGAGATGATTTAATCACTCGCCATATAATACAAACATTTATTAATTTGCAGGCAAGGCAGTTGATTATGCAAGGATTTGATATCACCCCAGGTAAAAATGCATAATAGTAGTTGACCATTTACAAAACTAGGGCCAAGTACCTAATAAATATGTATGAATGGGTCTTTTGAGTATACACCATTCCACTGCTAGCTACTAACCCAAAAAGGCTACCATTCAATCTCTTCTTTCGTCAATTAAGGATTCTTCTTTGCATTGTTCCTTGAAATCACACCATCATATATTTTGGGCACAAAAATAATTATTATGCCATACCTCTACAGCTGCATGTGTAGCCTCTTAATTTCCTACTTGCGCCATAACTTAGTTAGCAATTGAAGAATGCTAAAATCATGAATTCCATGCCCCAGCTCCCCAGTGGCGGATCCAGAGGGGGTTCGAACGAACCCCCCTTTCTGACTAGCTGTCTAGTACTTAGCCTGTGTAGTAGTGTAAAATCTAGGCTTCATAGAACCCCCCTTCCTTTTAGCTAGCTACAGTACTAAAGCCTCTGTCTCTAGCTCACCTACTTGGACGTTTCTTAGTGAATATTTGGTCGATTTGAAGTCTTGGAGCGCCTTACAAGACCCACGAACATGCCATCTAGCGAGAAATGGGCGTGGTCAACGAGCGAAGTGGGCGTGGCTTAAAATTTTCGCGCGCGCTTCGCGCGCATTCCTTTAGTAAGAACCCCCCTCTGATAGATCCTGGATCCGCCCCTGCTCCCCCTCACACAACAATATCAGTTAATTGAAGTCACTGCACATACATATGTATTATGTATCCATAGATCACAGTCCCAAACGGGAACGGCATGTGAGACATCATTCTGGTGAGTAGGATACCAAATTAGTAACTACGTGTATGCCTACCATGGACCCTAACATGCATAATATGATTGTTCTGACATTGGCACACAGAGGAGCCTCAAAGGTTTCAAATTCACACTAGTTCACATCCATCGGGAAGAAGTAAGCCAACAATATTGTCGTCTGCATAATTATAATATGTGTACTGTGCATTACCTTGTCATACACTTCCAGGTAGTCTGGATTCCACCAATAAGTCATTAACATTTGGACGCTTTTCAGCAGAGGTACACGTATCTTCCCATACATAATCAGTGTTCACCCAGATCATTATACTCAATTGTACATAATACTGATAGGTTACTGACAAGAAATCTAAACAAAAAATGCGATCATCCACAGCACCAAGCAGCGGCCCTGGTTCATTGAAGTCACTAATGGCTTCTCCACTACACAACTTCCATGTAGGTTATCTCCTGGGTTACTGTACTGCCTAATTCAAAGCTATTATTTGGTATAGCCAATGGTGGAGGAAAACGAAGCCTCCCTGCAAAATGTTGAAGAATTAAATCAAACTGTAGGTGATAAGAGGGATAATGGATTCTTGGAAACTTCATCAAGCGATCAAAGTATGTGCATGCTGAACTTTGTGACACCGCCAATATAAGCACAATGTTTATATTGTGTATCTCATGTATGTAGATGGAGACCTAGGCAGACACCCACAAGCAGCGGATACTAGTCCTGCACAGAGTGTAGGTGTTACTATACATGTACTTAATATTGCATATCCAACAGTTCCGATATATTGCACAGCATAATACCGTATAGCCGGAAATATTGGCGGGAATTAAAGTTGGCGGTTGAGCCCAAAATCGCTATTATAAGAATATTGGCGGATTTAAATTTGGCGGTTCGGTACGGGATCGCCATACGTATATATGCGAGCAGGAAAATTTGGCGGTTGTAATATAGAACCGCCAAACCGCCAAATTTAATTCCCCGCCAAATTTTCCGGCTATACGGTATGCAAGTATTTTTTGGATACTAGCTTGTGACTGTTATTATTTAGCCAATAGTTTGGTATAGCTGATATGGCAAAAACAAGTTGGTGGTTTAGCTTGGTACTTCCTGCATGATTATGTATGTGTATTGTGTGTTGTGTGTTTTATGAAGCTAACTATACCACATTTACAATCTAGAATTCTATTTGTATCATTTTACCTAGGATGCAGCACAAAGGAGAAGCCCTAAAATTAGGATTCCACAACTGAGTCACTCTTCTTCATCAAGTCCACAGATTGGCATGGCTACCATCTCTGAACATAATAACTCTCCTAATCTGAGACGTGCAGAAGTGCTCAGTAAATTGGATGTTAGTGAGGAAGAGCTCGATGAATATGAAAATGCTCACAAAATAGGAATGCAAGATGTACAAAAAGCTGGTGATCGTTTGCGATCTGAGAGGGTTTCACTGCCTAATATTGAAAACCATAGTCAGCTTCCTGACATGGCCAATGTGATCATTCCACCACCCAAGCTCTATCTGAATACACCTCCTCCATCCGTTGAGATAGAGATCGAATCTGATATGATGCAAGCTGCTACTTCAGAAACATCCTTGAAATTCACCGAGGATCAAGAGAACTTCTTTGATGAACTGATGAGCAGTAGTTCCACTTTGTCAGAGATGTTTCATAAAGAGCTAGAGACTGATGACGAAAATGCAAGGACTGTGTTTCTTGAACAGTCACATGAGGCCAGAGTTGATCACGAAGATCGTCTGCCATTTTATGTGTTTCATCATGACAATGAAGTTGAAGATGACAATGTTACACCTCAGGCTAGTCCATGTCCTAGTCCTATCTCATCTATTAGAAGGTGGTCTGTCAGTAGAAACTCCAACCCTCGGCAAACTGATGAAGATATGCTACCCACTCCAACAGCAAGTCCATTTGTGAGAAGGCCGCTTTCATCATCGTCGAGCTGCACATCATCTCCCAGTACCGATAATGCTTCATCAACAGCAATTGATCCTCCAACACCATTTCGGCATCTCAGCCCTGAGCCATATAGTAACATTGTTCAAACTTCCTCGGGGACAGCTTCAGCAATGGATGCACCCAAAGGAAAACAGTCCATTTGTCGCAGACATAGTTTCAGTAGTGATACGAAAAAGAATACTATTCATCATCGGCAAGAGAGCCGGTCTATGGAAGCTAGTCCTCAATCCACTCCAAAAGTGACAAGAAGTGATAGAACTGCAAACGAAAGTCTCCCAGTAGCTAATGATACTATCCAAAGTGACTTCAATCACACCACTGTTCAAGCTCCACACGTTTTGAGAGATATACCCACTATCAATATTGAATCATGTTCAGAGAGTGATCTCACTCCCATTCAAAATCCAGATAATGTCATCTTGCCACCTCCTATTGAATTCTTGGACCAGAAAAATCACTTGGCGCACGACAATTCTCACTCATATTCCCCTACTTCTCCAATAAAGTCTCCAGGTGTATGTACGTATGAAGATGATCGAAATCACGATTCTCATGCCACAAATGGCTTGGAAAAGGATCAAGAAACTGTTACCACTCCATATGAATCCAATCCCAATGAGATGTTGTTATTTACTGAAGTATTAGCAACATTCGATGACTATGCATCCACAACTGGTAAAACAACAAAATCAACCAAACCTATAGTGAAGTTACGTTCTCGGTCTCCAGAAGCAAAACGTCGTAAGGAAAAGAAGAAGAAACGCAGTCAAACGATTTCTATGATTGACGCTGACACAATGAATCAAGTGAGAGAAGAGCTTGCCCGTCGTAGTGATGATAAGCCTTCGGACTCTCTTAGACCATCAGAACAGAAATCTGATTCCAAGGTTCACAAGATGGCACGAGAGTATTCAAGAAAAATTAAGGATCATCAAAGAGGTGGAATCTTTAAGAGGTTCTCTACTGTAGTTGAGGAACCTTTACCAAGCAAGGGAATGTCACAACCAGAGTGGCTTCAACAACTGAAGAAGAGAAGCACAGAACCAAAACCAACTTCACCCGAGCTAGAAGTTTCAAAAGATAGTTCTCAAACTGTACCACCGGAGGTAGCAGCACTAACTGGCAGCCTAAAAAGGACTAAATCTAGAGTCAAAGATTATTCAGATTATGAAGATCAACAAAGAAAGGGTGGCCTTAAGGGTTGGGTACGTTCACTTGTGGACAAGATCAGTACCAGCGGATATGTAAAGGAGAAATAATTGTAATTATTGATTATTATGCCAAGAATCATGGAATATTATTGAGATTAACAATTATACCAAGGGCATACATAATATGCTGGCAGATCATTGAAAGACTAGCTATTATAGGGTAGATATAGCTACTGCATGTGCTGGTTTTAGCATCATGAGCTGAGCAGCCTTGACATATAAATTTGAGGCTATTATGCTATATGTAATAATATGTGGAATCAGACTATTATGGCCATGCAGTCCTGTCTCATACTGACGTAAGTTAATCTTTGACTTTGTTGTGTGATCTTCCTTGTGAGCTAATGTCTAAAATTTTTGGCATTAGAGTTTCAAGAGATATTAAGTATTGAGATCAAATGAAGTTGTCGAACTTGAGTCGAACAATTATTAGTTTTATACATACATCACATTTGTAGTCTGGGTGCCAGCCCCTTCACAAGAGGGAAGGGGTTGACACCCAGAGCTGCACGTTTGTATTCCTAAACAGGGGCGGATCTAGGATTTTTAGTATGGTGGGGTTGTAGATATAATTGCGCGCGAAAAATTTTGCGACCACGCCCACTTTTAATGAGCCACGCCCACTTTTAATCATCTTCTCGCGCCCCAGAGTGCCTAGAGCTTTACCATGCCTAGCACCACAGCTGACTCTTGTGGTCTATAGTAGATTATTCATAGCTGAAGCCATGTTCAGGGTGTACCACTAACCACCGTGCACCACCTGTTGGTTTGAGGCCAATTATGTACTACACAGCTTGTCTGCTGCTAACCATACAGTGGCAACTACTGTGCCAAGCTATAGTAAGCCTTGTATATAAGTGGGAGGGGCTGCTCAAAATCGTTTGGGGGGGTTGCAACCCCCTGAACCCCCCCCCTAGATCCGCCCCTGCTAAATTTTTGCTGCTGTGCTCATAATTTACATGAATGTACATGCCAACGCCAATAGAACTAGAAGTAGCGTTTCCGGACGATCGACCTGTGGCAATAAAAGCAGCCATAACTTGGCAATGGAATTAGCTATGAACAGGAAACACAAACTACGAGTTAGCTGAGTGAATGGCCTTTCTTCTGAACCTCGAATCAAGCTAATCGGTTGACCACACGCTTTGCGATTTCGATTTTTAGCTCTACGGAAATTTGTATGCAAAAATCTGTTTTAGTGCGTAACTCGAACAAGCTTTATTCTTTCAACAGGAAACACCCAGAGCTGAATAGGCCTCGTCGAGAGGAAGCTATCGACACCTTAACCGTATGAATTACTATCGCCCCCACTTTGCGATATCGAGCCGAAAAATCGGGCGTCCGGAATCGCTACTAGAAGGCATTCGGTTATTATTCGCGCAAAAGTAAAAACTATTGCGTTCTTAGGTGGTGAGCCTAACCTGGATTTCTTCTATGCTGGCGATTATTGAGCACTTATTTATAGAATATCAACATTGCTATATTGTACTTCGTCGATAAATAAGCCAGGTAAAGTGTGATTGTTTATACCGGTATACAAGTTTGATGGTGGGCTCTTATTAGAATATACTTACTGCTGTTCTCTTGTATGCATATTACAGAATGTACCCTGGTCTTGGACAATCCGTCTTTTCTCAGAGACAGGACAAAGACGTATGTTGGTTATAGGTGTTACTAAGCCTAGACATTTATGTTAAAATTGTGAGCTGGCTTATCACCACTATATTATGTGATACCTATCAACCACCTCATATAGTACGTACACTGCATGACTGGAGAAGATATACTCAATCTCTTATTAAAAAGAAACTGTGGGGTATACTGATGGCAGTATTGGTGTAGTGTGGAGCTCTTTTATGTATCTTTAGTAATGTTTTTGCTGCTAAGAAGATGGTTTATGTGTCTATATAATTAATTAATGCACCTCAGAGATACTATGGCCTAGTACATGTACATACAGGGACTAGGTCTCAGCTTAAAAATTACCAGCTAGACAGTATATCCCCTCACCATTTCATTGCTTCTTATCTCTCTTCCATGGTACTGTACATGTTCCAATTTCAGCAGCAAAGTATTGGTAATCTCTATGGACCAGGTGGTGCAGCAGCAGTGGCAGCACAATCAAACATCTATACAGGAAATATTCCAACTGTTTCTGGTGAGTCTGAACTTGGTATGTGTGTTTTGGGGGGGGGGGGGATTCAATTTTGATCTTGTTCCCAGATTTCACCCTCTGTGGGAATGGATTCTGATGACAAAAAAATTAGTGTAATGAGAACATTGAGTTTTAGAGTACGTACATGTAGCTCAGCAGTCTTGTTTTTGTGCAAACTATTCAGATTGCAGTTCTGTGATTTGATGCCCCACTCTTATGGATTGTGTGTACATGTACGTGCTTGTATAAAAGCCACTATATTATACCGTATGGCCGGAAATTTTCGAGGGAGCCAATTTTCGCGGTTTTTGCGGTTGACTGGCGATCCACGAAAATTAAATCCGCGAAATAAAAAGCCTAAACGCACACGCGCACGCGCGATAACAGGGGGAGTGGCCATCGTGGTGCATGCCGCTGCTCAGCTGGATTGATCTAACAGCTGGTTTACTTCACACCAGTTCATTATTGTTGAGCTTCTTCTGCACAAATGTCTCTAGCCTCGATCATATGCTACTCTCGTGCCATTTTTCGATCTCCAGCTCTGCTAAGTACAAGTATAAGATCGATCGATCGCTTGCTGTTTTTTCGGCGGCGCGCGTGCAGTAAGAGGTGGCCTGGAGCAACCCTGGAACGTCCATCCGCGAAAATTAGATCGCGAAATCTTTGAAGATGGGCCTTCCGCGAAAATTGGATCCCTCGAAAATTTCCGGCCATACGGTAATACCATAATTCGTGAGATTTTTGTTGTTAAAATTTTCGTTTTGTGCAAAGTGACGAAAATTTTCATGCAAAAATACTTTACCTGTACTAAGTTATACAGCACGCACTTGAAAGTATTGTTACACGAAAATTTCTAACACAAAAATTTTGTGAACAAAGCACAAAATTAACACGAATTATGGTATATGACATGGATAGATACATGTACATGTACCTGTAGCATAGTAATTATGGTGGCCGTTTTTAGCCATGAAACTGTCAGACAAAGAATAGAGATCACGTTCCCACATGGCGCATTTTGTTAGCTGGTAATGGTTGTCATATGAAAACATGAATGACCCCCTTGCCCCAAATGCTAGCAAGCAGAAGGGGTGGGGGAGCATATTCATAAGGTTCTATGGTGTTATGTATACACCATGCCCACTTGACTCTGAACACTACCCTTAATCAGGACACCATACGTGGTCCCATGCAGCTACATGTACATGTATAATGTGCATAGATAAGCATAGAAAGGACAACACCTTTAGTTATGCTGTTCGGATTCAACTGTAACTAGAACCACAGAAATTCCTATAGTGCTCAGTGGCGTATCGGGGGGGGGGGGGGGGGTTCTTGAGCGGCCCTATTAAAGGCTCAGAGGAATTACTGCTATTAAAGTTGGCATCAATAAACTTTACTAGGCTAAACTAAAGCACGCTAGTTAGTTCATCAGTAGCTGCTTACCTGAATGTTTTCATGGCTTTTGAGTGGTGAGAGCATGAGTGATTCTTAACAATGCACACCCAACAATGGGCGAAATATTATGGTCAATAAAAATGGGCATGGTCGCAAAAGTTTTGCTCGCGCGCTTTGCACACAGATCATTAAGCCACTCCCCTTTATAAATCCTGGATACACCACTGGTACATGTACTACAGCATCATGTGTACATGGACTTGTCATAATTTTATATTATCCATTCATCAGGTCTCTCTACTGGTATCCAGGGATTATCTATACATCCTGGAGGTGCACGTGGTCTCACCAGCACACAGGTAATAATACCGGTATATTAATTTCAGAGCCGTCTACACTGCACATGAAGTACATGTATGCATAGTGGGATAATACCGGTATATTAATTTCAGAGCCTTCTACACTGCACATGAAGTACATGTATGCATAGTGGGATACCATTCTCAAATTTCCGCATGTATATGTGCATGTACCATGACTATTTCCTTGAATTCTCCCCTCCTGTCCCTGCAAACTCTCTCACTCAAAGTAATTATACCAAGAGTCCCTCACTATGTGCATGTGTAATAGTTGGATGGCCAATGTGCTGATTTGACATTGTAGTTCATACTGATATCGTACTGCATCACTCAACATATGTACATGTACGTGGGAGATCTGAGAAAATCAAAAAAAGGGAAACATATTTCATAAAAAAGGGCCCATAGGCAATGCACTTCACCTTATAGGATGGGTGGGAAGGGGGCTGATATTGCTCTGCACATTGTAGCCTGTGCACTTTTGACCTTAGCAGGCGAAAGTGGGGGCTGGATAGATAATCTGTAGTGGGCCCTCTTTCATAAGAGTATAGATTCTTGAGGAAGTATGTTACAGTATATGTACATGCAGGGCTGGTAGTGCAAAAAGTATACTGATAAGGGCAGTAGGGATAATAGATGATGCATCCCTGCATTAAGTTCAAATATATAGAGATGCATCCAGTCCATTGTCCTAACTTTGTGTACTTTTTTTATTACTATCCCTACTATACTCAGTTTACATACTTGTTTGTTTTCTGCTATGATTTCAGTATGGTAATAACAATAGATCTGGTATCTAGCATCACTAATTTCTCTGTTTTGCAGTATGTAAGTCGCTCCAGCACAGCTCCAGGTGGTTTTGGAGGCATCACTGGTCTTGCTGGAATTTCCCAGCTTGGTGCTCCTTCACCTCCTCCCACCAGGTATTACATGTATGCATGATGGTCATAATACAGTAGGTATGTACAGTATCAAAACACTAGGGGAGGAATGTTACCACTGGGGAGCGGACGAACAAGCCTGATGAGTACAGGACAAGGTCTGTCTGCTCCTAAACCTCCCAGCAGGCCATCTTCCCTCTCTTCTGCAATTGGAAAGTGAGTTTTTTTGATTGCTGTTCAGTGTGTGTGTGTGTGTGTGTCTGGGCCATCCCTACTTGTAGAGTTTACTGACTATAGTCACCATCCTGTATGTGTATGAAAGAGGCAAAGTGATCAATTCTATTGTTGTTATTGTTGTCATTCATAGAAAAACCATTGGATATTGAGTTTTGCATCATAGCAAGTGGTTGGAAATGGCAACCCTGACTCCCTTTGCTTCTTGGCGCTAGATAGGACCACAAGCACCACAGATCGTGTGTGTTATTTACCATACCACACCTATTAATGTTACTGTAAGGTGGAATTTGCCAGGAGAAAGGTTTGCTAGTGCCTATCATTAGCAAAATTTTTGCCTAGTGAATTTTTTGTCATATTGAACATTGGGCAAGCAGTATTAATAGTGCCTCATCAATCAGCTGTTGTACCTTGTGTTTCTTTCTTGATCTCCAGCCTAGCTTGATGTACTTCCAAGTTGTCTCTGATTCTCGGGACCTGTAATCCATTGTATTCAGACATATCCTAGCTGTATGCATAATAGTACCACAATTGCTTGTGGTGAGTATTACCAACATTAGCTAAACCTGTTTTTACCCCGCATGTGCGCATGCGCAGCAAGGGATAAAGCAATCGGTTTGTCTGTCGTCTGTCGTCTGTCGTCTGTCATCTGTTGTCTATCAGCATAAAAATCGGCAAATCTCAACATCTAAGCGAAAGTAGGATCAATAAATGGGATAAAATGATGTAAGACAGCAAAAAAAAAACACCTTGTGTCTCATTAACCCTAGGCAGTACCCAGGAAAGCTACAAATTGTGCCAATGTATCGACCACGCCTACATCGGACACGCCCACCTAGTACCTTATGAAATCTATTGCGCATGATTGAGCTTCTGGAGTCTACTGTGCATGCTCGAATTTCATACTTCATGTCATTTGTGATCATGGATCTCCTAAGAGAACAAAAACGTTCGTGAGTAGTAAGAGATTAAACTTCAAAGAATAAGGCCTCTAAGAAGAGGCATGGCCATGGGTGATATTGCCATGGCATGCGGGGTATGTGCTCTAGAGATAAGCACAATATGCTGGCATTGCTTTGGGCATAATAGGTGGTTTTGTTATGCCAGCATAATGCTGGCATAATAGGGTTAAAATAGGAGGTAGTCGGGTAATCAACCGAGTACATAGTACTTTTCTAATATTTAGTGAGTAGTGTAGTCTAGTGGCTGTAGCTTGGGTACTTATTTGAAATAAAGCTGTCACAAAGTGTAAGTTTCTGAATGAATTATTACAGATTAATATACAAAATATTAAAATTGAGAGAAATTAAGAGCATAGTAGGTACAAAACAATGAGCATAATTGGCTTGGTGTTGGGAATTAGAGCATAGCATAATAGGAATTTTAAAAAGCATAATGTGTGTGTCCCTAATGTGCTCTATGAGCTCTAGTTGTGGTTGCAACATTTCAACTGTGAAAGCAGTGAAGCTCTTTTGTGTAGCCTCGTCCCCAGTCTCCCTGGTCTTTGTTCGTGTGTTGAACAAAGATCGGGGAGACTGGGGATGAGGTATGGAGCTCCATACATAGGAGCTTGCATGGGCTGTGGTGCTCTTAGACAGTTCTGCTATTAACACAGGTGTGAGTGAACATTGAGGCCTCATGCATGCTAAACTTTGATTATCTTTTTCCCTCTAGTGCTCTTCCAATGAATCCCTATGGACCACTGGGTCGTACAGTCCAGGGAATGATGAGCCCGGGATCATCAGGATTTGGTCCTGTTTCATCAGGGTTTGGTCCCGGGTCGTCTGGCTTTGGTCCTGGCTCATCTGGGTTTGGTCCTGGACCGTCAGGATTTGCTCCTGGATCATCAGCATTTGGTCCAACAAGTAAGATCCACTAAGTACTGTAGAGTGGGATGTGTGTAACGTGTATATGTACAGGGAGCTGCGGTACAATATTATTATACTGGCCTAATATCCAAAAGAACAGCTACATTGCAAATGTAAATTTTTATTAACATTAATCTCTGATATAATCTTAAGTGCAATTGGAAAATTGTTGATAATGATCAAGCCTGTGCTATACATGTAGACCTATCACGAGTGCTCGAACATAATATGTGACCGTCACGACAAAACCAAGCATAATGTGCTAACAGCAGATTTTGAGTTAGGCCACCATTACCAACTACAACCTTTGAACTACTGCTCCTACAAATTTGAAGACTCTAGCCCATGTAGTCTTGTAGATATGAGCAAAATATACCCGGACCGCCCGTACTGAAGTTTTACAAAAATTGTAATGAGCATTGCTACTGTGTACGTATATTCAAAGGCGTGGCCATCAGTCAGATATTTAGGTATCTACCTGACCACTTTTTCAAGCTACCTGAGTGCTTACCAACCTTAATCATCCAAAATGGGCAGAGCCTGCTGGCCTGCTGGCAATTACAACTGTGCCTGGATATTCATATGATACTATGATAGAAAACACCAATTAGGACTCACTTTTGCCTTCAGGATGAACCAGAAATACTCAGAAAATTTAAAATTCCCTGGGAAAGCATGCCCCTTACGCATGTGCACATTGCTAGTAGTTTCCTAAACACTCTAAATTTGTGGCTACAGCCCTGTTGTTGCAAGCGAAAGTCCATATACTTGCCATTTATGCTAAGTATGTGGCCCTGCCCACCAAGTCAGTGAGCTAAATGTAGCTGGCTGCCAAAATGATCAAACGAGAGCAGAGCCAACATTTCAATGGAAAAGAATGACAAAACAAGCATTTCCAAAAGTCTTTAGTGCACGAAATCGAAGAAAGAAGTGGCTTTATATAGCTATTTGCCTGACTTCTTTGACCCATAACTCGGTAAGTATAGCATTCTAGAAGCTACATGTATGAAGCAGACTTTTGTAGAGAATGTTTCCTCTATCGATCTACATGTATATCAGAAAGTAAATATCACCATAGATGACTATTTGGCCTGTATCTCAGATTAATGTCCACTACATTATGCTTGTTTCCTCGTGGAATGTGTGCATACTGTGTTTATACAAGTACCGCATGCGCAAGGGATAAAGTAATCGGTCATGTCGTTGTTATTGTTGTTGTCGTTAGCACAAAAACGCCATATCTCAATGTCTAGGCACCTGAGCGACTAGTAAGCACAATGAATCAGTTGCATTTGGCGAAAAACGGGCTTCAGTGTGCTTCGAATCGAGGGACATGGCCCACAAGCGTCACAAATAGTGCCTTTTTGTTAGCCTTCGTAACCACACCTATTGACAGTGCCCACTCAATAATGCATTATGCATGCAGGCCTTGTGCTTTCTGCTCTGCACATAACATTGAATATTGTGGACTGGTAAAGGTCGTCAATAATGCTAGTGGCGTATGTTTGGCTGTTACTATAGAATGCAAAGCCCCATTGTACCTATGTCTGCCTCTGGTGTAGAGAGAGAGTCAGTGGTTTTTTGGCTGATATCACCAGGAGCCCTATATACAACCAAGGGCTTATGGGGTCTATAATCCCTTGATACAACCAAGCAGCATTTCTACTTTCCCCATACACAAAAAGCAGATCTATAGATTGCACAATGTGCGTGCAGGGTATGTGCTCTATAGAGCTCTAGTTCGTGTTAGGCTATCACCATGCTATATTTTTCCAGCATCAAAACCAAGTGAGAGTGTTCCAGGATTTCAGATGCACAGTGAAGACTTTCCTGCCCTGCCTGGAACCACAAGCAGTAAAGTTACTTGTGAGTTTCTTAATCGTTAAGTGAATGATGTCATGTATACATAATTTTGTTCCTTTTTGCAGCAAACGAAAAAGTTCTCGGTAGTGGAACCACCCAAGGTAAATGTTATGATCGAGGTATGGGTATACATCCATGTCCAGTGTCCGCTTGGTGTATCGGCAAGCAAACAATAGGCATTTGACATCCTTTTATGCTTGATTACAGTATAGCTCTTCATTGAACCAGCCTTTTAGACGTGCCACGTAGAGTACGAGCACAATCTCCCCCACTATGAAACCACCTTGTGATGTTACTTTCTGTTATGCATAATGAGGGTTGCACTCTCGTATATAATGTGATGTTGACTAGATGACACTACAGGAACTTCTCATAGAGAGTATGCACTGAGCTGTAAATGCTTAATTAAAGCTCAATATGACTCACTGCTCTGTGACGCACACCAGAATGCTTCTTTCATCATTATTGCATACAGAACATTGTACATACATGTACGCACACTATTATAAGAGATTACTACATTGAACCAAGGGGTTATAAGCCCTTGATTTAACATATTTAGGAGTGTTGCTTGAATAAATTCACTCAAAAATGTTGGTTTACGGTACCCATCTTGGGAACGCTTAGATATTTTATGTGTACACGTATGTTGATGTGATCACAGTTAAAACTCCAGCCCAGGGGTGAGCTCAATGTACTTCAAGTACGAGATAAGCCCAAGACAGGATACATGTACATGTACCAGGGTTTAATCTGGCCTAAAAAATTGGTAGGGACTGGGAAACAGGAGAGATATAGTTGATCTAATATATAGGCCATCTTGGCAGCCCAAGGGGGTGTGTGCGGGACGTGCCCCATCCTGCGCAAAGCCAAGGCTTAAGTTGATACTAGTATTCCCAAAAAAGCCATCTAAGCAACATTCATAAATTTAAATGGGGGGAGGGGGGGATGGGGGATGGAACAGAACCTTTTGGAGGTTGGGGGGAAACACTCTGCTGAGCTAAACCCCTGTATACTGAATGATCAACCTTGTAGCACTATATAGTTACATGTACTTCAACTCACTAACTCACTTGATCCCACATTAGCAAAAATTATGTTCCTTTAAGAAAAACTACACTTACTTGTGTTTATTTTATTCTTTATTGTAGAGGTATCTGAGCCTTCGCACGACAGCAAGTTGTTGGTGAGTATCGTAATAGTTGTCAACATATCATTATTATTGTGTTTGTGATGTTGTGCAGGTCATGTCAAGTGCTCCTCCAGGTTTGTATAATAAGCTCTTAGTGGTTTAGTAGTATGATATCACCATAATACCTGTACAGTAGTGCAACCAGGCCAGGATATGTGCACAGGGCCCTTTGCAAAACTTGCATGTACATGTATGTATGATGACATTGTAAAAATACTGATTCATTTCCACTTCCCTGGGTTACAAGTTTTAGGAGTGCACTAGCTGCAAACAGAGGAACCTCTGAAACCTCTTTTATAATGGCCAAGTTGGTGCATGAGGTTTGTCCATTATTCAGTGTCCTTTATTGAGAGGTATTTAACTCCTCACATAGTTAATGATTGTTAAAATGGGTTGTACATGTACATGTGTTCAAAATGAAACCTGACATATGCAAGATATCATAATATTAATAATATTAACTTGGTACACTGAATATCTTTCTGGGAGTCGCATTGTGGAGGCTAGCTGAGGTACGTGGCACTTCCAGGTCATACCGGGTATCCAGTAACTGAGCTCTGTTATCTGGCATTAAGAGGTATCCGGTATTCAACAATTATTAGTTACATGACATTGTATAAGATATGAAGATTGGCCAGTACAAAGGCCAGATGTCCATTAGACGGAGGTATCCACTATTTGGAGTGTCCGTTACAAGAGGTTTTACTGTAGTATACTAAAATTGCTTCAAGGAGTACTTAAAAAGCTATGGAAAACGCTAATTGCAATGCTTTGGTCTTTACCCATCCATAAGCTGGCCATGCACAGCATTACCTGGTGGTATCTGGTGACTTGGTTGGGGAGGCTCTAGTGCTTCACCACAGACTGTGACGATTTCACATCATACTCATATATAGTACCCTCTGACAGAAACTCTGTTATAGATTAAATGGTTGGATAGCTATGATAGTCTACAAGCAATGGCTACTAATTGTCGTTGGCTGCGATGGCAGTGTATATCAAGCAAATGCCTTGTGCTATATGCATGAGTTTCAACTGTGCATGCTGTAACTCAGAATAGGATGGACACACAACAACAATCTTATAGCTAGTACCTTCCATTATTGATGTGTGTATTTGTTACAATAGTAGATCCACGCTCCAACTTGACATATGATCCGGCCCCAGGGGCAAACAAGGAAAGGTGAGTGCAATTTAATTCTGTGGATATCTTCCAGTTGCATGTACACATGAAGTTTTGTGTTTACCCATAGGCTAAGTGCCACAACACCCATCGGTCCACCCAAGTCCTCAACAAGAAAGAGTTACCAACCAAGTTGGCAAATTGTACTTTTCTTACATACAGTAGAATCATAAGTGTTTTTTTTTTCTATAGCCACTGTATCGATTCCTCCTGGAATGGTTCAAGACCAATTTGGAATGATGGGACTCCTGACTTTCATTAGAGGTGCTGAAACTGACCCCAATCTTGTTGCTTTGGCCTTAGGAAGGTATATATATTACATTACTGCTCTATAATTCTGACAAAATGCTCTGGGTCTAGTGGTTTGATATTTAATTTTCTCTTATATCTTGACAGTGATCTTACTACACTTGGTCTGAATTTAAACTCTCCAGGGTAAGTTGGCATGTTATTCCACTGATCACGTCTTGAGGCATCCCCTTAATGTTAATCTTACATCTCATGTTGTAGGAGTCTGTATAATATGTTTGCGTCACCATGGGCTGATGCACCTTGTCGACCACAAGATGTTGGTATGCTTACTAATAGTTGTAGTTTTAAGCTGCCAAACTGTACATTGGCGTCATATACATAATAGTCAGACACTGTTTAGGAGGTTTCTATGTGATTTAGAAGACGGAAGGACTCTATATAGAATCCCAAACGAAGTGAGGATTCTATGAGAGCCCTGAGGTCTTTTAAATCACATGGAAACCGACTAAACAGTGTCTAACAAGTTTAGATCATATAGTCTTGTAGCCAGAGGGCAAAACTTGTAGGTGACTATGAGACATAGATACCTATCAGTAGCCAATCAAATTGCAGTATTTGTTACAGCTATAATCTAATGTGTGTTCTAGACTATAATGTTCCTCAGGAATACTTAATGCATCCTTTCATCAGGGATAAGGTATGTTGACATTATTAGTTTCAACAATACAGTAACAATGTTAATTGATTTGTAGCTGGCACCCATTAGACTTAATCGGTACAGTGAGGATCTCTTGTTTTATTTGTACTACTGCAATGGAGGGGATTTGATGCAAGTGTTGGCTGCAGCAGAATTGTATGACTGTACATTATTTTTATTAAGTTTGACAGATATTGTGAATTTGATGCTTCTTTAGGTACGCTCGTGATTGGCGATATCACAAGGAGGAGCGGCTGTGGATCACACGTGCTCCAGGGATGAAGCCAGTCAAACAAGAGGCTTTGTTTGAAGAAGGAACTTACTGCTATTTTGATGTCAGTACCTGGAGAAAAGCGCACAAGGAATTTCATGTAGAATATGACAAGCTGGAGGACAGACCACAGATGCCACCCAATATCTATGGAGGACACCAGGGCATATCACTACCAGCTCAAATTTGATTTTTGTGCAATACATGGTATTACAGCTACTATTACAAAGCAAATTATAATGTTGTAATGATGAACTGATTATAATTGGGTCAGTATCTTCTTGCGGTAATGGCTACGCATCTAGGTGAGATTTCTGGTTGAAACATACTTACCAAATACACATTTAGTGTGTCATCCTGAAATGGAAATTATATATACAAAATAGCACAAAAAATGACTTTGTGACAAGACATAACATACCTGCTCTTGAAGATAGAGTAACCGGTCAAGGATAAGTAGGCTTTCTATACATGGTGCAAGAACAGTTTTAACCTAATATTAGTAAGACAATACACATGCCCTGGTACATGTATATACACAAATGTAGCTCTATTCCTTGTATGCTGATAATTATTATATCCCCAGTAGCAGACTAGCAATGTGTGTATCCAGCAAATACGTTACAAGCTATGTATTACTTTCACTAGCAAACTTTACATTCCCTTGGATGATGTAATCCCATGTCAGGGGTTTATCTGCATAGAGCCCAGCAGGGTGTGTTTCCCGCCACAAGAGGTTCTGTCCCCCCCCCCCCCCCCCCCCCCCCAAATTTTTGGGCCAGATAAAACCCTGCATGATATATATCCTAGGGTGACCATTATTTGCAGGGACAGGTTTCGGCAATTTTAGCTTAAACAATTTGCAAGTACTAAATTTTGCGATTTGTACGTGAAAATGGCACAGGGTTGACAAATTCTAATGCATACAAGTAATGTTAGCAGGTATGCAAGCATTTTTGGGTCAATCTGCAGACAAAATGCTGTAAAAATAGTCACCCTACAGTAATTCGGGGCGAGCCTGAGCGAGCCCCGAATACACGAGGTATAGGAAGCGGTTTTATATGTATATGTATATATATATATATATATATATATATATATATTTGTATGTATGTTTGTGGGGCAGAGGAGGTAGGACACGCTTGACCTTTGGCTAATAGTTCACTAATTAAATCACTGGTATAGGCTTTTGTGAAGGTTTTTAGAGAATATCGTTGTGATTTTCGAACTCAGCGCTATTGATTTAGTGGGGGAGCCCCTCTTTGTTAGCACTGTAGAGCGGTCCTTGGAATGTTAATCAAAGCGGCTAATTGACATTCCAAAGACCTAAAAATTGCTCTATAGTGCTAACTAAGAGGGGCTCCCCCACTAAATCAATAGCGCTGAGTTCGAAAATCGCAACGATATCCTCTAAAAATCTGCACGAAAGCCTCTACTAGCGATTTAATTAGTGAACTATTAGCCAAAGGTCAAGCGTGTCCTACCTCCTCTGTTTGTGGGGTGATCATTTCAGTGAGGAGAGAGTTAAATTTTGAACGCGTAAGGAAATGGTCGTCACGCGCATGCTCATACGCCCACACTGCACCATTGATCTGAGAGACAACTGGAGTGTAGGCAGGGCATATAAAAACTGGGAAAAGGTGAGTGCTGTACCACTCTCGTAAGGCTCGATCAGGTCCACGATTAACATCACTGGTAGACTCCACTTTCCTGAGCATAAAGATGACTGCATGGAGGCTTATCCCCTCAGGGCCTGGCTACAGGTACTTGGACTCATGGTCATGGCATGTAGACTATCAACATTATTGGACTAGCTACAGCTATTATACTAGCAATCTGTGATACTTTCACTGTCGTTGCAGCTTCTCAGTCCTAGCTATTGGGGTACCAACACCATGTGCGCACGCATACCTGTGTGCTTTCAAAGAAATCTTGTGACTGGCGAAGGTCCGCCCTGCACAGATGATTTTCATCACCACTAGTCTCTAGAGCACATACCCTACCTGCATTGCATCTGCATCCTGTGTCTATATCGCTGCAGAGCTGTAGCAGAAAGTACGTATGTGTCCTAGGTTGTGTGCATGAGCAGAAAGCATGTGGCTATCACATGTAGTGTCAATACATAGGCGGCGGAACAGGGGGGGACTCGCCCCCCCCCCCCCCCCCCCCCCCAAATTCAAGCCAGTGATATCATAAAGTAGCTACTTTTCACAACAAATATACCAAAATACCTACAAAGGCTGCCTAGAATAGCTTCAAGAATCGATCACAGTGCACATTTTCCACCATTTCTTTGTTTCTGACAGTAACAGGACCACCAATCGACACGAGTGACCTTTGAACTTCAATTAAGGGGGCGTGTCCCCCAAAATTTTCGCGCGCAATTGTTAATGTTTGCCCCCCCCCCCCCCCCCCCCCCCCCAGTCAAAGCTTCCTTCCGCCACCTATGCAATAGGCATGACCAATAAAACATACAACATTCGTGGGCCTTAATTGCCATGATTTGAAGCATAATGCTTTTTGACGGATCTGTTGTGCTTATGAGTTGCTCAGATGCCTAGATCTCCAGATCTGATGATTCTTGTGCCGATAGACAGACAAACAGAACTTATGTGTGTGGGGTAATAAAGCCAATTGGCACTATATACACATTATATAGAGCATTATTCACACATGCATGCAGTAGCATGCCACAGCCACAACCAATCTGAAGTTCAGCTGTTGAGTTCGTCTCTGTGATTGAAGCATGAATTTTATTGGCCACGCCTAACAACTGCAGGCCGTGTGCTTTCTGCTCATGCACAAACCTATATGTAGGTCGTCAACGCACATGGGGTATGTGTTCTAGAGAGCTCTAGTTGTAATGTGAAGTGTAAGTAATATTATTATGACTAACTTGCAGAAAGGCTTTTAAAAGCACTTCCTTATGCTGATACTCTGCTAAGACGTCTAATATTTCAACATCGGTAACCTGTACATAAGCAAGCATAATGTGTAAACTGTTATGGTACATGATATAATTATGACAATACAGCTAACATTTGAGATGTCCAGTTTTAATCGTGCAACAGCAGTTTTCACATATGCAAGGAAATCGTCAGGTTTGTGGCGTAATCTTCCCACAGTAATATCACGCGATCTACATAATCAATACACAAAAAATCTAGTTGCATGCGTTACCAAGGACAAATTTAATCACCTAGTTGTGTATAATTGTGGAAACTTGCGTTTTAGTATAACCTGTAACAGTGCTCTCCAGAAGACTAACTGTAGGGATGACCCTGATACTGTAGTGGAAATCTTACTGATGGTTTGGCAAGCTAGCATAAGTGTCGTTCGACCAAGTTCAGGTCCAAGTGATTTAAGATACGCACTCAAAGGAAATCCTGGTACTTGTGTGTCCACTGCTGCATGGAAAATACACAAGCTGTAATTTTTCATAGGATAAAGTGCATACCACTTAATAGCATTGTACCACAATAATGAGACATTAATGCTTTGTAAGCTCACTAGACTAAGTTCAAAATCTCAATGTTGGTACAGGAAGTATGAGCATGTCCCAACTGTATCAGCTATCCAACTTCTATATTATAATATTTGAAAAGCGTAACTATCTCCATAATATATATGTACTGTGGAGCCCCGCTTAACAGACACCCCTCAATGGCGGACACCTGTGACATAACGGACAGTTCTGAATGTCCGGATTGTATTTCCATAGACTTCAATACATTCAACCCCCCTCAACAACGGATACCCCGCTACTCCGTATAACGGACACTTATTTTGGTTCCGTTCGAGCCTGCGCAATAGTGAACAACCTCACATAACGGAGTTAGACCACACCCACCATTAAAATTGGTTGGTTTCAGCAACCAGTAACTACAGTAAAGCCTAAATATGTCTCAAATTCTTGCTTAGAAGCTGTCAGTTGACAGATCTCTCATCAATATGGTCTTTTTCGTTGTCCACAGTAGTGCTTTATCATAGCTGGCTGCAATTGTAGGAGGGGCATGGTCAACCACTAACCCCTGAGCTAAGGACACCTTGCTACAGCAGACAAAATTTGGTCCCAACGGTGTCCGCTTTAGAGGGGTTCCACTGTACCTCCACATTCAGAGATGTGATGGTAGCAGCATCCAACCACACACATGGCTCTTGCAGCAGGTGATTGCAAAAATAGCCGAAGGATATTTGCTGCCAAGTCACCACAAGTATGTAGGCCAGTGATGCAAAAGGGTTTAAGTGGATCAAATTTCCCACCAGACAATGCCTGCACTTGCTTAAGTAGTTCATCAACTGTATTAATCTTCAACTCCAGAGTGAGAGGACAGTAGCTTTCATGGAGATCCTCCTCATCAACTACTTCACCATCCTCTGCAGAGGAAAGTTAAAAATTACACGTAACATAATCCGACTCTGTAAATAGGGATGGCCCGGATATGCCATAATATATGATATCATAGAATCGGAACTCTATAAACTTGTAGGGCCCAGATATGCCATATAATACATAGCAAATAACGTTGATAACTCAAAGTAAATAAAATAAGATTTTTAACTTGCATATTCATGATCTACACCAGAATATCTATCGATCAAGCCCTGAAATATTCATGGCACAATCAGGCATGCCTGAACTAGCTATTTTTGAAGGATGAAGTAGGGATGGAAAGTACACAAACAAGATTAACTTGTCACATCCACTATATACATCCCTTAATTGCCTGGCTTTTCAGAGTACTGTAGCTATATGCGGGGCATGGCAAGAATATAAACTAACCTGTAGCTAATGCGACAATCAATACTGACTACCCATGGATTTCTCCCACATGCATAGAATCAAGAAGATCGAAGGATAGCACCAACACTGAATCAGAGGTACCAAATTTTCAGGGGCTTTCCTGTGTGGAGGTTGACATCTACACGTGCATGATAATTATTATTGAGAAAAGCAAGCGTAGGGATATTATAGTGGATGTGATAAGTTATCCGTACAAATCTTGTTTGTGTACTTTTTGGCACTACCATTCATAATTTTCAATAGTCCACGATCTCTTCCACGCTAGGTTCGAATTCTGGGTCCCAACAGCCTTTCATTTGAGCTAAACATTTTGAAACAGTCTTCACAGCAATTACATCATAGGTTTCATCATAAATTTCATCATAATTTCATCATAGCAAGAGCCGAATTTTTTTTGTTGATTGGGACTTGGGATGTAACTATTATGATCATATGAAGCTATAGAAAAACGTAATTATAGAAAGTTAGGAACACATACCATCCACTTGTATGAGGTGCTGCTTCCTCTTAAGGTTTTCCCATGCTTTGTGCACCTAGTGGTGAGGATTGATATGATCACTGCAGAGAAGGAGCCCCCATAGTTGGTGCACTGTACATTAAACACACATCATTACAGCTACCGGTGCATCAGCAGGAAATCAAGGGAATTGCACGTGTCTTCTTTCTCAATATTAAATTTTCAGGAAATACACGTACTTCTATGAGTTGTTGCATGACAGACCAAGCAATGTATCAACAATGTGATCACCTCATTCCCAGGCTCTCCCTCTCCTTTTCTCACTTTTTCGCACATGCATGTAAATATAAAATTTGCATGCATAACATACGCTGTAGTGGGAAATTTGCATATATTTCGCATGCATGACTGTTCTGTGAACTTGGACAGAAAATTTGAATGCTAAAAAAACTTGCATGAATCTTGATCTTATAAGGCCACACAAACTAAATTCGTCACCACTTTTTCCATTTTCCATGCGGGCGAGCGGTCATTATTCATTATTCAGTGTCCATTTTCTTTATCATTGCGAGCCACGCCCCTCACTCAAGGGGCGTGGTTTACCATTAACGGGTAATGCTAAGGTTAAAGGTCATGCGTGCTCGTTGCATTCTGTTGAGGACAGCGAGTCAAAGGCAAGTTTTCTACTTGTTAGTGTGTCGTTAGAAGGGAAGCAAACGCTTTGGACGTGCTGTGCATATAATTATGTCGAACATTTAAAGGTTTTGTGCAGTGTTCACGTGATCAATAATGAATAATGAAATTTTTGCTGGATCTTCAAAATAGCATGTGGGCGGTGACGCTTAACAGTGAATTTAGTTTGTGTGGCCTAATACTTGGTAGTTTTGCTAGTGTTTGGCTGTGCCTTTGAGCTACCTACCCAGACGCTTGTCAGCACCAGTCCTTCGATTGTATCGGAAGCACTTAAGGTGTGAACATTTATCCCATTAGTGAGTAGTAGCCAGGGGTGTGGGCGGAGGGGGTTCACTGTTGCCCAGAACCACTCCCCTCCGGCCTCAGAAACTAATGCTTATGTATGTAGATAAGTGATAACTACAAACAGATGAGATCTTACGTAATATATTCCGTCATTTTCTTTGTTCATGAGCCATAAAACAGCAGAATTTGCATTATTTTTCGATCGTTTTCTTCGAAGACCTATCAGTAGATTGTTGCTAGTGTGCAGTAATGGAAGGTATGGTCAAAATGGGCATGGCTTTGAAATTTTTTTGCTCGCATATGCAAAGCACGTACCTCTTTAGAAATCCCTCCATGAAAATCTTGCCTACGCCCCTGGTAGCAACTAAAAGTACCATATACGTAGAAATTTTTGCCAGAAGAAAAATTTTGGCACCTGCGAATTAGCGAAACTATTATCATGCTAATTATTAATTTTGTTCTGTGTTAAAGATTGCATATATAGAGGATATGGTGACCTTTACTGCATTGGCAAAAATTTTTTACACAAACTTTTTCTGCAATACAAAGGTACGTAGCTGGGCTTGGCGAAATTTTGTCCAGCAAAAATTTCATGTATACGGTAGTTTTATTCCCATAATATATGATCAATACATTCATAGCAGCAGCAAAGATATGAGTCAAACATGCTCATGCCTCCTGGTGGTCATCTAAATAAGGCCCCTCCAAATCAATTAGTAGTTTCTCATCCCCCTTAATTTCCGCCCGCATGCATTTTGTGATTAGGAGCACAATGCAAAAGTATACCGCCTCCTTTTTTGCAAGCGATTTTGACGATCATTTCCATCAAAAATTACACATATTGACGACCATTACCACCGCCCGCCCGCATCGATTTTGAGCTCAGAGGGGATGAGAAACTACTAATTGATTTGGAGGGGCCTAATGCTTATGCTTTAAGTCGTCTATACGTATAAAATTTGCACATGCAAAAAACTAGGAGAGGAATAGGACCTAAACTTCACGTAGGGGTATATATCACGTCAAGCACCTTCCTATTTCTTGTTTGAGCTCCTAGTGTGTTGATCTCCTGAGCATCAACTCCGATAACAGTCAGGCCATAATGCAAAGCAAGGTGCTGGCTGAGGTAGCCTTTTCCACTGCCAATGTCCATCACCTGAATTTAGGTTGTATCATAGGACAGGGAAGGCATAAGCTGTTATAGCTGGAACTATTAATTGGTAGGTGAATAGTATGTGCACAGCTCAAGCTATACCTTGACTGACAACCATACTTACCTGTCTTATATTGTCTAGTGCAGTAAGGTGATGAACATGCTGGGAGAAGGATTCCACCTCATAACTCTTCTTTGTATTCATACCAAACTTCAAAAGAGAGTGACTGTCAGCTTGTTGAGTGGTATGTACTAATTTTGAGACAAGGAGTGGTAATCGAAGATTTGAAGCTTTCTGCAAAAATTCTCCCAAGGAATCTAAAAGTGTAAGTTGATATCAATAATTACTGATCAATGTTATATCGACACAAAATTTCTATAATATTTGGTGGCAAGATGCTTGTTCTCAGTGCTATTTCTATGCACCCGAGACATCCTGATCTCGTAATTTTTGTATCAGATTTTTACTACACATGCAAGTGCAAGGGATAAGTAATCAGTTTTATCTGTCTGTCTAGATCTGTCGTCAGCACAAAAACAGCCAGATCTCGGGATCTAGGCATCTGAGCGACTTGTAAGCTCAATCAATCTGTCGAATAGGCAAAATTGGCTTCACTATAGTGGAACCTCTCTATTATGGCCCTCCGAATTAAGGACACCATACTATACAGACAGCCATTGACAGTCCCCAATCAGTCAACCATAGAAACATGTAACGGTACTTACCTCACCCCTGAACTAAGGACACCTCTCTATTTCGTGTATGTAATGACTGGATACCAACTGACAAGACCGAGCCTTAATTGAATTTTGCTATGATACTGTATAAACCAAATCCACAAATATTACAGTTGGATAGTTAACCAATCACTACATGTATTATTGCTCAAAGTTGTAGTTCATGCAGTTAGTTTTGCAAGGGCCTGGTTTGGATGACTAATTAATACTACAGATGCATGATCCAGGTCTTGGTTATATAGTTAATGAACTTTATAATATGGACAAGGCCAAGCACCCCCTGATAGGCATGGCCACTAAAACACAGTATTAGTTACACTATGGGCCTTAGTGAATGGAACCTCCATAATACGAACACCACTGAAACTGTCCTCATTATAGAAGTGTCCTCAGTTTAGAGGTTGCTTCCAACCGTGCGTAATCTTGCAAGTCACACACCGCCAATTAGTAGTGTTTACCTGCACTACTCTGATAGCCCAAAGGGAAATCTGATAGAGAGATATATCAATATCTGGCGTTTTGGTCATAATATTATTATAAACCAACTGTCTTCATGTTGATCCATATTAGGTTAGCCGTGTGCTTTTCTGTTCATGTGCACAACTATTATAATGTGTTCATCAAGTGCATAGCGGTATAATATGCTATTCCAGCTACGTACCAGTATATATCTCTCATCAATCCCTGTGCACAGATTGGTGCAGTATTCAGATGCAGCGAGTGCATTGTATAAGTATTATGTTTATGCAATAGCGGACCTTCCTTGAAGCTATTGCACTCACGCACTCATTGTATTGTGATTGACAGCTTTCAGTACTTGTATTAGAAGCACCGTCCAGGTGCGTAGGCAGGACTTTCGTTTTTCCCAGAAGCCCCCTCTCCTTACCACTGCTTTGCCATAATATTATAATGCCTTTATTAGGCAGTTTAAAATTCTACCCATCAGTGCAATTGACCGACAATAAGTAGTAGCATAGATATTAATATATTAGAGATCGAAGGAGGATGATCAAGACGTGGTTTTACCGCTTGTATAAGAACAAATAAAGAAATCTAGGTGGGATCAAGTGGCAAGAACGGCACCGCGAAAATTCAACCATAGAAGATATCCACATACCTGGAGAACCACCTGCATTTGGCTCTACTAGTTGCTCCTCAGAGGCTGACAACAACTCCTCCCTCCAACCTGGCTGGATATGACTGTCCCAGTAATTACAAGTAAAAAAGTCTACAGAGTGAGCTGATGTGATCTCTCGATGACTGTGCAAAAACAAATACAGGGAATGAATCCATCGCTTGAGTTTGTCTAAAGGCAAATGCAATTCCTCCATTGAATGTCCAACCATAGAGAGTATAGTAGAAAGGGTACCAAAATCAAAATTTCAATACTTCACGTGCATTTTAATTTAGGCCATATAGGGCTAGGCTGCTAGGGGGCGCGGGGGGGGCCGGGGGGGGCTGGGTCACGAGACTAACAGCTACCGTACCCGTATAGCGGGAAACTTTCGAGGGAGAAAACTTTCACGAATTTCGCGATTTTTCAGCCATCCGCGAAAGTTTTCTCCACGAAATTCTAGGCATGCCACACCCATTATGCGACCAGTTTTAACATTCCGCGAAAGTTTTCTCCGCCAAATGCTCCTATCCTACCGATCCGCGAAAGTTTTCTCCCTCGAAAATTTCCCGCTATACGGTATGCTGCATGCAGCGCTCGCGCTGCTGAGCTGGCCAAGCCTCGAAGCCATAATATTATAGCAATGTCAGTGGAAACAAGAAGTATTGGGAGCTCTATCACAGAAGGAGATCTAGAAGAGGCGAGGCTAAGGCTCCTAGAACACCAGTATGATCGTGAGTACAACACAGAACCAGTGACTGAGACTGAACCACCATTGGCTGTACCCCACCGAACTCAACTACCTCACATGCCCTTGCGTGATGGAAATTACGGCTCTGTCAGTACATTACAATCGATACAGCAAAAACCTGTACCCAGGACTAAGCGATATAGGATTCCCTTTCTTATTCTGCTAGTATTTGACTTCGGAATGGTTATCTTCTTGTCCATCATTTGCTCAGAGGTATGCCTACATCATGGATAATAATAATTCTATATATGTACACGTACATGGCTACATGTAGTGCATGCATACTAGGGACACAGGAATTTCCTCGTGCAGCGCACAAGCCAATTGGTCAAAGATGCTTAGTAATAAAGCACTAGGGGTGGGGCCAGTAGGCTAGGCTGCACCAGACATCTGGGCTGGGTGGGGCTAACCTCATGCGTTGGCACATGCCAGAACACGAGGCTAGGAGGTGGGACAAGTTTGCATCAATACGAGTCAGATGGTGCTTAAATCCTTGCGTTCTGTAGATCTGTTTGGCCGTCGCTGGCGAGGCGCTAGTTAAGACTAGAAGTCTAAAAGTTTAGTATTGGATAGGTATCAACTATAGACATCTCTTGTGTTTGTGAAAGAGTTCAAAGGGACTACAGGATATGTGCAAATAATCCATGGATGCAACATTATGCCCACACAGTAAGTCCAATTTTTAGCTAGGTTGTCAGTTTGATATGTTCAAAGAGTGAGCCGACTGTCAGTCATTCTGTGAGTAGTAATGAAATGCGGGCCATAGCTGTGACAATTTTTCAAATGGGGTATATACACTTAGGCAAGATGAAGCATTGAACGGCTTTGTACACTTGGTAGCAGGTTAGCAATCTGATCAACAATTGAAAAACTGCAAAGGCTGGCCTGTGATGCTCTGGTGGCCAAGAGCGACAGTTTATAAATTTGGGAAACCACACAAGTGCATCAGGACCTGAGTGGGAACCTCGCTTCACTTAGAATTATAAATTTGCAGCCTTGCTGTGATGATACTATCGGTGTTTATTAGCACAATACTTACAAATTTGGGTGCCTGGAGCTTCCCCTGTTTATTATGGCTGATATTCAGTGGTTTTTAGGTTTCGACGACCCTATAACTTGAGCGGTACATGTGCTTAATAGTGGTGTGGCTATATATCAGCAGTGATGAGAGAGGCTGTGGTCACTCTCAGTCTTGACTGCTGTATTTGAGTTTTAAAATGAAATTTATGGATCATTTGAACGCTAACTTGGGTAGTGAATTGAGCGACCTTAGCTTTCCCAGAGACAGCCATGTCAGTCAATGATAGATCACTCAAGTAAGTAATTTACTAAGATTAAGGAGCATAAAGTGTTTGGTACATGTAGGTCGTTGATGATGTTGGCTCAACAGTTGTGCCATATATAACGTACATAATTGTTCATAATAAGGGATGGTGGTAGCATGTGTGGCCATTCTTAAAACTAGAGTTTTCTAGAGCACATACCCAGTGTGCATGCACAACAGAACGGTTGAAGTGCTAGTCCATACATGTACTGTGCCCTTCAGTTTCAGTTTATGAACTTCACAATTCTCACCTAATGAGTACGTTTGAGCAACGGAAGCAGCACATACATAACTACATGTAGGTGTGATTGAAACGCATGGCCGATAGAACGTGTGATTTATAGCACTTATGACTATTGCATAGGCGTAGGAACCGGGGGGGCTGGGGGGGCTGTAGCCCCCCCAATATTCCAGGAAGGGAGGCAGAGCCCCCTTTATTCTCCAGCCCAGTATTGTTACAACACAGATTTCTAAACATTTACCAGGCCTGATTATAAGTAAATGTGCCTCAATAGCTGCCAAATCTATTCTACTCGACTTACAATTCATTTTTTCATCGAGAAACTTGTGATAGCATCCTCGATCGTGCAAAAATGGGCATGGTTTAACACAAAGTGGGCGTGGTCGTAAAATTTTCGCGCGCGCTTCGCGCGCAGTTGGATATTCAGCCCCTCCAACCCTCAATATCTTCCTACGCCTATGTATTGTCAATTGCCTAGAAGTTGTTCTTATATGTTCAATATTTTTGTGACACTTGTCTATAACTCACTATGACACCTAGATCTCCAGATCTGGCAATTTTTGTGCTGACAGATTGACAGATAGAACTGGTTGGTTTACCCCTTTGCATATTTGCGTGTGACAACTATGTGTGAAGGTATATTGTCCAAAAAATAGGTGCTCACACCTTCGCCTTGTTATATATATATTGATAAACAGTGGGAGGTTTTTGCACTATCTTGCTTAGTAACGCTTTAGTACTTGTAGCATTATTTTTATATGTACATGTATTTCTACACAGTGGCACAGCAAAACAACTCAGAATGTAACATATTTCACATTCAGTCTCACAAAGGGGTTTTTTGACTTGGTGGTAAGTGCCATCTGTTTTATTAACTGCACTTATTATTGTGACTGCTACAGACACTAGCGATAATCCGAGTGGTATTCAATGTGCTCTTTTACCTTCTCCTAGGATGGATCACAAGGATAGTGATGGGTGTAAGTTGTAGATATTGAGATATGAATGCAATCCTCTAAACTGTATTTTTGCAGGTGGTGACTGTCGTTTCTGCTTGCTTTGTGCCTGTTAAAGCATACTATGTAAGCTAGTGTATACTATTGTCAGTATTACTTGCACATACGATTTTATTGTTTGCATACCCTACTTATTTAACACCTTTTACCAAATAAATTGTTATCGAAATGATCTCCAATTTTCGCCAAATATCGTCACATGTAGATGTTATAAACTGCATGTACACTGTATATAGAATGCATGTGCAGCTTGAATGTTGTGCCTCCAAAATTTGGACGAAGCTCAATCAATATTATTTTGTGGTGAATTTTTAGAAGAAGCACGATGGGTGGATATATATTATTATGCTGACAATCACACTGTTCTTCCCCACATGCATGCAGACATGGGATAACATTAGTAATGCAGAGGTGCTGGAAGCCATTGCTGTCTTACTGATGCTCTTTGTGTCGTTTATCTTGCCATGGTTCACAGCCTTCTTCTTTGAGTTTAAGGTACAGTGAGGGCCAACATGCTGTAGCTGTGATGTATTATGTCAAGGTGTTAGGTTTATCTTCTCTTGACATGTATATGTGTAGTGGGGTTGTGTACTACAGTGATAATGTGTGGCTGCCTATGTACAATAACATATGCATGACAACTTTTGCTTCTGATAATATTCTATTTTTTGGCAGTTGCCACTGAGAGTATAGTAACTATAGATTTACATGTACATGTATTGAACTATTAATGGTAGTGTGAGTGTCTGTATTGGTGCTTTGTTTGAAGTCTATGTGACTTATGGGCACTGATGTGATATGAAAAGGTATTGCTAAAAGCCTATTGAAGGTGCAGCTGTGTTCATGACATTGTCCATTGTTAAGACATACCGTCTTTAATAGAACGCAAGCAAAAAAATAATTACAATTTTAACTTTTGTGCGATTTTCTGGTAAAGGTGGTCACACTCTAAATTAAGATACATTATGAAAAGTCCTAGAACGCAAATTTTCTTGCGCTAATTGGATCTTGTGTTTTAATTAAACACGGTATATGTATTTGTAATATCAATGTATTAGCATTACTTATTAATTATTTGTTGAGATCCCACCTTTGTGATCGTCTTTATGATGAGACATGCAGGGATAGATTGACTGAGTAGCCTCATCTCCTGTCTAGATCCCTCCTCCCAGCTTTGCAGTGTTGCATGCTGAAAAGATGGAGGACCTGGGAACCTTTGAAAACACATTGCTTGGTATTCTCTTATAGTGCTTGTGTGGATGCAAGTCTCTTGCAAAGATTAGTATTCTTTACACAGAATTTGCCAAGATTCTGTAGCCTGTCTAGGGCAACATTATGCATGACTTCCTCTCAACAAGCTGGGAGCGGAGCTGGCTTTAAGCTCACATCACGTGTATATATATTCAGCTAAGTATGTGTATATGTAATTATGCACAATGAATACTTCTACATGTACTTGCAGTATCTTCCTGCTGAGATCTCCCGGCTTGAGATCCACACTTGGTGGGACTACAGGCCATGGCTGTGGCCTCGAGCTCTACTTAAGCAGCCAAGAGAAAATGCTCCTTCCATTCCTGAAGTTATTGAAACTCCAAGGTAATTGTCCATTATTCATGATTAGCACTCTAGTTGAAGCTTCTAGCTTTCATTGTGATATATGTGACTCATTACCCTGTGTGCGCATGCGCAGCAAGGGGTAAAGCTTGTCTAAGCATGTGCTTAACAACCAGTTTCTACAGTATTTTATTTGTTATTATGATTATCCATGAAACCTTGGATCCTCAAACATTTCCCACTATCATAGGTCAGGTTTTATAGAATGCATAATGATTAGTAATCGATTCATGAACTGATACGTATTGTAGTAGTGAGTCTAATAGAGTCAATTTGGTGTTCTCTTTTGAAAGAAAGTTATGTAGGGATGCACTTTGCCCGACTGTAGTGTAGACCATAGCTAGTACATTCACTATCTGTGTATAATGAACTACTCCCTTCTAAACACTTCTTTATCCTCAAGTAGTTAAAAAATACAGTAGCATCAAGTTAAGTGCATCCCTACAATGCATCTTGTCAGCTGCAAAAGTGTATAGAATCTTGTTTCTCCTACAGGCCTGGATTTAGCCGATCACATCGCACTGGTAGCACTCTTTCGTTGGATTTCCGTACTCCTTTGGGATCTTCCAGAGGTACGATCAAGCATAGATGAGCACATTATACACATGCAGTAGTATACCAAAGTCACAAAACATGTTGCTTTTCCTCTATGTATCCTGGGATCATGTACCGTATAGCGGGAAATTTTCGTTGGTGCTAATTTTCGTATGATTGACCAAAACACCCTTAGAATAAATTTTCGTATTTTTTAATTTCGTATGTTTGCTGCGGGAGATTGCGCGCATGCGCAGCTGGTAGTATGTGCGGTATGCGGTAACGCTAGCATCTTGATCGTAGCGGGGCTAATCAATGCTGATAGCGGTCCACTGGGATCAGAAAGGTCACTCCATTTCGACGCCTTGGCAAAGAACTGATAAAAAGGCAGCGTTCAGTAAGCTGGGCTTGCATTTAGCACCTGCTACTAGCGACAGCGTGTGGCGCGTATAGGTCAAAGGTCACGCACGAAAGGAAAAAAATTTTCACACGTTCAAATTTTCGCAGTTATTATTTTCGTATAAAGGATGGAGCATACGAAATATACGAAAATTAGCACCATACGAAAATTTCCCGCTATACGGTATTTGCTGTGCTATAATTATTACTAGCAACTTTCTTTGCATGTTTATACATGTATGATAGTTCAGGCTTAGCGTAAATGGAGGCCTCGCATTCATTCATATCTGTGTTGATAGCAGCCAAAAAACTGCACTGAGTACACAGTTTATGCATGACATTGTACATACATGTACACATAATAATATATCTTGCACTCCCAGCTTCTCCAGTGCCTGGAATTGATCACTATGGTGATGATGACCTTCCCACCATTCCAGAGGAGGTTGTGCCAGATGAATTATCTTCTGAGGTATGTGTACATGTATTCATAGATCATCAAAGTACTGCAGAGCTGGAGATTTTTGTCATGCAGGAGAAATTTTACCAATTGCCGCTTGCTCTTGTTGATTAGATGTAATGTACTATACCATTCTTGGTCCATTTATAGTCTCATTAATTTTGATATAATAGGATGCACGCTTTAAGCAAGAAGGTCGAGCAGCTCTGGAAGCCCTGCAGAATCTTGTAAGAAATGGTGATGGGTGGACACTGGAGAGATCTACTGTGAGTGTTGAACTTATCACCTCAAACCTGTCAATAACTGAAGGGTGCATCTAACTGTACATCTACATGTACATTGTAGTTATCCTAGATTTACATGCACACATAATAATTACATGTACATACATGACATTGTGCATAATTATGCATGCCTAATAATGTATATAAGAACATTTTGGGGTGCTGATTCACAACATAGTGCAAATGGAAGAACTTGATTTAGTATTATTATTTTACAGGATAATATTTCAGTTTATGTAAAGCAAGGGCCATCACGAAAGATATGGCGCGGAGAGGTAAATTAACACTTCTTCATCTAAAAACGAGTATGTACGCGTAGAATATACGTGGGGACATACTCTACTCTCGTTTTCCTATGGTAGTTTGCTGGTATTGTTTGGTTGTGTATAGAATTTGTATTGGCTGCAATAAGCGTGCCTGACAAGTTAGGTATATCCGTTGCTGTAGATTGTTCTCAACATTTCTACTAAACGTTTATGGAATATTCTGTACCCTGGAGATCAGACACCAGAATGGAATCCACAATGTGGCCTAAATGAGGTATGTACATATACAGTATAATAATTCTACATATTTCTCATCCCATGTGTGTGTGTTATTTCTCGTTGTAGACAGTTTATAGAGTTGATGAAAACACTGACATTGCCTACACAGTGAGTAATCCCATTGGACCAATTTCGTCTAGGTAAGCTGGTTTGTAGTATTTAATGTGTCTGTGTTATTAACATCCCTTGCTGTGTTTTCCTATCAAAACTTGATTCATTCTTGTTGCATTGTGGGGTGTATGGTGTATCTTAGCATAAATAACTACAATAATAGTACTCAAATCTGCAGTAGTGACAGATACATTGAGTAGTGGGGCAGGGCATACTAATGCGCTAGGTGCATAGAGATTCTGAAGATGTCCCTTGGTTGCCCATAGTGATGGTCACCTTCATCCTTGGCAGGATGTTTCAGTTACCCAGGATGCTCTATCTACGTTTCACTGAATGCTATGTCCGAGATCATAGCGGCCTTTACCTGATACATGTATATACTGTCAGGAGCTTATAAGCGCCGCGTAGCATAAGCTCCTGATATTGTATAGCCAGAATTTTGGTGGGGAATTAAATTTGGTGGTTTGGCAGATCAGCCAGCCAGCTGCCAAATTAAAATCCGCCAATATTAAGTCATTCCTATATTTTGTGCACATGAAGGTGATCGTGCAGTGGGAAGTTAATTGGTGGGTGTGGTCTTTGCACTAACATGGTACCTGGTATCACTTGCTCGAATCACTTCTACTGTGTACAGTGGCGTAGCCAGGGGGGCTCAGGGGGCTCGAGCACCCCCTTCTGCTCTTGGACTAATTGACATGATCCATAGAACAGCCTCATCCTGCACCCCCTTAGCTACTCCAAACCAATATCTACTACAAAAATATAGCTTAGAAGACAGTTAGATACTTATCTTATTCAAACATTTGGCCGAAAATCTTGAGCCAGCTCACTAGCTACGTTCAGAACGTGTTCTCTGTGACAATTTGAACTTTGACCTTACTGGTTAATAAGTGGGCGTGGCCTAAAATTTTGTGTGCGCGCTTTGCGCGCGTAGTCCAGCACCCCCTTACGTAAATTCCTGGCTATGCCCCTGGTGTACCGATCCTTCAAGGCTTGTTTTTGATTTCTCTTTTATACTGTACACTATTCCAATCACAGGATAATGAGTATAGCATTAGATTTATTTCTCTTTAATCTTTTGCTGTATGACAGAGACTTTGTGTCAGTTCGTCAGATTGCTGCTCAAGATGGCTGCTATTATGCAGCAAGCCAAGCAACAACAACTGCCCTCAAGCCTGAACAGCCAGGGAAAGTCAGGTACGTATGTGCTTATTAAGAATATACAAACACAGTTTTGTTTCTACATGTACCATACCCCCATGAAAGAGGGCCCACCCCCCACTTTGGGCTCAATTTCCTGCTAAGGTCCAATGTTTATTCAAATATGTGTCCATGTGTAGCTGCCCTTGAAAAACACAGCTCAAAAGGCTGGTTTATGAGGATGAAATTTTGAATAGTCTATGTAAGATCAATAAGTAACCTGCCAAACAGCGGTAAAGCTAAGCCTAGCTACGTAGGTTTATGCTGCATTTCAGCACAAAGGAATGATCGTGCATGGCTAGCGATCGTAACTACGCTACTTAATATGGCTGCTGTCAATGACACACGGTGAAATATCGGCCCGATAGCCGGCCGCGCTGGCTCTCGATTGGCATTATCATGCTTGAATAGGGCTGAAATCAGTAGTAGCCGTTGCTACTATTCGAATTATGAAGATAGTGTGGGTAACTTACCTGGGAGCTCTTTGACGTTTACATGTAAGTGCAACATTGATACCTCGAATATCGGCCCATCCCCTAGTCTTGGCCCAATGTAAGGTGCACCGCCCATGGGCCCTCTTTTGCGAGGGTACGATAATTGAAATTTTGTGGCCAGTCTCTCTATCATACGTACCCAAATAAATGCTGGTCTTGTTCAGAAGCCGGGGGTTCGCCAGTATCTCTAAACGCTGGGTCTCAAATAGAGGCTGGATGCCTTCATGAGCCGATTAATTGGGGCGTGGTCTTATTATGCACGCATACTTGCCTTGAATGAGTGCAGACATTCTGCAGCTATTTCTGTCAGCTTTGTCAACCCAGTTGGTTCAGAAACGAAAGGTATTTGACAAGCCAAGGGCTATATCAGAAACTCGCTCTAAAGAGGTAGCACTGATGTATATAAATGGTCAGCGCGGCGTATGTGCTCATGCAGCCAGGAGCCAGCACGTACGGTACTGCATAAATAAAAATAAACAATGGCGGATCCAGAATTTCTAGAGGGGGGGTTCTGAAATAACTCTTGTGAAATTTTTAGAAGCCACGCCCACTTTGGGCAAAACCACACCCATTTCGATCGTTTTTGAGACAAACTACCAGCCCTGCCAGTCCAGGCAATCCATTTTCGAATGACTTTTCTTCTAAAGCATTCTAAGGTGAGTCATAGCCGCAGGTTTCTTAGTTCTATAGCCAGAAAGGGGGGTTCCATTAGCCTATCATCAGTACTTCTTAGTGCTAGCTGCAGCCCAAAGGGAGGATTCCTGTGCACCCCTGGATCCCCCTCTGGATCCGCCACTGATAAACGCCAGTCTCATTTTGAAGCGAGGTCTCTAGAGCCAGGAAGGAGATACAAGTCCAGGCTTGTATTCGAGCATATATGGTATGTACTATTCCCTGAAATACCGTATACTTTTACGGCCACCCGTGAAAGTTTAGGTATGCCACATCCATCTGTGCGATCAATTTAACATTTTGCAGAAGTTTTCTCTGCCAAATCTCCCTTCCTACGTACCAGTCCGCAAAAGTTTTTTTCCCTCGCAAGTTTCCCGCGACACAGTAGCAACACCTGTTGAGTGAATCACTGAAGTGCAAACCATCAATATTAGTGCCGTGGATGGTCAGAACCTCGCATTTCTGCAGCACTGGATGTATTGCATCACCAGCATGCTGCACTAGCTGGTACGGTACCGATGATGCAATATGTCCCCACCCCACCCCAAACAGTGCTGTGGAATGGGGCATGAGACTAGTCCCAAGGAGTGCAGCAGACCCCCAGAAGACATAATGATAACAGTTGCACTATGTGCTCGCACTCATATTCTGTACTTGTGTATGACATTGCAAGCTTGTGGAAGCTGCAATGGTAAGTAATGACTTTTCAATAAAGTATTTTCCACAAGATCCACACGTTGTATACGTAAATGCTATAAAGAACTCTGTAATGCCCCAATTTCGCACTACATGTGGTCACAAGGGTGTCCATAAAAAAATGATAATAGAGAAATCACATTATAATTAAATGTACATGTATATTCACCATGTAGGGCTGAAAATGGACCTTGTGGTTATGTGGTGATACCAGTTGAGTCAGGAAGAGCAAAATTTATATGGATAATTAACAGCAATTTGAAGGTAGTGGTAATACCTGGTATTGTGTATTTATAACAGATGGGGAAATTTAAATGTTTTCATTGTGCGAGATATAGAACACTAGTTGTTCATGGTAAAATAGTCACAGTCTAGGGTAATTATGTTATGAGCAAGTGCATAATTATGTCCCCGCATCTGGCCAGTGGTACCTGGGCACCACCTAGGGGAAATCTTGGCCAGACAGTTATAGTAGCCTAAGTAGGCACCTCCCTCAGGCCTACCATAAACATGTGACTTAAACACTAGTTTGCATGGTAAAAACTTGAGATCAATTATGCCATCTTGTTGCTATCGTGTTCGCAGCGATTATGTGCAATGATTTCACTGAAAGGGCCGGGGTGTTGTGCGCGCTTCATGCACGATTGTTTATCCTACCTATTGGAAATCCTGGATCGGCCACTGCTGCCTACGACAGAGACTGAGTCCAAGGTCGGTGGACACCTAAAGCCAAGAGCCTGGTTGTTTCTTAAAGCATAGCCTGTAGGGATTAAATCAGAGGAGGGTTGATTGAGCAATATTTGAATGTAGTTCAGTCTGTAGATGCAGAATGTTTAGGACCCATTTGGCCTGTGGCTGCTGTTGCACTGCCCAATGTTAGACTAGTCTTGCAAACTAAACCATCTCCTCTGTAACTGACTGTGAAACCATCCACATTCACTAAACAATCAGTGAGAGGAGGGTTTACGCGTGTAGCTCACAACAAGATCACTCAGGAGGTACTAAAATGAATATTTCGGATTACTATTATTGGGGTGAGCCTGAGCAACCCCTACACTAATCAGTACTATGAGAAAATCGCTGTACTTATGTATGTATGTTTGTATGTATGTAGCGATACGTCGTCCAGATGTTCACTAGCTCATAGCGCATGCACATAATCATTGTGGTAAAGATCGTCAACGTTGGCCACGCTAACTCTAAATGTAGCCCAAAAGATGCAGCTCGAGCGCTCGCATCAGTACACAAGAAAAATTTCTACAGCAACAAGGCCATGTAGTCTAAGTCTAGGTATGATCTAATTTCTGTAATCGGCTACGAACGCAGGTCCAAGCTAGCTATAGTTGCCCAGACAATTCTGTAGCCTCATAGGGGTCAAAGCTCCCGACATACTGGGAATGTGGTAGTCGGAGATTGAAGGGTGTGGCTTACAAGACTAGGAATGTGGTACACAATTGTTTAATATTAAAGCATACATTTTTCCTCCTTTCTTGATCTTTATAGCGACAATAGATTGTGCTCAATTATTTAAGTGAGGATAGCTATAGCTACTTGTACGTGTACTTTGGATCAAAGATAATAGAGGGGGTAACCCTTTACTATGCTGTGAGTGAAGGCTTGCCTCCTCGATGGTTTACATCACCCTAGTAAGTACATTAATTTTAAAGTTTTCTGTTACATTTATAGGGCTGGCTACCTCAAACAGCTATTGATCAGGGACTCTCTGGTGCACTAATAGCTGGTCTAAAAAAGTTGCAAACATATATTTTGGATCACTGAGCTGATTGTGACAGCTATAAACTTTTGTGTGCGTTTGTGATTGATATTGTATTACTGAATGACTAACAAGTTGATCGTACAGAATTTATAATATTATATGTCCCTGTATTTATAGTCTTACTGCATTCCATACAAATCATAGTATTGTTGATATTGCACTCATTTGCCAGCTAGGTTATTATACTGACATGTGCACCTCTGCAGTATAGCCTTAACTTGCACTATGCTTAAAATTAAAAGTTCCCCTCTAATAGATTTGAATATTATATATAGTAGAGTGATTACAGTCACAATAATTATAACTCCCTTAGGCAGGAGTACTGATTACTGCTATTATTGTCCTCTTATTCTGAAATTGGTACATAAAACTGGGGCAGCAACAGTTCTCTCATGATATTGTGTACCAAATAACACTCACTGTCACTTATGTGGCTAGTACTGACCATACTTGTATATATAAGTTCAAGTACTGATTACTGCCCTAATTGTACTTGGAAGTGTGTGATTAATATATTATTATTATACTATACCACACCTTTAGTACTAGTACTTCTTTAATTCACAATGGCATAATTATTATTGGTAACACTAACAGCACCTATAGTTTTTGGAAACAAAATGCTGTCAGGGTTTCGTTTGTGGGGTGGGTAAGAATGGTTATTAATTTTAGTTTTCTACAATGAAACTGGAAGCATGCTTCTGCAACACCCCATGATGGGACCTATTGAAAATTCAACATGAATGGGTTTCACTACATACTTGAATAGACAGTGTAACATTAATCATAATAATAATTATATTATTATTATTGTACAAAAATTATGTGAATGGTAGTGGCTTGCAATAGTATTATTATTGAATTATAGGCCCTGATAAAATTTCCTTTTTCTTAATCTATATAGGTGTAAAGATTAATTTTAATTTTACTTTTACCAGAAATATCAAATTCAATAATTTTACACAATTAGGAGTTCAGCTGGAATCAGTTTCTTCTGTATTGTCATTGCTTTCTTCACTCTCATCATCGTCACTTTCAGAGCCACTGTCTCTGTTCAATACTTTCTTGTGCTTCCACATTCGGGCCATTTCCAGCAACTTCATGTTGGGAGCAGACGCAGCATCATCAGGAAATACATAGTCCCAGTATTCTTCCCATCCTGCATCAGTACCATCTTCTCGGTGCACTTTCCTTTGTTTCTTCACACGACGAGGCATCTTTTTCTGGACAATTTCTATTGACTCCAGATGTCCATGCTCCTTTTCAAAACTGAGCCAACTTTCTAGCAGCATTGCTCGTTCCTCATTACTTTGCTCGTCTTTCAGGAGTTTGTCTGCACGCTTGTATACACCTCGACAATTAGAGTATCCTTTTTCATTATCGAGGGATGCTTCAAATTTTGCATAGCTGAGCCACACCTTGATGTGCTGTGATCTTTCTAACAAACATTCATACAAGTGACGGACATTGTCATTCTCTTCTTGTTCTAGTTCAAAATCGATGTATGCCTTCCAAAGCATTTCTGGCATATCCATCAATGGCTGATTAATTGCAAGCTCAAAGATTGCTCTGGCACGATCTGTATCACCAAGAATGCTCTCTAGCTCGGCATACTTGATCCATGTGTTGCAATTAGCCACATTGAACTCTAGAAACTTTTCATAGAGCTTGCGACACCTATCAAACTCACGAAGCTGAAGCTCTAAATCGATATAGCCACGAAAAATCTTGGGTGTGGGGCATTTACCAATAGCAGTGCCAAGTGCTTTCCTTGCTGATGTGACTTCCTTCTGACGAACTTCGAAATGAGCATACATGAGCCACATCTTGGCAAAAGTGAATTGAGTGTGAGGTATTATCTCCAAGCACGCTCGATATACCTGCCTTGCACGCTGAAAATCCTTTACAATCAGCTCTTCATATACAGCATAATAGATCCAAAGGTAGATGTACCTTCGCCAGTGTCGTTTTTCCTGTGATGGAGGCACATTAGCAATGGCTCTTTCATACACCTCTCGTGTCATCTCTGGTGAACACTCAGCTTCCATCAAGCGAATGTAGTCAAACCAAGCATCATAGTTCATCGGATTCACCTTCACCTCTTCTTCATACTGAAATTTTCGTTTGCTGATAATGACATCTTCAATGCCAGCACGGTCACCAAATTTCTTTTCAAACTGGGTATAAGCCTTAAAGAGCTCCTGAGATTCTTGCTTCTGGATTCGATCCAGAGAATACTTGTAGATTGTCCTGGCCCGCTCATATTCCCTACAGCCCTCCTCAAACTTGGCAAAGGCAACAAACAACTTCTCATCCATGTGATCTTCTCCAAAAAACTCGACAGCTCTCTCATAAATATTACGAGAATTTGAGACATAACCATTCTGCTCCTCAAAGCGAGCATAGCGGATCCAGTTTCTTACATCAGGATGAATCTGGACAAAGCGCTCGTAGATGTGTCTAGCATGATCCAACTCTTTGTAGCGTAACTCCATTTTGATGTAGGAAAGCCAGGCTTGCTCCTCTGGCTCCCACTCCATCCACCGTTCAAACACCTAAATCAATGAATGTCAGGAATAATAATTATACAGTGAAGCCTATTAATACAGTCATAGATATTATAGACTACGTAAACGGGATTGGAAACTGCTCACGTGAGCAATAGAACGTGTACGCGCACTCCGTGTTATGGTTTGCATTCTTGGATAGACACGTTGCTATGACAATTTGAGCAAAAAATGGCCGAAAATGGCGACCGCAGTGCACTTATCGATTAATAGCAGCGAAATAACAGTTGTTTCGAACTTGAACAAGGCTTATTCTAATGAAGGAGTCCCTACTCTAAACGTGGCCAGCGAAGTTGAATTTCCGAAGTCTCTCTGGTCTACGCTACAGTCTCACAAAGTCCAAGAAGCAAAAATGGCCGATTTTTGGGCCTTTTCACGGCCTGCTCACTCACAGAAGACAGCGCATCAAGTGTCAAAACTGTGACAAGTAAGACAGCGCATCCCAAAATGGTGGCAAGGGCAAAGCCACTGCACCGACACACTGAAATAAACAGTTTTCAACAGTTCTTGATCAGCCATTTTTGCTTCTTGGACCGTTGTGGGACTGTAGCGTACACCAGGGAGACTTCGGAAATTCAACTTCGCTGGCCACGTTTAGAGTAGGGACTCCTTCATTAGAATAAGCCTTGTTCAAGTTCGAAACTACTGTTATCTCGCTGCTATTAATCGATAAGTGCACTGCGGTCGCCATTTTCGGTCATTTTTTGCTCAAATTGTCATAGCAACGGGTCTATCCAAGAATGCAAACCATAACACGGAGTGCGCATACGCGTATACGTACGTTCTATTGCTCACGTGAGCAGTTTCCAATCCCGTTTACGTAGTCTATAATATCTATGATAGATACTCGTAACTATATTTCTATTAATAGAGTGGAGAACTGATAGAGCTTTATTAACCCTCGGTGCATGCGCCGCAGGGTTACGGTAATTGTTCTGTGTGTGTGTGTGTGTCTGTCTGTCTGTCTATTCCCACGAAATCTGCTGCCTACCTCATTTTTACGTCGAAAACAAAGTTTTATAGGGTTCTTTATGGTGTTTTCAAGGTTTTTGTCGTGTGACTTTCACTGAAAACACTTTGTTCAATAGTTTTGGCGTCATTTGCTGGTCACTGCTGCCTTCCTCGCTCCCTGGCGAGCTTTCGACGTACAATGAGAAAGCAATGGCTTCTTTTCAACTTAAATAGTATGTATGGCTAGCGGTAGATCCAGCAACATGACTGGTTCATCACTGATCGTAGCACACTGGCAGATAAGCTTCTTGGCTATCTGTGCATGTCTATAAACTGCTGATACAGCACTGTATGCTGTCTGGCACACGTGATACTGCTGCAATTGCGCACATGCATGCAATGTGCATTCTTGTGGTTTACTCCTAGATCTATATCTGCCTATGTGCTTAGATCCTTGATAGCAACTTGCATTAATATTGTTGGATGTGCAATACTGTGCATTTCGGACACGAGGCCCTTCTTCAGCTGTACACACTATACTGAGCACACATCAAGATCGGTCCTTCTTCAGCTGTACACACTATACTGAAGATAAATCAAGATCTTGATTTGTCCTCAGTATAGTGTGTACAGCTGAGATCTTGATTTGTCTTCAGTATAGTGTGTACAGCTGAAGAAGGATGGCCCCATTATTATGTAATCTTGGGCCTAATGACCACTAAAATGATGCACAAAAGCATTCTAAAACCGAAGAGTAGCATTTTTAGCACACAGAATAAAAGACTCTTTTGTATGCAGACTGCTGCACTTACCTACAACAACATAGATGGTTGATGTATACCTAATTTATCAATTATGCAATGTGCCATTATGCATGGTTTTATAATGGAAGGGCACAATGATAATAATAATAATAATAATAATTACATTGTATCAGAAAAGAAAATTAGCAAGGAACAATATGTTTATATTGATATTTTGTGGGAGGTGCAAGAAACAAACACTGTGACCCACTAGCACTGTACTAGAGGCACAAAACTAATCGATTTAAAAACACACTGCACAGTATTATACTGAAATTGAGATATTTCATGGAAGTGAGTGTACATGGCAAAACTGCAGCTGCTAACTTAAAGCTATACCAAATGGGGTGTTTTCTAAGTCTGAATGAAGCTGTACAACAATAATATTATTGTAGTCTATGCAGTACTCAAGTTGATACAGAAAGCATTCAACACAACTCCCATTATTCATACCACCTTTATCTTGCTCGTGCAAGGTTAATCATATCACCATCCATATCCACTTCTATTTGTCCTTGTTGATTTGCAGTATTTAGTCAGATGATAAAGGATATAATATAGGCACCGAATGTCTGCTAATTGAAGCCACACGTGCCCATGCAGTAAATAAACACTGGGCATGGCAGATGGTTGATAAACTTGCATGCACATTCAAATCTGGCTACTGATCTGCTGGGCATTCAACTTCCTAGGCATTGTGTAGTATGCAGCTCTCAATCGTTACCAGTACTGTTACCCTTCAGCTGTCCATAACTGAAGATTGCAAGCTTCTCAGTTTGACCATTGCAAATGTCCTTGCACTGCATGTGTTCAATTTTCCATGGATAATGTGGAAAATTACTGTACTAGAACACATGAAAAACAAAAATTTCAATTTTGAAAAACATACGCTTTTCTGGTAAAGATTGTCAATTGCTCCATATAATATTGTAAATGAAGATTCTTTGTGGACACCTTACTTCACTTTTGCCCTGAAGATGACTAGAGCATCTAGTCGAAATGTCAACAAGTTTTACCGAACAGTTAAGTTGTCCACAGAGAATCTTTGTTTATTCAGTGCCTCCAAGTATACGGATTTGTCAGTATTTTTACTGAATTCTGACCATAAAATTTCAAAAATACTGAAAACTGGGAGAATTAAGTATATACCATATTTCCTCGAAATCTCGCCGCACCTCGAAATCCCGCCGCACCTATAAGGAGGTTGGTTCCAATAAACGCCACCCTCGAAATCTCGCCGCATGGAAAAGGGTCGTCGGATTCAAAGTACGCGGAATGCAGGAGCACGCGCGTGATTCACACTATCGAAAGCAGGCGCAAGGCGGGCGAGTGGACTAGTCGCCGCCCTCGAAATCTCGCCACCGTTGAAATCTCGCAGCAGGGTGCAGCGACTTGAAATTAAATCTTGCCGCGGCGAGATTTCGAGGAAATACGGTAATCATATATGGAGCCCTTTGTAAAATACTGAAAATGCATGCAAAATACTGAAAAATGGGAATATTTATGCTGAAAGATAAGAGAGAAGCTTGGAGGTACTGTTATTTCATGCAGATAGCAACTGAGAACGATGTCACTTCGCTCCATATATAATATTATAAATGTTATGAGAATGCTAATTTTTAAAGTTAAATTGGATCATGCATCCATTAGAATAAGTGTGGCATTCATTTCGTATGGTCGAGGAAGAGGAGGGCCTGGTCATTTCCCTGGCTTGTATAAAAAGCAACTAGCCACCACTCTGTAGTGCACACTTAACCATAGTTGGCGTTGGACTGTCCTACTACTGTAAGGCCTAACCACACTAGCACAGCAATGCTGCAGCTGCATAAGACAATTGCATATTTTCATGGTAAGCTTATGCAATTACCCCAATCACTTCTCTTCACGTGAGAGCAGCCATGCCAGATTATCCTACAGCATGCTTTATCATATACTTACCACAAAAACAAGTAAGGTTAAACAGAGAGCTATAATGCCACATGCAATAATATCTTTACAGGAAATCATGCAATTACTCAGCCTGCTGTCATACATACTGTAAGGGGTCCACAAGAGGAAGGGTCTGGCCATATCAAAGATAATGGACTCACCTGCCTGGCTCCAGGAATGTTGCCTAGCATCTCCTCCATGTACGTATACTTGTACCAAAATTGCTTGGCCCTAGGCAGAATGGTCACTGCTCTATCCCACACATTGCGAGCATGATTGATCTGCTTGTGCCTCATCTCCATTTCAGCATACTTGAGCCACACAGCAACATTCCTATGATCTACATCCAATGCTCGTTCATATATGGACCGTGAACGAGCAAATTCCTGCTGACTTTCTTCCCACTGAGCGTACTTGATCCAATTAGACATGACGGTACGATTCTTTCGAATGTTGTCTTCAAATTCTTTTCTTTTTCGCATTTGTATATCAGCTAACTCTGCAGCATCCGTAATCTTTTGTCTTGGAGGAGGAGGAACTCTTTCCAGCTTAGTAGCAGCCGCTTCATGGAGTAATTGCTCAGCAGTGATTTGAACCTCAGCTGGCGTCTTGTTTTTCACCTTAGCTACTTTCGGCATTTTTGCCTTCTTTGCTGGGGGAGGTTCCATGGTTAGTTCGTTCCGAAATAGTTGAGACTCCTTTGCTAGAAGAAAATCAGCGAGAAAAAAAAAAAACAGAAGGTTGGGTGGACTATTTCAATTAGAGCGCACTCGATGTCTACAGTCTCGCTCCCATGCAATAATGGAACCTGAGAACCGGAACGAGACCAACCAATGATACACCAGGCATGCCCCATGAGCCTCAGAGGTGTCAGCGATAATATTATTTTTATTACTCGAGTTTGGGCTCACACAAACCTTATTTAATAGCATGAAATATGTATGGAACACAGTTCTGCCAGCTGCTTAAGGTACCATTAAATTGCGTGGGCGTGAGCGTGAGGATTGGCTAATTCAATTAGCGAATCGTGAAGGGGCGTGGCCGAAGAGGCCATACGAGTGCTTTTGGTCGAAGGTGGGCGTGTCCAGAATCGGCCAGGGATGATTATGCGCGTGTAATTTGCGACCGGAAGTGGCCCCTGAAGAAAACACCGGTAATTGCCCACATCAAAGCAAGATCAAAGCATTCTTTCTTAACTATTAACCGCAACGACTTATTATACACTAAGTAGAAATTAAACACTAAGTAGAAATTAAACACTAAGTTACACACTAAGATAAAAGAATTTCCGTATGAGTAATGTAATGTAATGTAATGTAATATAAATAAATAATTCTTGGGGCCTATGGAACGATATTATGCAATAATTTTTATATGCAGATGAAGAATGGAAGAAATACAGAAAATGAAATGTATAAAACCTTTAAATTTCACTTTCACATCTGAGAAAACGCCGCGTTTATTGTGCCAGAGACATGGGGAAAGCCCCTGTTTGTACGTACGTGCATAGCGCCAGTACATTTTCGATCGCATGCCGTGACGTTTCGCGTACGGTAACGCCCACCTAAATTGAAAAATGTAATGAACGAGCTCTGTGGTGGCACCTAGGAGAACGAGGTCAAGTTCGTTGGCGTGGTAGACATGTTCCGTTGCTCATAGCGGTGAAAGGAGGAGAGAACGAAGCCTATGGAAGGGCTTGGAAGCAACATTGGGCAAGAAGAACGCCGGTACCGATGGTCGTCAACTGAAGCGATCCTCTAGTTTGTAACGAGAAAAGCCAATGGAAGGTAAGCTAGTTTGATAATAAATCGCGATGTGTGCGTGCGTGTACGAAGTTGAAGCTTTAAGTATTAAGTAGTATTTATTATGATTGGTGCTCGATGACTTGAGCGTCTAATCGAGTGCCAGGGGTGACAGCAGTGTCACACAGTGAGGAATTTAATATCTAGAAAGTATCAGCTCGTTCAGTACAGTGTAAGTATGCATGGTATGAATTATTATTGTGATGTAGCTAGCTAGACTAGTAATAACGTGGCTAAGTAGCTATGATAGTTCCTTTGAGTATGATAGGCCTTAAACCCTGGTAGAGGGAGGGCTTGGTGTAGCCTCGTACCCAGGCCCTTCAAAAGGAGGAGAAAGGGCCTGGTACACATTGCATGCGCATGCACCGGGGGACCCCAGAAAAATGTGGGGCAATCGGATACTATTGTATACTCTCCATTTATCGTCCATAGAACTGTACGTCATGCAGAACCCGTGAATGATCACTATGGTAATGCGACCGGTCACTATGGAGACCCCAGCGTGTGCAGTGTGTACCAGGCCCTTTCTCCTCCTCTTGAAGGGTCTGGGAAAAAGGCTAGGCTTGGTGCTGCAGATAGCACAATGGTACTACAGCGGTGGTGTGCCATCACTTTATCGCCTGGTGTTCTATCACTGCATACACAACAGTCAGTCCATTTCCGCCGCAACCCTTCCATAGCAACTCCAAGACGGTGGTGGACCTCGATAAGCTATTGATATCAGAGCCTGATGGGATGTTTCATTGATTGCTGCCCTTGCAATGCTGACGTCCTATAAAAAGTTGATGGCGACCTGGAGCATCTTCCTCCACCACTTCACATGCACTCGTGTATAACAATCTATAGCTGCTAAACTGATCCAGTTTATCGACAAACAGCATCATAACCCAGGGGTGTTCCATTGATTCTATTGGCTACAACTTCATCTGGCTGGATCTATTGTAAGTGGACATGTGAGTGGTATATGTATGTGGCATATACATGTACATACGTAGAATAATATTATTGCGCATGTAACATGTAAACATAATTAATTTTTTATGAAAAGGCATCACTTGTGTACATGTATGTACATGTACACAATGTATATACTTCCCCTACACTTAGTATATGTACATGTACATGTATGTTCTTCAGCTTCACAATCCTTTGCTTATCCAGGTGAGCATGAGGATGTCACACCGCTGTCATCAGACCGATAGGCATGCATATGGACACTCCCAACTGGCCGCCTCTTCACTGCTGTAGGAACCCCCTTTTGATTTGTGCCTATGACTGTCATTCCTACTGCTTAAGCTGGTAAGTATGGGGCTAGTACAATACACACACAATGTACCTGTCCACTTAAAGATTGTGCATGCAGCTTTTATTGTGGAATTCTTTCACAAATGTGAGGAAGGGTTCAAGTTAACCAAGGTCTTCTCGCTCAATCAGTGTATTACACACATATGCACATACATTGTAGGTACCCAGATGTACATGTACTCTCAGAGAATAATAGTATGTGCCTTGGTACCCCAACAATGGGCTTTCCCTTCACATGTCGGCAAAGGAGACATGGCTCTTAAGCAATGTACAATTCAAGCTGATTCATCTATATGGCTGTGTTGCCATTAGGGTAGTGTAAGTACCTGACATTTGAACATGTTATTTATTTAAGTACAGCTTGTTACAATTCTTTTATCTTAGTGTGTGGTTAGCTTGTAGAAAAAAAGAAAAGATTTAAATAATTAAATAAATAAATAATTAATTCATGGGGGGTTTGGGAGTACTTGGGGACATAATTTTTACATGGGCACGCAGAATGGGTCGAAACTAGAGATTTGACCGGACAGATTTTTGATTCACACCTTAGAATTAAAGTTACGGCTCTTTGAAGTTTTCCCATATGTTTGTACAGGGAAGCCATGCGTTTGCAATGTTTTCCGCCCACGCGCTACGTGAAAAACGGGGAATCCCCGTTAGGCACGCGCACACAAACGTGACGACCTTTACCTACTTTGGTCAAAATTGGAGTATAGGGTGCCTGCTTGCATTGTATGGCTCTACTAAGCATCCAGCTCAACTATGTGGTGGTTCTGGACTTTTTTTTTCTGCTTAGTGTTCTGGTCTCCTTGAAAAAAAAGAATTTAAATAATGTAATTCATGGGGGGGTTGAGAGCACTTGGCGGGATAATTTTTACATGGGCACGCAGAATGGGTCGAAACTAGAGATTTGACCTGAAAGAATTTTGATTGACACCTTAGAATTAAAGTTACGGCCCTTTAAAGTTTTCCCATATGTTTGTATAGGGAAGCCATGCGTTTGCAATGTTTCCGCCCACGCGCTACGTGAGGGGCGGGGCCACGCGCGCACATAAACGTGACGACCTTTACCAACTTTTTGCCAAAATTGCAATTTAGGCTGCCTGCTTGCATAATATGGTTCTACTATGCATCCAGCTCGATTATATGGCGGTTTTGGACAATTTTTTTTTCTGCTTAGTGTTCTGGTCGCCTTGAAAAGAAACTATTTAAATAAATAATTAAATAATCTAATTCATGGAGGGTTTGGGAGTACTTGGGGACATAATTTCTACATGGGCACGCAGAATGGGTCGAAACTAGAGATTTGACCTGAAAGAATTTTGATTCACGCCTTAGGAATGAAGTTACGGCCCTTTGAAGTTTCCCATATATTTGTACAGGGAAGCCATGCGTTTGCAATGTTTCCGCCCACGCGCTACGTGAGGGGCGGGGCCACGCGCGCACATAAACGTGACGACCTTAACCAACTTTTTGACAAAATTGAAATTTAGGCTGCCTGCTTGCATTGTATGGTTCCACTATGCACCCAGCTCGATTATATGGCGGTTTTTGGACAATTTTTTTCTGCTTAGTGTTCTGGTCGCCTTGAAAAATTACACACTAAGTAGGAAAAAAAAGATTTCTCTGCAGTAAATAATGTTTGGAGGGATTGGGAATACTTGGGGAGATAATTTTTATATGGGCACGCAGAATGGGTCGAAACACGAGATTTGACATGAGAAATTTTTGATTGACACCTTAGAATTAAAGTTACGGCCCTTTGAAGTATCCCCATATGTTTGTATAGGAAGCCATGCACTTGCAATGTTTGCCCATAAAAAAATTACGGGCGCGCGGGGTACGTTGACGACCCTTTACCAAACATTGTATATATGGCTATTTGGATGCCTGCTTGCATTGTATGGCTCTACTATGCATCCAGCTCGACTGTGAGGTGGTTTTCGGACCATTTTTTTCTGCTTAGTGTGTGGTCCCCTTGAAAAAAATTACACACTAATTACACACTAAGTTACACACTAAGTAGAAAAAAAAGATTTAATGTAAATAATGTTTGAGACTCTGGGAAGCTATTCACGACAAACTATTCATATGAGCATGCAGAATGGATCGTACCTGGAAATTTTTTGGAAGCGGAATTTTGATTCACACCTTAGAATTAAAGTTACGGCCCTTTAAAGTTTTCCCATATGTTTGTATAGGGAAGCCATACGTTTGCAATGTTTTCCGCCCACGCGCTACGTGAAAAACGGGGAATACCCGTGGTGTGCGTTATTTAGAAACTTTCTCAAAATTGGAATATAGGTTGTTTGCTTGCTTTGTATGGCTCTACTGTGCATCCTAGGTGTATTATGTGGTTTTCTGGACAATGATCAGCACTAATAACCATAATATCATACACTCTACGTTAGACATTGATTGCATATAGGAGTATTATGTGAGCCTACTATATGCACATTGCTAATTATGTACCGCTCTTGCTTAGTGTGCACGGTAGCTTGAAAAAAAAAAAAAAAGATTATTAGGCCTAATTAAGCATGTGGGCGTGTTCCTGGCACTGTGTGGAGTGTGTGCGTGTGCGTTAATGCAGGTTTTATTGCTTCCGATTGGGCGTGGCTTCACAGGCCAGTGCTTGGATATCGGCGCCTGGGACTTGGCCTCGGCGATAGGTGGGCGTGTCCCGGAAGCGGTGGTGACCTTTGAACCCCGCGAGGAGGCTTTGGGGGCGTGGCAGGAGGTCAAAGGTGAGGCCATGTCAGTTAATGAGGCACTGTACGCCGGTGTGATCGAGGGGACCGTACGGCTGGACGGAAGCTGACGATGGTTTGAAGCGGATGTGGTTGTGATGACGTGTTGTTACCCCACCCACACAGGAAATGAGGTGAGCTCTTGTGTGGGCGGTGTGGCAGAACGGCCTTGAAGTGTTCGTGTGTGTTTTGGCCTTGAGGAAGCTGTGTGTTTTAATTGGGATTGATTGTGGGCTTCCGGTGGACATCCGGTGGCAAGTCGGCACTTGATTGAGAATGGTGGCCCTTGAGGCACAGGGTGGTGCTGTTTTGGGCGTGGCTTGGCCCCTCCCTTCCGGCTCGGCTTCCGGTCCATGGAGGATATTAAATGAACACTTCCGGCTCTAGCAGCCACACCCCTGAGACCTGGGCAATTAAAAGGGCGTGGTTACACAGCATGCACCTCACTTATGACTTTGATGTGGTTTAGGTGTCGTATTCCCCACCTCACGCCCACGCAATTTAATGGTACCTTAAAACCATAAAGACTAGTTTTATAAGCAAATAATTCAAGTAAGTAGGCCCCATATCAAGCCAGTAAGTAGGCCCCATATCAAGCCACAAATGTAAGTGCTAATGAGAGTAACACGAAAATCTTGCTTTCCAGCTCATGCAGCTTCAGATTGCACTCGCACGGCATCCACAAGATCGGAAATATACGCCATTTCATCGCACTCCCTTGTCGACAGTTTTCGAGCTAACTCGATCATCATCATCCGAAACGCTTTCTCTAGCTCCATGGTCGTTGAACCGATTACCATCGTCGCCATAATCCATACAACGCTCGGCAGTAATTACACACTAGGTAGAAAAAAAGAAAAAAGGAATAGGGAAGAAGAAAAGTCTTAGGGGTCTATAAAGCATATTATGCCACAATTTTTATATGGGCACGCAGAATGAGTCGAAACTAAGGATTTGATCTTGGGGAATTTTGATTCACACCTTAGAATTAAAGTTACGGCCCTTTGAAGTCATCCCATATGTTTGTATAGGAAGCCATGCATTTGCAATGTTTTCCGCCCACGCGCGCACATCAACGTGACGACCATTACCCACTTGGTCAAAATTGATGTATAGGCTGCCTGCTTGCATTGTATGGCTCTTCTATGCATCCAGCTCAACTATGTGGTGGTTTTCGGATAATTTTTTTTCTGCTTAGTGTGTGGTCTGCTTGAAAAAAAAAAAAAAAAAAGAACCCACTCCTATGCGCGCATACGCAGAAAAACTTTTCCATGATCAGAAATCGACCACAAAGTGCAAACGGTTAATTGGTGGGTGTGGTTGTAAGTACTTCCGACATAAAGCGGGGTTACCCTACGCGTACGGATACCGCAGTGTACCACAAATCGCACCATTATCTATGCATGATCGCACGCACAGTCCACCACGCGCATGCACATATTCGTGTCAGATACCCAACCATTGATTAACATAGGCGGATCCAGCATAGCGGTACAAGGGGCACGTGCCCCCCCCCCCCCCCCCCCCCCCCCCTTTTGGAGAGCCACACATGCAAACTAGTTATATAGCTACAAGAGAGGCATACATTCTAGGGCTATCAACTGTGGAGTAAAACCAACTTACATAGTGCTTTTTAGCTCAAATGGTTGAGCCACTTCCATTTTAATACCACGTGTCGACTAGCGTTGAGCGCTCGATCGAGCGGCAATTTAAGGGGTGTGGTCAAGCGTTAGGGGGCGTGGTCGCACATTTTTCCGCGCGCGTGCCCCCTCCTATCATCCGCCACTGTTGATGGCACCCTACATCCATGTGCTGGTATTGTTCCTCAGCTGTTTCATCACCAAGACAACCTCCCTCAACAATGGTAAGAGATTATCTCGTTATGGTTCGAGCCACAGACACAATTAGGGCTAGCCTAGCCGAATTCGCAAAATTCGTCCCTTCTGCGACCCATAGCGCATGCACAAATTTGAGAGCCGACACTGCACTGCCCTAGAAAGCGAGTAAATATCATGACTAGAGCCTTATAGAGCGCATACTCCGCTAGCCTCGTACCCAGGACTCAGCGCGCTCCGTTGCCGTAATGCATGCAGAGCTGTTTTAGTGACTTGACGACCTTTTCCAAGACAGTGCTTGTATATACAGTATTATTCACTCCAATACAATTGTTTATTTCTCGTTTGTAACCTCGTACCCAGGCTCTCAGGGGGAGGGGAAAGAGAGCCTGGGTACGAGGCTATTCTCGTTTGGTGCCAATTGAAAAATTAAGGCATTGGGTGCGCAGATTATTATTATCATGGATTGTGCATGTGCATTTAGAGTGTTATGACATTGCACGAGAGTGTCCGCCCAATTTTTTAGATGGACCGTGGCTTTATATTCCACTAAAACATTAACTTTTTGGGGGGATTTCAAAAAATATATGTGGGTGAGCGACCAGAAACAAATTATTTTATTGGAGTGACCTTTAATAAATTTAACTCCTATGCTTTCTGCTGAGGGGTCCACAACAATCCGTTTTGGCATACGAGATTTCGAAATCACAAGATTTCAAACATAGATATCCTGATTTCAGCTATGATTTCTAGTGATCGTTGATTTCCGATTTCAGACAAGATATGATTTTAATGATTTCGAATGATTTCTTACCATTTTGGATTTCTAATTACTGATTTCTGGGATAAATGAAAATTAAGTATGAATACGCCAGTAAGTGCACAACAAATTATGTTATTTAGCTAGATGCACAAAAGATCTAAAATTTATTGTGTACACTGACAGGCTTTTGAAAGACAATAATAAACATGCATGACAGTGTCAAAAGTAGCTAACTGAAAGCACCAAACAGCCAAACGTTCCTCATTTTGCAACTCGTGATACAGTTTGGTGATCGAAACCATTCACTGCATCATATCATGAGTCCAGCCTCAGGCAATCAGTATTAGTATAATATGTAAAGGTGGGCGGATACGCAACCGCAAGGGGATGATTTCTAATGATTTCTTGATTGATTTCTGCTGATTTCCATTAATTTCTTTCGTTGTGGACCCCTCGCTTTCTGCATATATACAACATTGAAAAGGCGGGAATAGAGATTGTACTATCAAAAGCCACTTATACTTCTGCATGATACCAGTCAGAGTTTCATCCAGAAAAAAATTTGGGGGAAGGAAGTGGGCGTGGTAATTTCATGCACTGTATCCCTAGCCTCATGCATTCCAGGCTCCCCTCTCCTTTTCTCATTTTTTTTGTACGCAAACATGCAAAGAAAAGGAGAGGGGGAGCCTGGGAACAGGGGCGTAGCTAGCCCAACAATGGTGTATAGAAAGTGGGGGTGACTAAGAAGATTTTGTATACAGCCAAGATTTAGTATTACTCAAAACAATATGCAATCTTACGAAGATTGGTATGGTGAGAACCACACTCCTCCACACCCTAGCTACACCACTGCCTAGCTAGGAACAAGGCTACCGTGTTCCCCCTCCTCCCATGATTTAATCTAGTGTTCTTAAATAAACATACTCCCTCCCCCACTATACATACCTCTCCTCTCTATCTCTCTCTCTCTCTCTCTCTCTCTCTCTCTCTCTCTCTCTCTCTCTCTCTCTCTCTCTCTCTCTCTCTCTCTCTCTCTCTCTCTCTCTCTCTCTCTCTCTCTCTCTCTCCTTTCCCTTTTTTCTTCTTTCTCTCGATCTTCCTTTGGGGGGGGAGGGGGGGGACTAATTAAGCTGGCTGTTTTAGCTTCCCCCCCTCCCCCCACTGGATGAAATCCTGCCAATTAACCTGCAGTAATACTTAGTCTGGCGGGCCAGCCCCCTTCACAAGAGTGAGAAGGAAGGGTCTGGTATCATGCCTATGCGCATGTTGTTCCGGCACTTAGCTGTTATGCGGTGTGCGCAAAACCACACTCATCGAAGATCTAGCACCTGATTGGTCAGAGTGAATCGGTACAAGCAAGCAGCTTTTCCACTATTTGCAATTGTCTGCATGAAGGTCACAAAATTATAGCCATGCACACAAAAGTAAATCTATAGATTGTGCAATGTGCATGCAGGTATGTGTTCTACAGAACTCTAGTTTTTAATGCCCCCCCCCCCCCCCCCCCCCCCCCCAATGGTAGCAATTGTGGGCGGCAGGACCATAATTTTTAACAGAAAACAATGAAACTGATGCTATGATTACAGTCTCAACTCTCTGTGTTTGATATAAAAATGGCTGACATGATATTCACATTTTTAGATCATCATGATATTATGGCTAAAAGCTATTGGTCATAATATCTCAGCAATGCAATGGAATTAAGACATAGTTTGTGTGCAAAAAATTTAATGATAGCAGTAAAAGTATGTGTATAGGTGAAGTTTATTAATAACTACCTACATGCAGTGAGAGCTGCAGCACACGTAGCTAGGATACAAAATATGATTGTGTTCTAGAAAGCTCTAATTTAAAGTCCTCATTGGAAGTAATTTAAATGTTTAGTTTTCACTATCATGTATATACATTGTTCTTTATGATCGAATATAGGGCTGGGACTGAAACCACCTATGGGTTGGAGCACATGGTGCACAGAAGGAAAGTAAGTGATTGTCACCTATAATCACACATTATTGGTAACGATTGCATCTCTGCATGCCTAAGATGTGGAAGAGACTATTGTTCTGCTAAAGAGATCATGAGTATTGCTGATGCCATGGCAACCAATGGGATGAAGCAAGCTGGATATGAGTACATTAACCTTGATGGTGGGTGAGTCCAGGTTTCCATGTGATCGATGCATGGATAAAACAATTGCTTGTAGACTGTTGGGCTGGTGAGCGGAGTTCAGATGGAACCATAGTGCCAGACAAGGACAGATTTCCAGAGTAAGTGACTGAGGAGTTTATGAGGTGCTGTGTGCATGGATCCGGAGTAGGTATGCTATGATTACTGACAAATCTGTATACTTGGAGGCACTAGCTGACAATAATCAATCATGGAGCAAAATTGGAGCCTTATATAGTCACTAGAGTGGAGAAATACATGCTCTCTATTCACTCTTTGTCCATCATTTTTTGTTCTTGGCACATTCATTGCTGGCCCTGCCTATATTGCTTGTTAAGCGCATAATACTATTTTCTTATTGCCACAAGCAGAAAGTATGCATGTGCAATTAACTAGTATCTACGGTATTCATAGCCAATATAGTATACCTTATATTAGGGTGACAATTGTTTTCAGGTACATTTTTGGCTTAAAACACATGCAATTTGCGAGTACTAAATTTTGCGATTTATATGCGAAAATGGTACAGGATCAATAAATTTTAATGCTCTACAGTGCATAATTATGGCTAATGTTAGCACGGGTACAAAATTTTGCGTTTTTGGACCAACCCACAGAAATATCAAATGTTAGCACCCACAAAAAATAGTCACCCTAAGGTACGTACATAATTTCATTATTTAAATTTCATCTATATACATAAAGATGTGGAAGTGGGTCACCCACTTGCACACAGAAACAGAGGGATAGCTGAAGTTCATAACAATATTATTTGCTGTATTGTATTGTTATACTGCAGTGGTCTAGTTCCGGTTATTAAGTATGTTAACACCAAGGGATTCAAGCTTGGACTGGTAAGTGTTATTAAATGGTTGAAAAGTTAGTCAACAGAGTATGTTCCAATTGTTGTAGTACACAGATGCTGGTACTTACACCTGCCAGTCTGGGGGCAGACGTTATAAGATCCCTGGCAGTTATGGCCACTATGACCAGGATGCCAAAACCTTTGCTCAGTGGGGTGTGGAATGTGAGCAAATATAGATCAATAATTTATCATAATAGTGGTTGCTTATCTATGTAGATGTGAAAATGGACTGGTGCAACACTAACATTAATGGAACTCAATTGGACCCCAAAGTGCAATATGCACAGATGGTAATTGCACATTGGTATACTAAGTCAATCAATTTTTATTCTGATAGTTTTCAATAATGTCATAGTGGATCTATAGCTACAAGATAGCATCTATGAAAGCAACTGCATGAAGTGTGGGACATATCCGGTTGTTCCTACCCAACTTAGTTCTCATTGCTTATTAATCCCATTATTAGTCTCATAAATCATTCCAGTCTAAAGCCCTAAACGCAACAGGAAAAGCCATCTTTTTTAATTCTTGTGAAGGAGGCAAGGAAGAGCCATGGCTATGGATGAAGCAATATGCCAACTCTTGGAGAACTGGACCAGACCACCATGATAACTGGGAGTCTACAGCTGCTATCATCAACCACAATGCTGATCTTGGTGGCTATGCAGGTAAGCAATGTACGTACTGTTCATTTGTATGGCTGATTTTCTTTTTATTTTCGAGGTCCTGGTGGATGGAATGATGCAGATTTTATCTACACTGGTGGAGAAGGCTGCAGTGGTGACAAACCACTGGAGCACTGTCCTGGTCAAACAGATACAGAGTATATCTCTGAATTTATCATGTGGTGTATTATGGGGTCGCCACTTATTGTTGCTACTGATATTCGAAACATGACAGATATTATGAAGAAGGTTTGTTATTATTGTTCATCAAGAGTGTGTGTATAATTAAAAATTCACCAATTGATAATTAGGTTCTGTTGAATACAGAAATTATTTCAATCAATCAAGACTATCCGGGTGACTAATCTTACCTCAGAGTCTTTTGATCTCTCATCCTCCAATAATAATATAATAGGCAAGGGAGGGAGCAGAATTTCCCAGTACAATTGCAGTGATCAGGCTGATTCAGGGATCTGTGAGGTCTGGTCTAAGGATCTATCTGATTATAGTTATGCACTGGCTTTCTTCAATTCTGTGAGTAAACATGAACATCTCTACCATATTATAGTGGGTAACTTTGGCAAGCGTTAAATTTTTGGCAAAATGCATGGCTCTCAATCATTGCTAAATTATTATAATCTCATAATGGACTATAGCAGAATAAATACCGCATATATTTTATATGTAGCAGGAAATTTTGCCAAAGTATTACGGTATTTTAGTTTATGATCACTGGCTGATACTCATGCACCTGCATTCCTATAACAATAATAATTGATTAATTGACCTCTTTAGGGTCCCAGAAACAGCGATTTTTACTTTGAATTTGCCATGCTTAATATCACTGGTTCAGTGATGCTCTATGACATGTGGTCACATGAAGTTGTAGGACACTTCATAGGAACGTAAGATCAATAATAATATTATTATTGTGAGTATTATTAACTTTATTCTGCAATAGCTTCTCCACTACAGTCCAGTCCCATGGTGTCCAGGTGTATAAAGTCAGACTTGTATAGTTGCATGTATCAGATTCTAGTTCTATACTAGACTTGCAATGTACCGTATTACCTCTAATTTAACGGACACCAGAAAAATAATTAATGTCCGCTATAATTAGAGCACACGAAAATAGTTGGCGTTCGAAGTGTCCGATGAATTAGAACACACTTTCACGCATGCGCATTCGGTCAAATGGACATGCGATCGAGCAGCTGCAGAGATTGAGTAAATGAGACGGTACCTGGAGCTCCCTGTTCATGGTGGGAAAGAGAACAACTCGCCTCCTTCATATACTGATATGGGTATAGGTAGCGCGCTAGCCGAGCTGTCCGCATTAGAACTACGATGTCCGGATGATTAGAACAACAAAAATTCAAACTTCATTGACTGTCCGGTGTAATTAGAGGTAAAAAAATAATTCGAAATGGTGTCCGGATAATTAGAGATGTCCGTTAAATTAGAGACAATACGGTACCTAATCTTATGCATAAACCAGATCCAGCTATACCTGGCTTAATTTGGGGCAGAAATTGTCGAATTTTTGTTGATTAAAACCAGTCTTGTTGGTTTTAAGGTATTTAGCGCACTTCAGATGCAAGTCTAGTGCACATTAGTTTAGTAGGTCTCAGCAGGATTTTAGTGGCTTTAGTGAGTCTTAGCAGGATTTTAGAGGTCTTAGCAGGATTTTAGTGGTTTTAGGTAGGTCTTAGCAGGATTTTAATACGATTTTAGAGGTTTTAATAGTGGGACTTTGAGATGTTAGAAGATTTAGTGGGATTTTAGAAGATTTAGAGGTTTTAGTAGGATTTAGTGAGGTCGTATAGTTGGATTAATTTTAGAGGTCTTAGTGGTAGTTTATGAGATGTTAGAAGTTTTAGTAGGATTTAGTGTGATTTTAGAGGTCTTATAGGATTTTAGAAGTTTCAGTAGGTTTTAGTCGGATTTAAAGATTTTAGAAGGTTCTAGAGGTCTTACTGGGTTTTAGTGAGATTTTAGAGGTCTTAGTAGGTTTAGTGTGTTATTAGAGGTTTTAGTGACTTTAAAGGTTTTAGTAGGTCTTAGTGAGTAGCATGGATCTCCTATAAAGAACGAACAAGGCCAAAGTTCAAACATGAATAAACCCTCATATAATATGTACTCTAACCCTGACAAACAATTTTATCCAAAATCCAACCCCTGATCCCTCTTATATAGTTTGTCTTCGTGGGATCTTAGTAAAATTTGGACTAGAACAAAAGATCGAGTGATGAACGGGGCAGATAAAGTAGCTAAGGCCTCTAAAAAACCTGTAAAATTAAATCATCCAACCCATAATAATTCAACATAAAATTAAACCAGTCAAGCTTAAACCCATAGACATACATAATTGAGGCCTTAGTAGAATGTTGGCGTAGTCAATCCTAGTGATTTTGTGGCCTAATTGCAGTCCAGTCTAATATGTGCACAGTGTTAAAAACCTTAAAACCATAAAGACTTGCTTGTTGCTTTATAAGCAAATAATTCAAGTACGCCCCATATCTAGTCTCGTTCCCAGGCCCTTCTTGAAGGGCCTGGGAACGAGGCTAGCCCCATATCAAGCCACAAAAATCCTTACATGTTTTTATGAGTAATTAAATCCCGAGTCCTAAATTAGGGTTTCCACACAAAAAAATGAAGTTTTTCAAAACTTCTCAAAATTCTGGTAGGACGAAGATGTTCTTGGACTAACACTAATTCTCACTCCAGGTCACGCCCCCATGTTCATTTGCCAAGATATCGAGACTAATTATTCTCCAAATTTTGGCAAAATTCGCCAAAACATGGGGTACCATCGTTATACAGTATGGTAAACGCTTCCTCATGCAGTCACTGGATGAAGACGTAAGGCACCCACAATAAATCACAGGTTGGAGCATATTAACCATCTGGCGCGACAGTTTCGCCAAAAAACGCCAAATTTTTGTATCTTCACATAAACGTAATTGCAGAGTATCATTCAAGATTTAGGGACTGTCCCAGTAGGCTAGCTAAATGCCACAAAATGAGCGGTTTTCGGAAAGTTTGATTTTTTCGTTGGATACCCTACCTAAATCTATGAGGTATTGGTGGACTGCTTCATAATGTTTAGCGCGCATGGAAGGATGTTGGGACCCAGAATTCGAACCTTGTGTAGAAGAGATCATGGAATATAAAGCTTTCTTTGACGAGCTCGTACTCTGGAGGTATTCACCTAGCCCTATTCAGTCCAGCACGTATAATATAGCGGGTCGCGGGTCAACCGGCTCAAGCCGCGCGCGTACACGTACACAGAAGTATGTCCAAGCGAGATCGCTGTGTATATTAGGCAGTACGCAGTATTTATGCGGGGCCTCAAGTATGTGTTTCTCGGAAGAACGGCACCGCGAAAATTCTGAACCATAGAAGATCCCGGTGACCTAAAACCCTGTCACAATAGCACGCGAAAATTTGGGTGTGTTTCTCCGGCCGAACTTGACCGTACAGTGTGCAGAGCTGGGGAGGGAGTGGTCTGAGACTAGCGCATCATACACATGCCACGACCGATCTGAAGCGCTGTCGAGGTGATTAAAGCATCGAAACGTGTCACAGTCGAGAGTAGAACCTACACCCTACACACTTTCATGGTCGGTTGTCGACAGGTTCTCGTCCGGGTTAATAGCAGATCATGGATTTCCCTATTCAGTCAGGTGAAGGTAGTCTGAGGTCGCGTACAGTAATAATGCTGCGCCTTAGTCTCGTGAACCAGAACGCAGGCGTATTCCACGCATCATCAGCGTTGTGGGTCCACGGATATACTTGCACCCTACCCAGATCGCCCCGCGCTTTGGTTCTGCACTGAATAACATATGTTTGAGCCAAACGCTTCCTGCACTAGTACCCAGTGGGCGGTAGGACCACATGCACTATGGTAGCTACGACCACTGAGGTATTGATGGGCCACGCCTGGGGAACGGCCGCTCGAGCCTCCATATTCAGGATTGATCAGCGCGCGAAGCTTCACGCGTTCTCTTGGCTGACGTAGTCCCGTGGGGGAAAATGGCATCATTGCCAGGCGCCCGTCGTGTTGTATCTACATTTCGCGTGGCAGCATGCATTAATGTGCGAACCAGATGTTGGCCAACATTTATTAAGCAGCGGCGCATCCATGGCCTGCACGCTCCTACTACCAATGCAAGTTGAACTCGGCGGTACGCATGTACATGGCAGCATCCCAGGCATGTTCAATGGTACAGTACTAGCCGAAAGTTCACATGCCTGACTCATGGCTAGGATCGCACACTGGGCTGGAGCACAGTTGTAGCCTCAAAATACACTTACACTATACACACTTAATTAAGCTACTGTTAGAGAGGCATAACTCAATAATGATTACATGCCTGACTGGGCCAGAGCACGAAGTTCTATACATGATATGGATACGCATCTTGGTTGTAGCGGCGCGGGCGGAGAGAAAGTCCGCACTACAAAGCTCAGGACTGTAGCAGAGACGCATTGTCGACGAAAGCGCCGCGCGTTTCGAGAGGCCTGCAGCCTCGAGCGAAGCGAGAGTAGTAACGTCGTAATTGGAGCCAGAGCAGTTGCTTGCTATAAGGATCTGCGGTACTAATGGGCAATCTCGCCCAGGCAAAGTGAAGCGAGGTCTCTCTACTCGGGCTCGAGAGTCGTTTCGTATGGCTTTATGGCGTCTCTTTCGCGTGCGTCAAAATTTTCTTTCTTACTCTCTTCGGCGACTCGGGCCACGTCGCCATGTGCTACTGAGTCAAAAGTGTGGGCTCCCTCAAGATGGTCATGCAAGGCTACGGTTCGGCTGGACTCTGCTTACCGGTAAATCAATGTTCGCGCGGCCAAAAATGATCGCACCTTCTTGGCCCAAAGTTGTCGCTGATGGGCAAGATGTTGCTACCCGTGGTCTGTCAATTGGCCTACTCTTGGCTTCGACTGACGACATAATGGAGCTCCTTTTGTTGCTATTAATGCAGCATAGACGAAAGAAACCACTCCTATGTCACGTGATCTACACGTGCAACATTAACCAGCTTGCGGGGGAACCCTATACAAATTCATCATGCATACAGGATATTGGCATAGTGGCTCGCTGAGCGAGGACTGCTACACAAAGTGTAACTCGAGTATTATTATACTAGGGTATCCAACGAAAAAAATCAAACTTTCCAAAACCCGCTCATTTTGCGGCATTTAGCTAACCTATTGGGACGGTCCCTAAATCTCGAATGATACTGTGCAACACTACTCTTACGTGGAGATATAAAAAAAATTGGCGTTTTTTGGCGAAATTGTCGCGCTAGATGGTTAATATGCTCCAACCTGTGATTTATTGTGGCTGCCTTACTAAATTGATCGTCCTCATCCAGTGACTGCATGACGAAGTGTTTATCATATCTTATAACGATCGTACCCCACGTTTTGGCCGATTTTGCCAAAATTTGGTGAATAATTAGAGACCATTTTCAATCATTCGGTAAAGGGTGCCGAATAATTAGAAGGGCATTTTTAGAAGAAATACGGTGGTAAAACACTGATATAGTTCGAGGATACAAATTTGTTCACCAATCAGATTGCAGTATTTGTTACAAGTATGATCTAATGTACTACCGTAGATCGGATTTTAATTGCGAATTGCGAGTTTTTCTTCGTTTCGCAATTAATAGATTCGCACGTCCATCGCAATTGCAAAAAAGCAGAAAATGCACCCGAGTAGCGATTACAGACCTCCAAGGGCCTGCAGTAGATCGTGAATATCTCGGCTCTGGCTAGGAGTACTCTCATGAAACAAATTTCAGTAGATAGCAAATGCAAAAATGTGTTGCTTACCTCCATAACCTTCAAACGCGCAGTAATAGAGTAGATGCTGAATATGATGTACCCGCAAACATGATAAAATTAACGCGCACGCTTTGCCGGCGCATGGCATAACACAGGAAGTAAACACGAATTTCTAAGAGAATGTATGGAAAACGTGGGGTCTTCGTGCAGACTGCTCGGAGGTTAGCTGTTGATTGTGAGTAGCCTAGCTAGCTAGTTACGAGTGTTTTGAATAGGTACTACTAGGTCCAGCGTTAGTTTGGTCAACAATAGTGGCATCCCTTTAGTTTCTCGATCGATGGAAGTGCAGTACACTGTACGAACTAGCTAGCCAGTTCTTGCACGTGGCAAGTGTCAATTGAATGATTGCTAAATTGTATCCTGTGTGGTGTCCATTATCTCGCGTATGCTTCCTGTACCTGTGTAAACCAAGTCTGTTGGTGTGTACCTGTGTGTATGCACACAGCCACTCTTGACTGGGAAATACCTGTTGCACGTAACTAGTACACCCTAAAGGAATTGATATCGGACTGTACACCCTAAGGAGGTTAAATATCGCACACTTAGCAGTGCGATAATTATTAAGAATAATTGTCCTAGAAAACTATGTAAAAGGGATATAAATATAGCTATAGCTATGATCGAAGTAAAATTTACAAGTAACTAAGTCAAACCTACAAGTAACTAAGCTACTTAGTTACCTCCTATTGACCATGCAATCAGATTATATATAGGAAAGTCCATGGCAGTAAATTCTAATGCCACTTTCATGCATGCATGAGGGAAGTGGATAAATTTACCACTTTTGAAGCCAAACTGATCTGAAGTGCACGCATGCATGAAAGTGGCATTAGAATTTTACTGCCATGGACTTTCCTATAATCTGATTGGTCAATAAGAGGTAACTAAGTAGCTTAGTTACTTGTAGGTTTTACTTAGTTACTTGTAAATTTTACTTAGGTCATATATATATTTTGGTAGCAGTTACCATAGCAACATAAATTTCAACGTTGTACCCCAAATTGTTGGTTTCGCAATTCTACTAGCTTGTGGCTTCGCCACTTGTAGAATATGCGAAACCAACATCTAACTATCATAAGTACTGCAATTTGATTGGCTACTGACAGGTATCTATATATTAATTTTAGTTAGACACTGTTTAGGAGGTTTGTATGTGATTTAGAAGACTGAAGGACTCTATATAGAATCCCGAGTGAAGTGAGGGTTCTATATGAGCTAGAGCCCTGAGCTTCTCATAAAGTCACCTACAAGTTTTGCCCTCTGGCTCTTAATTAGCAATACAAAACTATATGATCTAAACTTGTTAGACACTGTTTATAGTCGGTTTCTATGTGATTTAGAAGATCTCAGGGCTCTCATAGAACCCTCGCTTCGCTCGGGTTTGACATGTTGGACCTATTAAGACTATAAATTTGATGTCAATAGACCGTCAACTATAGCTCATCAACTACCGGTATTGCTGTGTCCGGGTACCAGGCAGGCCGGAGGTTGAGGCATTAATTTATATGTCTGGCAAGGGAGTCGAGGCATTTAAACATTAATAATTATTACGTTTGGTAGTATGGTCGAGGCATTTAGCGGGGTCGAGGCATTTAATTAATGGAGAACACGAACCAACCTTCTTGTGTGTGAAGGGGAGGGGGAGGGAGTTAGAGAATTAAGAAACTCAATATGAGTATCCGGCTCTCCGCATTGCCCCCCAAGCCTGAGCAGGGGCGGATCCAGGATCTATCAGAGGGGGGTTCTCACTAAAGGAATGCGCGCGAAGCGCGCGCGAAATATTTAAGCCACGCCCACTTCGCTCGTTGACCACGCCCATTTCTCGCTAGATGGCATGTTCGTGGGTCTTGTAAGGCGCTCCAAGACTTCAAATCGACCAAATATTCACTAAGAAACGTCCAAGTAGGTGAGCTAGAGACAGAGGCTTTAGTACTGTAGCTAGCTAAAAGGAAGGGGGGTTCTATGAAGCCTAGATTTTACACTACTACACAGGCTAAGTACTAGACAGCTAGTCAGAAAGGGGGGTTCGTTCGAACCCATCGAACCCCCTCTGGATCCGCCACTGCTGAGGATTGCATGTTACACGTTTGCGGAAAGGAGGACAGGCTTTGGCAGATTGTTCTTCCTTTTATTAGCGATACCAGACCTCCAAGGGCCTCCAGTAAATCGAAAATATCTCGGCTCTGGCTAGGAGTACACTCACAGAAAAAAATTGCGCTAGGTTGCTCACTGAATAAGCTATCTATTGATACCTTAACTGTGTAAATTGGTTCAGCGGAACCGCCGCTAGCTTCGTTTTTGTTTGTATTACGTTTCTATGGGGAAAGTTTAGGTGGGCGTGGCTACGTAACGGTTTTACGTACGGACGCGTTACAAGCGCGGTTGGATAGAGTTCGTGGAGAGCTATTTTCTGATACTCGAACATTGATATTTCACTTAAAAATAATCCGCGGAAAAATCGGTGAAATTTGGAGGTCTGAAATCGCTACTTTTATTCAACCCACTTGTACCTTTTTCTTATCGCAGTGTCTAGAGTGCCGGCAAATTTATGTACAAATTTATATTGCCATATGCAGGAAGGGGCGGGGACTAGGGCTACGTAAGAGTACAGCATTTTATATGGACTTACCGGCACTATAACGCTTAAATTGCGGTGCCGGTACCGGCACTGTAGACACAGCGCTTTCTTATACCGCGGTACACACAGGACAATTGTTCTGCGCAGATGGGGACCAATCAGAAAGACGACCCCGTACCGGTGTGAATCTACATGCGATATTGGAACATGATCAGCATGTGTTCCCAGGGAAGGTCAGGGACGTGGGATGCTGAGTCAACCTTCTTATTATAGAGCGTTGCAAGATCAAAGATGACAGACGACGATGATTCTAGAGTGATAAACAAAAGGAAGTTGGGTGTAGGAGTATGGGCTCTCGACAAATTGCAAATTTTCAATTTCTACCCGTACAGATCGTAAGTGTAATAATGTGTAGTGCATGGATATCCGCATCTAGTCTTTGCTATATGTACTATTAAAGGCTGACTGAGGGGATCAAGTCCACCATGCACTATGACCTGAAGGTGCCACCCTAATCAAATTCCACGAGCCACCTTAGGTGCGCTTTTACCCTTCACGACGCTTGCAATTTAAGCAGTTTCTCCAGTTGTTGCTTCCCATGACCATGCAGCATCATTGATGTTGTTTTGTACTTGTACATGATAATGTACAAACAGTGGAGCTCATGCCATGGGCAGTCCATGGAGACCTACTGTATTTATTTGAATAGAAGCCGCACCCCAATTAGTACGTAGCCGCCCTCGAATAGTAGCCGCACGCATGTGCGAACATAATTAAGTGGGCGTGGCCACGATCGCAAGCCATGAATGATCGTTAGTTTGAGGCAAAAAATGGCAGAAAACGTCCTTCACTTGGTTCTGCTGCTTATTTATCGATTAACTATCTCAAAAATTTGAAAATTAGTCCTAAAATCGAGTCTGTTATGTCAATGTCACCTAGAGGCATTGCTCCAAATTAATAAAAGCCGCCCTCGATTAGTAGCCGCACTAGCAAAGGTGAAATTAATAGTAGCCATGGCTACTATTCGAAATAAAGACGGTATGTACAGTAGTACACTGAGTGTAAATTAAGGTGCAAGACCAAAATTATCTAGCTAATACAGCATCATCAACGAGCTAGGTGAAACAATCTGTCTACCTCAATTTAAATATGATATCCGGGATTGTCGCCATTTTGCAGTAGGCGTCATTAGCAAGATTAACTATGTTGATCAGCTTCTCTGGTGGCGGATAGTATGCATCTACATGTAGATGTGATTTACATAATATATTATATTATTATAGGTACCGTTTCTATGTGGCAGTACTGACCTTCATCTGCTACGCTTCTTATCACATGTCAAGAAAACCATTCAGTGTAGTTGCTGTAAGTTTGAGAGTATCGTATAGCGGGAAACTTTTGAGGGAGAATACTTTCATGGATCAGTAGGAAGGGAGCATTTCGTGGAGGAACTTTCGCGGAATGTTAAACTGACTGCATAGATGGTGTGGCATGCCTAAAATTTTATAGAGAAAACTTTTGCGGGTGGCTGTAAAATTGCAAAATTCGTGAAGGTTTTCTCCCTTGACGTTTCCCGCCGTACGGTACCATCCTCATCCTATACATGTACAAGTATGAATAAAATTGAAGGATGAAGTAGGGATGGCAGGGTCAAAAAGTACACAAATAAGATTTGTGGGATAATCACATTCACTACCTTAGGGCTATGATTATTTGCGGGTACAAATTTTAGCGGATTTCGGAAATAGCGCAATTAGCGGGTACTCATTTTAGCGATCTTTTTCAGAATTAACGTTCTATTTATTCGAAAATGTTGAAAAATTTAATATTCGCGGGTACAATTTTTAGCGAATACTGTAGTTAATCGAATACAACGCACGATCCAATTAAATTAGTATTTTACAAATTCTCATAACGTTTATATATGGAGCGGTTAACGACCTTTACCAGAAAAACGCGCGTTTTTCAAAATTGAAATTATTTTTTTTCCATGCGTAGTATTAGATTAAGTACGGTATTAGGCAAATCACTAGTTTTGTTAAATTTAGTACCTGCAAACAAAAGTATCCTTAAGGTATACAACATCCCTTTGCTTGCTTTTCTTGATTATCATGCGCTTATTGATGTCGACTTGTTTGTGCTATCCTTCAGTGAGTGTTCTCGACTTGCATGTGGAAGAAAACATCCCCTATGGCTCAGAATAGTCGGCTTTGATTCAGTCACATTACTTTTGCACCCCATACATGTAACTAAGTACTCAAAAAGCAAGCATAGGGATGTACGCGATGTATAGCAAATGTGATTATCCCTACAAAATGGATTTTTTTACCCTGCCATCCTACTTCATCCTTCAATTGTTTTTGTACTTGTTTCTATTCTTTTTTATCTCTCTCAGTGTAATTAAATTATTTTATCAATGCCATCTTACATGGTTTGCTCATTCAACTCTCAATGGTCATCTATAGAAGATGGGAGGTGCCAAAGTTTGTGCGTGCATGCAAATTTTGTAGCCACACCCCTCACATTCCTGTGCCTAACAAAGTATTCATAGCTGCCATGAGACTCTTCAATTTAGGGAGAAAATTAAGCTTTGTTTGTAGTCTTAGCTACCATTTATTCGACTATCTTTGTCACTGAGGTACTGAGCTGGCTGACTGCTGAAGGGCCACGCCCGAGACGGCCGCTCCTCGAGCCTCCATATTCATGATTGATTCAGTGCAGCACTAGCACTGTGCATATTAGCCTAGCCACCAGCGCTATAGCTAGCTACAGTGTAGTTGCTACAATGTAGCTAGCGCTAGCACTCGCACTGGCCTAGGAGGCTAGCGCCTGGCCAGTAAATAATGCTGCTAGCTACATGTAGCTAGCTAGCACTATGCCGTGGCGTGCGCCGCTGGCTACCATCACATATGGCAACACATTCTGAGCTTGCGCATTATATCACAAAATGGCGTATCAGACACGCCCGTGATCACATAACCGTCATTATAACACGTGCCACTGTACTGCGCGCTACAAAATGGAGTAGATTATTCTCAAACTGAGATGAGTGATCAAAGTGAGCCTTGGAAATGAAGAAGAAAGAAAGAAAGAAAGAATGACAAATGGCAATTTTTTGAACATCTGGTTCTGATATAATATATACTATTATTTTGATGAATGATCTTGGTCTTATTAGATACATAATTTGCTGGAGATTCTGATTTTGACACTTAGATTTTCAAAAGGTTACCTATTTGGTAATGTACAGTGTAGTCCACTTAATTCATATCCGCTTAAGACGAATTTTCGTCTAATTCAAATTCTTTCAGATTCCCTACATAGAGCTGATACATAAATTTGAATTGTTTTTTTTTGCTTAATTAGAAAAATTACAGCCAGCTTCAGCATACAAAAGTACACATACCGTATTTCTTTTAAAAATTCGACCCTTCTAATTATTTCACCCTTTACCGAATGATTGAAAATAGTCTCTAATTTTCGGCAAAGGTCGTCACGCGTATATGCTATAAATGGGAATAGAATGCACGCGCAGACAGAATGTTGAATATTAACCTCTAAAAATTCAGCAAAGCTAAAGCAATATTATTATTTTCATGCCGAATTTTTAGAAGAAATACGGTATTTATATAAATACAGAACGTAGATCACATGGAGATCACTACAATCCTCCTATGAAACTATAAGTATCTATTACCTAAATCACTCTCAGAACAATTCTAAAGCTTCATGTGACTGAATGCTCCACTAGCATTAATGTGAATAAGGCTGTTATGATGCAACTTGAGCTCTGTAGAGCACATACATGTACATGATGTTTCGACCCTTTACCATTCGATAGAACGCGTTAACATTGGTGGCTCCTTCTAGTGGAAACATCACTTTTTGATTCTACATATTGAATGAAGCTATAATGCTGAACTGATCACAAATACAGTACTAATGATAACACAAATCAACGAAAACTCGCAACAATCAAACGCTGTTCAAAATAATCAGTTTGTACACAAATTAAAGGAGGACACAAATAAATACAGAATTAGCAGAGTGAGACAAAGATTTTGTTTACACTTCATCCTTCGTTGCTTCTTCGTATTTTTTCATGAGCACAGTTTTATACTCTGAAATGAGGGAGAAGAATATAATGCAGAGACTTGAATTTAGCTCAGAACAACTGTAAACAATTTCATGGTTAGCACTACTGTATTTAAGTATGAATTGCCACAACAGATTATGGTGAGAAGTACCCTAAATTCTCTGCATTTCTCAGCTTTTGCCACATGATTTAGCCGAGTATTAGTTTAATACAATTATCATCTAGACTTGCAGATTATTACTAACTAGACGATGAGTCCACAAAACTTGTGCTACCCTGTGCACACATGATTTGCTATCCATTCACTATTATCTGGTGAGCAATATTAATACAAGATATTAGAAATTCAGCACCTCTAATTATTCGACACTCCACTGAATTATGGAAGTATAATCTTTTGCAGTGATTGTCACATATATCGGTACAGAGAACATTGAACACACAGTAGTAGTACTCTTTCTGGATTTGATGTCAGCCAGCATGTGGTTACAACGCCTTACTGTATATCAGTACCGCTGTTGTGTAGTAGCCACATTGCGGTTGTACCACTGGGCGGACAGCTTTATGGCTGTAGTGCTGTAGTCATACTCGCACCCTACTGCAGCCACAACTGTGAGGTCTGATCAAAATTTAAATGGAAGTTCATGATCAGCTGGTGTGTTGAAGTAAACATTGGTCAGGGTTATTATTATTGAAATACAATGTACAGTGGAACCCCGCTTAGCGGACACCCCTCAACAGGCGGACACTTGCGATGTAACGGACAATTCTGAATGTCCAGGTTGTATTTCCATAGACTTCAATATATTCAAACCCCCTCAACAGCGGACACCCCGCTATTCCGTATAACGGACACTTATTTTGGTCCCGTTCGAGCCTGCGCAGTAGTGAATAACCTCACATAACAATGGACAGTTAGGCCATGCACACCTACCATTAAAATCAGTCAGTAACTACAGTAAAGCCTAAATATGTCTCAAATTCTTGCTTAGAAGCTGTCAATTGACAGATTTCTCATCAATATGGTCTTTTCGTCATCCACAGTAGTGGTTTATCATAGCTGGCAGCGATTGTAGGAGGGGCGTGGTCAACCACTAACCCCTGAGCTAAGGACACCTCGCTACAGCGGACAAAATTTTTGGTCCTAGTGGTGTCTGCTTTAGAGGGGTTCCACTGTATATGAAATACTTTGTATACATGTATGTTGAGTCCTTACAAGTAAAATAAATATTATCATAGCTCTTCATTTTATTGCAGAGTGTGTTGGCTCCCAATTGTACAAGCATTGCAAGGGAAGAGGACGAGGAGAGCGAAGGTGCCTTGGAGGATGAGGAAGGATGGCCACCATTCAGTTAGTTGACTATGCCCATAGGTACCATACCGTACGGTAGTACTTGGCATGTGCACGTAGACTCACTCCTATAGTAATTATATGATCGGATGTGGTCGCAGATTCACCCTTTCCGCATTATGGGCGAGAATCACCCATTCTATTATTATTATTTTTCCTAAGCCTTGCAACTCGATATATAGACATTGACAAGAAGGCTAATACCATACTGTCCTGGGTAAGCACCCATGGGCGCTTCAAGATAAATCACCACATGGGCTGCTTACCTGGGATGTAACTTCCACACGTTTGTATAGATGCTGCTACACCCCTTGAAATGAGGTACATGGGCGCTTACCCAGGACACTACGGTACATATTTAGGTTTGTAGTTCAAATAAAGTGAAATTTTATACAATGTAGCTGAAAAGTTGGCAATGCATAAGGCTTTCAAGTTTGGTTTGTGGTGCAAGTGTTATTTATCTATACCATCATCCTGTCATATACATGTACATCGATCTATAATATGTCACTCTGAATGTCATGTACAATGTCGTGTGTAGATGGAACTCACTGCAAGACACTGATTGGCGCAGTGGACTATGCTTGGCTTTTTACCTATGCTATCATTATGATTTGCAGGTAAATACATGTGTAACTAGAGCTCTTTAGAGCACATACCCCGTGCGCACATTGCGCAATCTATAGGTCTGCTTTTGTTATTACTTGATTGTATCCAGATATAGACTAGGTATCTTAAATTCTGATTCGATGGGGCTTTGAATTCCAGTCTGCGGATAGCCACCTCTGATAGCCCAAACGTGTGCCACTAGCATTGTTGACGACCTTTACCATCCATAATTATTCAATGTTATGCGCGTGAGCAGAAAGCACAAGGCCTGTATGCATAATGCATTGAGTGGGCACTGTCGATAGGCGTGGTTACGAAGGCTAACAAAAAGGCACTATTTATGATACTCATGGACCATATCCCTCGATTCAAAGCACACTCAAGCCCGTTTTTCGCCAAATTCGACTGATTCATTGTGCTTACTAGTCGCTCAGGTGGCTAGACCTCCAGATATGGCGATTTTTCTGCTAACGACAACAACAACAATGACGACAATGACACGACCGATTACTTTACCCCCTTGCGCATGCGCGCGAGGTAACTATCATGTGTGGATATTTTATTATCCTCAATAGCAACATTACTAGGAAGCCACAATACATTCTGCACTTACCTTACCAAGAAATCAAGCATTAATGAGAAATTTTAAACTTGGTGGTATGGTAGTCTACTAGCCTTGTCCCCAGGCTCTCTGATCTTTTCAAAGTACGGCCTGGGGACGAGGCTAGTGTACTTTGAATTCACAGCTTCCAAAATTAATTGCATAAAATACACCTACATGTACATGTACATTTCGCTAAGCCACCAGTTCCCATCAGCTACACCAATATTTTGGTGGACAGCCATTCAGCCTGCATGCAATAGAGACGTGTCTTAGTATTAATTTCATTGTTATCCTCTCAAGATTACATTATTATAACTAAGTGCAGATACATACTTAATTGTTTTTATAATATTTTCTCCTCTTACATGTAACTCTAGTGGCTTTATTGCTGACAGAGTGAATTTGAGGTACTTTTTGACAATTGGTATGCTAGGTGAGCTACATGTACTACTATACTCTGACTCTGGCTACAATGTACGTACATGTACATTGTATGTGCACTGATCTCATCTAAAATTTATATGAAAAGGGAGTTGGTGGGCATCACGATTCATGCAGATCAGGGGCATGGTCAAAATCGTGTGCACTTTACATATCATGTACACTGTACTTGCGTTCCCCCTACATGTATATGCAAAATGTTAAGTACTACCCTGTAATGATGATTGAAGAACATAAAGTTGTGCTGAACTTAAGTACATGTATACACTGAGTGCAAGTGAGAGTGCCTTGTGCAAACATTTTATTATACTGTATGGCGGATAATTTTCGTGGGGTACTCATTTTCGTTATTCTCATGGTTGACTTAGCATTCACGAAAATTTTACCCACGAAATTAATGCCTATATCTACACGTACGCCTACAGTGATGTATTATTATGCAAGCGCGAATGGACAGATGATGGGAATGGCCAAAAACATCGTGGCAGCACTGCCAACTGTTCTCAGCATTAGCAAGTAATAATAGCCAGCTGATAGGGGTCTTCTATCCTTCTATCTCGTGCTATTTTTCCAAGTCTCTTTGCAGATGTGGCTTAGTGACAAAAAATCCTGAGCAAGCTCGACCACGTACATGTATATCAATTACATCATCGTTTATGTAGCATCCGTGCCCTTGGACAGGATTTGCTATCACAAAATTTAAAACAACAAATTTAATTAGGCTTTCTCTGCATGATTTTCCATTAAAATTAGCACCCCTGAAATAACCTGCCATACAGTATCCCAGTCACACTTTACTTTTCTGTGGTTAATGATGTAACCTGCGAGGTACATGTACATGTAGTTCAACGGGCTATTTAATACAAGCAGAGAAAATTGCATGTAGAGTGACTACTAGCGTGTATCCAGCGTAAATCGCTATTCAAATGCAATGTTCAGTAGGTGGCTCGTCTCTTGGCTTACACAGTATCCCTGAGACACACTTATATACAGTGTATGGCTAGCTGTGGCTATGTATACCCTGCCCTCACCTCCTTGAACTGCGTACCCATTACCAATCATAGCAGTTACTGTTTAGCTACTGGTACATGTATGTAGTGAAGACTTCATAATTATACCGTACTTTTTCTAAAAAATTTAGTCCTAATTATTCGGCCGAGTTTTGCATGCAAAGTAAAAACTTTTGAACATTTAACAAATTTGCATGAACCATGATCTTGTACGTAACATGCGAATAACTTTTTCAGTGGGGGACTTGTGTTACCATACCCATTTTTGTGACAACAACTGCCATGTTTATGCTATTAGAACGCAAGCTGAAAATATGTATGATTTTATACTTTCACACAATTTTCTGGTATAGATTATCATAGTCTCCATTAAGATACAATAATATGAAAAATCCTAGAACGTGAATTTTCTTGTACTAATTGGATCTCAGGGGCGTACCTTAGTTGTTTCCTTGTTGCCTGGAAACCCCCCTTGGCAGTCAGATTCAGTAGTATCTTAGCATGACTTAGCTGCTTGGTTTCTAGATTCCATCTGCAGGCACTAAAATCTCTTAAAACTTAGCTTAGAACTCTCCTCTGGTGCTTTTCCTTGCTAAATTCTTCGAGAATCTGGCAAACTGTTGCTAAAACGGCGATCGTTACTTAGAGGGCGTGGTCAAAAAGTGGGCGTGGTCGCTAATTTTTCACGTGCACTTCACACGCAACTGCTTAGAAACCCCTGCATTATATCCTGGGTACGCCCCTGAATCTTATGTTTTATTAGCATAAACACAGTACTCATTGCATTGCCACATGGCAGTTGTGCTATATGAACTAGAGCGCTCTCGAGCACAAACCCTTGGCACATTGTATGGCATTAGTTCAGTGTTAATGTTGCATGCTTAGCAGAAAAGGGGATAAAGGGTTGCGGTGAGGCTACTACAACATTTAAGGGATGGGGATGAAGCCAATGTTATATATGCGCAGCAGTGTTCAAGGTTCAATAGTTCATAGCAACAATAACCCTTGTCACTTGGATGCAAGCACTGCACGACCATGCATGCATGCATATAATATACAAGCCGCGCAAAGTTAGCTAGCCAGAGAGTCAAAGCATAGGCAGTTATAAACATACATACCCTCAGAGTTATCATTGTCGAAAGCTCGGCAGTGAGCTGAGCGAGGAAGGCGGCGGCAGTGACCAGTGTCAACGATTTTTGCAACCATGCCTAACGCTCATGCGTCAAGGAGTAATAATACGTACATGTACATACCGTATAATATAGTATGCAACATACAGAATTCTATTTACCGTAGTGTCCCGAGCAAGCGCCCTGCTGCTGAAAGGTCTATGGGTTAGTAGCTCAAAGCCATGGAAAAACACTAGCAAAGCTACCGTGAGTAATAAGGGTGTAGATAGTTGAGGGGGGGGCGAAGGAATAAGTTACTTTTCACGGGTTATGGTAGTTGTTCTGTTAGTGTGTCTGTTAAGCTAACTGCTACATACATGTACCTTGTTTGTAAATCCAAAGTGCGATGTTACATGTACATGTGTATATGGTTCCCTAGTTTCAAATGTATGATTTTTGTGGATTTTGCCGAAAACACTTTGTTTGCCAGTTTTGGCATCACTTGCTGATTCTAAGCTTCTTAACTTTTGTCTGACTAGTGGGTAAGCGCCCATGGGCGCTTAAGCATAAGTTGCTATTTTGGCCCGCATGGGCACTTACCCGGGATATAAATTCCATACGATTGTATAGAAGCTGCTACATTGACCCCTTGAAATGAGCGGGCACTTACCCGGGAGTATCCTTTGATTGTAGCAGAAGTTAAAGGGGTCATGCATATATAATTGTGCATGCAGAAGACGTTCTAGGCTTGCATTGATTTTGCTGCTTATTTTTTATCATTGAATTTTTCTCAACTATTTGGAAAGCGGTCCTGAAAACCTAGTCTATCGTGTTAGAGGCATCCAGACGAGGCTAGGATTTTGTTATTTTTTAATCTGAGTCTGAAAGGAGGTACAAACTGCACATTAATCACATGCTTAGTAAATGTGTGGTATACTTTCCTGTACATGTACATGTACATTGTTAGTTCAATCGCACTGTTTGAAGGATGATCGATATAATATATCCCTCTAGATCCTGCCATGAACAAATTGCATGTACATTGTACTGTGATCAGCAATTACACTATAAAACTTTGAGTTGGAGAGGTCCCGCTGTTTTAGCTTCAATACAGTGAATACATGTATGTGTGCATATACACAATAATTAACGTGGCTGCACACATTGGTATGCACAGAAATTACATGTATTAATAATTATTTTTTGATAATAATAATGGCAATTTTTCACCTTCAGGTAGTGGAGTCTTTGTTGGTCTGCTGGGTGTGGGTTATTATGCTCAAATACATCACATTGCCTACTTCATAGTGGTGCAAATATTTGTAGGTGTGTTTGAGGTAATTAAAACTATTATAAATACACTAGTGTAAAGTATTTGGATTCTGTGCCATCAGTCCACAGGTTGGCCAGGAGTGGTGGCAGTGATGGGCAACTGGTTTGGGAAGAAGAACAGGGGACTGTTCTTGGGAATATGGAACGCCCACACCTCCATTGGTAACATTCTTGGTACAGCTATCCCAGCGATTTGGGCTCAGCCTGGACAACCATGGTAATGAAGCACTATCATACAAACCCTTGGCATGTTGCAGTAGCTAGCAACAACTAAGCCAGTAGCACTGCTGATAGGATAGTCTAGTGCCCAGACCCCACCCCAAAAAGGGGGAAAGGGATCTGGTGAATTTGGACCGTTTCCTTGGTTTGACCGGCTCTGTGTGGGCACGCACTGACACTGTAGTAGTGAAACAAACCATGGGTCATGGAGGTGGCTGCATGCATGCCAACGATTCAAATTTATACAGCAGGCAATGGCCTTGCAATCCTGCGGTTGGCAAGTCATATGACTACACTAAAGCTGCAATCTCATTGGAGCACTCAAATTCCTTTCCCTGGCCCAAGGATTGTGTCCAAATTCACCAGACCCTTTTCCCTCCTCTTAGGGTGGGGTCTGGGGACAAGATTACAGTGTGGATTATAACCTTTTGTTGATGATCTGACAAATGTCAGACCATATTCCAGTTTGATCGGACATCACTAACTGTTGATCGGACATTATACATGTCCTATGTGTAATACTGCCAGATAATGTTATAAGACTAGTGTCCTTACAAGGGAAGGCAGCACCCAATGGCTTACATGTACGAGCACAGCTATACAGCTAACCACTTGTATGTTCAGCTGCAGAGGTACAGTTACCACAAACCACAGCACAGAGCAGTGAAAGTGGGTGCTAAATAAACTACTACTATTAACATCCCCCAGCTACTGACCACTGTCTGCCAGTGGTATTAGAACGCATGCGCATTGCAAACTATACTGGCAAGCGATGGTAAGGCGGTCATGTGTCCAACCAGGAGCAGTTTGGGCGGCCATGGAGCCATGTTGGTCGAATTTTAGCCGATGACCGACCATTATAATCCACACTGAGACTACTGACAGGATTATAGCCTATTATCTAGAGTATTACCTCAAGAATGTGATTACCGTAAATTGCAAATGTTTTGATGTTAAAATATTTTCGGATAGCATGGCTTGTGCGAAAATTAAATGCACGAAATACATGCGCAATATTAACGACAATGCGGTACAGGGTCGTTTGTCCGAAAATTATTTAACGCAAAAAATTATCGCAATTTACGGTATATGTGTATGTACATGTAGTACCACCTATACATGTACATACATGTATGCCAGATCAGCAGATTTACATGTAGCACACACAAAGACGGAAGTACATGTATAGTTAATAGCCTACTGTGACCAGTGATGAGTCAGTCGAGTTACACTCTAGACTTCTTGAAATAAAATGATCGCTGTCTCTTATATCCATCAGGAGCTCCCAGAACTTCTTAATTTGCATTTTCAATGAAATCCAAATAATGCGCATCTTGAAAATGCTATAGAAATTCTAACTGCACCTTGTTGATTAATTCTTCTACTCTCTTCAGTCACTGTTTTACTACCAACTCATATAAATATAAATAACTTTCCTCCATGCATAAGATGTGGTACTATGATATTATGTTTAGGGGATGGGCTTTCCTTGCTCCTGCGCTGGTGATGATCGTGGTCGGTATTATCATTTTCTTCTTCCTTGTCACTGGTGAGAATTGACCACTTAGTATGTTAACTACATATACATGTACATGTATGTACTTGTTTGGTGCCCTTATTCAGAACCTACATGTAGCTACATAGTTGAGATACATCAATGTCGTACATGTCATTACAAACCGTAGTATCCCAGGTAAGTGCCCATGGGTGCTTAGACGTATCTCACTGTTTTGGCCCACATGGGTGCTTACTCGCAACCAGGACACTATGGTAGTATCGAGAAGTTATCAGCATTAATGCTAAAGATTGCACACAGTCCATCCCTTCGTACATACTTACAGACATTAAAAATCTTGTTTGTGAGAAATATTATTGGAAACAAGACAACCAATTTCTCTTTACTTCTCTGCATGTTATTGTGGTAACTTTCTATCCTTGCCCCAGGCCCCACTCCCACTTTTTCAGTGGTGCATAATAGAAAAACTACGTGCAACATTAAAAACTGGGAGTTACCAGTAACTACCCCACAGCTATAATAGTTCCTAGTCAAGAAGTGTGTTCTAGCCTTGCAGTGAATAGCTTGTGTGTTTATTTTCTCAGATCCAGCTCATGTTGGTCTCCCTCCTCCCAAACATCATATTGTAAGTCACTGTACATTATATAAGCAGTGACTACTTTACTTTTACGAAATTAGTTCCATGATATCGATATAGATGCATTAAATGTTGGTATGGGTAGGAGGAATGGTCTTGGGTATTGGTACATGTATCTCGTGCAGTCCCAGAAAAAAGAACGATCTTTAATTGTATTCCAAAAGCGTGACGGACATACATACAATGCTAGCTGCCAATCCCTGGCCCACTATCCACGATCCAATGCCTCGCACTAATGCGCTCGGCAATTAATGTCATAGGATGTGTGTAGTTTGCATTCTGGTCAAGTCAGGCCAAATTGTGTAAAGATCACTCGGGGTTCAGAAGTGCGTGCCACGTTGAATGTGGCTGCACAGAAAGACAGGAGGACTTGAAGACTTGGAGGACGTACTTTTGTGCTAAAGCGGCAGCCAGATAGCTAAGTAAACCAGAGAGACTCTGAAGCAGTTTTGGAAGAATAATTTGAGGATGTCGAGTCATTTAAGATATTGAAAACTTAGCCCCTTGCCTCTGTCTTCCCGGTCGTCCCCATGCCCTTTCTTCTCCTCCTTAAAGTCTGCCTGAAAAATAGCCTACCTTTCTGAAGAACCACTGGTCCTGATGGGCCCATACTGGAAAATTATGTAGTGGTAGCAGCAGTCTCACCTGTATCCAAGTCCAAAATTATAGACTGTAGCCTTCACAGACTATAGCTTAGTACTTGTAGGGTCTGTGCCAGCTATGAAGAGTAGCTCATGCATGCTCACTCATTAATTCATGTGCTTGCGCGAGGCACTAGTTGCACCATGTGTACTGCTAGTAATATCCATGGTTTGCAATTGTAGTAGATTGACGATACATGTGTGGACAGTTTGTACATATGCACTGTACGTATATCTCTTTCATTTCCACTACAGGATCAAACAAATGTGGGAGTTGGAATTGACAAGCCGCCTAATCAGTCCACTCAGAGTGACAGTCATCCAAATGGTTCTCAACAAAGTCCTTGTGGAAGTCCTGCTTTCAATGGAAAGAAGGAAAAGTATCAAACCTTCTCCTTTAGTGATCAGGAGGGTGAGACAGACGTGGATGAACAAATCCAGCTCATTGAGAGTGAGCGTGGATTTGGTGATAGAGTAACAGCTGTTGAAGAGACTTCAAGAGATTCAGATCTTCAATCAAAAGCAGAAAATGTATGCATTCATCATAAAGATTACTTTTCTCTAATTATTATTAAGCTATGTACCCAATGTTATTGTTCAGAGTACTACATTAAGGTCGGACTGCATAAAGTTTCCACATTCTACATGTACACGTACCTACAGAGTTTTTGTTTCCTGTCTGGAATAAGCCTGACATGCTTCAGGTGCGAGGCGGCCACTAAGGCCCTAGGAGAATGGGCTGAATGCTTAACCTCAGTAACTAGAATAGACACAGCCCTGTACAGCATTTGTAGTGATCAGCAGGGTCAAGAGTACATTATATACTCTTGGCATGGTGTAGTTGCTGTCTCAGCCTGGTTGTGACTTGGCAGGAGAAGCCCACTAGCACTGTCTGAACACTAGATGATAGTGCTAGATTCAGCACATTGGGCAGGATCAGGCGAGTAGACAGGAGAATAAGAACACTATGCATGTACATGTAGATGTGACCCCCTATCTCATTTCCTACTTACATTATAACTATGTTTAGTTCTATGCATCCTTCTATTTTACAGAAGAAAATGGCAATATCCATATTTCAAGCTTTCAGAGTTCCTGTAAGTAATAATGCATCAGATTCTGTTATTCTGATCAGTGGTGATCATGTGAACTTGAAATTCATAATAATTATTAATTGAGATGATTTACTGCACGAACAATTAATCTGGCGAGAGGTTTCATTGCTACATGTATATTGGTTGAATTATAGAAGAGATCTTTGTTGAGTATCATGTTTGATCCTCTCTCAGTGATGAAGGCTCTTCAGCCAAATCCTGCTACAACTGTATAGTGAGTGTAGTTATGACCGCTAGCTGTGCACGATCCTTCTGTGCTGAAACCCAGCGTAAGGTTAACCAGGCTAAGTTCTGCAGCTGTTTGGCTGGTTATTTACCTCAATTATTTGAAGGTTAGTCCTCATAAACCAGCCATTTGAGCGGCATTTTTCCAGGGCAGCTACACATGAGCGCATGTTTGAGTAAATATTAATAGACCTTAGCAGGAACTTGAGCCCAAAGTGGGGGGTGGGCCGATATTCTCTAGTTGGCCCTCTTTCGCGAGGGTATGATATAAACAGTATTGATTATTAAATTTTCTGATATAATATGGCTTCATTTTCATGAACAGGGTGTCTTGGAGTATGCAACCTCTCTCTTCTTTGCTAAACTGGTGGCTTATACATTCCTTTTCTGGTTGCCGTATTACATCACATTCAATCGTAAGTTGTTTGGTCCATGTAGTTTGCAAGTACTTAGATTGATATCTGTCTGATCCACATGAAGCTGTCAAAGGCGATGATTCCTTTGATCGTAAGGAAGCAGACTTGATGGCCACTCTATATGATGTGGGTGGCATTTTTGGTAAGCATGTACATGTACATGTACACATACTTTCATATGAATCAGCATGGAACAGTGCAGTCATTAACCCTCGGCGCATGTGTGAGGGGTACGGTAGTCGGGTGTGTGTGTATCTGGTCTGTTATCACGCCAGCTGCTACATACCTGGTAGGCTATCTTGGCTGGGTAGGTGCAAAACCTGGACTCTGGACTCTGGACTGGACTCATGGACTGGACTGTGGACTGAGATTTGGACTCGATTTTGGACTGATGCGCTGGGCGATGACGACCATTTCCAACAATAAACTCTGTTGCGTACGCGTTGGAGGCCGATAGAATGTGCTATAAGGAGCTGCTTGTATTTATAAAGCATGTAGAGGTAGAGCTGATTATTTCCCTTGGAAAATTGGTGAAGGGTGCATCTCCTCAGGGCTTTGGGCATCAAGTTGAGACTCGGATGCAGTGAAAGATAGTCTCATTCCCAGCCCCCTTTCAAGCATACGGAGCTGGGGACGAGGGACTTGATAATGACCATAGCTCTACAACTGAGAGATTAGGCCAAAGAAGCCTTGAACGCAGGTTGATTTTCAAGGAGCCTGAATTCGAGACTAAGTTTGAGCATAAGGTAGATACTTTCTATATCCAGATTATACTGTTTTTATAAATCTACTCCTACTTATCCCGAGTCTCCACATAACTTGAGCGTGAGGGTTTGGGGCTATTTAATAGTCTCATTGTCCCCTTAGCCTTCGTAGGCGTCTCGGTGATATTGAAGTCCATTCCTGTGAGGAGATGCCATCCCAGCCGGGCTCACCGATTTTGCAACTTCTACATGCTTACAAGTAGCCTCCAGGCTAGCTCCTTGTGATTTAACCTCGACCCTGAAGGGCATGGGAACGTACGTACAAGACTGCTTGTGACTACTAGCCTAGCTTGCAGTTGTAGTACCATGCCTTCTTTCCATAGTCTCTTGGAAATGGTCGTCATTGCCCTGCGCATCAGTCCAAAATCGAGTCCAAATCTCAGTCCACAGTCCAGTCCATGAGTCCAGTCCAGAGTCCAGAGTCCAGGTTTTGCACTTACCCATCTTGGCTTTACTTTGTACTAGATCTGCTGATCTGGCATGCACGTGGTACTATTACGTAATACTGTGCAATCCGCATTCTTGTGGCTACTCGAGTACTTGACAACTACACTGTAAAGTACCACTGTTGCTTATACCTTGCAAATTTGCAACATGCAGATTAGCTATTGCTATTGCGCCGAGGGTTTTGCACTATAGTGCTTCATTAAGCTAGCAGTCCAAAACACACAAGTCCAGAAATTGTATCCAGGGTCATGCACATTCCAATTCATGAAATTTTTCCATTTTTACCTATCTGTCATTGTTGAGTGGGCCTCATTGATCTTCATATGAAAGACAGCATCAAGCCAGTATGATGATATCTCGTGCATGTCTGCATGACATGCTACGGGCTACAGTTGAATTTCTCGCATGGGATCATTAATCTCCATGTAAAATATTGGACCACAAGACTGCCTAAAACTAGAGCTCTGTAGAGCACATCCGGATCCCCTGCGCACTGCATCCTGGAGTGCATCCATAGACAACAGACTAGTGGTGATGAAAATCATCTGTGCGGGGCGAGCCTTTGCAAAAGTCACAAGATTTCTTTGAAAGCACACAGGCACGCACGTGCACATGGGGTTGGTACCCCAATAGCTAGGCCTGAGAAGCTACCACGATAGTGAAAGTATCACAGATTGCTAGTGTAGTAGCTATAGTCCGAGATGACCTATTTAGTAGTACTACTATATGCCATGACCATGAGTCCAAGACTGTAGCCAGGCCCTGAGAGGATAAGCCTACCTGCAATCATCTTCATGCTCAGGAAAGTAGAGTCTACCAGTGATATTAATCGTGGACCTGAGCCTTGCCAGAATGGTACAGCACTCACCTATGCCTTGCCTCCACTCGAGTTGTCTCTCAGGTCGATGGTGCAGTGCAGGCGTATGCGCATGCGCATGGCGACCATTACCTTACGCGTTCAAAATTTAACTCTCTCCTCACTGAAATGATCACCCCACAAACATATATATATATATATATACATATAAAACCGCTTCCTGTACCTCGTGTATTCGGGGCTCGCTCAGGCTCGCCCCGAATTATTTACATGTATGTGCATCTATCTGCACACTGCGCAATATGCGTCTGCTTTTTGACGACCTTTACCTACATGATATTACCGGTATATGCATGAGCAGAAGCATATGGGGGTACAGTTGATAGGTGTGGCCAACAAAAATGCAGTGTTTATGACGCTTGTGAGCCCTACCAAACGATTTGAAGCACAATGGAGTAAGTTTTTCGAAGGTTTTGACGGATTCGTTGTGATTACTAGTCGCTCAGATGCCTAGATCTCGAGGTCTGGCGATTTTTGTGCTGACAAACAGATGGACAGAACCGATTACTTTACCCTTGCTGTGCATGCGCACGCAGGGTAATTATGCTGAAAATGTTTGCATCAGCTTTGCATAGTTAAAACACTGAGACTGTATAATAAGGTCCATTCTAGTTCTGCAACAATCAATGCAGGGCCAGGTGTTTCGTTTAGCACATTCAAGGCATGAGTTATAGGCAAGTTTATGTGCAATGGTATGGTAAAAAGCCATGTGCTACTTCGATGAGTCAACGGTATTGAAAGCTACCTGCTGCAGTCTAGGCAAAAACTGACACCAGATAGCTATCCAGGCCACTGCCGAATATGGACTAAGATCAGGAAGTATCATTTGAGTCTATTTTAGCTGGGCCAGGAGAAGCATCTACAAGCAAGAAGGCTGGAATAGACTACATGTTTATGACTACATTATTGTCATGTATCTCTTTTTGTGACATACAGAGTCTTGTTTTATGCTCACTAACTATTCTTGATTTTCTGTATCGTTTAACTTTAAGTTGTGTTGGTATCATGCTGCTGATTACTGTAGGTGGAACAATTACAGGAGCCATGTCTGACTTTCTGAATGCCAGAGCTATTTCAAGTGTCATCATGATGTACTTGGCAGTGCCAACGGTGAGTTAAAGTAGTGTGCACAGTATCATACCGGTATGTGAAGCTGTGCAAGCAAGAGCACATACATGTCATGTACTGTATATATACATGTATGCATGTATGGAGTATCCGTGCCATCCTACTTATAGAGTCTACCAACTCTATGATATAATAATATACAAGTATAAAAAACAATAAAATTGAAGGATGAAGTAGGGATGGCAGGGTCAAAAAGTACACTAACAAGATTTGTAAGGCATAAGCATCTGCTATACATCCCTACGCTTGCTTTTCTCGATTATTATGCACCTATTAATGTTGATGTATTTGTCAAGTGCGGCATGTGGGAGACATTCAGGTTGTTCTCTGATTGAGTCACGATGGTTCAGGATAGTCAGTTTTGATTCAGTTACATTATTTTTGCACCAAGCATAGGGATGTATAGCAGATGCTTATGCCTTACAAATCTTGTTTGTGTACTTTTTGACCCTGCCATCCCTACTTCATCCTTCTATTTTATTGTTTTTTATACTTGTTTCTGTTCTTTTGTTTATTGCTCTTAATATAATTAATTTTATCAATGCCATCTTATATGGCTTGTTCATTCAACTCTCAGTGTAATTAGTAGATGGGAGGTACCGAAGTTCGCGCGTGCGCGCAAGTCTTAGCCACGCCCTTCAACTTCAAGGTGGCTGACAAAGAAGGCTGCCCAGGTAGCGGTGTGTCTCTTCAACTTGTGAACTGGCTGTTATGCTCTGGTTCATGCTAGTCTCGATCTCGTCCCCAAACCCCACCCTTTTGCACGCGCCGCGCCCCTGACCATAGTCACATGATTTCACCATGGCAACACATTCCGAGCATGCGCATTGTATGACAAATGGCGTATCAGACACACCCATTAGTTAATGCGCTGTACACACCCACCATTACGTATAACTGTCGAGATAACGCCAAACTAACGTACCATGGACCTGCGCGCTACAAAATAGAGTGGATTTATACGAGAACTAAGGCGAGTGGTCCAGACAGTCAGCCCTGATAATGAAAAAGAAAGAAAGAAAGAAAGAAGAAAGAATGAGAAATGGGCTATTTTTCAAATATCTGGTTCTGGCATGTACAATTGTTTTGATGAATGATCTTGGTCTTGCTAGATGCACAATTTGCTGGAGATTCTGATTTTCATACTTAGAAATTTCACAAAATTACCTATTTTGAGATATTTGGGTATTTGTAATGTATTACATGTACGGCATATCCAGGCCATCCCTACTTATAGAGTCTACCGACTCTATGATATACAAGTATAAAAACAATTGAATAAAATTGAAGGATGAAGTAGGGATGGCAATGCCAAAAAGTACACGAACAAGATTTTTAGGGATAAGAGATAATCACAACCACTATACATCCCTACGCTTGCTTTTCTACAGACGTATTGATGTCGACTTATTCAAGGCATGCTATACTTGGAGTGTTCTTGATTTAGCTACATGTGGGAGAAAGTTATTTTCTCCCTAGGTCTGTCAGTCATTTTTTATTATTTATGATCCCCATACATGCTACTCAAAAAGGCAAGCGTAGGGATGTATAGTGGTTGTGATTATCTCTTATCCCTAAAAATCTTGTTCGTGTACTTTTTGGCATTGCCATCCCTACTTCATCCTTCAATTTTATTCAATTGTTTTTATACTTGTTTCTATTCTTTTTTTTATATTGCATGAGTGCAACTATATACAGGAAGTATAGATGGGAGGTGCCAAAGTTCGCGTAGCCACGCCTTTCGTTAACTCGCCTAGGCGATAAAGCTATTTCAGGCGGCCAAGTAGCGATGAGACTCTAGTACTAATTATAGTATAGCTATTATCGACTATTTTTGTCACTACTAAGCTGACTGTTATGCCGACTGCCGAGGGCCGTGCCGCGCCCGTACCGTTGAGGCCGCGAGTCTCCAGCGCAGTACTAGCGCTGCACGAGTTAGCCTCTAGCTAGCTAGGTTCGCTTTATCGCGCTCGCGCTCGCACTGGCCTAGCTTGCGTGGGAGAGCCTGGCGCTTAGCTATGGCTAGGCTAAGCTAAGTTTGTTCGAGGCGCGGCGCTAGCTGACTAGTAGCGCCGCGCGCGCGCTAGCGGCGGTGGAGCGCGCCGCTGACTACAGTCACATGACTTCACCATGGCAACATATTATGAGCATGCGCATTACTATGACAAAATGGCGTATCAGACACACCCTTTTCGTTAGCGCTGTACACACCCACCATTACGTAACTGTAGAGATAACGCAAAACGAGCGTGTCAAGGACCTGCGCGCTACAAAATGGAGTGGATTTATGTTCAAACTAAGATGAGCGATCAAGGCAGTGTGGAGTTAGCCCTGATAATGAAAAAGAAAGAAAGAAAGAAGAAAGATTGACAAATGGCCTATTTTTTGAACGTCTGGTTCTGGCATATACAATTGTTTTGATAAATGATCTTGGTCTCAATAGATAGATAATCAAGGGGTGGTCTCTCCTATACCCAGTGTGGTCAGATCTGCGACCGGGGTCACGGGGTAGTCACTGGGTCACCGAGGTTTTTCATAAGTGGTCACCAGGTCACGGCGCTAAAATTGCTATTCCGCAGTCACAGAGCACAAACATGGACGAGGTTGTCAGACATGTCAAATACTAGCTAAATAATACGTAGGTACATATTCAGAGATGATATACTCGCCCTTTAAACTTTCCATATCCACATGACATGTTCTGGTTCGACGTTCTACAGCTAGCTAGCTACGTTACTAATATCATTTAATAATTATGTTCACGTGAGCACGTGCGGCCCGCGCGGCTACTACTATACTATACTATGCTATACTATAGCTAGCTAGTGCTAATAGCCGACGATTTTAAGCGTGGTCACTATATAGGTCTTTTAAGCACGGTCACGAGGTCACAGCCGAATTTTGGCGGTCACAAATTGTGACCCCGGTCGCAGATCTAACCACAGTGGGTATAGGAGAGACCACCCCTTGATAATTTGCTGGAGATTCTGATTTTGACACTTAGAAATTTCATAAAGTTAGATATTTGTGTATTTGTAATGTATTATGTATATGGAGTGTCCGGGCCATCCCTACTTATAGAGTCTACCGACTCTATGATATATATACAAGTATAAAAAATAATTGAATAAAATTTAAGGATGAAGTAGGGATGGCAATGCCAAAAAGTATAGCTACAAACAAGATTTGTAGGGATAAGAGATAATCACAACCACTATACATCCCTACGCTTGCTTTTCTCGATTATTACAGACCTATTGATGTTGACTTGTTCAAGGCATGCTATCCTTGGAGCGTTCTTGACTTGCATGTGGAAGAAATTCATGTTCTCCCTGTCAGTCAGTTTTTAATATTTATGATTCCCATGCTACTCAAAAAGCAAGCGTAGGGATGTATAGTGGTTGTGATTATCTCTTATCCCTACAAATCTTGTTTGTATACTTTTTGGCATTGCCATCCCTACTTCATCCTTAAATTATTTTTTATACTTGTTTCTGCTCTTTTTTTTTATTGATAAAGCATAGATGCCAAAGAAGGCTGTTTCAAGCGGCCAAGTAGCTATGAGACTCTAGTAGCTACAGTATCATTCATTTTATCGTCCATCTGTCACTGCTGAGCTGACTGTTATGCCGACTGCTGAGGACCGTGCCGCTCCCGTACGTTGAGGCCTCGACTCTCCATATCCCAGCGTCTAGCTAGATTCGCTCGAGGGTTCGCCATATCGTGCTCACACTGGCCTAGCTAGCTCGCGCGGAAGAGCCTGGCTAAGCTATGCATGGACCTGCGCGCTACAAAATGGAGTGGATTTATACTCAAACTAAGATGAGAGGTCAAGGCAGTCTTGAGTTAGCCCTGGTAATGTTACAAACTAATTACACACTAATTATTACACACTAATTACACACCAAGTTACACACTAATTACACACTAAGAAGTAGAAAAAAAAAAAAAAGATTTTAATTACTGGGACTCTGGGGAGCGGTTGGGACTGTAAATTTTATATGGGCACGCAGAATGGCTCAAATTACGAACTTTGATCGAGAGATTTTTTTGATTCACGCCCTAGAATTAAAGTTATGGCTCTTTGAAGTTTGTATAGGAAGCCATTCACTTGCAATGTTTGCCAAAAAAATTTTATGGGCACGCGCGATAAATTTTACGGGCGCGCGGGGTACGTTGACGACCCTTTACCAAACATTGTTCATATTGCTGTTTGGGTGCCTAGCGCCTGCTTGCATTGTATGGCTCTATTATGCATCCAGCTCGACTGTGTGGTGGTTTTCGGACCATTTTTTTCTGCTTAGTGTGTGGTCCCCTTGAAAAAGAAAGAAAGAAAGAAAGAAAGATTGACAAATGGCCTATTGTTTGAACATCTGGTTCTAGCATGTACAATTGTTTTGATGAATGATCTTGGTCTTGTTAGATGCACAATTTGCTGGAGATTCTGATTTTGACACTTAGAAATTTCACAAGGTTACCTGTTTTGAGATATTTGGGTATTTGTAATGTATTATGTATATGGAGTGTCCGGGCCATCCCTACTTAGGCCACTCCAATGAGATTCATTGTTTCTCATCACCCGCCCGCCTGCTTTTTTTGAGCCACACTTCTAAACTCATTATTCATTATTTTGGTGCCAGTTCGTTCTACTATTGATTTCGAGCACTATCATCCACAGTTACTAGACGACCATTACCTACAATGCTATTCTCGAGCATGTGCAGTAGCAACTTTCCATACTTGGGTTCTTAATGCGCATGCTCGAGAATAAAATTGTAGGTAGTGGTCGTCAGATTACTGTCCAAATCTGATAATGAATAATGATAATGACCGCCCGCCCGCATCCTCCAGGAGATACTGAAGTGATGAGAAACAAGGAATTTCATTGGAGTGGCCTTATAGAGTCTACCGACTCTATGATATGTATGTGTGTACTGCTCTGTCATTCTACAATATACACCTCAGTGTACAATTTCTGTTTGTGTTTACAGCTCTTCATCTACCGTTCGTATGGAGACACATCTAGAGTTGCATCAGGAGGTACATTCACTAGTAGACGTATTTGTATGAAATCCCTATGAAATTCACATGAATAATTTCATGTTCATATCATGTCATTTTCATGACCATCAACCCTAGGAAACGTTAACATTTCATGGGGTCACTTACTCATGAATATACCATGAACATACTAGGATTTTACCATGAAACATAGACCAATGAAATACCTATGAAATTTTTGACTTACCAAAAGCCATGAAAACCCCATGAAATTCCAACCTATGAAACCATGGGTAATTTGATGGGGTTTTCATAGCATATTTACCAATGAAATGCTAGGATTTTCATGCAGTCTTCATGGTATATATATTGTCATGCTATGAAATTTTGCTATTAGTAATACTACGAATATAGTTTAGTTAATTAACAGACAAGTTAATGCTGGTAAGTCACTGTTACCTTTGCTTTTTAGGTGAACTTGCTATAATATTATAGCTCTACAGCAGGCACCAAACGGACTCAACCTGTCTGAATTGGTTGCGTAGTTCGTGGTTGCGTGTTCAACCACAGGTACTTGGATATAGGTGCCTCAAGTAGGCTATCTTTCTTGTATCCATGGATACAAGGCACAAGTATGGGATAATGTGGCTGATACCAAGAATAAATGCTCAGATAAAATGTAGACCGTATTATCTCCCAAACCACATGTCCCGTCAGTACAGTGTGATACGGCACAAACTTTAACCCACACTCCTCACTGCAGCTGACCAATAGCACCTGCCACTAAGCTAGCATAATGGCGACTGGTTTAAATGTCGAATCTACCACCAGACTATTGATAGGCAAGATATTATAGTATAAGAACCAATTAAGCTTGGTGTCAAGCTTCAAGCTATGAATTTTATAGGTACACGTATCTTTGAGAAATAAACACCTCCTCCAGACCAATTGAATCACAATAATATTATGTTACAGCTATGATCAAAATTAATACATACTGATACAGGAGTTTAAATAGGTTATTGACTGGACAACCCAATACTCACTAATAGGCTTGCTCACAACCAACTCTTAGACCTAATAATTACTGCTTCCACATTGCATGCTAATTCTTACAAGGAAATTCCCTTAGCATCTGAAAACTTGGAGTTTCTTCTTTCTTTCTAACAGCTGTTCAGTAGTGCACTTTAGATAGGGATGTCCAGATAGATGGTTCACCACACAGCCAACTAAGCTAAGAGAGCTAGGCTCTAACAACTTGGTCTAGCTGTTCTACTGAACTGCCATCTTAAACAAACTATTGTGAGCTAGGATTTAAAATAGAAGCAGCTGCCACTGCACCCATGTCACATGCGATGCATGTGCACAGTCGTCTCCATGAAAATCCCATGAAATCTTTATCATAGGTTCGTTAAGACCTATGACTTTTGTTTTCATGGATATTTCTTATCCCATGAAAATTATTTCATGGCATTTTCATATCCTATATAATCCCATGAAATTAATTTCATAGCTTTTGTACTATTTCATAGGTTTGTTGAAACCTATGATTTCTATTTTCATAGGTTTTTGGTAAAATTATAGGTATTTCATATCCCATGAAATTATTTCATGGGATTTTCATGTCCCATGAATATCCTAGGATTTGGCTATGACGCGAGTTTCATGGTATCATTTTATGAGTTCATAGGGTTTTCCTATACCTTTCATGAACATTTCATGAGAATACTGTCTAGTAGTGATTGTACACTTACTGTATAGTGGGAAACTTTCAAGGAGATACCTTCACGAATTTCACAATTTTATAGCCACCCATGAAAGTTTTCTCCACAAAATTTTAGGCATATATCACACCCATTATTTACATGTGTACAGTCAGTTTAGCATTCCGCGAAGTTTTCTCCACAAAATGCTCCTTCTTACCAATCTGCGATAGTTTTCTCCCTCGAAAGTTTCCTGCTATTGTTAGTATTTACATGTAATTACTGCATGTGTGCTTTATTTCCTATTGCAGTGCTTATTGTATTTTGTGGCTTGTTCATCAATGGACCATATGCACTTATCACCACTGCTGTGTCAAATGATCTGGTTAGGAACTGTACTCATGCACACATATGCACTGCTTCAAAATTTGGCACAAAAATAGCAATTGTGCTGCATTATTAAGTTTTTGCCTATAGTTTCATAGCCTCCCTCATGCACTGATATCTGCCTTATTGTACACATACAAATTTGGCAAAAATAATTGTGCTGCATAAGTTTTGCCTTGATTGTTTATCAGCAAAAAATCAATGAAACTTCAATGTTTATAGAAGGTACATGTGCATAGGCATTGGAACGGGGGGGGGGGGGGGGGGGGGGGGGGGGGGGCATGGCCCATGGCCCTCTCCCCCCCCCCACCCCCCCCCCCCCAACTTCTTTTTCAGGCTGACACACAACTCTTGCCTTGGGCTAAGCAAAAAAATAGTGAACTTAATAGCTTATCAATTTTACCAGTCCTCTGTCAGATCTGAGTCAAAACCATATTAATTTTTTTGCTGCTCTCCTTGAAATCGACTGTTTTTGCCTGTTGTCCTTCATATTCGCCATCAGTTTCACAAACGCGTTACCGTTAATTAGTGGGCATGGCTTAAAATTTTGTGTGCGCGCTTTGCACACGGACTGTACTACATCTTGGCCCCCTCACATTCAAGATGCTTCTGGTGCCTATGAGTTAGTATACTTCGCAAAAGGTGTGTAACATAATTGAGGTGCCAATTTTTTTAGAAAAAACTTGTAGTTACATGTGTACATAATATCAAGGGCTTATAAACCCCAAAGGAGAAGAGGACATGTACAGAGTTGCCAGGGTATACGGATTTATCCAGAATCTACTGATTTTTGATCAACAGATGAGGTTTACTATGGGAGATAAGAAGAAATGCACACTTTTTCTGTGATTTCTGGATTTTTGGAGGAACCAACCTGGCAACACTGCATGTAACTGCCATACTGTCCTGTATACCTAGCAAAATTCACTGGTTTAATAACAGCTGCTCTCTGGACTTCACTATGTGCCTACTTACAAAGGTGTGGAACATCAAACTGTCAGATAATTTATGTGCCAAGTTTAAAAAATATATATATACATGTATATAGCTACAGATTATCAAGGGCTTATGGTTTATTGTACTTAATATCATGACTTAGCCTTGTATCCTAGGTAACAGCCATGGTATAACTCCCATATACCCCAGCCTTCAGGCATTATAACTCCCTACCCCTGACAATAGTCCAATAACACAGTTGCACTGGCATACCAAGTTTGTGTTGTAGCTACTAGGTTTTCAGTAGCTCCCACACATAATACAATCACTAAGAGGGTTCCAGCTTGATAGACTATTAAGATTGTCATTATGATAGAATCTAGCTACCTGCTACTCCAACTCAAATACGAAAAAGTAAACAGTCTGCTGATTACACTAACCAATCATGGTCAAGATATTAAACAGATAAACTATGTTTGCCCAGGATACACAGTTCATAATATACCACCTTCGCTCTCGGGCTACGCCCTCGAGCTCAGGGTGGTATATGAACAGTATATCCTGGGCAACCATAGTTTATCTATCATATACAACGAAAAACATTTTTCAGACGATCAATTTTCTTATATAGTCCGTGTCCTAACCTGGAGGGCATAAAAGATGCGCTCTCCTACAAGTTTAGAAGACTCATATTTGGTCGGAATTGTTGTGCTGTATGCACAAACAAGGTTGCCAGGGCCTAGGGGCCATAGAGGTGCATCATTCTCGAGCTCAAGCGAGCAGCGCAAGCGCCGTGTGTTTCGACAGGCCTGCTCGGCAGGCCTCCAAGCCTCGAGCGAAGCGAGACGTGATGTCTGCTCTTTATCATAGTCTGGTGGTAGATTCGACGTTTGAGCGGAGTGAGAACGTCGCCATTACACAGTGAGTTTGAGCAGCTGCTCTTGGCCTGCAGTGAGGAGTGTGGTCTACACCATAATGGCAAAGTTCGATGCTGCTTTCATCTGTGCATGCGCACTGTACTAAGTTTACTGTCTCTCTCAGAGATCCACCCCACCTTCCCTGACGTGACAACCCCAGAGACAGTACTGTATACTTATGATGTTGTTTGTATTGGTGCATCTGAGTGTATTATTATCTCTGTATTTGTTGTTGTAAGTTCGTGCCCATTTGGGCTTATCGAATGAACTTTGACTTTGACTTTGACTGGCACTCGATTGTACATACCGTATAGCCGGAAATATTGGCGGGCATTAAATTTGGCGGTTGAGCCCAAATTGCTATTGCAAGACTATTAGCGGATTTAAATTTGGCGGTTCGGTACAGGATCGCCATACGTATATATGCGAGTAGGAAATTTTGGCGGATTTTAATTTGGCGGTTGTAATATAGACCGCCAAATTTAATTCCCCGCCAAATTTTCCAGCTATACGGTAGCATGCATGCTGTAACGTTAGTAGTGTTCAGTCACATTATCCCATGATTGTGACATCAAACATACTTGTAGACCCCAAATATGTTATAGTTAATACACCCCTACTAGTGCTGTATGGAATATAATGCACGAGTGCAGTAACCACATACAGCACGAGGGCGAAGCCCGAGGGCTGTATGTGGTTATGCACGAGTGCATTATTCCATACAGCACTAGTAGGGGTGTGTTAACTGGTTTGTATCCCCGCTGTTGTAATAGCACTACAAGTGTGGTGTCTGAGTCTGACCACTGGGCCAGGTACCAGTAGTAGTCAGCTGTACCACAGGGCAATATCATGATATTGCCCTAGCCACAGGGCAATATCCAGTATATTGCCCTGGCGGTAGCTTTGATCTACGTCATAGGTGGGATACAATATTATATATGTACATTTATTGGCCATCGCCTAGCAACCAAAGTTTTTATAGATAAATTGCCGGCTATCAGAGGGGTGTGGGTGATCATAGGGTAGGCTAATGATGAGAGGGGGGTCATGGGCCAATAAGACAGTTACAAGACCTTAATTGGGGTGCATTCGACCATGCATCTCATGCACCCCAATTAAGGTCTTGTAACTATAACGTACATTATGTGTATATAATCATAGATAATAGATTACATTATGTAGTCTACTACTGGGGTGAACCTCACTCAGCCCAATAAACAGTTACTACAGATTCAGTGTCTAGAATTATAATTGAGTACCATTTGATTGTATGACAAGCCCAACAAATTCTGCACTGGGATACCGTATAGCAGGAAATTTTCAAGGGAGAAAACTTTCGCGGATCGGTAGGATAGGAGCATTTCGCGGAGAAAACTTTCGCGGAATGTTAAAACTGGTCGCATAATGGGTGTGGCATGCCTAGAATTTCGTGGAGAAAACTTTCACGGATGGCTGAAAAATCACGAAATTCGTGAAAGTTTTCTCCCTCGAAAGTTTCCCGCTATACGGTATAACCATGCAGGTGTATGTATTATCTCCTTTGTATGTTCAGGGTACACACAGATCTCTACAAGCCAATCAAAAGGCAAAAGCAACTGTAGGAGCAATAATTGATGGATTTGGATCTCTAGGTACCATAAATCTTCATTTCATCCTCAGTAATATAATAATATTATGGTGTCCATGTGCCCTGCTAACATTAACTTTGTTTATGTTTCAATATCATACAAATTAACATGAATGCATTGTACTATACACTAGATGTACATGTACTTCTTTATACTCCTTCTGACTAACAGGGGCTGCTACTGGACCTCTCATAACTGGTTGGGTGTCTGATGACTTTGTAAGTACGTAATGTACTAGAGTTATAAGCCTGCAGTGTTCCCTTGCACTTGCACACCTAGCCTATGGATGTCAAATAGTGGGGTGGGGCATACTAATACTTAGATCATAGTTGTAACAAATACTGCAGTCTGATTGGTCATTAGCAGGTATCTAGTACCAGAACCCCTACAAGATTTTGATAGAACCCCTACAGCTTTGTATCCTCGGGCTATTACAGTGTTCTACTATTATGATCTAAACTTGTTAGACACTGTTTAGTCGGTTTCCATACATGTAATTTAGAAGACCTCAGGGCTCCGTAGAATCCTCACTGCGCTCAGGATTCTACATAGAGCCCTTTGATCTTCTAAATCATGTAGAAACCTCCTAAACAGTGTCTAACTAATATTTAGAGACTCCGAAGTATGATGGACATACAATATCACATGTACATAAAAATTATAATACAGATTTTTACATGTGTGATAAACATACATACGTACACATACAAGCGCCACAGAATAGATTCAAAGCGGGATTAATTGCCTCACACTAAAGCGCTAGGAATAATGCGGGATGGAAAGGGATACTAGTATTGAACATAATTATTATTATATACAGTGTGTAACCTCAAGAGTACCCACTTTTGATACCTGATACCTTATGCACAACTTTCAGTCTTGCGCACATGACTAAGCCAAGAAGCTTTGCGAGGGTTGTTTTAAACACTCGTTTTCTATCATTGTCTACTGGATCACACTTATCTTGCACTTGCGGCTTATCATAAATTTGCTACCATAGATGCTGATTGTTTATTGTTTTCAGTGTTAGCTGCATACTTTTTTGTGTAAGCTTTATTACTCTGTTGAGTGCATAATAATATGGTCTGGCAGTGCAAGCCACGTACCTTATTATGAATGATGATGCTGAGATTGGAGGTAAGAGTGGAGAGCTTTTTGTCCATTGTTTTGGCCTTTAATTAAAGACATGCTTCCAGTTGAGCACATAATATTTCGTTGTTACCATAAAATTTTGCAATTTAATGGAGAAATCGTAAAAAAAAAAAAAATCTTCACTGCATGGTTGGACACACTGATGAAAATTGAATGTTGGCCTTGGCCTTGGATTGTCTAGGACTTGATGCATGATATTATTATGATATATCTCTTCGATCACCACAGGGATGGGATAATGTTTTCTATGTTCTAATGGCAGCTTGTTTTTTATCTTCAGTTGTAAGTTGGTTCTTTTTGAACTGATTGATCTCCTAGTTATTCATGACTGTGTGTAGATGTTGAGCAGGCTGCTGTTTGGCGAATTCAAGTATTATTATCAAAAATTAGAGAATATTAGAAGGAGGTCAGAAATTTAACTATTCATATGTACTGATCATTGATACATTGTAAATTTCTCACAGGGCTAAACCTGAAGACCAGCAGACTCTTGTATCAAACCAGGCGGAGGAATCTAAGTTATAGTATTTTTCATTTGTGATTTTTAATTCCATTTGTTTTAACTTTTATTTATATTACTTAATCAATTAGAGGACACTTCCAAACTTTTGATCGTTACAGGAAAAAGATACTGTAATCACAGTATATAATTATTATAATAATTATAAACGTCATGTCATTGAGGGTGCACTTCCAAACTATTTAACGATCTGCGCGCGAAAATTTGAAAGCCACGCCCACTTTTGTTGACCACACCCCACCATTTTCGCCCGTTATTGGGTGTGCATTATTAAGAATCGCCCATGCTTTTCACTCTTCATCGCTCAAAAACCATGAAAACCGTTCAGGTGAGCAGCTACTAATGAACTGGCTAGCGATTTTGAAGCTTTAGTATAGCGTTTTATCTAGCAAAATGCTAGTGACATTATTTATTGATGTAAACTAAGGCATGTTAGCACTAATTAATTGTATGCCTCTGAGCCTAAGGGGGGTGCTCGAGCACCCTGAGCACCCCCCCCCCCCCCCTGGATACGCCACTGATTATGGTAGGGTTAGTTTCCAGGGTTTGTTTGTTCTTTATAGGAGATCGATGCTATATACTCCTATAAAGTGCTACTAAAATTCTTCTAAAACCTCTAAAATCCCGCTAAGATCTACTAAAACCTCTAAATCCTGCTAAGACCTCAAAAATCCTATTACAACCTCTAAAATCCTGCTAAGGCCTACTAAAACCACTAAAATCCTAGTAAGACCTCTAAAATCCTGCTGAGACCTGCTAAAACCTCTAAAATCCTGCTGAGACCTACTAAAACCTGTAAAATCCTGCTGAGACCTATTAAAACCTCTAAAATCCCGCTAAGACCTCTAAATTTCTGCTAAGGCATAGCTACTAAAGCTATTAAAATCCTGTTAAGACCTCTGAAATCCTATTAAAACCTCTAAAATCCTGGTAGGACCTCTAAAATCCTGCTGAGACCTACTAAAACCTCTAAAATCCTATTACAACCTCTAAAATCCTGCTAAGACCTCTAAAATCTATTAAGACCTGTAAAATCCCAATAAAGCAATATTACCTAGCCTATGACCTTTAAATTTTGTAGGGCTCTATATGTATGCATAAACCATGTAAGTTAACCTGATTGAACAGGTAATTATTTACAAAAATAAAGCATTCAAACAACACTGCAACTAGTACATGTATGAATATAGCTACTTCATATCAACTAGCACTTTGTACCAGACTTGCATCTGAAGCCAAATACCTTAAAACCGAAAAGACCGGTTTTAATGAACAAAAATTCAACCATTTTTGCCCCAAATTAAGCCAGGTATACGCACTTTGGAATCGCATGGACACATAACTCCTTTAAAATTAGATTTCTTGGAAGAAATTTTAATTGTATCACTCAAAAGGTATGATCTCTTGGATATTGTGGCAAAGTACAAAGAGAAGCAGTGCTATAAGGATGCAATAAAGAAACAAGAAAAGCTGTTAAAGAAAAGAAAATCCAGGAAACAAAAGAAACAAATTCCTCTTGCTGCACTGCAATCTGCAAGTTTGTATGAACTATTAGTGATCAAAAGCGCCAGTGAGTCAAGTAGACTACACCAGTTTCAGGTGACTTCCAGATGTTTTTGACCCAGTTTACACAGATAACACTCTCCATGAGATCCGCTTTGGATACTGGTGACCTGATGAAAATAAAACAAAATGTAAAATGTAGTTGATAATGGAGATGCAGTGATTCAAACACTACAGATGAAACTTTCTGCAGCAGGAATTAATAGACTGAGTGGTAGCAGTGGAGAAAGCTCAGGTGGTAAGGACATTTGAATTGCATCTTAATTAAAGCATTATATTTTCGAATTCCCCACCATGACATACATGTACTAAATCCTCTTTTCTAGGATCCGGAGTTGAACCTTCACCAGTGGAAGATTCATCTGGTCCAGCACAGCTAGGCAAGGTCAAAGCTGCAGCAACAAGCATGTCAAGTACCATCACCTGGCTATCCCCTTGAATATGTCCTATCCTAAAGTATCAGCATCTAAATCGTGTTATCTTCAGAGTACAGATTACTAATCTGTACTCTGAAGATAATACTGGAGAAACTGTTGAAGACAGTGGCTATGGACATGGATGTGTGTCATATGTACCATCACAGGAATTAAGCTCTTGATTGTGAGTGCATGACTGCAATTAGTTTTATCTAGAAGTTAGTAGGTATAGGGAAACCTCCACCCTCACTAGATAATAAAATTATGCTGGCCAGTTAACTGCTTGAAGAGTTATTCTACTGGGCTATGAGTACAAGATATCAGGATTACTTTCAGCTCAGAGCTTTCTAAGCACACAAGATCATAATATTATAGATCTGAATGATAGTTGTTCTGGGGAAGGGGATCAGCATTCCCTCTCACCCCTCAGAAGGCGTGGGGACGAGGCTAGATTCACCCCCTCTAGCTATCACATACTGCATGTACAGCGGATTTTTGGTTGTGTAGTTAATGATTACAGGCTGGTCAGGCTGGAGTTAACCATACAAGTTTCCATCGCACACTTACCTCATTATAGCTATGGTTTCATATTATGCTAAAATTATGCTCTGTCAGCAGCCTGAAGTGGGAAGGTGGTATACACCACAAGATCAAAATCAGCCATACAGTTTAGTAGACAGCAGTTAGCATGCTTCTTTTGTCTCTTTTTTGGAAGAACCAGCTTGGAAGGAGGTGGATAAGAGCCTTATAGCAGGAGGTATTGTACGTAATATGCTGTATGTACATGTAGGTATATGCATGTATCAGTGGCATAAGAAGATGTTTTGGAGTAGGGGTGCTGAGAATTAGTAATTTACTACTTTAATATGGTGGGCTATACCCGTCAAAATGTAGGGGAATCTGGGGCATGCTCCCCCAGGAAATTTTGCATTCTCACATCTTTTTAGAGCGATTCTGGTGCATTCTGAGCATATTGGTTGACAAATATCTATTACAAATTTTAGTGACTTATTTCCACCATTAATTTTTGTTGGGCCGAAGTTCATTGTGACACTCCAAATAAAAACCTGCTCATCCAAAACACTTGAGATAGCATATTATTATGCATACAGAATCGAGGCTACATACATAATATTATGCAAGTGTGCACGAGTAAATTTCTGAGGGTGTAGATATTGCATAATTACTGGGCAGGCTATGGGAGGAGGGGGCTGAGCCCCTATATTTTGAACTGGGGGAGCTGAAGCCCCCCCCCCCCCCAGCCCCCCTGGTTCTTACGCCAGTGTGTATGTCACACATTGGAATGCATTTGTCTGGTACTGTACATTGCCATACCTCTGGATTGGGTTAACCAGTTGCCGTCATGAAATTTAAAATCTAATTCTGAGGGCTATCTCTGACTTTTCAATATTAACACCCCTCAAATAATTTATTATACCGACACCCTTTTGTATTGAAACAGCCTGCTGACGTTTCCATTGATTGTATACGTATATATAATGTACTTGTAGCTGCATGTAATTTGTTGTAGGAGAGCTCAGCTGTGCTTGTGGCAATGGCTGTTCCATTGGGGCGACTGTACGTTCATGCCATAGTCAGTCTTTTTTAGCTGCTTTAACGATTATCATTCATCACCCTCTTATTACTTATTCGGCACGTGGTCACAAGATTTTTGTGCACACTTATTGCACATGCCCCCTCCTTATTCAAATAGAGTGCAGAAGAGTGATTTGCAACCATTAATTGCAACATGAACTATAGAGCTTATGGAACACATACCCCGTGCGCTTATGAACTTATGTTAAACATTTTGATGCATACATGATGATAATCATTAGTTCAAGATCAAATAGCTTAATAATATGAACTTATGTACATGTAGCTATTGCATAATTTAAATAATGATGCAAACATCGTGATTATAAGGGGATAATTATTAGTTCAAGTTCAAATAAGTGATGAATAAGTTTACTAGTAGAAAAAAGTCCCTCTATTCCTAGTCTGGCAGGTCCTCTTGTTGAACGGGCTGGCCCCCCAGACTACTTTATTCTGTGGCTATACCTTTTTTAGTGGCTTGTATTCTTTTAAGCTCAACTTCCTGTTGCTCTCCAACTTTAAGGGAACGCTTTCGCTCCCTTCTGATATCCATGGCACATGATGGCACTAGTAGCAAGACGTGTAATACAGGACTAAATGCATGTAGCATCCTGAGTGCATGTTAATCCATGCATAACACCACTGGCCCACATGTACACCTTTATGGAGAAAGTGCTCAACAATAGCTAGACCTATATGAAGGGCACATGCATGCTGCTGGCTTACGTAACTTTGAACCCTTACTTATAAGCCACACTGTTTTCCTCACTGCCGGCAGCTGCATGATCTCCCTTGGTGCATGTGCCGGAGGGTTAATTATGGTAATTACAAAAACGGTTTGTTCACCAGCTTTGGCGTCATTTGCTGATTCTAAGTTTCTTGACTTCTCCGAGCATGACTTTACGTATAAATAGAATGTTGTAGATTGCGCACTATACGTATGTATGTATTAGTGCATGCGCTATGCACTTGCAAAAATCGTTGACGCTTCAGTCCATGATCCACTGGAAAGCTTTTGACGATGGCTTCTTTTCAACTCTAAGGGTTACATGCATATTTAGCTGCCGTGCTATGTGCATTCTTGAGTTGTGGTACTCTTTGACTCTCTGGCTAGCTAAGCTTGTAGGCATTGCAGTGCTCAGTGAGAATATTGGATATGCAATACTGCTCAGTGTACTTCAGCCTTGCACCAAGATTTTGCGTCATAGTCCTTCAAGATGTTTTGAAGAAGCTAGCTAATCATCAATATGGTCCCCTAGAATCAGAGGCTACTGTGAGGGAGGTTGACTTGATGCCGGCACCTCAGTGCAGAGTTCGATACAACACTTGTTGCTATGAGCCATTGAATCTTGAATAGCACTGCTGTGCAAGTAATGTTAGCCTCGTCCCCAGCTGTTAGTGCTATAGTAGCCTTTCCTCCACCCCCTGCAAACCTTTATCCCCTTTTCTGCATCTAACACTGAAATGTATACCTAATGCCATGCAACCTGCTGAGGGCTTTATGTTCGAGAGAGCTCTAGTTATTCAAGAATCTATATCAACATTCTCGCTTTTTGAACATCGATGCTACGGAATATGCATAATAGAGAACAGTTGCCTCACCTTTTGCTTCATGAGAGGCTTAGCGGTCGGGCTCACAAGTGCAGGCGCTTTGCACTCATGAGTGTGATAGAGCTTTTAGGTCCTATGTTGCACGATAGGTGAGCCTGCATGGGGAACTGGGCTGGAATAATTAAGCTGCAGTTAATTCAATTCCAATACGGATTTTTGTATCTAGTAAAAAATCTGATGCAAACAAAGTATTCAGTTATCCATACAAAAGTAACGTATACGACAATCAAGGTCAGCAGTCATGAAATAGACAACTGAAAGTTTTCCAATAGGAAATATTTAAACATGAGGCATTTATATAATTTCATTTTTAGAGCTTAACCCTGATAATAGAGGTGGCTGTGAATCTCACAGTGAATTAGGCAAACAGCTAAGCGGTAATGCAGACTACACGAAGCTGCAGATTGCTGGGCAAGATCCTTCGAGTAACTACACAATGGTTACGTTTTCTGCAGACAAAGGCAAGGATGCATAATATCATAATTATTTGAAAGTACACAGTAACTAATTATTTGATTTGTTATCCAATCCTAGAAATTGACATCTAACTATACCATTAAACATTAACTTTGATAAGATTATGTGCATGTACATGTTGTGTTAAATAATACTGCTATGCTATAAAATTGTTACTTTACAAGGTTGTTCACGAACATTTCCATTATCCCTTGCATTTCTTTTTTATAAAGCATTATTAAAGGGGCATTTTATTAAACTAGCATTCAATCTAATATATTTAAGAATGAGGTTGCTTGGTAAGAGATTTTGGTAATTATTATAGCATGTAACGTGGTACACACTCATACATACATAATATTATACACACAGTGCGACTACTTAAGTGCGTGCACTGAGGATTAAATAGCTACTAGCAAGTATAGCTATGAAATATGTTCAGTTTCGAGGCACGTGATTTGTATAGACAAGCAGTTAATGCTCCCATCATGAAAAGGGTGGGGGCCATGGCCCCTGACCCCCAGGTGCAATGCCTATGGAATAAGGTTTTGCATTTCCTGTATGATGGCATGATTGAACCGTAAGTACACTAGCCAATAGACACACTGATCTGCAAGCCATCAGTACCAGGGTTTACAATATCAATCGTGACAGATCTGCTCCATCACCATCAGTCTAAATTAGGCCTCAATGGAGTTTCAAACTTTGTAAACCTGACCTAAAGTTGAAAATTGAATTACGTATGCACGTAGATCTCAGAGGAGAGGAATTTATTATCCATATACCTGAAAATTAAGATTCATGTTTGACTACTGTAAGTAATTTTTAAAAATATTTTCAGTCCCTGCACAATGTAGCTAAAATAATACAGTCAACTGCTATAGTTAAAATGTATGCTATCTTATCTTCCTGGTAGCTACCCACATAATTCTAGTGCATCATGTAACTCACTGTAGCTACTCCAGTCCCCAGGCCCTCTCTCCCAGCTGTTTAATATTGCACACAAAAACTGGGTAGGAACTGCTACATTGTAGCTAATCCTGGCACTAGTATCCTTAGCTTGCATTTGTCACTACACTAGGCACTGCTCCTACTAGGATATTCTGCACCACACAAGGCTGTATGTAGGCACCGCCACGAGTGTGGAGTTTGATTCAACACGCCATGGGCAGGGTTATTGTTGCTGTGAGCCGTTGAATCTTGAACAACACTGCTGTGCTATAATATTAGCCTCGCCTCCAGCCCTCATGCAGTCCTTTACCCTTTTCTACATTAAGAGTAAAACAGCAACATTGAAAGTGAGTAAAGGGAAGCATTGTATTGTCATTTCCTGCTTGTGCAGCTAATGCATGCTGAGGATTTTATGCTCTAGAGAGCTTTGAAGCACTAGCTACCTCATCAAGCTTGTGCGAAGTACACCTTAAGCAAAAACAAGAAATGCTTTTGAATAGATGCCTGCAGGTAAATCATTTTCATCATGACCACCAGCTATAATTAATTAACCATTCTTTAAATATAGGAACCCTCCCTCCCCATTAATAAGTTGCTTCTAAGATATCCATAATATACCTGTAACAGTTTTGTAAAGAGGATATGAATAATAATGGTGCATGCATTCAAGCCACATCCATAATGTACGTGGCCTGAGAGCACCATTATGGACTACATGCAATATAGTAAAGATCATCGAAGTGTATGCTCATGACATGCTGGCTGAAATTTCATCTCTGTAGCTGCATATTACACAATGTGTGTGCGTGGTATGTGCTCCACAGATCTCTAGTTCACATCTGTGTTGATAGCAGCCAATACACTCTGACTATGCACTGGAAAGCACACAGGTCAATCTTCAACTCCATTATTTTTTTATGCAAATGCCCTGGTACCACCTTGAAGGTGTGATTTTGCATTAGTAGTTTGTTACTAGGTGGCTATATATAGTACTGTAGTGTATGTAGGCTAGTTAGTTGCATACATGAGCAGAAAGCATGAATGGCCAAATGTGGCCCTGGGGCCACTTGTACACTCTAGCCATTTGTGCCATAGACTACGTAATCTTAGATCCCACTTGTAACAAATACAGTGATCTGATTGGTTAAACTGTAATATCTATCCTTCATAAAATACCTTGTAAGTCCCATAAAAAACCTTGTAAGCTCCATAAAAAACCTGGTAAATTTTGTTAGCCTATGGCTAGTTTGTTGCTAGGCAATTGTTTATATACAAAGCTTTTGGGAATTGTTGCTAGGATCTAAAGTAGTTAGACACTGTTTAGTTGGTTTCTACGTGATTTAGAAGACCTCAGGGCTCAGTAGAACCCTCGCTTCGCTCGGGATTCTACACAGAGCCCTTCGGTCTTCTAAATCACGTAGAAACCTCCTAAACAGTGTCTAACTATTATTTACGTTACGTAGTCTATATGATCTATGGTTGTGCTATGCATGTGTATTCTAGGAATTTCTCCCATAATGTAACTGCATGATGGTATTATAATATTGAGATGTTGGCCCATTGCCTTCAGTACTTTGGCCACCCCCGAGAAAGCACAGATCATGCCCTAGTCAAGTGTGGCTATAGTGGCCAATAAAATGCACTATTTGTTATATCTCATAATAGTATTATATCTATGATAAAAGATTATCTGCGGGCAATTTAGTAACTTAATAACTGTTCAGTAAATTTGCCAACATTTCAACTAGGGATGACTATTATAGTTGGTAGCAATTACCATAGCAACATAATTTTCAACACCAAATTGTGGGATAGTGAGAGGTGATAGAGACTCATTAGTAAATTAAAGAGTCAGTAGTGACTGCTACCAAAATAGTTATAGATGTTGAAATTCTAAGGCTTTGCTGCTTTATAGAATGCAAATTAAACTAAATTTTTAATTATCGTAATAATATTATAGTAAAAGCACCTAATCAAAACTTCAGCAATATTAATTTAAAGTTAAGATATCCACAGAGGATCTTCATGCAGGAACAATATCTCCTTGAACTCGTGGGAGCAGCCTGGACATAATTCCCATATGCAATATAATAATAATACATCTTAAGGAGCTACCCTGATGAGAACAAGCTTCAGTTTCCTCAAGGAGTTATATGTAATATGTAGCTGTAGATATTTCCTGTGTGAATATATAGTATGCTGGCATGATATTATCTTGATCTAAGTAATAGTTAGACACTGTTTAGAAGGTTTCTACATGAATTAAAAGACTGTGTAGAATCCCGAGCTCAGGGCTCAGTAGATCCCTTGCTTTGCTCGGGATAAATTCTACACAGAGCCCTTCATTCTTCCAATTCATGTAGAAACTGAGTAACAATGCGCAATAAGTTTAGATCCTGGTAATACCACTAGCACTATTGAAGTTCATCTTGACAATTATGGTGTGTATGTAAGAATTATTACAGCATGACATTAATATAATACTAAGCTATATACCATAGTTACTGTAAAGCAACTGTACATGTGGTATTGTTTGTTGGTTTTCTATGGTTGACTTAATTAGCACCTGCATCCAGTGTGAAAACTGATAATTATGGAGGTATTAACACAATCTTCACTGAATCAGTATACCGGTATACTATAATAATATTATTATGCTAAGAACAAGAATGCAAACAGACACTAAGGTTACAACTTTGCATAGCTTATTTGAGCATTGTGTTCTGGTTCAAGTGATATTCATCGTTAGATAACTATGTACACAGTCATAGTATGAATAATTTGTGCCAAGTTAATTTAATTATATCAAATTTGATATTGCATAATTAATGTTATAATATAAAACACACTTAGATAACATACACGAGACCTGCATGGTGACTACTGACAGATATGGATCACATAATATTAATCTGTAACTCTTCTTGAAATAATTTCAGAGCACTGTTCGTTCTTGGTGGAGGGCGTGTGCCACCAAAATCTATCGGCAAGTTGTCGGGACTTGTATGCTCATGTAGACTTTGGTAGTCTGTTCCATGAAGATGAATACGATCTCGAAGCTTTTGCTTCATAAATGGTTTGATAACACCCATAACAATACTGATGTACCATGGCTGATTGATGAGATGAACTCCTTTAAAGCGAGCAGGAAAGGCTTCTTGTAGGAGCTCAATAAGCATTGCTCTCTGCGAGTGTTCAAGTTGAGCAACCTTGAGTATAGAGTAAAATGAAGTCCCCTCAAAGTTGTACACGACAGATATCCCATGGATTTGAGTTTCCTCCTCTTCAATCAATTTGTCCAAGACCAGCATAGTTGCACGAAAATTGTCAAGAAATGGTACAGTTTCATAGTCCCACTTCTGTGGATAGACACAAATTGCTTTACTGCCATTGTAGAACCTCGAATCCGGTACAGATAACACACCGCTTCTTAATATGTGTTCCACTGAAGGTGCATTTAGAGTTGACAGGAAACCAGCATATTTCTGACGAAATTGATGGTAATTTACAAACAATTGAAGAGCTTTATCTACATCAAACTTGCGTGCCCGTAAAAATGCAAGAAGGAATTTATCATCTTCAACTCGTGTGAATTCAATGTTTCTTTCTCCTCCCTTTGGTATCCATCCACGTATTCTTTGCTTTAGTTCAGCGATTTGCTTGTCCCTTTGGTTTGGATCTTCACCAAGTTCCTTCATGGCCTTTGCCAATGTAGTTCCATTGATGGCCGATGTGAAACGCGGTGTTAGGGCTGTCTTATGATCGCTATTAGCGCTAGTTGTCGCCATTATGGTAATTAATTAACTGACATACAATAGTAAAGCTTGTTCGGTAACCGCAAAAACCACCAGTCTGCTCAGTGGGCGGTGTGTTGTTGATCGATCTCCCTCTCTCTCTGTGTACGTGTACTCGGTCGATATCTTGAGTTGGCAGCTTCAATATGGCTCTGTAGAAATAATAGTTTTCACTTCCATATGAGGAGGGAACCATGGTCACATGAAAAGTCCTATTCTCTGGTGAGACAGGAAGTAAGAGCACATATTTAATTACATGCCGAGCCCAATATGGAACATGAACATATTTATGTATAGCGGTGCTACTAGATCTATAACCGGTATGCTGTGATTAATGTTGGCATCTCACAGGTATTACATTTCAATGTTGGTGTATCATAAAATAATGGATGCCAAAAAAAGTCCATGTGCTATGAGTCTCTCTGGCACATCAACCCCTTGTCACTGTACCAAGTGTCAGCACTTGGCATTGACCTTTGCACAACAAAAAGATCTGCTGGATGGGGGCTTAAATCGAGGATAATATGATCCACAAGCATCATATTATAATGCAATCATAATTTACGAATCCCATGTTCAACTTTGAAGGCCAATAAAAGGGATTCATGATCAGTGGAGGGAGCATGTATTTTTATAAGTGATCAGTATATTCTCCTAAGACTAGCTATACGTTAATCGCTATATAAAGAGCGCTATAAAAGATAAAACCATGCACCCAAAACACATTCATTCGGTTAATGGGAGGGAGGGGGAAATGATGCATGAAACAATTAACTATCGACGCCAAATTGAATAAAATCTGGCTTCCCCACTGAAATCTATTTTGCATGGTACCATATACCAGTAATAATAATTATTATGAAACACTAAACAAAACATATGCATAATATTCTCCCCCTCTCACTATCCTCCTCCCCTTGCTCTCTCTCTCTCTCTCTTCTTTCCCACATCTTAATTCTCCCTTTCTCTATCTCTTTCTCTGGGTGGGGGGACACAGTGCAACTTATATAGCTCACGCTAGTGCCTACATAAAATTAATGTGACTGTGGTAAACTGGAACCTATTGGACAATAATACTGCCACAGCATCATTGTAAACTTAATTTTATCACTTGCTAGTATAGCTACAAGCTTATCCACTGCTATATTTTGCACAAGGAAAAATTAATAATAAACACAAGCTGCAGTCTATAGAGATCAATAATTGCAAGTTCTAATTCTTTGTGATGCAGAATTCTTGTTTATTGATGTGTTGTCACTGTGTTATTTAATTTGTAAGTATCCTTGCTGTATATCCAATTAATTTCTGGATTTAAAGGATTGCTGTGTTGTATGCTGTTGGTTGAAGACATCAATATAGAATGAAACTCCATTATAGCAAGCAAAAGCCATTGCCAATGAAATCAGGAACAAAGCATAGGAGCAGCTGCACAAAGATAACAATAATTATGATACTGGCACCTTTAATTGGCCAATAAGGTAAACCAGAGTAATTTCGTATGTGGGGCAATTTCGTTTCTTCATGATTTCTGCTATATACACAACGCGTGTAGTTGCCGTGCTTCCAGGCATCCTATGTAGCTACCAATAGCTACTAGGAATACCGCCGTCTCGCTTCATAAATGCTCGCATTGTGGAACGGGGAACGCGAGGATATGGAATTGCCCAGCATACTAAATTACCCCAGTTTATCTTACAGTATATACTAGGATGATGTCTTTACTCTATTGTACAACTCCACATTTTTAGCCAGGTGACGTGATTACCTCTGGAACTAATAGTCAAGTGAGGGCTGGGATCTGGGGTACCACTATTCCACTTTCTGCACATGCAGTTCATCCGACAGCTACGTACACTGGGTTGGCCGGTTGATTTCAGGGAGGGATGATTTTGTTTCACTGACTAGGTTGCTATCTGATTTCAGGGAGGGATGATAGGTTTCACTGACTAGGAAGGAGCTTGCTGTTTATACATGCATGCGTGTGTGCCAACATTCCTAGGAACTCGCATATACATATTATGCAGGAGCTGATCCAGCAGGGTGGATAGGGTGGCTAGCCATCCTGCAGCGTAGCATTGGAGATATCCACCATTATTAACCAGCCACCCCCCCCCCCCTGCACCAGTAGTCTATGAGTTTACTATGGGTAGTCACCCCATCAGCCACCTTCCATGCCAAATTTCTGGATCTTGCTTAGTTAGCATTTTAAAATTAGTAAGATGGTGATACTATACACAGGCTGAAAAGGGAATGTGGAAAAGAAATGGAAATTGCCGCTGGGACTCAAGCCCAGGTCACTGAGCTATGATCACCCACGGCCACCAATTCTTCCTTCCTGTTGAGTATTACTGCTATACTGCAGTCTAACACCTAACAGCCATCAGTGTGTGCCGTCAGAACACCTTTCGGTGTTGACTGGAACCTCCTCTGGAGAAGAGCCACACTGATGTTTATTGATCTCAAGGAGATTAAGTATAATATTATGATGTTGCTTTAGATGGTTCTATGTAGCCTGGTGAATAATTAGCAAGATGGTGATACTATACACCAGAAGGTGTTCTGACGGCACACACTGATGGCTATTGGGTGTGAGTAACACTCAACAGTACTATGGAATGCAGAGGGAACTGGTGGCCATGGGAAGTGGTTAGAGCACTGGTGGCTCAAGCCAGCGACTTGTGTTTGATTCCCGGCAGCTTCCCGGTTCTTTTCCACATTCCCTGTTTAGCCTGTGTAGTGATCACTATCTTACTGATTAATCACCAGGCTACATATAGAACCATCTCAAATATAATAATTATAGATATTAGTCACCTGTAATAGCCATTATAGCTGATCAATACAGCAATGGGGGTATAGATAAACTGCCATACAATGAACGTCAGCTTTTGATACTGAGCTCCAAACATACTAAAGAGCTGATAGAGAACTCCTTCTGTAGTCCTTTCAGCTAGCCACTTGTAGCTAGTTTCATACTGTCTTTCATTGACACGCTCCTTTCGCCAAATTTCCACCTGAATAATCATAAATGCCATACTTGTGCATATGCAATAATTAATTATTGATATACCACAGCAATGTAGACCACCTGCCAGAGCAAATATAGCACCAGAGGATTGAGCACAATGTGACGAAAGCCTACATGCTGACAACCATCAGGACCTGGCTGAGTTTGGCCAGCACAAATTAGGAAATTTTGTTCAGATGAACCATACCTATATTATTCATATGTAATAGAAAGTGTACAATGCATAATATAATCCAAAGTTTAAGCCAGCATTTTAGATAGTGCTTCCTACTAAAGCAAGTACAAAAGTAATTTGCATTCTTTGATTCAATAAGTAGCTACTAATGGAATGTGTGTTAATTATTAATATGCTGTGCCACTGACGTTAAGTAACTCTACCATCTTATCCCCCAGAGTGTTATTGATGAAGAAAAGTGTAGATAGAGGGATGTCATTTTATCGATTGAGTGTGGTACGAGCGAGTTCTTCCACATGATAATAGCAAGTAGAACAGGGCCTACGGCAGAACTATAACAGAGGGTGAATAATTCACCTCGGTAGGAGTCATCAATGATGAAGGAAGGGATCCAGATATAAATCAGAGTCAGAAAATTAGTGAAGTAGCAAAAATCAAAGAGGAAATAATGAAATTTGATCTTTTTGTAGGAGTACCAACGACCAGGAAGAAGAGCAATGGCTTGCTGTGTGAATAAAATACCTTTAAATGAGAGGAGCAGATAAGAGAGAGAAGATCAGGGACTTACTATTGTGTGCCAGATGTAGTAATAGCTTGGAGCATAACAAAGAATAAAGCATACTATTATGATATTCACGCTGAAAACCTATAATATTAGCATCATATAACAAGTAGTCAGTCTCCTCGATAATGTCTGATTTATGAGGGAAATCATTGTGAACCACCAGTTATACTGAGCTAGCTAGCTACCCTTTTACTATAGGAATATTAATAGGTCCTAGTATAATTAAGCCTCGAAGGTTGTCCGGCCAAATATGAGAATTTATGGATGAACAATAATTATTAGAGGATTGGTGAATAATAGCTGCCAACCACTCGACAAATTGTCTGCGCATGCGCAAAAGGCATATGCGAAGTTCAGAGGATTTATTGTCCCTGATAGTACAATGTCATGTAGTAACGGTAAAAAACAATGCTTATTTCGTAGCATACAGAGCTAGGAACCATATAGACAAATCATAATAATAATCACTTCGAGATCGTACAATAATATACTGGTATAGGGATCTCTTTCTGCGGGAAAGGGTGGGGCCTTGGGACGAGAATAATTATTTAATATAGTTATTCTACCTTTCAGCCGATGTTCTTCTTTGCCCATCTAAGCCCTTAACTTGATCAGTACTCATAAAATATCACCAGCACAACATCAGGACGTCATGCACAACTTTACTTAAAGGATAGGAAAATGCCATGGGTTATACATGGGATTGATTTAAGTCAAGGATCCCATGGGTTATACATGGGACTGAATTAAGTCATCTACTCCATGTGTTATACATGGGATTGTTTTAAGTCAACTTAGTTTGACTTAAATTGCCGATTTATTAGACGTATACCTTGACTATTATCAGGGAAGATTTTAAGTCAACTTTCATAAACTCTAAAAAGTGTATACAACGTCAAAATTTGAACTCTGACTTAAAAATTAATAATTAATGTTGCCAATAAGACGTCTTATGTAGACTTTGTCTGGCCACAACCTTATAATATATTATATACTATAGGTCCACTTGCAATTGATCATAATAATATAATTGCCACTGAAGTAGCTAGCTATATAATTAAATTTTTATGTGACACATGAAACTATAGCTAGTATCATTAAATTTTACACTGCAAATTCTGGGGATATTTTCAGCTATACATATTAAACAGCAGATTCTATTTATATAATAATTACGTATAATAGTTATTAAAATTAGTTTGTGGCAACGAGTAATTGCTATTAAAATGTGTAGTGGTAGCAGCCGGGTTTTGGCTATAATTTGTATGGTTAGCGGTGTTAATTCGGCCATAGATTATATAGATTCGGTAGGGTAGGTAGGAAGGGTTGGGTTTCGGCTATGGTATGGTTAGCAGGGTTAATTCCATAAGTGTGCAGGATTGGATCAATATACAAAGTATACTAAAATATATCACAAATATGTGTATAACTGTCTTACCTCAAGTATGCATATAATTGTCTAATCCAATTCTATGCCTAAATAATATATAATTGTATATAACTATTATATCAGTGTTGAAGGCAAGTATAAAGTGCATAATTAAATATGCAATAGTATACCCTATACAGTCTAACTGTATAATGTATAATGTGTATAATGAGTATTCTATTAATTTCAACATCCGAGTCGCCTGTCAGATAAAGTTTAATTGTCCGAGTCGCGTGTCAGACGTAGTTAAGTTTAGACGTCCATGTCATTTGTCAGACGTAGTTAAGTTTAGACGTCCGTGTCGTGTGTCAGACGTAATTAAGTTTAGAGGTCCGTGCCATGTGTCAGACGTAATTAAGTTTAGACGTCCGTATCCAACGTAATTAATAACACCTCCAAGAGGGGCGAGATATGACTTCATGCAAATCAGACATTATACAAATATACTGTATAATTATACATAATGTATACATGTAATCTAAAGATGTATAATTATGCAAATTATGCATTTTATACACCTCCAAGAGGGTGAGATATGACTTTATGCAAATCAGACATTATACAAATATACTGTATGATTATACATAGTGTATAAATGTAATCTAAAGATGTATAATTATGCAAATTATGCATTTTATACACCTTCGAGAGTATGACTTTATGCAAATTAGACATTATACAAATATACTGTATAATTATATATAATGTATAAATGTAATCTAAAGACGTATAGTTATGCAAATTATGCACTTCATACACCAAGGGAATCACAAAGACTTAATATAGACTACAGTTATACAGTATAGTGTATTATAGTAATAAGAGAAGCACAGTACTCAAACTTAGTAGACAAATAATGCTGGTCATATACGAATTTAAGCTTTATTATACAGTATATTGTACATATAATATGTATAATTAAGTAATAAACCTTAATAGTCTAAAAATGTAAGAGTATAACTAGTATAAAGATCCATTACTGCACAGCTCTCGTTAATTCAGCAGGGTAGCTAGGTAGGGTTGGGTTTCGGCTATCGTATGGTTAGCAGGGTTAGTATCATTGCTGTTTGGTGCACGTGTATATTATAATGGTGACAAAATGGGTTAGATCTACAGCAGCGGCAGCAGTGGTGGTGTGTTTGGGTTCGGGAGCCGTACCTTGAGATGAGTGGGTGGAGCTAATCAGCATGCCATATACACTGTAATTGTCTGCACGCTCGTCTGCTGTGCAAGGCTTATAAATGCTTGGCATTAACTCACAAAGGTGACGTTATCTTTGCCATTGGGAGCATTTTAAGTCAAAGTTCAAATTAAGACGTTTTGTACTGTTTTTAGTGTTTTTGAAGGTTGACTTAAAATCTTCCCTGGTAATAGTTAAGGTACACGTATTATATCGGCAAAACTAAGTTGACTTAAAACAATCCCATGTATAACGCATGGAATGGATGACTTAATTCAGTCCCATGTATAACCCATGGGATCCTTGACTTAAATCAATCCCATGTATAACCCATGGCATTTCCTCTAATTTTAAGTATTCTAATGTACGACTGCGCCAAAGAGATATTTCAGAATAGTGTGATTCTGAATTATTAAACCTTTTATGGTAATGCAATAACAATAATAATTAGTTTTCTGATTTGGTCCTTCCTTTCAATACTTTCTCAAAGTAGTAACGCTGGCTAAAGACATCGATATAAAATGATGCTCCATTGTAACAAGCAGCAGCCATCACCACAAATGCAAGAATGATGCCAAATATGCGGCTGTAGGAAAATTAATATTTGGCTGACAGTAAACAAAGAGAAGTAACACACCTGTGATAGCAGCTGTACCCAATCAAAATTGCAGCAGTGGTATAGATGAATTGCCATATTATATACATCAATTTTCGATACTTGGGTCCGAAAATACCAAACAGCTGATACAAAAATCCTTGTTTAGCCTTCTCCACAATCCACTTGTAGCTAGTTTCATATTGTCTCTCTTCAACCCTTTTCTTACGCCATACTTCAACCTGTATCGTTGATTAAGGATTACTAGATACTGATTATGGAGTAAGTGTGGCCTTGTCACCAATCATCGTTTAACGCAGAGTGGGGATGAGGCTAGAGTATGACATTGTGGTAGTGTAGTCTTGGCATCGCCCAGATGTACTTACGGCAGCACCAGATGCATTGCATCAAGGAATACTGTGGGAAGTAGATCCAGGCAATAGCAAGGCTATTTATAATAATATTATGGCACAATTTTAGACTAGCTTGCATTTAAGTTTGGCTGATCCATGATAACTAGTCATCACTTCGTGTTCAACATACAATATCATGTATTTAAAACCATGAGGTAGAGGGATGAATAATCACAATCGAGTATATATAAGGCCTCACTAAAGTTTAAGGTATTTACTGATGCAGTATCAGACAACAAACTCTCACACTTTGTTTTCTTCCTCTGGTGTGAATGCTTTCCACACACATGTATGGTAGCTCTCATGCTCACCTGGAATTGACTTACCACTACAAAATAGAGAAATTGCCAAAGTACATACAACAGCATAGGGTTGAGTACAATGTGGCGGAAATCCACATGCTGGCAGCCATCAGGTCCTGGCTGAGTTTGGTCAGCGCAGATTGGAAAGTTCTGTTCTGGCGATCCGTACCTACAATGCATTGCATACATGTATGTCACATACTTGAAACGTTTCATGTACCGTATAGCCGGAAAATTTGGTGGTTTGGCAGTCTATTATTACAACTGCCAAATTAAAATCTGCCAATACATCCTACTCGCACATATACGTATGGTGATCCTGTACCGAACCGCCAAATTTAAATCCACCAATATTCTTGCAATAGCGATTTTGGGCTCAACCGCCAAATTTAATTCCCGCCAATTTTCCAGCTATACAGTATGCACAAACCATCTTATTCCCCAAAGAGTCAGAGATGGAGAGATATGTATGAAAAGTGATGTCATCTTGTCAATTGAGTGTGGCACTAGTGAGTTCCTCCATAAGACGATGGCACTGACAAGAGGACCCATGGCAAAGCTGAAGCAGGTGGTGAATAATTCACCTCGATAGGAGTCATCAATGATGAAGGAAGGAATCCAAATGTAGACAAGAGTTAGAATATTTGTGAAGTAGCAGAAATCAAAGAGGAAGTAGTGAAATTTTGTCTTTTTGTAAGCGTACCAGCGGTAAGAGAGGAGAATGATGGCCTTCTGTACATGTATGCATAGGAATGATTCCTTCCTTCCTTTATGCACCATTGTTGCTACATGTACACATTCATGTATATGACCTGTTAGACATGCATTATCTACTTTAAGAGCTAAAACAGTCACTAAGGGAGACAGAGAGAGAAAAAGAAGAAAGGAACACGTGAAGAGACTCACTTACTAATGAATGCCAAATATAGAAATAATTTGGTAGATAGCCAGCAACGAAGCAAGTCACAAAAATGTTGAGGCTGAATACCTACAAGTATACAGTAGCAATCAACTACAATAATTGTTTTATTTATGTATGCTTAAAGATTTTGGTACAATAAAATAATACAAAAAATTAAATAATACTACACTAGTGTCACAGGCAAGTGCCCTCTCCCAGGTAAACACCCACGTACCACATTCTAGGGGACTGCTGTAGTAGCTTCTGGTATACCAGGGTTGCATACAGAGCGGGGGAGGGGGGCACACTGGGATCCCCCCCCCCCCCCCCCCCCCCCCCAGAATTCCATAATACCGGAATTATAATATTATGCATACAGTACAAATAATATTATGATTCCATACGCAAGAAGACATCGTTTGTTATCACAGCATTATTGTGTTTATTTACTAGTATACGCATGGCAGCAGCGCATATACACACGTACAATGTAAGCCATCCGTGAGATCCCCCCTTCCCCAGAAAAAATCCTGTTGTATACTGGGTACTGCATACCCTGTGAGGGGGAGTAGTCATGGATTGTATTGATAGCTGCATTTATAGTAGTAGTATATTATTATTATTATAACAGATAATTTTACGAACAGCAAGGGGAGGAAATCTTGAGAATCAGTGCTGCATAAGGTAGCGGTCTGGTTCTCAACTAGTCTGGTGGGCCAGCCCCTTCACAAGAGGGAGGACCTTAGTTCTCAACACTAGGGAAGAGGGTGCATGTATAAGCACCACATGTTACTGAACACATTAGTCCACCTCTATGCAAGTACAGGGTCTGATATAGTTCTGCAAGCCACACCCTTCAATTTCTGCGAGAAAGAGGAGATCGAAGGGTGTGGCTTGCGAGACCAGGCCTGTGACCAAATAACTCACAGTGAATGTCAACTTGTCTTTTGTAGTGTCACTGAGTTTCAAAATGGTGGTAATGTCCCTAAAGTCTTCATCATGGAACTCCACGAGGTCCACATCAAGGTAGGCACCGTCTTCTTCCACTCCATCTTTGTATGCATGGATGTGCAGGCACAGCAACTGGTATAATACAGCCTGATTTTTTTTAAAGATAATAGCATGCTTTCCCGGCTTTCACAAAGTATCAAATTGATATTTCGTGAAAGCCCATAAATGTTTTGGGGCACCTTAGAGAGGAAGGGACTGCTCATGTGGTTTAATAATAAATCGATCAGTTATAGCCTATTAAAAAAAACTTATCTTTGCCCCGTGCTCATTCACAGGAGAAACGGGTCAATCATAACCTGTTTGCTCTTTGTCTCGTACTTCACCAGCTGCCATTTTAGCCCCCCAGCCACTGACAAGCAACGCCCACTATACGAACGCAATATTGCTATTGCAACCCTAAATTAGATCACGACTTCAGCTCGCCCATTTACGGCAATCTTTTGCATTGTACATGTATAAAAATTATGTACTACCGGTGTATGTATGTACGAATGGCTGGGGGCGCTAGCACTATGGCTGACGCGGCACTAACGTGATGGTGCTCGGCCTAGGGGCAAGGTGCCACGTAACAAGAATCTGAAAGGTGCTTATGAGATAATTCTTCGATCATGGCGGAGAGCCCAGGACCTCCTAGTCCCTCTCGTGAGGTGAGGCAATAATATTTTAGTTGCGTGTATTTAATAAAGGGTATACTAAATCATTCGAGACAACGGATTTGTTCAGTTCTTGTTATTGCATCTATCCACGATAACTGAAGGTTTGCAAAAAACTTATAATTTGCAAATGTCTGTCTGCATATCAAATGAGTACACACATCATGGCTTACATGTTCACTTGATAATGGTAGTGTGTTTTTGACTAAGAATGGGATTGACCTTTATTTGATATACAGACCCAGAAGTGGTTTGTTTGTGCACCTTGTACTTTTAAGTGTTTCTATAGCTAAGTGGGAAACTTGCCACAAACTTAGAGCTGGTGTTGGCTGTGGTTAGTGGAGGAGTATTATTCCAATTAAAGCACACTATGTTTATCTTGGTAATCAGTATGCTGTACTGAATGAAGAGGAATGCATTTTTGAATAAGGGTAGGTTGCACCAGATCGATTTCATGTTTTGCATACAGCCAGTAGACCACTGATAGTATAATATTATATACTAACAATAGGTGCTGGCCGGGATATGCTATGCAATAGGCACATACACTACCACCCTCAGACTGTAGTCAAGGTTCATATTTTTTCTTGCTTAACCCCGTGATTGCACAGAAATCTGCCCTTGACTATATCCAGTAATATACTGTCCCAAGTAGCCTTCTAGTGTCCCCTTGTATTTAACTGTATCAAGGGTCTTAATGCACACAAACCACACCCCTTAAATATTCTAGACCTCGATTCAGCACCCTATTAGTAGTGGCAAAACAATCATGAGAAGCTAATTAAGTGATCACATACTGCTGTTGTATTTTTATAGAAGATGTAGCTATAATTTAAATATGCTATAGATTGTGCCTTGACCAACCCAGTTCTACATGTATTTTCCCAAAAACTAGTCTAGGAAGCAGGTAGTTGATATGATCTTGCACAGGTTTACCAAATCATCCTATAATTATAGTATACAAATCTGGTGTACACATACATGTAAGTATTAGCTAGGATGCTCTAAAGTACATACATAATATATTGTGTGCACTATTTTTTCTAGTGGGTGATCAGGTGTGTGACGGCTATCGTGATAGATAAATATCGTCACTAAGGAGCTGGATAGTGATTTACTATCCTACAAGTGTAGGCTGTCACCTCTAGTATTGTGAATTGGATGCCTCGATTACTGAAATGTTTATGCCATACAAACTGAAGTGCTATTACTGGAATCGTGAAGCTGTATGCATTGTTGATAAGAGTACTACTAGATGAAAAGTTGCTGCTAAATTATGTACATGTAGGTGGCACAGAATCGTGATTGTTTGAGCTGCTCAATTAAGAGTATGTACTTAAATCAGAACGAGATTGAGATAATTATTCATAAGCTGTTGAAAGACTTGGTGTACCACTAAGTGCTTGTCCACATTCTTTTGTACCCATTTACTTGACGTTAGCAAGGAAACAGTCTGTAAGATATGTTGCCAAGATCGTGTTGTTCCAGTCACATAATGTTTTGTTGGTATGCTGACTGGGTGAGATACTTTCTTCTATTCGCAAGGCATAAGAGTATTGCACTATTTGCTTTAGCTGGATCAAGTATAATTTTATTAGCCTGAGGTGTATAGTCACAGGGAGAGGTTGCATGCTATCAATTCAGCATCATGCTCCCTGCTTAAATAGTCCCTCAAATCACTTTAGTCAGGTACATTTTACATATTAATTTTACGATTGTTGAAGAAGTGAAGTGTGTAAATACCAATTCATTAGGTGCATACTTAGTTGTGTCTGCTCTACTCCATCTGAAGTAGCAGCAGTTTGTGCTGTGGGTTCTTAGTTAATGCACACAATTTGGTACAAAAGTCATGTTCTGATCAAGAAACGAGTATTGCCACCATGTACCACCCAATGCTGTGTATACTTGTTTGTTTTTGCTTGGCATGTGTATATCAGCTGTGAATGGGCTGTACTATTATGTGTCTCCTGTACATACATGTACGTGTATATGACCTCAAGGTTCCATTTGGGAAGCACCTTCCCCTTTCCCTGCGCCCACAATTTCGTTCCCATACATTTCTATTAGCACCCTTGGTACATGTACAAATGTATGTTACATGTACATGTAGATGATGTTCTTGTATTACTGTATACTCTGGTTAATAATCACATGCACTTACATGTATAATGGTAAACAGAACGGTAGTATGTACTTAATAAAGTATATGATCACGCCCACAAATGTTTGGGCACGTGATGCGAGGTGCGCTAGCTTGATCAATACGTGATTGATCGATCGAGCGCATTAGTGTATGCGGTCAGGGTTTGTAGAACATCACACCTATTAAGCGCATTCGCTTAATAGTAAACCATAGCTAATGGCGAGAAGAGAGCATAAATGTGTGGTTAATAGCGGGGTGCGCTTAATAACCAGAGTTTACGGTATAATAATGCTCACTGCACATGTATGTAATGTGTTATCAATGTTGAGCACTTCCGGTTTGCTGTATGATGTAGGTATGAGGCACTGTAATGGTTTCCCTGGTTTGTGTGTTAGGATGACATTGAACCTTGTGGGTGTTTCTGTATGATTGTGCTGGGATGCTTGATGTGTGTGTACAAGACCTGTGTAATAGTCAAGGCCAGTGTGAGTCAGGTGGGTTCCTTAAGAGGCAGTTGCCAGTCTGTGACAACACTGAAACTATTTGGCAGAGCATGTTGCTGCTTCTAGCATCAGCAGTCTCCACGAAAGAATAAGTGTGTCACCATACCGTAGCAGGTGGTTCTGGCAACACAGCAACTCCTTTTATGTGTCTAGTAATTTGCTTTAGCTCTGTGTTTGTAGTGGAAAGGGGAGGGAGAACGTACTTGTATAATATATTATGTGTATATAATCATTAAATTCCTGTAGTGGTACACTGTTGTGATATTATATTATTCATATTGGCATTGAGATCAGTATCAGTGCATGTACATGTACATAGCTATCCCATCTCCCTCCATCCCCCCCCCCCACCCCATCCACGTCCCCCTCCCTAAATAATAATCTTGCCATCTGCCCACAACAACAGTCTTCTCTGTACAGCTGTTGTGACATTAGATACAAGGGTATTAAGTGGTTTTGGCGCCAGACCAAACGTGGTTCCTATTATCAGTGTTGAGATGATCCCGCTTCCTGCTTTAGCCAACAGCTGTCTGTGCTAATGCTTAAAGTGGCGAATGGTAGGGTAGCTGAGGGAAATTGTGTGAGCTAACCGATGTTGCTGTGCATATGACGTAGGTATAAATGTGGACATGAGTAAATGGGACTTGGGGTCGTAGAATGGATTGTAGTGCTGGCATTGGATGCCTACCCAATCGAAAATATTTTGGTAATTATTCATGAAAAGTCATGGAATATCTTGAGCAGATACAGGGGTTCCCGAAGCTATGAAAATATCGTAGCCAAATGGCTCCTAGATCATTTATTTTATAGCCAAATTTCGTACACAATAGCCACAGTATCATAAATGAGAGAGAGAGATACATACGTACTATGTATAATTCGGGGCGAGCCTGAGCGAGCCCCGAATACACGAGAGACAGGAAGCGGTTTTATATGTTTATATAACATATTATATATATGTTTGTGGGGTGATCATTTCAGTGAGGAGAGAGTTAAATTTTGAACGCATAAGGTAATGGTTGTCACGCGCTATACGCGATCTGAATGGCAACTCGTGCACTGAGATGACCTGTACATCTAGCGTAGGTAAAGGCATGAATCTGGAAAGGTGAGTACTGTCAAGGCACAGTCTGTCAGATCCATAATAACATCACTGGTAGATCTACTTTCTGAGCATGAAGTTGACTGCATAGAGGCCCTTGTCCTCATGATGGTCATGGCATGTTGACTGGACTCTCTCAATACACTACTATTTAAATAATATCATTGAACTACTAGAAGTCTGTGATACTTTCACTGTCGAGGTAGCTTCTCAGACCAGGCTTATGCTATTATAGCCAACTACTCATGCACTGACTGACATAAGCTTACTGTTAGTCAGTACCAGCCCCATTCATTTGTGCTTTCAAAGAAATCATGACTTTCACGAAGGCTCGCGACCATTACCTACTGCTAGTACTAGCTACACTCCTACACTGTACCACTTTCGCCAATTTGGCGATCAACGCGACTAGACAATCGCCAGAAGCCATTGGACATCACCAATAGCAATTTTGGCAACTGTCTGGGGAACCACTGAGATGCCTATAGTAGCTGCCATCAATCAGATGCAACTGGTCATTTATAGGAGTGCGTATGTGCTATCTGTATAGCACACTCTATATAGCATACCACGTGTGTTTTGTATAGCCACATTGAGGTGTTAGCCCATATGGACCAGGAGACAGCATGTGTTCAAAGTGCTCTATCTCACTGAACAAGGTGAATAACAGTTTATAGTGTATTTGCTGGATATTTGTACAAGTTGTTCTACACGTCTGGTTATAATTAAGGGCTTGTGAGAGCCCCTATAGTTTCACTTGAATTTCCTCATCGATTACTTCCATAGATTTTGTCATAATTACCTACTATCAGCATAATATCATATGCATTCAGGTATATGTACATTGTATATATTACGCAAGTATAAAATCTAATTGTACAATTATGTATTTGCACTTGCTTGTACTAATTAAAGGTACCGGGTAACACATTTTCAGGACCTAGGTTCAAATACTTTATCAAATCCCTGTTCCACTGCCCCCAACTTTATTCTGGGCTAAACGAAGCTCTGCATGTTTGTGTAGTAATGTATTATAAACCAGAAGCCAGTTGCGACAGGTGGGTGACATTGAATAGCCAGCGGATGGAAGTGCCCACATACAATACACCTATCTAGTATACGTACTCCACATACATGCCTGCTCTGTGTACTTGTACATGTGTACAAGAGTGCTAGTTACATGTATTGGTGTCTGCTTTGCTAATTAGCTGTGACACAGTGAATTTAATATTTTGTACATGACATTGTACAATATTAGGTCCGTGAGATCCGTGAGGTCATCAGATCAACCAAAAAGCAGCTTGATGAAATCCAGTCTCAATTTTCCACAGTTAACCGACCTTCACTTGTCGTTGAGGTATGACTAATTAACAACATGGACATTGTACATGTATATTATTGAGGTCTAAAAACTGACAGCTTATTGCATGATAGTGATGTACAATGTAGCTACATGTATGCACATAATAGTAGCTTCAGATATACCATAGGACGGGTTTTAATTGCGTAGTTTAATATTTGCGTTGTAGTCAAGTCAGGTCAAATTGCGAATCCAATAATTGTGATAGACGACCCCGTACCGTACTGTAGTATACGTGCACGTTTATGTTTGCGAATCAATTAATTGCGAAATGTACAAAAACTCGCAATTCGCAATTAATAGATACTTGCAATTAAAACCCGACCTACGGTACCTTGGTGTGGATATACATTGTGTAGGAGGAGAATGAACTTCATGAGCGTTTGGCTGAGCTGCAGAGGAAGGAGAGATTACTCATGTCAAGAGGGAAGGATCAAATAAAGCCACCCGAGCAAGGTGCACATGCATAACTGATAACATCTAGCCACTATTTCCTGTTCCCGAGTCCATTAGACTGTAAGCCAATGGAGCACAAGGATAAGCCAGAACATGATATAATTAATAATATTATTCGCAAAATTCGGATGTTGTCTCCATTAGCTCGGTATGGTATTGTGGACTTATTGGGAAATCGCTAAAGCACAGTATATAGAGTGGTGCAGCACTGATATTAAAGCAATTTTGTATTTGATGTGATTTTTCAAACCACTAATTCCCTTTGATGTTCAGCCACAGCACCGCTCTTCAATTTTGCTCTAGTGACTTGCCTGACATAATAGGGATAGGCAAAAGGTCCTAAGGGCCTCATGTTTATAAATTGCACAGGATCTCCCCCTGCGGTTCAAAATCGTAATGCCTATAAAGTCAGGATTACATACATATCCATATACATGTACATGTACATGTACATTGTAGGTCCCCTGATTTCCACAGCACATGTAGTAGAATGATTTTGAATACTTCCTGTGTGTACTGCATTCTACACAAATGTTGTATGATGCCTATGACGCAAACTAGCTTTAGCTGATTACACCAGGCAGGCAGAGGAATCACTAGCTATACTGTAGTATACACATATACATACGTATGTCCACAGATTCGTAACTCGTGCAGTAGTGAATATTCCAATGCTAGTTAGTAGGGAAAAAGCCATTGGCCAAGATTCTTGACTGGTTGCTTTGATGAAAATAATATGAAAAGTGTCTGCACACAAGTGTGCATAATGTACATGTATATAATATTATGATGAATAATTGTTTACATGTACACTGTATATTATAGCATATATAGGCACAATTAAAGTGTATGTTCAATCTCCACTGTGTTTTACTCATCTTCATGTGGCTAGGCTGCTTGAATTACAGCTAGTTTTTGACAATACTGTCTATCAATGTCTATTGATGGCTGTAGATTTTGATTCTTCGGACCATGAACAGCTGACCAACAGTTCACCTGAATGCGTTGGCTCTCCAACACAGGCTCTCTCCCCAACTGTCGTGTGAGTACATACTACATGTACATGTGTGCATGTGCATCCAGTGTTCAGTGTAGTTACTGAGAGAGAGAGAGAGAGGGAGAGGGAGAGAGAGAGATGAATGGTGAGTGATTGATCATCGATCAATTCATGCACAGTACCCCAGGTGGCTCCTACAATCGCAATTCTGTCCACATTCCCCTGGGGCCAAGCTCTCAGCACAATCCACAGCACACCCCGCTCCAGTCCAGTCTTTCCTACATCCCTCCCTCCTCCTCCCCATCGACCCAAGCTTCTCCTTACTACCAGCAACAGTCCCATCTCCCAACACTACCAGAGACCATCAGAGTCTTCTTACCTGAGGGACAAAGAACCACTGTGAGTACTCTGTGTACATGACTATAAGCGTAGTAGCATAGGCTGTACATGTACATACATTATATTCAATCATCCATCAGTAGAGTGTGAGTGGACAGCAGTCACTACAAGTATATAGCAGAGATTCTCTAGGTACTGTGGGGTTGTTAGAGATACATGAACCCATGCACCTCCTCATACATTGATTGTGATATAATAATTATAGTTAGTTATGTGACATTCTCTCCTGTTTCGATTGCACATTCTCAAGCTCTCAATATGATTTAGAGTGATTAAATCAAACTGATCTACAGTTTACATGTACATTTGTTATAAGTTACTAAGCAACCAAGTACAGTAGAGTAGTGTTCAAGAGTTTTATAGAACTGGTTGTTGAGCAGTCACCCAGAGTACATGCCATACACTCTAGCCACAATCCAATTAGGTGTGCAGGATTACATAATCCTACATTACCAACAGTGCTCGATACAACAAAATAGTTATCTGTTCAGTGAGTGAGCAATATGAGCCCTTGCAGGGCTCATATTGCTCACTCACTGACAGATATCTATTATGTACATATGTGTATGCTAGCATAGCAGGCAGTGGTATTATTACATAATGGGTAAAATGATTTATTCTGTCATTTGTTATCATTGTCCGCACAAAATTGCTACTACTACTACGTGTACATGTACCATACGTTGTACGTGTACATACATGTATCCTGCTTTACTTGCAAGCATGATATACTTTAAATTCTATTATTTTGTATATCCACTGTTCATGTATGTACATGTAGGTCCATGTCAAGCCTAACCAGACCATTAAACAAGCTCTGAAGAAGGCCATGCATACTAGAGATTTCTCCACTGCACAGTGTGTAGTCTATGCCCTGCGTCCTGACAAGGCAAAGGTGCCCGTAGACTGGAACACTCTAAGTTCGTATCTTGCTGGAAGTGAGGTAAGTCAAATCACCCAGCGAGAAAGAAAAAGAAATTTAGAGAAACATAATTTTTGCCACCCTTGTGTTCAATAATGTAAACAACCCTTTCGGTGAATATTGATAGACTTTTAGGTATAAAACAGCCCATAGAACGCGATGGTCAAGGTTAGAAGTTCTGAGACTATTCTGTTCTCAAGATATTTTCGTTTCTGTACTTATAGAGTCAACTGACTCTATGGTACATCAGCTTTGTACATGTACATGTACATAAATTATTACTAATAATCAACTTTTGTACATGTACATATAGGTGCATGTGGAGTACAGACAGACTCTAAAGCAGACTGCATTTCCCACCAATCATCATAACTTTGTGAGTTGTCTTCAGTTTGTACAATAGTCTGTACCGTATAGCAGGAAACTTTTGAGGGAGAAAACTTCCGCAATCAGTAGGAAGGGGAACATTTCGCAGAGGAAACTTTCACGAAATGTGAAACTGATTGCATACATGTAGATGGGTGTGGTATGCCTAAAATTTTATGGAGAAAACTTTCGCTGGTGGCTGTAAATCTCCCTCAATAATTTCCTGCTATTCAGTATGTCTTATCATTGCCACTTCTGACATCTATGTACATTGCACCAAAGGGCTTGTTGTCTATGAAGAGTATATCTTCAGCTGGGAGTTTCCTTAGGGGATTGGCACACCTTTTAACCACTATCCTAGTAACACTATGAAGCCAACACTTGCATGTGCATGTGGCAGCTGCCTTGAAGCATAATTTATTATGTTCCTTCATCATTGCACCTACACAGACAGACCTTGGTGTGTGAGAGTACATTGGGTGATTGTATACTTAATATGTATGAGATAATTATAATACATGTACAATGTATATGTACTACAGGTGCGGCGAACATTCATTACCTGGCAGTACTGTGATGTTTGTAAGAAGCACATCTTCCATGGCTTCAAGTGAGCTAGAGCGTCTGCACAGCTTGTATAATTTAATGTATACTGTATAGTGGGAAACTTTGGTAAAACTGCTCTCAGTTGGTACTGTCGAAAATTAAAGTAATTGCTTAGTGCTAAGTCATATAGGTGCACATGCAGTTGCATAAATTGGATTTGGTAATGTTTACCCAATTAGTCAAATGGCCAGATTAAAAACCTCACCAAAGTTTATTATGGTAACTATTGTTCATATGTACATGACAATGTATAACTGAATGATCAGGGGCTATGGCTACAATAGATAATGTATGTGATCATCTCATTACTCTAAAATTTTTGGAGCAATGATTAATACTGTATAGAACGCATGATCCAATTTAATGCAGTAATGATTGTACAATGATTGTGAAAACTGTTGTGATTAGGTGTGAGACGTGTGGGTATCGCTACCATCAGCGTTGTAGTCCAGGTGTGCCCATTAGGTGCTCCTATGTCGATGAGGACATCTTCTATGCCACGTGAGTACACTTGTGTTGACTTCCAATGATGGGGACTTTGTAATACTGTAGAAACTGGTTGTTAAGCGCATGCGCTTATAATAATTGACGACAAGTAACTAGGTGCTTAATAAATAGTATGCGCTTAACAGCGAGTGTGCGCTTAATAGAAAGGGCGTAGGCATTTAAGGCAGGGCCATCTACCGCGTGGTGTTAAAAGTCGTTGATGCGTCTTGATCGCAATGGAAGAGTATGTTATGGAGAGTGTCATTCGAGGACATCACATCTACAAAAGCGTTTGTCATCCAGTGGTGGGAGAGCAACTTACTCTTGAGAGAGAAAACAGCAACAGTCATGACAGACACGCTGTCAGTGTGATGAAAGACACCTCAATAATCACACGTACTGATGTCCACATAATACATACGTTTGTTAGACACATGCGCTTAATAAATGTGGGGGAAACCCTCTTAAAACTATGCGCTAAATAAAAAGTATGCGCTTAACAACGAACAGCACTTAACAACCCAGTTTCTACGGTATTTTGAATACATGTGTACACGTACATGTACATGTTCATAATGGTTCAGCTGATATGGTTGGAGGCCTTCATATCTGTGTTGATAGCAGCTGAGCTGTACATGTAGTAGAGTACCACCACAGACCCTGCCGTTCATGCAATGATGTACATGTATCTATACACATCTGTTCACACACAATATACATGTACATGTATGCATACACACTCGACCACAGCATCCTTTCTGGTCAGAATACGCCCACTGCTGTCCTCCATCCCTCTTCCTCTACCTCTGCCCTGCCTCGCAGCAATAATATTACTCCTTATTCCCTGATTCTCTCTGATAAGATCCAGCCGCTTCGCTCCGACAGTCCTCCAGACCAGCAGCAGGCACCCGCACCAGCAGGACCTGCCACTACTCTGCAACAACATAGGTAAAATGTTCAAGTGATGTCAGTGCGAACCTTAGCTAGCTCTTGGATATTAGTACCTGGCAACAGTGGATAGTTACCAGTACACTATGGGTGGATATGGTGGCCTGCAGTTAGCTAAGTAGGTTGATTCATGAGAAAGTATTGTCTGAGTCATTGTAACAGAGGCAGTAGACTCTGTTTTTGGCTTCTTGCCTTCACTGCTCATGAGAGAGATGGCAATGAGTTCTTGGCCAGCTGATTGATTTAGGCTGCAGACTTGATAGTATGTTGTACAGGCAATGCTGTCTGAGTCTCTTTTACCTTATTATAAACCCTTCATGTGTGCAGGGTCTGTCCTTTCACAGCCCTGTTGGCGATATATGCATGCTGGATGGGTTCAGGTGGTACATACATGTGTATAACGTGCATATGGCATTTTAACTTGCATAGTGTACATTGTTACAGTACCTTTGGTAATCACTATGATAATTCATTATACTCAGGAAAGTGTCTCGTGAGCGTTCCATCTCTACTCCTTCGATCATCAACTCGCTGACCAATGCCAGGGACAGGACATACAGTGAAGAATCGCGCTTCTCAAGGAGCCAGTCTCCTCATACTCGCACTACTGGAGCAACCACACCTACGGCATCAATACTGGATGTTCCACCGTGAGCAAATATCATTGAAAATAATTTGATCTGGAATTTTTGTTGCTATTGCTTTTTATGGCAGATGATCTTGTCATGTACATTTGTTTGTATAGGCTAATGTTTGATTCATGTCATTTCATGGCTTATGCTAACAATAGCAAAAATTGACGATGAATGTTTCCTGATCCATGGTATACCAATTTTTGCTGTTTGCTGGTGCAAGCCATGAAAATAATAATAACTCATTGGTGTACACACATATAATATATGGAGTCCAAAACAATAAAATATAGCAAATTTTCCGAAGCAAGCACAATAAGCAATCTATAGTAAAGCTCGTACATACTACATCTGTGCGTACCTGTTATGAGGTTATTGCCAATGCAAAGGCAGGCTATTGCGACATACAGACAGTTGCAGCTGCTTGTTGACCAGCTAAGCAGTCATTGTTACTTATGCATTATACACAAGCTATTATATCTTTATTCTTGTTTTAGAAACACATGATTGTATCAATAGTGGTCCAGTCATGATAGCAACTATGGATGTGACCATGATGGTTGCTCACTAATGACAAATGTTTACCCTCTCTCTCACTCTCTCCTCTCTCTCAAATGTACATGTACATTTACACACTACATGCAGTTCAACATCTGTGTTGAGTCCCAATTCTGCTTACTCTGATGGAGTTGGTGGAGAGGGTCGACCACACAGGCTGAGCATGTCACGCCATACGTCTAACTCCTACTCCTCCCTAGAGCAGTATGCTGTGTCTACATCCTCCATTGATAGTGGGAATGTCTCTATGTCCAGTTCAGGGAGCCGCAGTAGACGACACAAAAGAGGGGTACTTGTTGCACACTTATTATAATGATTATAATTATTATAATATGTACATGTAGCTAGAAACCACTCTTGATATCATCGTCGATTCGACGAAATTTTATCCATAATTTTTTTTATTAATGATTACATAGAAGATGTGGTGATCTTTACCACCAAGTGAACCACCCTGCTTGTAATATTTTGTACAATGTATTGTTATGTTCATTTATGTTGTCCTATGTCCCACAGGGCAGTAGTAGTAGTCTGGACTATTATCAAGCCCAGGCAGTGAGTGTGGATGACAAGGGAGAGAGGCGTGGCTCTGTTGAGGGTCGCCATCAGAGACTGGAGAGAAAGAACTCTGGCAACGACAGACAGGGTCACTATGACAAGGCCAAGAGATCATCACTGGAAAGGTGAGCTAAGAGTACTAAAACTTCAAGCTTGGTACAAGAAGGAAGTGTACAATCCTCGGATCACCTTGCTGCTGCTTGGTTGTTAACACTCTGCATGATAGTGTACCAACCATGCTTAATCTAGCATCATGCAAGCTACATGTAGTACATATATGCGTGCATTAAATACCATGAATAACATGTTTTTGAGATGGCATGGGCAATGCAAAAATTATGTGCATTATTAATACAAATATGATATGGGGTTGTTTTTCTGAAATATTTAGATATGAAACTTGATCAGAATATTAAATTATTTATCATGTGAAATATTTGCAAATTTCAGTAAACAAGATAATACAGTTCAAAGTGATTAATTCTCAACCACATGAGAAAAAAAGGGATCAGTTATAGTGACTATAAGATAGTAAGGGCTATGTCAGTAGCCTTGTCCCCAGGCCACTCCTACGTTTTCAATACATTGAAAATGTGGGAGTGGCCTGGGGACGAGGCTACTACGTCAGTGCTTGGTAACTACATGTAATGCCATTTTCGTGCCTGTTCCAAGCATCGATTGTTGGGCTGAAATTTTCTCCTCAAGCAAACTTGTATGTAAAACCACTACCATACTAGTAGTGCACACAGCAGACAAATACCTATTTATAGTTCTTGATTATTAGTAGTAATGTATTATCCATATAGACGTAGCTCTTCTGGGGATCGTCTGTCCATCACCCCAGAGAACCTCAGTCCCAGTCCAGGGAGCAGCCCTGGTCTCCAGGTGATGCAGAAGGGCTCTCCTTATTCTGGCTCAAGCCTAGAGGTGGCTACCAATACAAGTGACTATAGCAGTGATAATCGAACTAGTAGCAGTGGTCCAACCTCCTACAACAGCAGCACTCTTCCTCTGAGGAGACCTAGGACTAAGATCTCTTCTGAGGAGAAAAGCAAAAAGGTAATAAATTTCCTTTCGATGTAGACTCACTGGCTTGCATGTCGAAGTACGTACATTGTATATACAATGCTCCATACACATTGCATGCTCTACTACTTATTCCCAAGTCTGTAAGATACATGTAGCTACATGTACGTTGTAGCAGTTCATATCCTCCTAGTCTAGATCTGGTGCGGAGAGAATCGGTGGGTTTTTTTGGCTGACATCACCGGGCCCTACAACTATGCACACGGAGTATGTGCTCTTTGAGCTCCAGTTTTAGTAGCAAAACTAGGGCTCTGTAGAGCACATACCCAGCATGCTCATTGCGCAATCAGTAGCTACATGTACAGAGATGACAATACGGTAACCGCTATTCTAGATATTTCAGCCAGCATGTAAAGAGCACAATATATAAAATATTATTTCAGTGACATTTATATATACTAGGCCAGTTAGTTGTGCACATGAGCAGGAATACATGGCCTGCATGCATTATATGCATTGAGTAGGCACTGTTGATAAGCGTGGAGCCAGTGTTTCGCCAAATTCGTTTGATTTTTTGTGCTTCAGTCGCTCAGGTGCCTAGATCTCGAGAAGTGGCAATTTTGTGCTCTTAACAACTACAGTACCGGACAACGACTCAATCAATTATTTTTACCTTTGTGCATGCGCACGGGATAATTATGTGCTGTAAGATTGACCTATTTTCTATATGGTAATAAATACATGCACCATGTAATGTACAGTGTGTCTAATTAGGAGGGATTATGAATAATTTGCTACTTACTCTTCACTGTGTTCTGCAGAAAGCTCACAGAGACAGTACAGATGTATGGGAGATTCCTTATCAAGATATAGAGATTGGTCCAAAGATTGGATCTGGGTCGTTTGGAACAGTCTATAAGGGAAAGTGGCATGGTAAGGTTATTATTACTGGAGTACAGTCCAGCCTTGATTACCCAAACCCCTTTGGACATCTCAGAAAATCTTTAGTATTGAGATAAGCAAAAGTACAGATAATGGAAGTTCTATAGTAGCACTCCCAGTCATACTTTTCTATTATTACCCCGCGCGCGCATGCGCAGCAAGGGGTAAAGTAATCGGTTGTGTCGTTGTTGTGAGCACAAAAATCGCCATATCTCGAGATGTAGGCATCTAAGCGCCTCGTAAGCACAACGAATTAATAGAATTCGGCGAAAAACTAGCTTCAGTGTGCGTCAAATCGATGGACACGGTCCACGGGCGTCACAAATAGTGCTTTTTTGTTGGCTAACGTAGCCACGCCTATCGACAGTGCCCACTCAATGCATAATGCATGCCCATTGTATTTTGTGCCCATGCGCACAACTAAGTAGCCAAGAATATGACTGGTAAAGATCGTCGAAATTAATAAATGCTCGTTAAATAAAGTCTATCCACATCCGCTGACGGAGCTGAAATCTGCAGCCCTATGGAACCAAAACATAATGTAAGACGGCTATACTATTAATTTTCAACAAAAATAGTATCTGTCTATCTGGTGCAGAGAGAGTGCTTTTTGTCACCGGGACCTCCAGTAGCTACATATTATATACAATTAAGCAGCACTTCCACTAATTTTCTGAAGTTCACTATGACAAAATTATGACCATGCACACGCACAAAAGCAACTCTATAGATTGCGCAATGTGCGCGCGGGGTATGTGCTCTACAGAGCTCTAGTTATACTACATATATATACAATGAAAAATATTTTTCATACGATCATTTTTCTTATATAGTCCGTGTCATTACATGAGGGCATGGATACGCGTCTTTGACGAGCCCGGTTGCTATGAACGCGTGGTGCTGGCGGAGAGAAGTCCGCACTACAAGGCTCAGGATTGGTCAGAACTGTAGCTTGTAGGGCCGTGTGCACAAAGAAGAGTGGCCTTAATGCCTCGGGCCATAGCTACAGCTAGAGACCCATTGTCGAACGATCGTTACGAAAGCGCCGTGTGTTTCGAGAGGCCTGCTAAGTAGGTGCTAGTGCGCCATTGCACACTTAGTTGGAGCCAGAGCAACTGCTTGCTGTAAGGGGTGTGGCCTATACAATAATTGGTACGCATGCGCACAGTACTAATGCAATACTGTTTGTGCATGAACTATTATTTCTATGTTTTGTGAGCATGTACTGATCATGCATACTAGCCACATTATCCCATGACTGTGACATTAAACATACTTGTATAAAATTATGTATATCACAGACCTACTGAGTAATTCGATGTTTCTACTCCAATTAAATGGCTCACTTATACTTCATATTGTATGCTTATCTTGAACATTGTTTTTGCACTCCTGGCCATCATTAGTGCGAACATAATGAATAGGGGCTGTATGTGCATATATTAGTTCGTGCCCCATTGTTGTAGTTTTGACCTTTACTTTTGGCATATTAAATTTAATGTTGAGGGTAATTGAGGTTTGGGTAATCGAGGTTTGACAGTATGCCATGCATACGTAATAGTTATCTGACAGTAATTGGGGTGCATGAGATGCATGATCAAATGCATCCCAATTACTGTCAGATAACTGTTTTGTTGGTAGTTGACCTCTGTTCATCATTGGCCTACTTTATGATGACCCACCCCCTTCCCATAGCCGGCAAATCACCTATAAAAACTTTGGTTGCTAAGCAACTACCAACTAATGTACGTATGTAGTAAATATGAGTGAGGAATAGGGATACGCATACATGTACATGTATACCGCTAGTAGTACTAGTGGAGTGCCAAGAATGTCACCACGCTAGGGGGTGGTGGGTTACACTTTCTTGTGCATGCACGGTGTGTCTGTGTGGTGTAGTATATATATTATTGTTTAAAGATTCCAATAATCTTTACTTGGTTGCTGTACTTGATACAAGGTCCTGTTGCTGTAAAGAAACTTAATGTGACCAATCCAACAGAAAAACAGCTGCAAGCATTCAAAAATGAAGTGGGCGTGCTGAGGTAAGGGAAATGGAGTATACTGTATATCATGCATAGATCTGTAGTCCTTGGGTGACAATACATGTACGTGTATATCATCACCATAATATTATTATTATATGTACCTGTAGTTGGTCATATCCTGTTTATCCTAATTTCAGGGCCATGTAATTTACATGTACATGTAGATATCCACTTACTGTCAGTACCTACAAATGTAATTATTCCCTCCAGAAAAACACGTCATGCAAACATTCTTTTGTTTATGGGCTGGACAGCACTGCCCCAGATCACCATAGTGACGCAGTGGTGTGATGGCTCCACCCTATATAGACATCTGCATGTCATGGAGACTCGGTTTGAGATGTACCAGTTGATTGACATTGCCCGACAATCAGCACAAGGGGTTGAGTAAGTATAAGTCACTATAATAAAATTATGTAGTAAAGCATGAATTCATTGTGCTTGCATATTGTCTATCACCAGCTATCTTCATGCAAAGAATATTATTCATCGAGACCTCAAATCTAATAGTATCCTACATGTGCTATGATGATATTGGGTTGTTGGCATGTGATAAACCGTGTACATGTACATAGAAATATTCACCAAGAGAAAAATTTCACCAATTTTGCCGCCTGCTCTCATTAGTGAAATTTTTTGTCCTGTGTTAAAGATTGTATAGAGGATATGGTGACATTTACTGCATTGGTAAAAATTCATTTCTTCAGTCGCTGCTCTTGGATAGTCGCCACACCTCCAGAAATGCTGAATGAAGTAGTCACTGCTCTCGAATAGTAGCTACGCCATGCCTACTATTCGAGAAGCATGTTAGCATGTGAACATGCCTCGCAATTCGTTCTTGATGGCAGGTACAAGAAAAGCTCCTATAACGATAAATCACTTAGCAGTAGAGACAGAAGAGGCTATGTACATGTACATATACATGTAAGTGTAGTGTAATAACAATTACCAATGTTCAACTAATAAATAAGATTATAAAGGTATCGTAACTAGCTCAGCTATGGCTCACATATCACAGCAAAACCAGTATATGCATTGGAATATCCATTCTTTAACTTGTTACCAAGACATCTTCCTCCATGATGATTGCACGGTAAAGATAGGGGACTTTGGTCTAGCAACAGTCAAGACAAGATGGAGTGGAGGAGAGAAGATGAGGCAGCCAACTGGGAGCATCTTATGGATGGTAAGCCTCTCACCACTGTTGTGGGTCCCATGCCTTGTACATGTACATGCACCACCACCACCACCACCACCAAACTTTCCCATCAATGGGAACTCTCCACCCTTCCTACATAAATACAGGCACCAGAGGTGATTCGTATGAGTGAACCAGACCCCTACACTCCTTACTGTGATGTCTACTCATTTGGTGTTGTAATCTATGAACTCGTATCAGGCCAGCTCCCTTATTCCAACATGCACGAAAGGGACCTAGTAAGTCACTCGCAATATTGTATGCACAGATTGTTGTAGCTATGAATTATGTCTCTCTCTCTTTCACTATCAAGATCTTATTCATGGTTGGGCGTGGTTTTCTTCGCCCTGAGCCCTCTCATGCAAGGAAGGATACTCCCAAAGCCTTTAAGCAACTGCTCGTCAAGTGTTGTGGTTTCAATAAGGATGAACGGCCTCTATTTCCTCAGGTGAGGAACCAATGAACCAATCTGATCATTTCAGAAACCATCATCTTATTGTACTATTGTTAATAAAATTTGTGCAATGACCAATGGAACATTAGTGATTGTATAATGATTGTCATTGCTGCAGATCCTCATGGACCTGGAATCTCTTGCTGATAACATGCCTAAGATAAAGAGATCCAACTCAGAGCCAAGTTCTTTGCACTATAGCCACATTCCACTTGCTGACTCCTTCTCTAACTCTCCACATACTCCAGTTCACAATAAAGGGCCTCTTTCTGAAACATTCCAGTTCAATTCTGAAGCATAGTTGTGCTATAATTATTATTATTATAGTAATAGCTATTTTGTTTGTAGTTGTATTGTGTTGTGTTGTAAGAATATTATAATTTTAATTATTGTAGCTATAGCAGCAGCTTGTGTGTATTATTTCACCATGCATATAGCATCATTCTGTACAGTAAATATTTAAATTTGTATTTTATGAAGTGCATTATTTTTATAATAAAGATTATATCTGTATACAAATTTTGAATGATATTATTACTTTCATTTTATTGAACACAGCACTAAATTAAATGTAATGATGGCTACTGTATACGTTCTAATTAACGCGTCATGAAAAAAATAATTACGAGTGCTGGGTGGTGCGGTATTAGAGTGTGAAAATTACCCTTCGCGACCAGGTGGCGTGCAAAATTTGTACACAAAAGTATAGGGACGCGTGGGTGGGCGCATTTAAATAGAGCGTGAAAATTGCACTTCAGGCTGAGGTGGCACATCTAAATATTAGAGAGGCGCGTTAATTAGATTGGACACGGTATAGGTCAACAGCTGGTACTTGACAGAATCTGGACAGTTGTAATAATTATTATTATGACATTGTGCTAAAGTCCCTCTTGAGAGCTGTATAGTCAATCGGGATCATAATTCTTTCTTTGAGTTAGCAATGACCTGATTTGCTACATCAATCCCAGAGAAGTAGGCACCGTGGACACAGCCACTATATTTATCATTTGTGGCTTCCCCTCCAAAGTAGAGCCTGCCTGCTGGAGAGATTAGGTCCGCTCTGAGGTGCCCATAGCCCGGAGGAAAATCACTATACATTCCCATAAACTGAGGATTGACCCCCCAGTCTGGTATAGTGATACTAACTGGGTCAGGGATTTGACTGCCATAAAGCTTTCGTAGGACTTGCATGATTTGTGACTGTGTTGTGTTGGGTGTTTGATTGTATACAGCTATTGCCCACCTCCCAGTGACCGTTGCTAGGAGGATGCTGGGTTGCCCAGGAGGGAAGTCTTGAGACAATGATTGAAAGTGGCAAAAACAACCTCGCTTCTCATCAGCATGCAGAATGTAGTTGGCATCTATGGGCCAAAATGTCTCCTCGAATTCCAAGAAAATCTTTAGGTATAGGCCATTGTACAGGTAGTTGAAAGCTTTCTGCTTTGCATGAGGCAGTTCTGGGGTAAATTTCACTGTTTTTGATTTCAAAACTCCAACACTAAATGTAACTATAGCGTATGGAGCGCAGTAGCGTTTGAGGGACTTGGACTCGGTAGCTGTAGCACACACACACTGGTCACTCCACTCAATCTCCTTGATAATACTCCGGAGGTGAAGTCTGGAGTCACTGCTGGCCAAGTATCGATCAGCCAAACACTGAACTACTCTAGCATAGCCAAATTTTTGGTCAGTTACGAAAAAGTCTACTGTCTGAGAAGAGTCACTGAAGTCAGTGTACGTGGGATCAGGATAGTTAATCTGCAGAGATGTGTTCTCTGGTGTGTAGGCAAAATCAAAATCAATCCCCAACCACTCTATCACGCTATCGACTGGTGACTGAGGTATCCAGCCATTATCCTCGAGTGCTCTTCGCAATGATATATCAGGGAGTCCTGCCTTAGTTCTTCGTATTGCTTCATCTGTCATCTTCTCCTCCACAGAGTACCAGTCTTTGATCCTCTGCTGGAGCTCCCAGCTACTCGTGATCTCGACTCCATTAGAGTCGTAGAAGTGGTGGCTTACATTCAGCTCGGTACCCATGTAAAATCCCCGCACACCACCACACTCTTGGGCTATGCTGTACAGTGGATGTTTCTCTGGTTGATGAGGATCAATTCCGTGGATCCAATTCGCTCCCAGCTCGATACGGGCACCAGATTTCTGCAGTACTTGGCTCTTCACTCTCCCACCAATTTGATCACCTGCTTCCAAGATAATAAAGTTTCTTGTACCATTTTGTTTGTTACTCAGCGTGTAGCCTGCAGCAATTCCCGCCATACCCGCGCCAAGTATGAGGATATCAGCATCGTGACAATTTTTCTGGCTATGAGTATCCTGTATTTGTTTAGAGATGCAGAAACAAGTACAGATGAGAAACATCAGTATGATTGCCAATGCAGTCATAGCTGAATCGGTATCATAAAAATTTAATAATTATGGGGACCCCGTGTCTCCATTCTCATTATGATTTTGGGGACCCCCCAGTGTAATTCGATGTTAATCAGCGGTTGCCGTGAGTTTATTGGGGTCAGCAGAGCTCATATTATTGTTAGAAGAAGTTAGTGGCTGGCTAGAAACAGTATGGCCAACTTAGTACACGATGATCGATTGTTAGCGATCCTTTGGTAAAGGGTAGTCACGTCCCCAGGTAGCTATATACGAAGTCTCGATAAAGATCGTCAACGTTATACATGTGTATATCTATGCATATCATGCATATCGACATGCATATGGTTTATTTACTCTGCAGGTCCCATGGCTAGAAAACAAGAAAAGGTAAGGCATCAGTACAAGTATTTACAGCAAACTCTATAGTCTGGGTGCTAGCTAGCTATACAATTCTGTAGCCACATACGTGTAGTCAGATGTTAGTCTGGCAGGCTAGCCCCTTCACAAGAGGGAGGAGGAAGGGTCTGGTGTCATGCCTATACGCGATTTGTACCGCTGCAGCCAGGAGTGCAGCCCAATCAGATCTCGCCACGTCACCACCAATATTGTGGCACTATCTAAATATTCGGGCTGACCAATCAGATGCCTGCTCTTCGTTTTTAATAAATTGTTATGATCGCCAGCCTCATGAAGATCTAGCACCTGGTTGGTCAGAACGCATGGTAGGGACAACCCCAACCGTTTATTGAGTGGGCCTCTGATTGGTCGGCCTGCATACCAGTAGCCACACAATGTTAGTGGTGACGTGGAGCGATCTGATTGGGCTGCACTCCTGGCTGCAGCGGTACAAGTCGCGTATAGGCATGACACCAGACCCTTCCTCCCTCTTAAGATCTTGCGAAGGGGCTGGCCCGCCAGACTAGTCAGATGTATGAGATGGAGCCTCAGTGGCAAAGCTCCCGACGTACTGGGAATGAATAATGCATGGTACGCAACTGTTATCTAGACTCCTCATCCCTTGATCTATTATATGTAATAGTTATATCACGGGCGCGAGGGATGTATGGCATTTATTGCACCGAAGCACGAGGGCGCGAAGCGGCCCGAGGGCTAGGGCCAGGGCTGAGTGCAATTTAATGCCATACATCCCGAGTGCACGTGATATAACTATTTTATATCCCGTGGGCGTTAGCTACCATGGATACTGAAAAGAAGAAGAAAGAACAACTCATCTTGGGAGTTAGGTGCAGTATTGGCTTTTAGCATAATAGCACTATAATAATAGCACCTTGCTATTACTATATGTTTCCATACTAATTTATGCTATTAGCACTTAAGTGCTATTTATGCTATTGCACACCATAGTTTTGCTATTTTGCTATAAGAACAATTCTGTGGATTACCCAGTAGGGTGCAGTATTGGCTATTATACAGGTTTATACTTAATTTGACAATATTTGACTGTCAAATTGTATAATATACATTTTATACGAAATAGCAACATATTTTACAATAACTGTCTATTGGCCTGTATGAAGTCAAATTTGTCTTGTAATTAATGTTTAAATGTCTCAGCCCCCCTGCCAATCATAATAAATGTTTAAATATCTCAACCCCCCTGCCAAACGTAATTAATGTTTAAATGTCTCGACCCCCTGCCAATTGTAGTTAATGTTTAAATATCTCGACCCCCCTGCCAAACTTAATTAACGTTTAAATGTCTCGACCCCCCTGCCAAACGTAGTTAATGTTTAAATACCTCAGCCCCCTGCCAAATATAATTAATTTTTAAATGTCTCGACCCCCCTGCCAAACGTAATTAATGTTTAAATGTCTCGACCCCCCTGCCAATCGTAAATATTTAAATATCTCGATCCCCCTGCCAAACGTAATTAATATTTAAATGTCTCGACTCCCTGCCAAACGCAATTATTTTATTAATTGACAATCCAAATTAGATAGTATAAAGTATTATAGTCTAATTACCATATAAAGTGAAGTCAAATATGTCTAATTAGACAAAATATACAAATTAGACAAATTTGACTGGGATATCAGATTATAAATTTCAATATTAAATTTGACAGTCAAAATTAGATAGTATAAAGTATAATAGTATACTTGTACTTTGATGTGTACAAATCTTGTATACCAATTACAAGTATTACAAGTGAAATAGGCACCTGAGTTTGAAATACCACTCTGAGTTGAAATACCTATCTGACTTTGTGTATGTATACTATTAGCCTGTGATAGTGAGGTTGTATGTTGAATTAGGATAAATAGCTCTCTGAAATAGGCATTTGGTTCATCAAATTGTACTCGCTATTGCTCGTACAATTTTTGAACCAAATACCTATTTCAGAATGCTATTTTACCCAAATTCAACATACAACCTCACTATTACCTATACAAATTGTAATCTAATTACTATATAAAGTGAAATCAAATACGTCTAATTAGACAAAATAATTATACAAATTAGACGATTTTGACTGGGATGTCAGATTATAAATGATTTCAATATTTGACAGTCAAAATTAGACAGTATAAAGCAAAATTTTAATCTAATTACTGTATAAAGTGAAGTCAAATACGTCTAATTAGACAAAATATACAAATTAGACAAATTTGACTGGGATATCAGATTATAAATGATTTCTGAATCAATATTTGACAGTCAAAATTAGACAGTATAAAGTAAAATTTTAATCTAATTACTGTATAAAGCGAAGTCAAATATGTCTAATTAGACAAAATATACAAATTAGACATATTTGACTGGGATATCATACTTACCAATATTTGATAATTAGACAGCATGAAGTAAAGCTGTAGTCTACTTAATGTATAAAGTAAAACATCAAGTTTGACAGAATATACTGGCAAAATGTACTTTTGATTAAATTATACATATCAAATATTGTATAATTTACATATTTAAGTATTATATTAGACATTTGTCTAATCAAATATGAAGTATAATTTGTAAAATAGCCAATACTGCACCCCTCTCGGATTACCACTGGGACGCTTGCTATTTTGCTATTCCGTGGTTTACCTGGCACTGGGACGCTTGCTATTATGCTATTTTGCTATTTTGTGGTTTACCACTGGGACGCTTGCTATTTTGCTATTTATGCTATTTTGCTATTCTGTAACTACCACTGGGACGCTTGCTATTTTGCTATTTATGCTATTTTGCTATTCTGTATCTACCACTGGGACGCTTGCTATTTTGCTATTCTGTGATTTCCACTGGGTCACTTGCTATTTTACTATTTTTGCTATTTTGCTATTTTGCTATTTATGCTATTTTGCTATTCTGTGATTATTACCACTGGGACGCTTGCTATTTTGCTATTTATGCTATTTTGCTATTCTGTGATTACCTCTGGGTCACTTGCTATTTTGCTATTTATGCTATTTTGCTATTCCATGGTTTACTTGGCACTGGGACGCTTGCTATTTTGCTATTAATTTTATGCATGCTATATATAAGTTAGACACTGAAGCCAAGGGATCTACAGGATTTAGAATACTGAAGACACTGATATAAAATCCCGAAGGCGAAGCCTGAGGGTTTTATAAGTGTCTGAAGTATTCTAAAGACTGTAGATCCCATTGGCCGAAGTATCTAACTTATTTAGACTCTAGCATGAGGTTGCTAAGTAACATGATGCAAGTTGTTGCCCTAGGTATCAAAAACTGGGTTTCTAAGTTGTAAGTATTCTAAGTTGTAAGCTTTCTAAGTTGTAGGCTTACTAAGTGACTTAGATACTTGATTCCAACCAATCAAATGACAGAATTTGTTACAACTAGAGTCTAATTTGTATTTTGTGGTGGGATGCTTAAGGACCACTGAAGTGCATAAGTAATGATTGCTACTGCTTTTGGTATATAGTATGAACCCTTGACCATCTCCCCAGTAGTTGCATAGTGTAATGGTGCATGTGGTAAAAGGTCGTCAATAGAATGCGTACACATCAATCGATGCTCGCCCCAGAAATCATGGAGATGGCGTCTAAGATCGACTCTCAGCCTTGACAGCGACAAGTTTCGATGCTTCAATCACAGAGACGAACTCGACAGTACAGTATTCCTTCCGAACTTCAGGTTGGTCACGCTGCTGCAGTCGCGCGCGGGACAGTCCCTTGTGACAATACGTGCTATATATAGCACAAGGCTAGCTTTATTTATCCACGGCATTACGTAAGCCAAGAAAACACGTGAAGTTCAACCAACAGTACAGTACTTCTCAGAGAAAGTAGCGCTCAGCTTGTAATGTATTCGCTGGATACACGCGTAAGATACTCTACATATTTACTGATTTTCAAGTCCCAGAAAAGCTCCAGCGAGGCCCTGAATTTTCTCATAATTACCTCATAGATTACACCATAGGTTTCATCATAATTACACCATAATTACCTCATAACCACAGAAAAGTAAATTGCTACTGGGGAGATAATGAACAACTTAGAGACTACATCCCGAGTCCCTCACGAAAAGTAGCCGCCATAAATTCGAACTAGGACACGTCGACGAACTGCGCATGCTCCGTACACGCGTATATTGGGGCGCGCGGCTTGAGCCGGTTGACCCGAACGTGACCTCCACCTGCCCATGTGCTAGACTGAACAGGGAAATCCCCCCGAGTGCGAGCTCGCCAAAGAAAGCGAACTGAGAAAATCGCCATATCTCATCGAAAGTCCACGACGTCTGCTACGCTAGGTTCGAATTCTGGGTCCCAACAACCTCTCATGCGCGCTAAACATTTTGAAACAGTTTCACAGCAATTACATCATGAATTTCATCATAAATTTCATCATAAGTTACCTCATCGGTTTTCATCATCATTTCATCATCAATTACTCATCGCGCGGCCGAATTGTTTTTTGCGGATTGGGACTCGGGACGTAATGAACAACTTGGAGACTACGTCCAGAGTCCCTCACGAATACGCCGCCATAAATTCGAACGAGGACACATTGACAAACTGCGCATGCTCCGTATACGCGTACACTATTGGGGCGCGCGGCTTGAGCCGGTTGACCTTCACCTGCCATGTGCTCGACTGAATAGGGAAATCCCCCCGCCCTGAACGCGAGCTCGCTAGAGAAAGCGAACTGAGAGAAACGCCATAAGGATATCATCGGATAGTCCACGATCTCTTCTACGCTAGGTTCGAATTCTGGGTCCCAACAACCTTTCATGCGCGCTAAACATTTTGAAACAGTTTCATAGCAATTACATCATAAGTTTCATCATAGGTTTCATCATCATTTCATCACAATTTCATCATAATTTCATCATAGCTAGAGCCGAATTCTTTGTTTCTAATTGGGACTCTGGACGTAATGAAAAACTTAGAGACTATGTCCAGAGTCCCTCATGAAAAGTAGCCGCCATAAATTCGAACTTGGACACGTCGACAAACTGCGCATGCTCCGTACACGCGTATATTGGGGCGCGCGTCTTGAGCCGGTTGACCCGAACGTGACCTCCACTGCCATGTGCTAGACTGAACAGGGAAATCCCCCCGAGTGCGAGCTCGCCAAAGAAAGCGAACCGAGAAAATCGCCATATCTCATCGATAGTCCACGATGTCTTCTACGCTAAGTTCGAATTCTGGGTCCCAACACCCTGTCATGTGAGCTAAACATTTTGAAACAGTTTCACAGCAATTACATCATAGGTTTCATCATAGATTTCATCATTAATTACATCATAGATTTCATCATAATTTCATCATAGCGAGAGCGGAATTCTTTGTTTCTAATTGGGACTCTGGACGTAATGAACAACTTAGAGACTACGTCCAGAGTCCCTCATGAATACGCCGCCATAAATTCGAACTAGGACACATCGACAAACTGCGCATGCTCCGTATACGTGTACAATATTGGGGCGCGCGGCTTGAGCCGGTTGACCTTCACCCGCCATGTGCTCGACTGAATAGGGAAATCCCCCCGAGTGCGAGCTCGCCAAAGAAAGCGAACCGAGAAAATCGCCATATCTCATCGATAGTCCACGATGTCTTCTACGCTAGGTTCGAATTCTGGGTCCCAACAACCTTTCATGCGCGCTAAACATTTTGAAACAGTTTCACAGGAATTACATCATAAGTTTCATCATAGGTTTCATCATCATTTCATCATAATTTCATCATAGCGAGAGCCGAATTCTTTGTTTCTAATTGGGACTCTGGACGTAATGAACAACTTAGAGACTACGTCCAGAGTCCCTCACGAATACGCCGCCATAAATTCGAACTAGGACACATCGACAAACTGCGCATGCTCCGTATACGCGTACAATATTGGGGCGCGCGGCTTGAGCCGGTTGACCTTCACCTGCCATGTGCTCGTTCATCATAATTACCTCATCGCGAGGCCGAATCGATTTGTTAATTGGGACTCTGGACGTAATAATGAACAACTCAGAGACTACGTCCAGAGTCCCTCATGGATACGCCGCCATAAATTCGAACTGGGACACATCGACAAACTGCGCATGCTCCGTATACGCGTACAATATTGGGGCGCGCGGCTTGAACCGGTTGACCTTCACCTGCCATGTGCTCGACTGAATAGGGAAATCCCCCCGAGTGCGAGCTCGCCAAAGAAAGCGAACCGAGAAAATCGCCATATCTCATCGATAGTCCACTATGTCTTCTACGCTAGGTTTGAATTCTGGGTCCCAACACCCTTAGCCTCGTCCCCAGGCCACTCCCACGTTTTCAATGTTGCACGCAGAAAAGAGGGAGAGCCTGGGAGGCGAAATCACGTGAGCGCGGTTGCGCAATGGCTTTGTACACAAAACATAGAACCGTACCGATAGCACAAACGGCCCTATTTCGCAGTTTGTTAGCCTTTGCTACTGTTTCAGGGGAGTCACTCGAGACGTTTACAGCTACTAAAAGTGTTCAACTCGATCGCTGTGTCGATTTGTCTGTTGTGGCCGCTCGGATCGATCATCTAGTCTGAAGTCTCTAGTCACGATCGACGTTATCTCGAGTGTTGGATGTCAAATGTAGTCGTGCACTGGCCAGGTGAGCGAAGATAACGCCCGCACTTTCCTTCAAAACATAGTTTTTCACGGTTCGGGTACGCTTTGTGTACAAAGCGATTGCGCAATCGCGCTCACGTGATTTCGCCTCCCAGGCCTTCCCTCTTTTCTGCGTGCAACATTGAAAACGTGGGAGTGGCCTGGGACGAGGCTACAACACCCTGTCATGTGAGCTAAACTTTTTGAAACAGTTTCACAGCAATTACATCATAGGTTTCATAATAAATTTCATCATAGATTTCATCATAATTTCATCATAGCGAGAGCCGAATTCTTAGTTTCTAATTGGGACTCTGGACGTAATGAACAACTTAGAGACTACGTCCAGAGTCCCTCACGAATACGCCGCCATAAATTCGAACTAGGACACATCGACAAACTGCGCATGCTCCGTATACGCGTATAATATTGGGGCGCGCGGCTTGAGCCGGTTGACCTTCACCTGCCATGTGCTCGACTGAATAGGGAAATCCCCCAGCCCTGAAAGCGAGCTCACTAGAGAAAGCGAACTGAGAGAAACGCCAAAAGGATATCATCGGATAGTCCACGATCTCTTCTACGCTAGGTTCGAATTCTGGGTCCCAACAACCTTTCATGAGCGCTAAACATTTTGAAACAGTTTCACAGCAATTACATCATAATTTCATCATAGGTTTCATCATTATTCATCATAATTAGCGAGAGCCGAATTCTTTGTTTCTAATTGGGACTCTGGACGTAACTATGATTATGAGTACTATGATTATGATTGCAAAATAGCAAAAATAGCATGCTGTCCATGAGTAAACCAGTAACGATGGAAAATAGCAAAATAGCAAAAATAGCATGCTGTCCATGAGTAAACCAGTAATGATGGAAAATAGCAAAATAGCAAAATAGCAAAAATAGCATGCTGTCCATGGTAAACCAGAAATGATGGAAAATAGCAAAATATATAGCAAAATAGCATGCTGTCCATGATAAACCAGAAATGATGGAAAAATAGCATGCTATCAATGGAAAATTAGCGATGATAGCAAAATAGCATGACAATCCAGTGATGAAGCAAAATAGCAGAATTAGCACAAATAGCATCCCTAAATCTTTCCTTGCTATTTATGCTAATAGCATGGTTTTGAAATAGCATAAATAGCACGTGCTAAAAGCCAATACTGCACCTTAATGCATCTTGGTCGTATCAGACTACTAAGCTGCTCTCTGAGTCAGCTCTCGAACGTCGATCGTTCCTTAGAGCGCCTCGTGACTGAGGGGTGTGGTCAAATCGACACTAAATTCGATCGCGTGACAAGCACCATCGAGTTCAGAATCTGATGTTCGTCGCTCAAGCTGTTGCCTAGCACAGAAGCGAATACCTATTGCCATGCCAAAGCTTCTACGCGATAAGCTTACCTTGGTATGTCTGTAGCTTTCTCAGTCTGTGTAGACTTGCGATCGACCGACCGATCGACGATACGACTCCACCCATCGCTTCGAACCGCTTTGTGCTTTCTCCTGCCATTCTTCCCGCTACACGCTCCATTAATATAGCTTTACAGAGCCCCACAGAATCGCTGAAGAAGCGGCTAGTTCTTTGATCCTCGGCAATACTTTTGCCTGAAGCGCGTTAAGACAGTGCAATATGAGTTTGCGGTTAGTGCAATATGGCATATATTTTACGCTGTGGCTAACGTACCGCTGGAAATTTTGCGCTTCGAGTACCGGCAATTAGCCCGCCAAAAAACTTAGAAAATTTCTCAAGTGGGAGGAAAAAAAAAAAAATCGAATAATCAAGCGGGATTCGAACCCATGACCATCGCATCACCAGCCCCAGCCCTAGCCCACTCGTCCACCCAGCTCGCTGCTGCCAGATGCCGTTTTTTGCCACATTTATACACCGTACCACTGTAATACTAACCCTTGGTCAACAACCATAACCTAAACCAAACCCCCCCCGGCTCCTAGCCTCACTAGCCGTCTAGCGTTCAGTAATAACATATTATAATATATTATATATATAGCTATAGATCCCAGCCCCCTTCGGGGGCTGGGATCTATAGCTATTATAGCGTTGCCGGTACTCCAAGCACTAAATCTTCGGTACCGGTACCGGTACCGGTACGTTAGCCACAGCGTATATTTTACTTAGCAACAACATAGTAACGGGATATAAATTTATATATAATATACCGGTATTATATACTCTTGTTTATAGTGATAAGGCCACTCCAACTTAATCATTAGTTTCTGGTCACCCGCCCGCATGATATTTTGAAAAGCCAATTTATGAGGACCATAATGATATTCATAGTAAAAATGACGTAAAACGACATATTGATACTATCGAGATCGGCCACTCGATCTCGAGCTCATTGCCTGCTGCATATCAGTCCATGATGGTGTACTGTGGTTTGGCATTCTGTACTGTTAAATTGCCTGTGTACTTGTACAGCTCATAGCATGAGCTCATGTGATGATATGATCTGACAGGCTGTTATTTGCACTCGAGGTTTGCTGACCATTCACCTGTGGTATACGGGTATGATTTAAGCACTTCCTCTTCCTGTCTTAATTCAATTAGTCATAGTCCCATAGTCCTAACCACCCGCCCGCCCGCATGTACTTGAGACATGTACAACTGGTGTGACCAGAAACTAATGATTGACTTGGAGTGGCCTAATAGACTGAATCAGCTGAACGACAGGCAGCTGATTGGGGGCAGCTCAATTATAGATTATATATAATATTAATATATTATATTCCCCTCCTCATGTATAGGGAATATATTATAATCTATGCATGGCTCAATCCTCCCTAAGTCTCTCTATGCTGTAAAGCGAAGGCTTGTCCCCTCGATGATTTAGTTATACTAGTTATTATATTTAGGGATAAAAAGAACCCTGTCAGAAGGTGATTCCATAAAATTAATAGAGCGAGAGTCAAAAGAATTCCTGGGAGGGATGTGTAAGAGAGCCTGGGGATGAAGATAATTGCACATTCTAACTGGCAGGAAAGAGTGTACCCCGGAAAGGGGTAGCTATATTCTTTCCTGCCCGAATATAAGGGGCAATGAAGAGGGGGTATATGCACTCTTTCCTGCCTAGGCAGTGAAGAATGCAGGGGTACACTGACTCTTTCCTAAATTAAAGGGGGCAGCAAAGAGTGTATACGTACGAGCATAGCTATATTATACTCTTCTTGGATCTACAGTATCGGATTGCTTTAGCCCCCCCCCCCCCCCCCCCCCGGACATTCGTTCGAGGCTGCTCTCTTTGATTTAAATATGGAAGGAAAGAGGGTATACACATTGCCACTCCTTGCTGCCTGAATATAGTAGGGTGTACCCCTACACTCTTTCTTGCCTGACTCTTGAAAATGGAGGCAAGGTCCAGACTCCTAGTGTACACCCACACCATAAATTTTGCCTAGGCCTGCCTCCGGCTTTCAGTTAGAATGGGTATGGACCGTATGGTCATGGTCATCCAAATAGTGTAATTTTATCCATACCCCTGGGGGAGCATACCCCCTGGATACTATGATTTGCTACTGAGCCCCTCTGTGTACTTTTGCAGCAGCGAGCATTAATTCTCCAACCCTAATTATATGGGGTTTTAACAAAAAAAATTTAGTGTGCATAGGCTTTTGAACCATGATCACTCAATTGAAAGTTCAGTATCTAGCTACTCAGGACCTGTCAAACAGATGAAGTTCAGAATGTTGCACTGCAAAATTCATATCATTCTCTCTTAATAGCTAATATAATAGCTAATGACTATGAAAGAACATAGTTATCCATGAGGCAGGGAAAAAGCAAACTTTCAATGTGCATCTGTGGGTACCCAGATACTTGGAAGCCATGGTGGCCTCACAGCGATGGCTGCAATGTACCATTGGTTTCATATTTCATGTATCACTGTTGACATGGAGCAGTATGGATTGCCAGGATTGGTAGCTATTGTTTAGATTGCAAAACTTGAACAGTGAGTAGTTAGATTCAGTAACACACTCTATGTGTCAGCAATTATAATGGTGATATTACATAAATTCTGAGACAAAGTGAAAGGGAGTCATTTTATCCTGGAGGGAAGAGGGAATAATTAATTTTATGTCTTACATTTCTACCTACATGACTTGTAGCTAGGTTAAAAGCCTATGCTAGAATGAATCATTTTAGTCATTGATCTCCATGCACCGGACTGGTAGCTACAGTGTCCTAAAATTTTGGGGAACTGCATGAAAGTAGGATCCCCAGGTCCCCATTTCATTATGATTTTGGGGACCCCAAGTATAATTCGATGTTCAGAATCGATAATCAGCAGTTGCCATGAGTTTACGTAATTAATCCATCTAGCTGGGTTTTTTTTCCTTAAGCCTGTGCGCAATCTGATTATTGTTTGTGTGCAATCATTCATTATAATATATTAATCTATCGTGCAATATTGAAAAACTGGATAAGGATGAGGCCGATAGTATTATTAATGCTCATCCAGCATATTTAGATAGTCGATACTTCTTTACATTATTATCATACCCGGTATGTAGCCAGTATTGTACAATACAAATGTTATCAGCAAGAAAGGCAGGCTACTAGTGCAAAAATGTAAAAATCGATGTGAACAATGAAAGAAGCAGTCCCACAGACACTAGATGTGTTGAAGCTCCAGCTGCATGTAATGACATGTTTATTATAGGTATGCAAAAGCTGAACAATTGGGAAATTCCAAATAACTTACATGTATCTCCAAATGTTGTCTCAAGTATGAAGGAACTAAAGTCTTGTTGGCCCTCAATAGATACAAACAGAGTCCTATCAGAAAACTCCCTTAAGCTTTCATCCTCAGCAGTTCTTTTCACCATCCTTTTTGATGGTTGTCCATCCACATTTGGTGATTGATTACTGTCTCCAAGTGAAATGAACATATTCCCCGATGATTCTATCCTGAAGCTGTGAAAAGCTGAGTTAGGATTTTGTATTTCAAATGAGCCATAAAGTGTAACACTGCCCCTCTGTTGCTGCAGTTGGATGGTCATGCCATCCAATGGAAGCTGAAACTGAAAGAAGATAAATTCACCAGCATCAACAGCTGACTCAATTGGCTGCTCGATTGGAATGAAAGCTGGAACTGTATGGCAATATTAGAACGTACATATGATGTTTATTTCATTACACAGCATGCCATGCTTCAGTCATGCAGGCAATATTAAATTATTATAGTAGTTATAGTACGTCACTTACTAATGCATGCTTCAGCACTGATTCTCCTTTGAAGGCCCACGAATTCCATCAAATTGAACCGAGACAACAGAATAACGAAATTGTCTGAGGACGCAATGCTGTTGAGTTCATCCATGTCAATATTCCTTCCCACACCTACAGCAAACACGGTCACACCATCATCATGGAGAGCCTCTGCTGATGGAACAGTCAGACTGCGATTGACATTTGAGCGTCCATCAGTCACCACCACAGTGACCCGAGGATAGCCAAATGCTGTATCTCTAGCACCACCAGAAGGAGTAAATATTTCCTGTCGAGTGCGAATCAGAGCATCAGCTGTATTAGTACTGGGTCGACCATTTCCGGGAAGATCAAAATACTCTATTGCATCTAGTGCACCTATGATTGAGCTCAGATTGTTGAAGGAGTCCAAGAAGAATGATATTCTGGCAAAACCACTGTATGCAATAGCAGCAATCTGTGTATCCAAGGGTCCAATAGAGAAAGTCCTTGCAACATCGATAGCAAAATTTTTCTCTAGCTCAAAATTTTGCTCTCCAACACTTCCAGAAGAGTCGAATACAAAATTAAGGTCAATACCTCTTGCTGGGCATTCTACTTAGTATAAACACACAGTACAAAGATAAAGATATAAAGATAGTGCTTCTCTGGATACTTAGATATACATTTACCTTCAAGTTCTAGAGCATCCACATCATTGATGAAATTTTGTACTGTATCTTGTGGATTGCTGTTAAAGTGATCTTTCCAGAATTGTCCTTGGCCTTCAAGGTCTCCAATATCGGGAATATCTTCTCCAACTATTTCAAAGTAGATTCTTGCTGCAAGTGCTGAAAAGAAAGGCCTCCTTAAATCAATCCATTGTACTTCAGCTGTCCAGTTGACAGCAAATGCTCCAAACACTCTGGTGTATATATCTGCCAATTCAGGATGGTTGGCCACACTCTGAGTCTCATCAAAGATGTTCTCATCAACTTGCCAAATGCCACCATTGTAACCTTCCCTACAGAATAATTATTTTCGGCAAATTGTACTAAGTGATCATAATATGGAAGTTACAGTGCTATTACTAATGATTGCTACTGATTTACCTGTATGTGTCTGGATCAATTCCGTCTCTAGTTTCTGCAAATGCAACTCTTCTGAGCAGACGATTGTCATCCGGGAAGACATTTGCTTGCTGAATTCTTGAGACAGAAGCAAAGACAACATCAATTCCAGCAGTCTCAGGAACTGTAGTCAGATCTATTGACTGACAAACACAGAAGAGAAATGCTTGAGCAATGGCAATCTCCAACAGCATGATGAAAATATTTGGGACGTTTATCTCACTAGTCTATAAGCAATGATAGTTTTAACTTCAGGTATCTTACTGCATGCATAGGCTTGATCTGAATTTTTTTTATAGCATTGTTTGTGTAAGCTTAGTGGCTAGTATAACCTACATACCTACCAGCTAGATGCTAGTTAGGCGGATGGATGCCTTAGAAATGTACATGTTTGGGCACACAGAACTTCGAAGTTTACCATTTGTCTACAGATCACATTAGCACCTTTATAAGGTATTGCACTGGAAGCTCATGTCATGCTTAGTGAAATAAACAAGTCTTATTAGGAAAGTGATAGCAGCAGTCACATTATGTAACTCATGTCACCAAATTTTATTTAGAGAGTCTCAGATATTATTATGCCACCAATTGAACGGTTATCCAAGTCTGGATTAGATATCAATGTGTGGTGGTAAACCCTTACACTAGCTATCATGATGATATGAAGTTGCAATCAATGCAGGTGCACACATAGTTTGTGGCTTTGTCATCACTACTCTTATTCCTGCCCAACTATATGATCATACTTGACCGCAGTAGAAAGATATTTCTTATTACACATTTACCTCAAATGGTCCCACAGTGACGTGTGGCATTGTTATCCACCATACACACATCTGAGGTTTTACTAAGTAGTATTGTATTTCTTATTAATAAACATGGCATGTTTGGCCACAATTGTGATTAATGCTATGGTAAAAGGGGAAGTTGGTACAGCAATGTCAGCTGTTGTTATTCAAAGTGCATGCAAATACATTGCTTAATAGCACAAGCAATGCATTTATTTGGCAGTATATGTGCAAGTAAGCAGTCCTATAAATGTATGAGGATTAAAGTGTATGATTCAGAATAGGTGATAAAGGATAGAGTATGAATGCTGCTGTAATTGCATGCCTATGGGAGTTAATAATTATTATGAATCACCTCACATCAGATCACGTAACTGTATATAGTACAACTGGGACCACCAAGCTACTGGTAATTTCTTACACATAACATTTGCAGGTAATTTAGTTGATGTTGCAAGGTTATAAAGCATGCAGGAAGGTAAATCTATTTGAGTAGATTTTATAGGAACAGAGCACAAATCAGTGATGTAGTTATTAATCATGAATAATAATATTATTTTGAACTTTCATCCCCAATTATTATGTTGAGCACAAGGTCAAGCTCGATTCAATCACTAATCAGCCAGATAGTAATATTCCTTAATGTTTTAATTCTGCTATAGGCATTCTATATCGCATGCAATGACATACAATAAGTGTTTAAGTTTTAAGTGGCATATGTTGGCAATGGTAAGCCTTTAAGGGCAATAGGAAATAATTACAATCGCATGTGAGCAAGATGATATTAAGTAGAATCTGATGGTTTCCTGGCTGATCTAGCCATGTTTGGTTATGATATTGAGTATAATATTATGTTTATAGCTTGAGAACTTTGTGTGTCATTATAGTGAGTCTAATATATCTGAGCAACTGTCTATCCAATGATAAAAGTTAATGTACATTGTCATAGAAACCTGTTGCCATCCGAATCCGTAGCATGTGTACCGCAGTAGTATTAAGTTAAATTGGTGATCTTTACCAAATTAACCAAGTTGTCAAATTCAAGAATGTTTCCCGAAGTATAATTATTGATTTTCCAACAATCATAATAGGCTGAGACCGTTTTATAATTGTACAGACTGAAAAATGGCAAAACACTACTGTGCTAATGCATATGAGATCATCTCCTATTATATTGTACACAAAAAGCTAAAAATTGAATACGTGAACAAATTAGGGGTCTGTAAACTTTGTAGAGTTTCAATGCATGTTGTGATGCAAAGGTAAATCTGTTACTGGCTGGCTAACTGCATAATTATTTTAGCAAATCCTCCTGAGTGTATGTCTCACACTGGTGTTGTGATATGGACCCTTTGTTGGAAGTCTCAATTGACTGAGTTGCATGATTTATCGAAGGCCGCGGTATTCGGACCAATTGATATCCAACATTGCCCCGTCTATTATGAGCATCAACAAATTCAAGAAATACATCCATATCTTCATGATCACCAAGTTGTTCCACATCATTGTTTTTATGCTGTATGTTTCTCACCTTTTTTCGATACAAAACATAAGTGATTATCACTAGAAATTGAATAAAAGCGAAAATAGCAGAGAGGTAAGCAATTGGGGCCTGCTCTCTGTCTGCATCTAGTGCGAACCACGTAAAGGTACAAAGTATGATAATACTAAAGTAGACAGATGTTTCCATGAAATCAATGATCAAATTCTTGTAGACTCTCAATGCGATGGAGGCCTTGAGGAATAGAAGACAACCAACCGTGAATGCTGTAGATGTAAGCACAATTCTTGGATCACCAGAAAAATTTGTTGCTGCAACAAGATACAATGCGAACCGAATAATAAGTAACAGCCCCACCCAGTAGCGATGTTTGCCATTGAAAGGAGCATGGTAGGTTTCCATAAAAGAATTCAGCTTACATGTAGAATTCCTGGTCCACTTAAGTATTTTCCATTGCTGACCATAGAGAATCCACTGCCACAAGAAAAGAAGCATTGTATAAGCAAATCCAAAAAGTAAGATTATTATCGCTGTGATGAACAATGGGATGTGCTTTCCCTTCAGATACTCCACGCTAGCATCAGGGCGCCACACGTACCTTACAGAGCCATTGGGATAATGCAAAGTAGCAAATGATAGAGCAGAGATTGTAGTGCTAAGAAACTTTGTATACGATAGCAAAATAAGAGTTGATAATGTAGCCACAGGATTTTTCTTTCCAATGAAGTTAGCAAATCTGGAAGAATATTGACTGACCTTTATGATTATGAGTACGAGTATAAATACGTACAAAGGAAAGACTAACTGCAACCATGTCCTGATGTAGGTGTCCATTCCATTCAGGTAGCATACATTGAGTCCCAAATCAAAATTAAGCAGTGATATGAATACAGAGGCAAAGTTAGGTAGAGGCTTAGGAAGAAAAGTACTGTAACTAGCAGCTATTACATTTGCATAGAATATGATTCCATTGATAGTTCCCTCAGCAACAGTTAGATTTAACACAAGAATTAAGATACACAGAACAAGTCCTCCTAATAAAGCACCCAAAGTAATTGGGAAGGCCAGCCAATGTTCTGTGCATGAAAGGCACTTTGAACTACCAAGAGAGAGACTGAGACCAGGTTGACACCTTCCACAGAGTAATCCAGTACGATTGAAGGCACACTGTGCATCAGAACCACTGGGAACGTTAAGATTAAGCTCTGTAATAGGAGGCTTACAATAGTCCATGGGACAAAATTCATAAATCAAATATCCTGAGTTATTTATGTAGGTAAGCCAAAAATCAGTCTCCCTCTGAATTGTACCAGTTGATGAGTTACACCTTGTTATGACAACAAATGGCTTCAGAGATGAGTCACAAGTGCATTCGCATCTCTCGTTAGTAGTTTGTGGCTCAAATCCAATTGGACACCCTGAACAGGAATAAAAATCAATATCAAATCTAAGCTTGGATAGCTCAGCATCCTCACACGGTCCTTCAACATGTAGGATAAATTTGTCTGAACTATTTCCTGGTGATGTGCTAGTAATTTCAAGATCAGTGCATACAGAATTTCTATCTTTGTTAACTGTAAAAATATGCTTCATCAAATCATTTTTCGTTGACTCGAAGGAGCTATACACTGTGGCAGGAACAGGTTGATTGGCCTGGTCTACTGCAGCAACTGAGATAGTAAAAGATTCACCTTTCATTATCTTGATTGGACAGGGTTGGTAATTACAGTCCGGCCAACCACCTCTACAAGAGCAGATCTGAATTGGATCAGAGCTGATACTTTTCAGCTGAATATTGCTGATACGGGTGATGTATGATGTTCCATTCACCATGGCAATGGTTGTTGGGATCAAGCCACTTTCTGGGTGTGGATGATTTTGAGCTATGTTGGATTGACTAATGATGCAACTAGAGATCAGTCCTCCATATATGCCAGGACCAGATTTAGCAGTATTGTTGAAGAAGTGTACTAGGCTATTTTCACTAAAGATCGAGGTGAATGTTGATGAATCAGTAGGTTCATTGATCATATAAGACGGCTGAATGTTGTACTGCTCAATAGTTTGAAGAAAACACTCATTGGTGACATAGGGGAGCATGTTTGTGCTTGTACAGGAGTGAGGTCCGTCTATGACATGTACTGCTCCTCCATCTGTTTCCGCTGAATTTGAAATAAAACTGATTGCATTGGTAGAGTTTGCTTCAGTCTTCAATATATAAATTTTGGTATCCATTTCCAAGCAGATCCCTCCACCCATCCCTGCCCTGTTTTTCGTAAAGTAAACTGTGGAATGGGGGTTGGTCACTTTGATTAGTGAGCTAAAAGCATGGACTCCTCCTCCTCTCATGGCAGCAGAATTATTATGAATGAGAAGGTTACATTCAACCTTGCAATTAAGTTCACTCTGGTAAAGATAGACACCACCTCCGGTATCTGTGGCCTTATTGTCGGCTATGACACACTCTCCATTCAAGTATACTTTGCTTTCAGCAACAATCAATCCACCCCCAACTTTGGCACGATTGCTGATGAAAGAACACTGTCCATTAAAGGTGATTGTACTTTCAAATGTTATTGTGAGTGCCCCACCTTCGAGTCGACTGATTTCAGTTGCTGTTGCTCTCTTTGTTGTTGCAGGTTCCTCTGGTGAAGGATCAGATGAACTGTTTTCAAAGACAGTGATACCACCGAATGTAACGTGACTGCTAATGGTATATAGTGATCCACGGTTTTGTTTAAAAGTGGTGTTTCCAGTAAAATTAGCAGTGGTGTCATACAGGTAAATCACTCCTTTCAGGGCTGTGTTCATGTGAATAGTTGTCTCACCACTCGTATGAATAGCACCATTCATCCAGTGTATAACAGACCCATAATATTTCGCTTCATTATTATGAAAATCACTTCCATGCACTATGTTCAGTCTTGCACCTACTCCAGTCAAGGCACCACCATCTTTCATTGCTCTATTGTTGCTAAACTTGGATTTCTCTATGATCAGTGAACTTCCATGGGAATACACTGCACCGCCTTCTTTTGTAGCTTCTTGGTGCATTAGTATGCTACTATTCACAATAAGTGTACCCTGGTATGATGCTAAAGCTCCTCCCCATTTAGCTCTGTTATTTGTAAATGTGCATGTCTCCATAGTGATGGTAGAATTCTCGTATGCTGCTACAGCACCAGCCCACTTTGCAGTGTTGCTTATGAACTTACAATTTCGTATCATCACTGTATTTTGTGCACCTGTTATCCCTCCAGCATCATTGCTTGCATTATTGAACGAAAAAGTACTGCTTTCAACTATCACAATAGAATTATCGATAGAGGAAATGCTACCACCATTTGTAGCCTGATTATGTGCAAAGTTGCAGTCAGTGACCATAGCTGTGCCTTGCTGTATTGTCATTACTCCCCCATTTCCATTCAGTGTCACTGAATTGGCGGTGAAATTATTCCTTGTAGCATTTATAAAAGCAGCATATGAGTATACAGTGCCAGCAGACAAGTTAGCACTGTTGTTATACATTGTACTTTCATAGAGTGTGACAACGTTGTCACTAACAGTACCTATTTTGAAAGTTGCATATACTGCTCCTCCTGTATCATTTGCTCGGTTGTGGCTCAGCATACTTTTAATCACATTAAGAATGGTGTTTTTTGTGAACACTACACCACCGAATAGATTTGCTACATTGTAGCTGAAGTAGCTTTTGTGAAGTATAACTGATCCGCTTTCAGCGTAAATCACTCCACCTCTATTGTATGCTTTATTGCCAGTGAATACACACCTGTCTATGCTAAGTTCACTTTGCAATGTGTACAAAGCTCCCCCATAGCCAGGTGCTGCTGTGCCAGCACTAGGGTGAGGATTAGCCACACTCATGCTCTGACTGTAGTCTGCTACATTACTGGTTAAGTTGCACTCACTAAGGTTAATGACACTCCTGTAGGCAAATATTACACCACCACTTTGAACCGAATGCTCAAGAAAAGTACACTGGTTAGCAGTCAATGAGCTGTTGTGGAGAAAAACTGCTCCTCCAGAGCCACGGTTCAGTACCATTGCTAACGAAATATTTCTTCTAGCAGTTGCTATACCATTATCAATGTTATTATGCTGGCCGATTCCAGTAAATCTGCTACGACTGATCACAATCTGGCTACCTTGCTCTGCAAATATAGCTCCTCCGAGTGGAGCACTGTTTCCATTAAAATTACAATCACTGATGTCGACATTGCTTTCTCTAGTAGCAACAATTGCTCCACCTAAAGAAGTATTATCCAGATTATCTCCTTCACTTAGGGCCAGTACTGGGCCTGCATGTTTGCTACCAACTATGTTGGACACAAAAGAGGAATTCATTACCATTAAGTTTGAATGGTTTACTGTCAATGCAGTGCCACTGTTTTCACTGCCCATAAAGATGGTATTAATAATTACTTGCCTATTATTTGAGTCAGTTATGGTGAACACACATCCTCTAAATTCCAGATCTGATATGACAAGATGATCAAAGTTATTGAAGTTGAATCCTGATGATTTGTCACAAACAATGATAGGTTTTGCTGAATTTCCTTGGCTTGAGAACATTTCAAATCCCTGGACATTAACTAACTTCAATTCAGTCTCGAGATAGTGTTTGCCAGGCAGAAAATAAAGTGAATTCAAAGACCTGGGATCAGCAAACTGAGCAGAATTATCAGCAAATTGGGATAGGGTTAGGCACACGTCTCCATGGTTTACTTCGCAGGGACCATTTTCTACATCAATACTTGGCATGATGAAGTACGCCTTACCACTCACCATATTAATACTACAGCTCATGAGCAGCAGCAGTGTGACTGAGACTGCTATAGCTGCAGCCATCACTGTATTGTTCAGTAATAAATATCAGTAGTGTACCTAGTTTGTGAGGAAAAAGGGTATATGGTAAATTTGCAGTATTTTTGTAGTTGATGACAGGTATAATTCATACATACGTTATGAGGTGAGCTAGTATTCCATCCACAAGAGCTATATGCTCCATTCAAAAGATTAGTCAGGGGCGGATCCAGGGGGAGGGAACAGGGGGCCAGTTCCTCCCCCCCCCTCAGCTGTGAGCTTCCCATTCAACACAATTGATCTATATACTTCAATATTTTATAGTGTATACTACTTTTTCTTTCATAAAACATACCAAGCTCTGCTCAGAAGTTCAAAACTTTGTCGAAACCTCCGGAGCATTTTACTGCCTGAAAGCAGGCAATCGCGGCAAATAGGAGGCATGGTTTATCAATTTTGGGGGTGTGGCCTAAAATTTTGCGTGCGTGCACGTCTTCATTGTGCTCCTCCCCTTCCTCAAATCCTGGATCTGCCCCTGTTAGTACAATGCTCTGTCAATCGTGCTTGTTGCTGATGTGAATCACCATAATTTTTTAGAATTAGATATAGGTCTTTTAGTATCATGGTTATCTCTCTTTTCTTTACTATATACAAAATTGCTTAATCCTTTCCACCTATCTCTTCTAGGATCTGGTAGGTGACTACAACAATATCCTTCCCTCAGGCATTGGAGGCCAGTCTACACTACAAGGGTTTCATTTCAAGGGGATTTCCATTGGAATCTGTAGTAACAAATCAGCAGCTGTTACTCTAACAGATGTGGACGCTCAAAGATGCACTAATGAAAGCTGCCTAAACATTGATCGATATATATATAGTGCGCACCATACACATCATTACCCTGCACGCATGCACAAGGGGTAAAGCAATTGGTTAGTCTGTTTGTCGTTGTCATCGTCGGCATAAAAATCACCAGATCTCGTGTTCTAGGTATCTGTGCGTGCTGTAAACATAACAAATCGGTAGATATCGGTGAAAAATTGGTTTCTACGCACTTCAAATTGCTCAAAAAGGCTTACTAGTGCTGCATTTTCATGCCTGTGGTTTATCGATCACACCCACTCTTTAATATATTATGCGACTGTACATGCTCAAGCTCAGTGTTGGAAAGGGTCATTAAGTCATAAAACAGCTATGCTGCAGAGTGTTGCAATACTATGCTACAGTGGCTACAGAGCGCGCTGGGTATGTGCTCGATCTACAGAGCTCTAGTTCATATTGTTAAAGTATCTTAGACATTACTAGGCTTCATGCCTTGATCATAATATTATATCATATCAAGCTACTGTTTTGAGAGAATTAAACATGAAGATGTATTCTATTACTATTGGGGAGCTTGCATGCTTTTCAGTAGCAGCTGTGGCTGAATAATTATTATCTTGCTCTAACAGGGTTTCATCTAGTGACAAAAATTTGGGGTAAAAGTGTGACAAATGAGTGGGTGTATTTAGCATGCCAAGCTCCTTAGGATGTATTTTTCTTTATTTCCTCCAGATTGTTTCAGATAATTTTTGATCAAAACAAATGCTAGTGGTTTCAATTGATTTGATGACTTAATTATTGTGGTATTATGATGCTTAATTTAATTAAAGCCAAAGTTTTAGTGGGGAAGCCAGGGAGTTTGGGGACCCCCTCCCCACTGGATGAAACCCTGTCTAATGTAGTATACACTATCTTTTATCATAATCTGCTGACCTGTATATTAAGAAATTTCTGACATAGGAAACTAGTAAGTATAGTACGCTATTCAAGATAAAATGTGTTCCATGCTTGTTGGTATGCAGATGACAGTGTCCCTCACCACCCTTTACTACAATTCAGTGGAGTAGGAAGCAATCGCGTATTGCAGGGGCCACCGATACAAGTTGTGGGTGTGGCTTTGATTACTGAATTTTGTGACCACAATTATTCTTTTGTAGTGGTCGTATTTTAATAATTTAAACCAGACTTTTACGATGAAAGTCTGATATATTATAATGAAATTGGAAGAATACATACACAAGGGTTTGTATCAAGCTTGATTATTGGGGGGGCCAGTGGCCCCCCTGGCTCCCCTGGTTCCTACTCCACTGCAATTATTATTGTCCAGTGAGTTGCCAGCTACCTGACCAACAGGTCTGAAGTGGCTACTAGTCATAGAAGGAACTTATTCTTCCACTTTTATCAGGGATCCCCCAAGGCTCATCATGCGCCTGAGTCTTGCTGTTACTATTCCTAATTTACCGTGTTTATGCTAATAGAACGCAAGCAAAAAAAATAATTTCAAATCTGGTTTGCGCATAATTAGAGTCAAAACAATTCCAGGAAGTGAATTTTCTTGCGTTAATTAGATGTTGCGTTGTAATAGAACAATTAGCATTAGCTTTGAGCGATGACGAATAGTGGCTATCGATGGTATCGTACCTGTGCCCCTGGCCCCGATCATCACAAGGGTAGCCCGAGAAAGGCCTCCTAACAGCCGCGACGCATGGTTAGCGATGCCACTGAATCGTGCTGATCGCAGCCTGAGGCCCTGGCTGCTGGACTTAGTGCAGTTCCAACTAAGGTCAGTCCCGAGTGTAGTACAGTCCAACCTCGATTATCCGAACCTCGATTATCCGAACCCTCGATTATCCGAACTCGAGATCCGAAGAAAATGCAGGGTCAAAGTACACATTGTGACCACGTGACCCAATTGCGCATGCGCAGTAAACCAACGTCGCATAGTTGCCACGCGAGAATCAGCTGCCGCGCTGCTATTAAATCTAGTTCTAACACTCAAAGAAGTAAAAGAAACGCAAGGTAAGTGTTCTATCCAGCCGTTAAGCAAGCGGTCCAATTGTTGCAGATCCAGGAAGTGCATCCGGTGGCACATTCCAGTGCATGCAATTTTTGCCGTTTTTTATCTATTTTTCTTACCTGTTCTATCTAGGTCATCCTTCACTTCTAGGACTCCAAACAAAGACCAGAAGACAGAGGAACTCTTCTATTTTCTTCTCGTTCAAGTCCTATAACCCGGAGACATTCATGAGCTCTGCGGCGACCGCTTTTGTGCATGCTACTCTCAAGCGCTCACAAAAAGTACCTCGCGTAAAAAGTGGCACGTTTTGGTTCCCTAGGATGGATTCCCATGATTCAAGTACCATTCTGTAGCTCTTGTATTGCTCTACAATATAAGACTGGAACGAAGTTTTTCCATCGAGCGGTTCCAAAGTTACACGCTGTTAAAAATAGTATAAATTTTTGTTAATTCACCATAGAAACATTGAATAAAATACGTATAAATCAATGATAACGCTTTCTAGGTGGTACAAAGATATTGTGCAGCCATCAAAGGCCTTCTTGAAGGTTTGCAGAAGGTTGTTAAAGCTTTCACAATCAGTCTCCTATGCCATCATCACACATTGACAACTACCGTTGATAGAGAGTGCTCAAGCAGCCACAGTGATGGTGCGAGGACCTAGATCGAGTAGCTAGTTCTCTCAGCACCTCAGAAGATAGCTTCAAAACAAAAGCTAAGTCTGAGGAGGCCTAGGCAGCACCTTCTCTTTGGCAGTGGAACTCCAGTGCTCCCCCATCTCACCATCTCATCGATAGCCGATCATCACCTAAGAGATTGTGTACGTGCGCATACATGGGGTAGGGGTGTGTGTGTGAGAGAGTGAAAGAAAAAGAGGGAGAGAGAGTGAGACAGGTGGGACAAGTACTAGCATATTTAACCGCCATGGATGTGAACTTGTGCTTTTCATATTTAACCGCCATGGATGTGAACTTGTGCTTTTCATATTTAACTGCCATGGATGTGAACTTGTGCTTTTCATATTTAACCACCATGGATGTGAACTTGTGCTTTTCAGCTTCAATGTTGGCTGATTTACACAAATTATGGTGCAGATACATTAAAACTACCTACTCTTTTGCCATTTCAGCTGGTAAGGCTCATCCCTGGACTTCATTATTTACCTGATACAGAAGTTAAGTATACTTGCCTCACACTAGCCTTGAATCCCAAGTGAGCCTGGGTTCGAGGCTAGCCTCACACACGCTAAGACTATACCATCCAGATTCCTTCTTGAAAGTTTGAATAGAGAAAGAAACTAACCATTTGAATGATGATGTCTGGTCCCTAGAAACTTGGAGAGCACTCTCCTCCTTGGCATTTACTGGACAAATCATCAGACACTCGACTAAACTTCGAGAAGACGTGGAGAATACCACGCGGTTGTACTGAAAATTTCTGATTTTTGATGCCGTGTAACTCTGGAACCGCTCGATGGAAAAACTTTGTTTTAGTCTTATATTGTAGAGCAACACAAGAGCTATGGAATGGTACTTGAATCATGGGAATCCATCCTAGGGAACCCAAACGTGCCACTTTTTGCGCGAGGCACTTTTTGTGAGCGCTTGAGAGTAGCATGCACAAAAGCGGTCGCCGCGGACCTCATGAATGTCTCCGGGTTATGGGACTTGAACGAGCTGAAAGTAGAGGAGTTGCTCTATCTTCTGGTCTTTGTTTGGAGTCCTAGAAGTGAAGGATGACCTAGATAGGACAGGTATGAAAAAATAGATAAAAACGGCAAAAATTTGCATGCTCTGGAATGTGCCACCGGATGTACTTCCTGGATCTGCAACGGTTCCATATGTTTTGGACCGCTTGCTTAAGTGGCTTGGGCGTGGTCATCGTTATCCGAACTCCTTGCTTATCCGAACGGTTCGAGATTTCCCCTTGGCCAAAGGGGTTCGGATAATCGAGGTTGGACTGTAGTACCCTCATGAACGACGAACGACACTTGCGATTTGGTTAACTATAGCTAGCAACGAGTCCGAGAGACAGAGCGAGATATAATATAGAGGCTTCCAGAACGGTTCATTACTAAGCAGGTGTGGTTTAACCGTGCAGCACGCGGTTTGAGCATGCGCAATAGCCTCACCTTAGCATTATTGCGCTAATTGGATTCATAGAAAATAATTACAGACAGTCGCTTCCGTTCTAATAGAATACAAACAATTCCTGGAATTGAATTTTCTTGCGGTAATTGGATCATGCGTTCTATTAGCATAAACACGGTATATGATGATGCATGTTTCAAAACTAATGTACTATCAACAAGGAGTTCTCTATCACTTTTTGCTGATGATATGGAACCAATCTGTTCCATCATCCACAGCTAGACCTATCAACTCTCACGCATTTGCCGGGAGTCTCACACCTTCATCCACAATCTCATGCTCTCACACTATTAGTACCTTAATCTCACGTCTTTGCGGTCTCAATGGCTCATGGCTCAAGTCAAGTTGGCAGATAGCTACTAGCAGAGTTCAATAGTGCAAATCTATAGGAAGGAAGGGCTTGCCACACCCACGTAAATTCATGTCACATGTTGATCGCGTGAATATCATGTGAATATGTGCTTCAGATCTGTACGTGGCCACGAGGGCTAAAAATGCTTGATTTAGTGTTGATCTTGCCTGTACATGTACATGTATATACAGCTGACCACGTGCTTTCTGCTCATGCACACAAGTTGTTGATGACTACGCAGGATGCACATGCAACGCACGTGGGGTATGTGCTCTAGAGAGCTCTAGTTACTCCCTGCTGTTCCCAACACATATCTAATATCCAACCTATAGGCGACACATAGGTATGTTGTACCAAAATTCTACAAGAGTGCACATCCAGCCAGCAGTTGCACGTATCCTTCGTCTGGAGTACTGCTGTGCAGTTTGGGATCCCTACCTCATAAAACTACTCAAAAAGATCCAGATTTAATGCCTGCATGAAGAACTGGTACTGAGCGTCTAGCTCGATCCTCTCTAAAGCAAATGTTCCGTCCTTGGCTAAGAGGCATTCCCAATTAAGCTAGGCTCTGCAATATGTATAAAACTATGCACAAAGAAACAGGTTTTCCTCATGCTCCCATTGAAAACAGTGTATCTCATTATGATAGCAGGTCTGATAACTCCATGGCTATCCGGAAATCAATCCATGCATACAGTATTGATCACCACAAAGCTCAGTATCCCAATGGAATTACCAACGAGTGTGGCTTTCCAATTATTAAAAGCAGATCGTCTGCATGTACTATAATACATGTTCTGTTTTAGCTGAAGGCTATTCATCGTATATACATACAGACAAAAAAAAATGACTTTTGAAGTACAGTAGTTGTATGATCATGATAATAATAATTAATACCGTAATAGTTTTTCACTTACACTGTTACAGTTGCAAGTTGGCTGCTTTGCTGGATGGTAGTGACTCTACATGCTCTGACTCAGAATTCTTTACTCTTTTATATCGATTCATAATACTCGGTATCAAATTACTGGCTCAGGCCAGGGGATTTCCGTGTAAGTTGCAGTAAACAGGTGATGTTATGGGCCCACCTCTAATTAACCACCCACATGAAGACGAAGTCATACAAGTCGTAGCCTCGTTCCCAGGCCCAAAGAAACGAGGCTATACAAGTCAGAGACTATAGCTACTGTGAAAACTTACTGAGCAGTTGGGCAATGCTGAAGAAAAACAATAATATTATATTGAGTGATTTTGCAGCCCTGAATTTCCATTATTGCACTTAATAGCCATATTATTTCTACAGTCGCTGGCCGCAATAAACTTGAATTTCATGAATTTCCACCATGAATAAATAACATTATGGAATCCCTATCATTAATCATGATTGTACATTTGTGGTACCGTCATAATTATATAAGAATATCCCTAACAAAATCTTAGGTGCCTATAATATACTGATCATTTTGGACATTATTATAGGCTAGTCTAAGAGCACTGTGCTGTAAAAATTAAATTCATTATTGGCTGTGCACATTGTTATATTAAATACCGGGACCTGTCCAGCTAAATAATAATATCTATCAGCATAGATGTACATGATCCCAGTATACCATCTGAGTGTATAGCATACTGTGACAGCCACGGCCAGCTGTCATTCAGGGTACATGTATTGTGCCCAGGATATACATGCATTGCATGCTCATGATCAGTCAGCATGAGACTACCACATCAAATTTTGTGGAGGAGATGATTGTATGATGATCGTTACAACATAATTAATACAATAAAACTTCTCTTGGATCATATCTTATGCATGCATGAATTCATTGACTCCTCCTAAAGGAAGAGTATAGTTATAATAATAATATAGGCCCAGGTGTAAGAATACCGAGTCATAGCTATTAGAAAAGCATAATAGCATATTTATTGCTCTATGCTACATGTATTCTTCAAGCTTAAGTGATACAGAAATGGATTTAATAGTGCTATTAACCTAACACAGACCTATGGAATAATACTATTATATGGGCAACAACATAATTACCATTCTGTTAACAGCTTCACCCTAAACATTCCTAGCATTCCATAGCACATGACATGCAACCACTGTGCTGATCGAAGGTTAGCAGTTCTGTGTAGATAATAATAGAGATGAAAGAAATCCTTGTAGTAGTAGCTATTGCAGTGTATAGTGTGCAAACAAGCTACACAGCCCCAGTAGAACATGGTAAGCTTATTCTAGGTACTAGCTATACTTCTATTAAAAGTGAATTATTTGTTGCAGATTATAGGCAAATGATGAGTGTGTATGCTGAAAGCACACCTAAGGATAACCAACATCAAGTTGACAATTCACTGACTTTCAAGTTACTCCAAGCAGCACTGAGTTCTGATCAAGTCAAGCTCCCACTTGCTCAGGGGCAGGCTAATGAACAGATGCAAGTTCTTAAAGCTATTGGCAAGCAGATGATGGCCAATGGCTCTCAGGAGGAACTACAGAGAGCACTTCAACAAATCTTTGATATGCCATCTTTTCCCATCATACGCTTATACCCCAATGATGGATAGTACTTCCCATGACACTCTAGACACTATATATACTAGTACTTCACTTCTCACTTCTTTTATCATCCTCCACATTGATGACCCTTAATTATTATTAACCATTGTGCACTATTATTGTTATTATCACACAAGTAGATGATCTATATGCAAGTATCAAAAATTAATTAAAGGTCTATTTATTGAGGTCTTCTCCCTTCACACCGAGATGCATGGTATCTTCTGGAGCATTTTTCACCCACTGAGCCCATGAACCCTGCAGTAATGAGTATTATGATTGTAGAGTCACAGAGATATCCTGTGCATAGCAAAACTACTATGAGCATACACCGTATTATGGCACTCTGATTTTACAACACATTATTATGAGAATAAAGGTACATCTTATAGCCTTGATACAACCACTCTTATAACAGTACATTCCAATTACACAGATATGCTAGCATACTGTACAGTAACAAGTTTATGGTACTGTAATTCATGCATGTACATTGTAGCTTACGTCATAAACAGGTATTGATAGTCCAGTGAGGTAGAGGGCGAATGCTACTAGTGGTGCCACCATTGCCCCACCACAGCTGAATACAATGGGCTGGGAGACATCCACACCACCCGATTGAAATGCTATAAAATAATAAAACAAATATTGGTTACCGGTATGTATACATGTACGTAAAGCTTTCTACATCTAAAGGCTGCATAAGGTGGTTGGTAAGGGCATAAACTGGTAGGCATGGTACTATAATATTATTATACATAATGAGTATTGTACCCTGTTTAAACTTGCACTTCATAATAATTATGAATTAACCTATGGTATGTAATAATTACCACTTGCTCCTATTGGTGCACTAGCATGCTAAGGGTTAAATAGAATACCCGGCCCATCACCATCTAACTGCAGGCACATGCACACCTTGTTTGATGGCATCAACATCCTTCATGGTCTTGGTCTGGGAGTCAATGACATTAGTGAAAGGAAAGCTGATTGAGCCATGCATGTGACCACTACGAATCTTTGGGTTAGGCTCTGGTGCAGTCCCATCATAGCGTCCCTTGGGACGAGTGTCCACCACCTGTATGACACAATGTGAAATGTGCATAGTGATAAAGTATTGTCACATGTACCTTTAGCCAGGCAGGTGAAAATGTTCCATAATTAGGGCTTCATCCGGGGAGGGGGGAGCTTCCCCTCTCCCCTCATAAAACTTTGACGTTAAACATCAACAAAATTATACCATCTTTCTTTATCATCAAAAATTACCTGAAGCAATCGGGAGGATTTAAAGAAAGATTCTCTCCTAAAAGTTTGTCAACATCCACTTGTATATTGCGATTCCACCCAAATTTTTATGAAACTCTGATGATATAGGTTGAATTCTCCTTAGAAATGTATTCTAATTAAGAGGGCCACCTTAGCCAACATGCATGTATTTCTAAGGGAAAGTCCAAGCCTTGAAGTGCCTTTCGGGGATTATACAATGTATATAGCCTCTTGATTATTAGCCTTGTCTACGAGGAATTAAACGTTGCACTTCTATAAGCCAAGTTCCATGTGACGGTAGACCCTTTACTTTTATTGTATCATCTAGTCCGCATAGAAAGTATGTTTGGTCTTGTTACATCAACACTGGAAGAATAAGAATGAGCGTACTTGCTATGCAGACTAGATCTACTATCAATCCAATAACCTCAACATTCTTTTATTGTAACATTCTGACCAATCACATAAGAGGTATCTTATTCTATAAGATGTACATTGTAGGTTCTATTTTATCTGAGGTTACACAAAGGAGAAATTTTGCGAAAAGTAATCTTCATGCATAGCTTAGAAGAAATTTAGAGCAGTGTATGCCAATTATTACTATCCCGTATAGGCTGGCTATGTCATAATAGTATATCATGTGAGTACCTGTTCCTTTCTGGTGGAATGGTTCTCCATCATTTGTTCTAGTGTTCTATAGAGCTCAGGATGGTAGTTTGCCTTGTAGGTGGAGGTGGGTACCTCCTGCTGGGGACCAGACACAGTGGGATAGCCTCCCTCAATCCATTTGGGCAGACCACCATCAAGGATGGACACTTTTTCATGACCATAACACTGCAGAATAGTAAATTTTGGAAAAGGAGAGTAATTACATGAAGCGAAGCAGATCAGAATGCAATTAATGTTAGTACTAGTATATAAACTGATTTAGATCCTAGTTGTAACAAATACTGTTATCTGATTGGTCAGGAGCAGGTATCTATTTCTCATATAAACCTGTAAAAAGCTCATATAAACCTGTAAATTTTTCATATAAACCTGTAAAAAAATTGTTGCCTGTGGTTAGGATTGTTGCTAGGCAGCAGTTTATATGTCAAGCCTATGGGCATTGTTGCTAGGATCTAAAGTTGTTAGACACTGTTTAGTTGGTTTCTATGTGATTTAGAAGACCTCAGGGCTCAGTAGAACCCTTGCTTCGCTCGGGATTCTACATAGAGCCCTTCGGTCTTCTAAATCACGTAGAAACCTCCTGAACAGTGTCTAACTATTATATGGATCCTAGTCAAAAAGATACATGTATATAGGCACACCCACAAATCTTATGCTAGTACATGTACGTGATAGTAAAGCGTACCTTAAACATCCACCAGACTCTTCCAGCAGAATAAAAACCAAACTTGGGATTGTTGTCATACACTACAATGTGAGTGTCATTGCTGATACCCAGCTGAAATAAATATATTATAGACAGAAATAAAATATGAATTAATCAGCCAACAAATCATTGGAGCAGGAGTGGCCATGGGCAGGATGGAGAAGCAGACCTGAGGTTACCAAGGAAACAGCTACTGCCATGGTAACGTCAGGCATGGCACTACTGGACACTGGAGTTGTATACCTGACACCCATACCTGGTATACCTGACAGGGTGTGATTAAACTTTGACCTATACCAACCCACACAATGAATACAATAACACAACATAGAATAGTATATCAGGCAAGGACCATTATAATAATATACATGTACATCATGTATACACAGATTGATGGACTAGGTAGGCCACAGGCAGACACACTACATGTATATGAACCTTCCCGACTTGCTCTTCAAACTGTTGTGGTGGTGGAAGCATGAGAGGAGCTGATGACTGCTTATCAGAGATGTCAGATATGTTGAATCTCACTGCAGTGTCAATATGCTTGTCAAGGTACTCCTGTTGGGCATCTCTCTTCCATGCTGGCTGGTTCCATGTCCCTAGTCATATAATTAAATATCAAGTCAGGTGGTTGATCTAGTGGTATTATGTAAGAAAAGCAATCTGCACAGCAAAACGATAGCCCAGTACCAAGGCCCATGCATCTCAGCTATTTAATGTAGCACGCTGAAACATTGAAAAACTACCCACTGGCTCCATGAAGTACATTCCAGCACTATGCATGGTGATCTCAAAGCTTGCTGGATCACTTGTAACAATAATACAGTTCTTACAGTTGGATTGTCTATACTACCCTTGACACTGAGTCACATCAAAGCATTATTAATGAAATATCAAATTTTTAGTGTAGCTTGTGCTATTTTTTCAGCTTCTGCACAATTTTGTATTAAATTTTATGATCTACAGTAGTGGCTGAATGGCTCTACTATATTAAAATACACTTTCACGCATGTGCTATGAGTTTTATCAGCATTATTTATATTTAATATCAATTATGTGATATATCACATAATTATATATCAGTGTATGACATGCACACTGCCCTGACAACTCACCATCAATGATCCTTAAGTTAGGTACCTTCTTCTCCAGCTGCTCTTTCAGCCACTCACACGATACCAATGGAGAGACCATGACTGCTCGATTTTTAAATTTATAATACTAAGCTGCTGTCAAATTTAATATCAAAGGCGACGTGCTGTCTATTTATACACATGCGCAACGACCATTTCCCATCGAATGTGCACACTGTGTTGACGACCTTTTACCGCATGCACCGTTACTACAATATACCATGGGAATAATAATTATTATGGCATATATTATTAGTGTTTCATAACTTATCCATGCAGGTCCTGAATGATTTAAAAGCTAGTGATTTCCTATTGTGGGTATGTTGCTTGATCCTCTTGATTATCTCGCGGTCACCCATTAATTTTAGCTATAAAATTAAATTTAATGATGTCCATATAATTATTATAATAATAATATACAAAAGTAATAACAAGGCATCCAGATAACTTAATTTTCAGGAGCAGTTTCGAGATCTTTCAAAAAGTCTCCGTACTCAATAAACTGCTTAATTCTTTCCTTCATCCAGGGCCCATACTCAAATGTGTCTGTGCACTCTGCAGCTGACGAGATACTGGATAGATCCTGAGGCAGATTGCGTGGGACTTTGGCATGGTAGGATGGCTCGAAAAAGAATGGTACAGACTGACGTGGACGGCCTATGGCTAGAACACGATGCTCCGTGGATTTTAATCTATCCCCAGTCATGTGAGTCAAGACAGTGCCCAGGTTGACAACCAAAGAGCCTTCTCGAGGTCTCACATCAAACCACTCGTTCTCCTCCGTCATGATCTGTAGCAACAAACACATCAATGATGTACATAAACATTAGGCCACAATAATATTAGCTACATACAGAAAGTATGCTGGTCTGCAGCAACTTGCAACAGAAAGCAATTATCAAGTCCCTTATTTACATAAAGCAGTTACCATTTCTTGCCACAACTGCAGGGCTTCATTGGGAGTGGGGGTGTGTGGGGGAAGGGGGAACTTAATAGACTCTTGAACCCCACCCCCCCCACCCCCCCCCCCCCCCCATGAAACCAGTATTATCACATGCATCAGGGGTGGATCCAGAATTTGAGGAAGGGGGAGCACAATAGGCATGCGCAAAATTTTTGGCCACACCCCGAAAACAATATACCACACCTCCTAATTGCCGCAATCAAGGCAGTAAAGTGCTCCATTTCAATAAAGTTTTGAACGTCTGAGCAGATCTTGGTATGTTTTATGAATGAACAAGTTGAAGACACTAATTTACAGATCATTAGGAAACTCACAGCTGAAGGGGGAGACCTGGCCCCCTGTTCCCTCCCCCTGGATCCTATCACTGTGCTCCCCCCCCCCTCCCCCCTTCCTCAATTCCTGGACCTGCCCTTGCAGTCACCATTACACCTCCCAAGAGAAAGGTATACACATGTAACTAGCGGGGAACAATGAATTTCAGATACTTTATCTATTTCCTAACCTGGAGTCCTTCATAGTCGAATGTACAGAGCAGAGTCACAATGGATGTATCAGTATGGCGAGCTGTGCTGACAAGCTTCCCATCTGTATCAAAAGCATCATCAGGCAACTTAAAATCATGAACAGGATAGTTGATAAGCCGAAGAGTTGAGAGAGTCCAAGGACTGTATAGACACTCAAAGAATGTCTCATTCATGCCCAATCCTAAGCATATCAGACGCAAAAATTCAGTACAGGTCCTGACAAGCACTGCATGAAACTCAGTCATAAACTTGTGAAACTCTTGATATGGTGTTGAGTCCTCTCCATTGTCAGGTTGAGGCCATGTGCTGTGCTCAGTTATGGGATAACCGGACTGGAGTTCTGGGTGGCCAGCTGGGAGGTCTTGACCCATCTCAAATGCTTCTTTGTATGAGCTGCCAACCTTATTCACACCGAAGTACCCTCTGAAACGCTGCAAAATCAAGAATAAGCATTTCATTATGCATCGTTGTTATGTAAAGTGTCTCCAGCAAAATTTAATTTGATAATTTAATACTGACAACAATTATTACTGTAATAGAACGTATGATTGTAAGAAATTAACATTTATGAATTCTCATAATGTTTATATGACATTGTAATAGTTATATCACTGAGTGCAATATGTTGCCATAGATTCCGAGTGCATGTGATATAACTAATTTATATTCCGAGGAAGTAAACAGTGGCCCCCGCAGTGTTTTATCACACCACTGATTGGTCAATGGCTCCTCTCCATGGAAACAAGCTGCTCCATAGAAACAAATTCAATTTTGATAGTGACAAAGACAAAGAATCATCCAACTCGAACTCGATGACTGAGCGAGGTTAACTATTAACGCCAACACTAGGCATACGTGTAGTCTTTCATTGTATGCATAGCTGTTCCATGCTTTGGATGTCTTGACTGTTTTGCCAACTCCATTATTCACTCCTTTCAGGAAGTGTGAGCTGCGATCGAGATAAAGATAAGCTGATTTCAATGGCCTTGTTAATGCCATATATAGCACTTCAAGTTTATGAGGTAGGCTACAAATGCTGTTAGGGTAATGGATCCGTGCAGTATCGTATGTACATGTCCTATACCATACCATAGATACTATACTTACACTGTATTTTACTAGAATGTCAGAAAAAAGAATTTATTTGAAAAACGTACACTTTTCTGGTATAGGTCGTCAATCTCCCCATATACTTGTATATCCCTATAGGACAATTACCCTTAATAATTATCACACTGCTAAGTGTGTGATATTAACCCTCTCAGGGTGTACAGTGCGATATTAATTCCTTTAGAGTGTACTATACTTGATACTGCTCAAGGTAAGTTAGGAATATGAAGTACATGTATAATAGGTATAGGGAGGGAATAGGTGACCAAGGTTTTCCCCAATCAAGAATACAGTCGCAGGCCTAGGAAGCGTATGAGCTAGCACCACAAGGATACAATTTAGCAATCATTCAATTGACACTTGCCACGTACAAGAACTAGCTAGCTACCGTATTACCTCTAATTTAACAGACACGAGAAAAATAATTATTTTGGCCAATGTCCGCTATAATTAAAGCACACGAAAATAGTTGGCGTTCGAAGTGTCCGATGAATTAGAACACACTTTCACGCATGCGCATTCGGTCAAATGGACATACATGTACGATTGAGCAGCTGCAGAGATTGAGAAAATGAGACGGTACCTGGAGCTCCCTGTTCATGGTGGGAAAGAGAATAACTCACCTCCTTCATACACTGATATGGGTATAGGTAGCGCACTAGTGTGAGCTGTCCAGATTAGAACAACGATGTCCAGATAATTAGAACAATAAAAATTCAAACTTCATTCACTGTCCGGTGTAATTAGAGGTAAAAAAAATTCGAAATGGTGTCCGGATAATTAGAGGTGTCCGTTAAATTAGAGGCAATACGGTAGTTCATACAGTGTACCACACTTCTCTTGATCGAGAAACTAAAAGGATGCCACTATTGTTAACCAAACTGATGCTGGACTACATAATAGTTAGATACTGTTTAGGAGGTTTCTATGTGATTTAGAAGACCGAAGGGCTCTATGTAGAATCCCGAGCGAAGCGAGGGTTCTACTGAGCCCTGAGGTCTTCTAAATCACGTAGAAACCGACTAAACAGTGTCTAACAACTTTAGATCCTAGCAACAATGCCCATAGGCTTGACATATAAACTGCTGCCTAGCAACAATCCTAACCACAGGCAACAATTTTTTTACAGGTTTATATGAAAAATTTACAGGTTTATATGAGAAATAGATACCTGCTCCTGACCAATCAGATAACAGTATTTGTTACAACTAGGATCTAATAAATGCTAGTAGTACAGCTCAGTAGTGTGCAGCTATTGCCAGTCTGGCACCTACCTCAGCTACATACATGACTGATTGCTTTGCTGGTCAGTCAATGCAGTGCTCAGTGTACTTAGGGCCAGGTACTAACTGGAAGCTACTGCTGAAAATTATAGGCATACTTCAAAGGCTGGTGCTGCTTCTAAATAGAAGGATAGAGGCCTCATCGTGGTGTTTGAATGAAAGATTAACTAAGTACTTCAATATTAATAATCAATTAATCACAACCAATTAACTAATTAAGCACTATGCACGGTGTTTAGCCACACCCTCTAGATTGCTAAATCGCCAGTTCCAACCTTAAAGCAGCAACTTTCAGCCTACCTTAACTATGAGTAAGAAAGTGATCTAAACTTTCATCGGAGGGATTGTGAAAATAGCATTCTGGTCAAGTTTTATTCCATGTAGATATTGTTTTTGGAGTGCTGACAGCTTAATCTTCCGCATACTGTATAGCGGGAAACTTTCGAGGGAGAAAACTTTCGCGAATCGGTGAAATATAAGATTTCGCGGAGAAAACTTTCGTGGATCTATGATCCTGCATGGGTGTGACTATAGACTGAGCATACGCACAGGCAGACCACCTATGGCCACACCCACAATTATCAGTTGGAAGCTTCGAAGCAAGCAAGTACTATTATAAACGAGATCATAATAGTCCGCCTGATGAGCACCTACACTGTAGAGACCATCGTTCGTGGCTACCACGTCTACCGGAGTACAGTGTTCATACACTCCATGCTTCGAATTCTTTTCAGGCTTTGTCTAGAACTTGTTTCACCTCTTTGTTGGCGGCAGCAATACTGGAAGACGGCATGACGGTAGAGAGACGACCTTCAGGCTCTGGTAGCATGGAGCTCAGCTGAAAGTACTTCAACAGGGGCATTGCAATCGATGGCTGACACCTAGCTTAGCTAGCCGCATATGCGCATAGCTAGCACCTCTATATGACACGTGATGTATGCCATGCCCCAAATTTCGTGGAGAAAACTTTCGCTGATGGTCGAAATTCCGTAAAATTTGTGAGAGTTTTCTCCCGGTATGAGTTCAAAATGAACAAACGTATTCATAATCTCTCCGATAGATTCTCGAAATCCATCCCAACGATAACCTTCTTGCTGTCAGACCTGCGAAATGTTGAGTGGAATAACCCTGGATGGCTTTTGCTTGAGATATTGAGCTCCAATCTGCAGCTATGTGGCCCCAACACCGTGGCTTGTATGTGCTCGATACGATAATATGACGTCACAGTACAAGCGCTAATTGACCGCAAACATGAGCGATAAGAGGCTGTTAGTCGGGCGCACGCTAAGAGTTCAGAACCTGGCCTTAAGTACACTGAGTGGACAGCGTAAGCAGACAGTGGCTCTCAAGTACATAATTCAGTCTAGGTATGTCACAGAGGCTTTCTATGGAAGCCGAGAAGTGCAATTTCCCGCACGACGCCCATTTCCGCATGCGGAGGGCCAGCTCCGCATGCGGACGTACTTTCTCCGCGTGCGGAGAGCCAGCTCCGCATGCGGAGACCCTGCTCCGCATGCGGGGGTGTCTTCTCCGCGTGCGGAGACCCTGCTCCGCATGCGGAGATACCTTCTCGGCGTGCGGAGACTCTGCTCCGCATGCGGAGGTAGCGTCTTGACGTGCGGAGACCTTTTTTTCAAACCATCACAGCCTAGCCGTTTCATTACCCCACCAGTATTAATAGTAGCGTCGATCTTGGCGTGGTTAACCTTCTTGAGAAGCCTCTTCAGCAGGGACTGTGACTTCTACAAGACTGTGACTGCCCGGCGTGCGGGGCCCTAGTGTGGCTAGCGAGACTAGGTCCGGCGACGATCGAGCCAGAGTGTGTCACAATTAGATAGTATACTAGTAAGTTGTAGCTATTGAATACTTAGTAACTACTGTCCATAATCTCTGGCTACGTTTGCCCGCATGTGGAGCTGGCTCTCCGCATGCGAAGAACGTTTGCCCGCATGCGGAGATGGCTCTCCGCACGCGGAGAACGTACGTCCGCATGCGGAGCTGGCTCTCCGCACGTGGAGAACGTACGTCCGCATGCGGAGCTGGCCCTCCGCACGCGGAGAACGTACGTCCGCATGCGGAGCTGGCCCTCCGCATGCGGAAATGGGCGTCGTGCGGGAAATTGCACTTCTCGGCTTCCACAGCTTTCAGTTTATTCCGAGCGAAGCGAGGTCTCTACTCAGGCTCGAGTCGTAGTGTGGCTTCTGGGTGTATATCTTGCAGGCATCTAAATTTTGGTTCTTATTCTTTCAGTGACTCAGGCCACATCGCCTGGTGCAACGACGTCAAAAGACATGGGCTCCCTCATGATCAAGGTGAACATGCAAGGCCTATAAAATCTACAGCTCAGCTGGACTATGCTCACTGGGAAATTAATATTCGTGCGGCCAAAAGTGATTGCACCTTCTTGGCCCAAAATTATTCATCATTTTGCTGATGGTGACGATGTACAGAAGCTACCTGGTGTAAATCAGATAATATTAATCACCTAAATACACTGAAAGAAAACAATTTAGCTGTCCTTACATTAGCGTTTCAACTCAAATATTGTCCCCCCAGGGCATTTAGAAAAAGTCAAATCCCCTGTTACCCCCACCCTTGCCTATACAGGGGTAGTGGGGCATAATATTGACAAGTGCATTTATTACCCCGCGCGCATGCGCAAGGGGTAAAGCAATCGGTTTGTATGTCTGTTGTTGTTGTTGTAGTTGTCGTCGGCACGAAAATCGCCAGATCTCGAGTTCTAGGCGTCTGTGCGTGTTGTAAGCACAACCAATCGATAGATATCGGTGAAAAACTGGTTTGTACGCGCTTCGAATTGCTCAAAAAGGCTTACTAGTGCTACAAATCGTGCATTTTCTGTTCTGCATGCCTGTGGTTTGTCGACCACACCCACTCTTTTAGTATGCTGATGCAACTGCGCATGCTCAAGCTCAGTGTTGAAAAGGGTCGTCAAGTCATAAAACAGCTTTGCCCAAGTTGCAATATTGCAGAGTATTGCAGAGCGCGCGGGGTATGTGCTCTACAGAGCTCTAGTTTAGCTATAGTGTACGTAGTACACCCTTGAAGCATTTTATGCTTAGTCAGCAAAGGTTAACTTTGAATTGAAGTGAGGCAAGGTCAAGAAACATATTATGGCTGGGTATCATTTATTTAATGGAAGTGTTCACCAGCAAGCTACAACCAATCCATAAGCCCTTTCTAGTTCCTACAACTAGAGCTACCTAATTGCTGACGAAATTACATCATCATACAGTATATGTACAAGCGCCAGGCACATGCACATGCATGCACTATCCATGGTCCATGCATGCCAGGATCGTGGAGGCATTCGTGCATGGCTGACACGTGTATTATTAAAATCTGTCCTAACTCGACTCTTCTAGTTTCTGATTCTCACATGTTTGTTCGTTGGGTTGTATCTCTTCCTGGCAATCTTCATCTTCTTCTCCTTGGAGAGCGACCAAAACCAGTCTACCCACTTACGCAACACTCGCTCGTCGTGGCCGGGCACTTTGTCAAGAAATAGAAATCCAACAGTCTCCATAGCGCGTACTATCTGTTGGGCTTTCTTCAGCCGATCGGGAGAAGAAAAATCTATCACTGGAAGGTCAACCATCTTCATACACCGAAGAGGCCCCACCCCCTCTTACGCCTAGTCTCGCGCGCCAGCCCCTCCTATTATGCAAAAAGCTCATGGCTGAATGCAAATCATGGATCAGTAGCTACCTACATAGGCTCAGGGGCGTACCCAGGATTTAATACAGGGGGTTTCTGACGAAGCGCGCGCGAAAAATTTAGCGACCACGCCCACTTTGGGGCCACGCCCTCTAATTAACGATCGCCGTTTAGCACGTTTTAGTAGCAGTTTGCCAGATTCTCGAAAATTTTAGCAAAGAAACACAAGGAAAAACACCAGAGGAGAGTTCTAAGCTAAGTTTTAAGAGATTTTAGTGCCTGCAGATGGAATCTGGAAACCAAGGGGGTTTCCTATAGCAGCTAAGTCATACTAAGATAATGCTGAATCTGACTGCCAAGGGGAGTTTCCGGGCAACGAGGAAACAACTCATGCAACTAAGGTACGCCCCTGAGGCTCTCCCCCAACATTCAAGTTATAGTTATCATACATCCATAGTGTTGAGCCCAGCCCCCTTGCCTTTATTTCTTTCACTCATTTTTTGGCTTCACTGTGTCATGATCAGATTATGCTATAAATTATGATTATAGTGAAGGTTGCGACAAAAAGTGAAAGAACGGTGAGGGGGCTGTGCTCAACACTATAGGTGTCACCGCAGGCTGAAAAGATTGATAGTGAGGAGCATGGCACAGTTAATTTCCTAGTTATAGTAGATCATCCCACAGACAGAATGCATGCACTAGCTAATATAAATCATCTCATTGTGGAAATTATACGTTTCTTTTATCCTAGGGGATATTACATCCTGAAATCATCTATGCTGAAATAAACCTCATACAAATTTAATATACTATAATAGGGAAAAGCTATGGTATACTGAACAGAAGCAACTATGCATGTATAATAATGTTATTATATGAAAATACAAATTTCCTGGGGCAGTGATGGAGATAATATTATTATTATGATAGCTAGATTGGCCGGGGTTGGTACAGCTCACCATGGCTACTCGGTTACCAATTCTCAGCCCCCCTACTCTTACGTCACTGTTTGCTACTGTAGTGTAGGACCATGATAAGTATACTCGACGCACTTCACTATTACATAATTATAATTATGACTAATTAAAGGGGTATGTTAGCCACACCTCTTCCTTCCACTAAGAATCCTCCAAACTTGCCAATATTGAGAGCTTTGTCCATCAAACAAACTTCCGCAGAAAATGGTATGTGCTGCGCCCATATAATAATATTAAGCATTGCTACTTAATGCTTTGCTATACATGTACTATATTCCTCTTACTTTCGTTATGAGATTAAAAATACTTCCTTCAATTTAAAATTTTAAGTATGTACCATCTCATAGCACACAATAAATATTATAATAATATTCTAATGCTAATTACCTTGAGCCAAAGGAGTCAGTGCAGATGGGCTAGAAAGAGAATCATAGGCAGCACTGCAGGCAAGTAAAATTGAAGATCGGGTGTTGTGATTAAACATGAAAGGGTGTTTGTGGTTTGAAAAAACACATCAAGTGCAAATCGAATTTTTAAGAGCAGTGCTGCACTACTCTACCAGCCGCTCTTTAGTGACTTCCCTGCACTGCCCAAGCAGGCCAACACTGTTCGCAAGGACTTACTGAAGAGATCAGGACTGATAAACTGAGTGAAGTGGTATACTATTGTCTTATACATATTATCGTGATCGACGTGCAGTATATTGGTATTGTCAATCCATTCTGTTTAATTAGTGTACTGCAACAGTTTAAAAAGGTGCTTGAGGAAACTTGTGCACCTCAAAATTATTATGCAAAGTAGAGTGTGTTGCTTTGTTTGTAGTTCTGCATGTACTAGTTAATGCACCGTAGCGAGTACTCTACGGAAATTATTGCACGAGGGGGTAGGTCGAGAAGTTCATATAGCACGAGGCGCAGCCGAGTGCTATATGAAACTTCGAGACCTACCCCCGAGTGCAATAATTTCCGTAGAGTACGAGCGTATACGCTATACGGTGCATTAACTGGTTTGTAGTATGGTATCAGAAATTTAAAAATTCCGGGGTCACGTTTGCTTTTGAAAAAAGGCAAGCAAAATGGCTGAGTGTAGCTCTACTTTCATAGCTCCCCACTGATAGCGAGAAAGAAGAAAACACCGAACTTATAAACGGCTGCATAGCGAAAGGAGTTTGGGAGAAGATTACAAGCAGCGAAGAGTATAAGAAGGTCGAAAGTATGGAGCTGGAGGAACTCGAAGCTTATCAGTCTCGCCGATGATCCCAGCTTCTTTCCCGAAGGATGGCTTGACAAGGAACCTAGCCCTCGCTGGGATCATCGGCGAGATAAGGCTTCGAGTTCCTCAGGGCCAGCTCCATATTATCGACCTTCTTATACTCTTCGCTGCTTGTAATCTTCTCCCAAACTCCTTTCGCTATATGCAGCCGTTTATAAGTTTGAGCCCTCCCAAGAAGAAACTAGTTCATTTGAATTGGTGAGATGGACTTTTGGCTGCTTTTTTGCTGTTCAGTACTCAATATCAATCATGGCAATTCTTAATTTGCTGCCTTTTTGCTGTTCACTACTCAATACAAATCATGATTCTCAATTGGGCTATTCCAGTTAATAAGGATACACCCCTATGGAGGAGCAGTTTGCGCATTTATACCCTCAACACCTAATTAACTGATTGTACCCCTATGATACAATGATTAAACTTGAATTCTACCCCTTAATACTTAATTAACTCAACAGGTCCCTATGATACAATGATTAATACTTAAATTTTACCCCTCAGTACTTAATTAACGTAATGGACCCCTATGATACAATGATTAAAACTTGAATTCTACCCCTTAGTACTTAATTAATTAACTCAATGGACCCCTATGATACTGAACAATGATTAAAACTTGAGAATATTACTCTCAGTACTTAAACTTTGGAGAGATCTTTTATTTCGCGATTTGGTGAATTCGGTGAAGATCGCCAAATAAAACATCTTACCAATATAGATTATTTCATGCACACTTATGGCACTAAGACTTCAGATCACCAAAATTTAAATTTCACTAAAATACCTACTGAGAGTAAATTCACCAAAGTTAATGCCTTCCAGCTATACGGTAGCTCAATGGATCTCTGATACAATGATTAGAACTTGAATACTATCCCATAGCACTTAATAATAATATTATTAGTTAACTCAATGGATCCTATGATACACTTGCATAATACCAATTATGTGTCATAATATGTGATAGGATCTGAGAAAAGGTGTAATTTCGCGCAAAACGCTAAATTTTGACATTTTTCAAGTTGCCACCACTCAAAGGTACCAAGAGCCATAGGCTTTATTCTTGGTTTATAAGCACCCCAGCCCTTCTACTAAAGAAATCCAACGTTAGAAAGCCTAGCTATGTTCTTACCTGAAATGGTGGAGCTCCAAAGTGAGGCATAAAACGGCCGATTTTAGACCGCGTGCGATATCGGCGATCGCCACGCCCATACCGGAAGTGGGCGGGGCACACAATTCTCAGCGAGTGTAGAGCAATGATTGGAGAATCACTGTACCAGGTTTGAAGATTGTAGCTACTACAGTCTTGAAGATATGTGCGATTTAAAACGAAAATTCGGCCTGCGCGCGAAATTACCCCTTTTCTTAGATCCTACCACATATTATCCTAAATTATAATATTACTATAGCAGGATTTATTACCCCGCGCGCATGCGCAAGGGGTAAAGTAATCGGTTTTGTCTGTCGTCGTCTCACGGGTGTTTCAGCGCAATACGCATGCGGCAACTTAGTCGCCCACGCATAATTTTTTCCTATACCTAGCAACGAGGGATGCACTTTCCTAGCAACCACTCTATGCACTTTGCACTGGTATGCTGTGAATATCATTAAAAACACGTGGTTATCCACAGCATAGCAAGATGGAGCAACTCAAGCTGGCTTTAGTGGTCCAAGGTTGACTCTTCTACGACATTCCTACATCGAGTTATGGCTCCGCGCGCACACTAATCTTTTTGTGATGGGTCTCTTTGACAGCCTATGTTGGCTCTTGTGAAGTTTTCCTGCCAAGGTGAGTTTTTGAGTAGCCTTGTGCTATGACTGAAGGTACCTGTAAGCCATAGTATGAGTTGTTACTTATTTTTTTAGTTGGTGTTTTACGCGATGGAAAATTATTGAAATTTTCAAGCTCTGACTATGGTTCCTGGCCGTTTATGAGAATGGTAAGCCCAGAATGAACGTAGTTTTGTTGTGAAGGGGCAGTTAGTTGATAAAACAGCCTCAGGTAACATTCAAAAGCTGTGTATTTCAGTTCTTGGGAGGATATTGTGGGGGTTAGTACACTCCATATATTCGTATAGGCCTATTAGTCAATATGTACAGTGAACATGCAAGGGTACATCTCTCATGTCCTATCTACTCTCTCTCTCTCTATTCCCCCTATCCTTCACTCCCTCTCTTTCTCTGTTTTTCACCTTCTGCCTTTGCCTCTTACTCTCTCATGCCATGTGCAATAAGCATTTTGTGTACAATATATTACAACATTGCATATTTCAGTACTATCGTACATTTACACACACTCAGCAGGACTATTAGGCCTGGCTAGGCAAGACTTCATTCCACAACACCTTTACTGAGTCTCAGGGAACTCCACTGGTGCCTCATGATGCTGCTGGATCTGTAGATTAGCTTGTTTCAGTGTATTTATTAGCAATTATTCGTGAATTTTTGGACCTTGATATCCATGTGTAAAAAAATAGTAACAAGTGACTCATGGTATGTCTGGGTTTGTTAGGCCTTCAGCTATCTGGCAGAAGTGGAGAAGAAGCCAGGAAAACTTCAGGAGATGCACTATAGGCTGTCAAACATGACCATTGTAAAAATCTTGTTCAGGGTGGCAACTGTTGTACCTATGCGCACAACAGTATAAAGCGTTCTATATTTGCGCACTGGGTCTTGGGTGAATCAGGAGACTTAGTTTGCTATTTTAAGACTGTTTTTATTGCCTTCTATGGCAAAAGGCTCTGGTGGTATATATAGCAACCACTGAGGTCGCTAATGAGTTCGCGTTGCTATGCGTGTAATTGAAATTTACAACCATACCGTAAATTCTAATTAAAGACTAAGTGTCCGCGTTGAAACACCCGTGGTCTGTCGTCGTCTGTCGTCGTCGTCAGCAAAAAAATCGCCAGATCTGGAGATCTAGGCGTCTGAGCGACTTGTAAGTACAGCATATCCGTCGATATCTTCGAAAAACTGGCTTCATTGTGCTTCAAATCGTTTGGCAAGATCCATGAGCGTCGCAAATACTTCATTTTGTTGGCCACGCCTATCAACACTACCCACCATGTGCTTTCTGCTCATGCGCACAACCTGGCACAATGTGTAGGTAAAGGTCGTCAATGGGCTTATGCCGCTGTAGGTGGCATGGCATGGTTCTCACATCGACGCTGCAGCGCGCGGGGTATGTGCTCTATAGAGCTCTAGTTTCAGGATTTTGCTCAAGAGGGGGCAAAGACTAAGCAAGCAGCAAATTAATTTCAAGTGGGGATATCCACCCCCCTTGCAAATTGGCTTTCCCTATAATTTAATATGGGATTGCCCCTTCCCCTCTCCCCCCACCCCCTCCCCCCATCCTTGGGGTGAAAGTACCCCCTGGTCCCCTGAAATAAACCCTGTTAAGTTCATATAAATACATGTATTATTTCTTAGGAATAATAGTGACAATTAGAGCTCTAAGAGCATGTACCCTGCACATGCCTGAAGCTTGCACAACGCATGTCACATCTGCAGTATCTTACAACTCCAATCTATGCTGTCGACGACCTGTACCTACGCGTACACCATTGAACTATAATTACAGACAGTTAAGGCTATTCAGTCTTTAAAGTACCCAATCCATTCTGTCGTTTTGTGCTCAAAAATTATGCCTTAATTCATTTTCATCATCCCTCTCACATACTCTGGATGTATAAACGTTAGCCAAGCTCGACTGGAATGACCTCACTTGGCTTCCTACACAAGTCATCTGTAGCTATGAAGGTAGCTATTACCGTACAGCAGGAAGCTTTCAAGGGAGAAAACTTTTGTGGATCTATTAGAGTGACTATTTCACAGAGAACTTTCATAGAATGTCAAACCTAACATAGGTGCATGGGTACAGCATGCCTAAATTTCATGGAGAAACTTTTGCAGGTGGTTCTAAAACTGCGAAAATCATGCATGAATCTTTTCTCCCTGAAAAATTTTTTCTCCCTACTTTCAACTATGATCTTTTAAGTTCCACTAATTCCAGAAGTCAAAGAGTATAGTCTAAGAGTGAATGATATACATAGTATGCTAGTCTAGCCTGCTAGACCCACTACACCTCTCCTATTCACTATATTCAGGGAGAGGACGACATGGCAGTTATGGCGCCTATTAGCAACTAAGACCAACTGTATGATTAATAGGTAATCACACATACTGTAGTGTCCCTGATAAGCACCCAGGTACCAAATTTCAAGGGGTTGACTGTTGTAGCTTCCATACAAACATACGGAATTTATGTCCTGGGTAAGCACCCATACTGGCAGAAATCACAAATTATAATATACTTATTAATAAGCGCCCATGGATGCTTACCCAGGACGCTACAGTATTCTCATCGAATTCATCAAATAATTTTACACGCTATTAAATTTTTTTAATCATACTCAGTTTCATGCATTTTTAAATTGCTTAGTACAATAATTCCCAATCAGACTTAAATGCATGAATACCGTATTGTCGGAAATATTGGCGGGAATTAAATTTGGTGGTTGAGCCCCAAATTGCTATTATAAGAATACTGGCGGATTTAAATTTGGCGGTTCGGTACGGGATTGCCATATGTATAATATGCGAGTAGGAAATTTTGGCGGATTTTAATTTGGCAGTTGTAATATAGACTGCCAAACCGCTAGATTTAATTCCCCACCAAATTTTCCGGCTATAATATTATGGTATATTATAATTTTATTCACATAATATTATTATGTGAATTCGTCAAAACGGGCCTCTTGATAAAATTAATATACGATTTTCAGAAATCTATGCATTGTAATGTATGGCACTATAAAAATTTACATGTATGCAACTGGCGCTTGACTCATTGTATAAAATGTCGCACATAATTTGTCTTGTTGTGGTACCAATATTGAATGAATATTTTAGTCTACCTACAGGATAAGAAGTAGATGTATAAGGTACTACCTCGTAAGGTGTCAAGTAACTGTTGGTTATTATTAGCTGTTAACACACATCAGCACTGCATTAGTTGAGGGCAACTGATAATATTATAGATGTCATCTATAGTATCGCGAGTGGATTAAGAGAGTACACCACTGCCGTGTAAAGGCTAGCTCAATGATTCGAAAATAGTGTCATCATCTTCTGTGGGTTAGCCTTACCCTGATGCATAGCTATTCAAGTATCATGTTTAGTGAACATACATGTACTTGTGCTATTGTGGTTGCAGGTGTAATAGCACAGAGCTATCCCCACCAGGGGAATGCCCTACAGTACTACTCATAGGCTTGTGGCCACACAGTTTTCAGTAGTGTACATGTGCCAGTACAGCATTTGTCTGGTATCTATATATGTACATGTGTACTACTTGCTCTGACACCACCTATCACTAATTTACAATCAGGAGTTCCATATACTTCTTAATCCAATCTTATAGATCAGAAGAACATGAGACCATTGGTAGTTTGTTTCTTGCGATAGCCAATTGTAGATCAAAAGGTGATTAGCTCTCAGACTGACTTGTAGCTATAATCTTGTAAGAAAGAGAACAAGCATTTCAATATCTTATGGCCATAATTATATCTACATGCATAGTTCATGTCACTTGACATGCATAGATTTGGGTCCAAGTGTGCATATCATACGAAGAATAATATTATGTAAAGTGTGCATAGAATAAAAATCGAGTGCTCAAGTTTTAATTATTTTGACAATTCAGAATGAATATCTACATGTATGATGTAGTGTAGCAGTGGCGTAGCTATACCAGGGCATACCAGGGCCTACCAGGGTACAGGCACAGGCCAAACTGGCCTTTGGCCTGGTAAAAAAGCCAATTCACAGATCAAGTACCTCAAAGCAAAAACAAGTTGATCACGTTAATTTGTAATGAGGGTTACTTCAGTTGCATCCACTTTTTAATTCACCCATGATAGTTCTCAACATAATCCAGTTAATCATAGTAATTAACGCAGTGTTCACTCTATCACACATAATAATTATGTCAAGCATGCAGCCAGTCTGGCACATACTTCTTGTCCAGTCTTGAAAACTATCATGGGACAATTAAGTAGTAAGTGTAAGTAATATTATGCTGGATCATTGGTATTGCTCAATCATGGCTGCTTGAGGCGGTTGATTATTATGTAGGTATGTAATTGATTTGTTGGTAGTTGACCTCTGTTCATCACTGACATACTTTGTGATGACCCACCCCCTTCCCAAGCCTGCAAATTACCTATAAAAACTTTGGTTGCTAAGCAACTACCAACAAATAAAGATGTGAGAGAATTATGGAGGTATAAACCTATGTGCAACTCAGAGACGATGGTGTGATTAAGACTTGTCTGAGAGATAGGGATATATATGTAGCACTGCACTTCTACAGTACTCACACTAGCACGACATTGTGGTAACCACTACTACAGCCACCTTTGACACCAAGCGGTTTGCTAGGGAGTGTTGTGGTTTCACACCTAATTGTGTTATCATAACATATAACTTGCCTGGGCCTGTTTTGTACACACTGGAATAACTACATGTGCACATGTACAAGACCTTAGAACATAGTACAAAAACAAGGCAAATAAGAATTAAGATACTACTACTTCCTGTAAGCCTTGGTCTATTTTTTGTATAGCTTACCTAGCTTAGGAACTTTTGGCCCAACTGAATTAGATCCTGAGCTAAGTTATGAGTGACACTGCATGTACTGTAGCTAGCTACAGCTAGTGTGTATCCTACTTGTATACATGAATTTTTCACATGTACAAATATGCATTTAAAACCACAGTCAGGAACTTATGGAGCCATGCACCCCTAGTAATATTTTTCTGAGGCTAAATATTGTTCATAAGGGTCTGAATTTGTCAGCTATGCATCATCATAAGAGTGTACTTGCTCTTGCATGGACAGCAATTAGCTTTTCAAAAATTTTATTACATATATACAATTATAATTGCTGGGCTTTTTTAGGAAGCTGGATTAGATATATACCACTAGCTATGGGCAGTGACCCTGACCTTTTGCTCACCATCTTGAGACTCTGCCAGGCCCTTAGCCAGTCACAGTGAAAGGTAGAGTGCATGTGTAAAATACATATATGCAGGCCATAGGATATAATATGTGTACAACCAGGAGTGTCTTTGGGAGAGGATGCAAAGAACATAGCAGTAACTGTTACAGTAGCTAACTGATTCAAGTACATACATCAAGTGCAAGGCGATGGACGTGAACAACTATTATTAATTTTAGAAGGGCAACCAACGTACTATATTATTATAATTACATCTTTAATAATTTTATGATTACCGTAGCTAATAGGCTATTAGCATCTAAGTGACGCTGTACCATGGTCACGGTAACATTCTGACCAATTAGACTGCTCCCTAGAAGGTGGCTAAATCACTTAATTATTCACCTCATACATTACCTTACTTGTCCGGCCTAGCTGAGGGATGATTTAGAGCTAAGTTAGTTGGCCTAAGAGATAACTCAGAGACCTACTAGTAGGCTTCTAAGTTATCCGTCATCAGGCAGTGTTGCCATGGCATAGCTATAACATCATAGTCCAAGTTGGTTACACACACCGATTGGTTCAGTCTCTATGCTTATTAAGGTTGAGTTGATAAGTTATCCACCTCAGGCCTGTGACCCTTAGTAGTGTAAATCGCAGAGAGATCTACACTTCAGCGTGTAACCTACATGTATACTATCATCAGTCTTCACTACAGCATTCATAATAATTATATTCAAATAAGTGTAGACTACCATAGTAACAATAGATGATTTCCAACTTCAGCGCTAGTGGAGATCATCCAGCATGGAATATTGCTATTTTCATCCACTGACTATGCTTAGGTGCAGTTTGAGCTTAAGTGCTCTAAGGTACACACAGCTTGGCTTAATAATAATTATTATTAGCCATTATCATCTCTGTATGACAAAGTTACCGACATCGATATCTCACATTTTACACATACAATAGCTAGATAATTTCTGATTGCATGGTGCAATCAGTTGCAGAGGAGGTGGAAATACCAATACTCCACCACATAAGCACTGAATACGCTGTATAATGTACAGGCAACCTTGCATCCACCCCGTAAGTAGCATATGCATAGCTGGTCAGCTAGCTGTACCCTTTTACCAATGCACCCCCTACCCCAATTTTGATTATGCCCACCAACTATGATTAAGGATTGAGGTAGATAACCGTTTTGGTACAGTACCTTGGATTACCGTTTTAAGGGAAACGGGCAATCATTAACTTTGATGTTCCTAACGTTGCAGTTCAGTAATTCTTAATGATGTATTCGATCTTCTTTTACACATCAAACTCCTTGAAATCTTCCTTCAGTGATTATCTGGCTCTAGCTGAACAAAGTAATCCCCCAATTACCAAACCATGAATGTGAGTGCATGATTAGTGTGATGGGGTGTTTCAGTGATGTATTCCAGTAGCAGCAAAGTGCCAGGCAGTGGGATAGCTACACCAGAGCCTACCAGCTAGGTACAGGCCCAGGCCAAACTGGCCTGTGCCCTGTAAAATGGCCAATTTAAGGATCAAGTGCCTCAAAGCAAAACAAGTGGATCATGTTAGCCTATAATGAGGCCGTATAATACTTCAGTATCACACACGTTTTAATTCTCCCGTGATAGTTCTTAACATAATTCAGATAATCAACACAGTATTCGAATTCACTCCACTATATTATAATTATGTCAAGTGTGCAAGCCAATCTGGCATATTTGCACATACTTCTTGTCCAGTCTTGAAAACTATCATGGGACAATTTCTCAAGTAGTTACAGTGCAAGTAATATATTATTATGCCAGTTTATTATTGATAAACTCGTATGCTTGACAATAGTGTCGAGTATAAATAGTTCATTAATCACTACGATTAACTGAGTTAGTTTGAGAACCATCACGGGAGAAGGTAGTGCATGTATGCATGCAACTTAGGCAACCCACATTATGTGAAAAAATTCTTATTACATTTGCAACAGCTATAATACCTCATGGCCAAAACAAGGGAGTTATTAACCCATGCGTGTTTTGGCCATGAGGTATTATAGCTGTTGCAAATGTAATAAGAATTTTTTCACTGGGTTGGGAGAGATCAAGGTCTCAACTTCTCAAGTAACTACTGGGTCCACCAAGTGCCCTGGTAACTTTACAAGTCTAGATACGCCACTGGTGCCAGGTGGCACGTGTACACTATTAGAGCATAAAAATACCTATTACGACAAGTTGGCATGCAAAATTTGTACACAAAAGTATAGGGGTGCATTTAAATAGTGTAAATGGTGCACTTCAGGCCAAGGTGGTCCATCTATCACGGGCATATTATTTAGATCAGCTACGGTAATCCTTCAACCCAATTAATTATTACAGAGTGACCGTACCCCAAGTACACAAATTACTTCAGTATGGATGACCCTCTAAACTCAATTAATTCTTGGCATATTACCCCTCAGTACAATAATTGAATTTTGAGAAATCAACCCCTCAATACTTAATCAACTTCCTCCATAGGGGTGTATCCTTATTAACTGGAATAGCCCATTTGCTGCTTTTTTGCTGTTCAATACTCCAGATCAGTCATGACAATTGTCCACAGTGCTCTATTTTCCCTAATTGGCATGACAGTGCTCTATTTTCCAACCACAGTGCTCTATTTTCCCTAATTGGGAAAATAGAGCACTGTGGTTGGAAAATAGAGCACTGTGGTTTTACATGTAGTACAGTATGGCATTTAGAGTAACAGTTTTTCCTTTCATGTGTATGGCTTCCATACTACAAGTGACAATAATACCCGGTAATATTATACAATGTCATGTATACAGGATTTTACATCAATTGTTTCTTAATTAAGTGTTCTGTGGCAATGGTGTGAGATGGTTCTATGGTATGAAGTTTTTATGGTGCGATCAAGATTCATGAGTCCTTGTAGGTTGAATAAGCATCCCTGAAAGCAGCTTTGGTCTCTTGGACAAAAGTCTCTAAACTGATCTTGTCAAATTCACTGCCAGCTGGTTTCTGGTTGAACTTATTCAGTCTAAGAACATCCATGACTAGGAGATATTGGTTTAGAGAAATGTAGCCTTTCTTATTCAGGTCTAGCATAAAGAAAACTGACTTGATATTCGACTCCTCAAACATACACGGTGGGTCCATATTATCTGGGTCTGCTTTGGCCTTCAAAAGCCGCTTGATGTACTCCCTGATGAACGCCTTGGGGTCTTCTGGTCTTTTGATGAACATTTCTGACAATATATTGTTAAAGAGCTCGATAATTTTGTGTTCCTTTAGATACTTGACCGCTTTCTCCTCAGGTGAGATGTACATGTCCGTGCTACTGGCTGGTGTGCTGTGCTCTTGTTCATCGGCACCTTCCTTGTCCATTTCTTTTCTCATGTTTACTGATAATAATATTTCTCTCTTTTGGTGCTTGCCATGGTTACCCTTTGAAACTGTGTTAGCGCCTGTGCATGCGTTGGAGTTTTTTTCCAAATATGATGGCGGGTGAGAGGTTACGCTCAGCAGGCTTCTCTGAAGCTTGCCCATCAGGGCCAGTGGTGTCTGGTGCGTAAAGAGGAGGTGAGGCTCGATGGCAAAACCGTACTCTGACTGGAGGCACTGGCTGAGCTGAACGGCTTTGACAGAGTTGCAGCCATACTCCCAGATGTTGGAATCGGGCTGTAGCTGTATTCCAAGCACGTCACTCATTCTGTCAGTTATTGTGTGAAGGCTCTTGCGATGCATCGGAACAGGCGATGTTGAGCTTTTTTGGGGTTTCAGCATCATTTGGTCCCTTCTTGGTGGGTGGACTTTCTCTTCATCTTTTGGTTTAGGTGGCGATGTGTCGGAAGCAGCACTGGCTTGGATTTCATCCACTGTTGCCACTGCCGTTGCCCTGGACCAGTGGTACACTACTTTCAGTGTTTTGTTGAGCAGCATGTGTTTACAGAGTGTGCGTTGCCTCTTTCCCAAGGTGGTGAGTGGTAGAGTACAAGGTTGAATAAAGACAACTGCTTCCACTTGAACTTGAAAATCAAGGCTTATGATGGATGCAATCTTCATGGCCAGTGACTGAAACTCAACTGTAGAAAAGCCCTTTGGGTATCTCAGTTCAGCAACGTATGTGATTTGCATTTTGCTCCCACCTTTCAGCTGGCGTGCTTTCAACTGACATGCAACAGTTTTACCACATCTGAGTGCATAGAAGGAAGACTCTATTCTCATTTCAATATCGTTTGGGTGGATCTTTCTGCCATTGAATATGATAAGATCATGCAGTTGGCCTGAAATAAATACTTCTCCATTCTTGATGAAGCCAAGGTCTCCTGTCCTCAGGTATGTCAAATTGGAGAAGTTATCAAGCCTAGCTTCAAATACCTTTTGTGTCTCTTCCTTCTTCTCCCAATATCCTATCGCTTTAGACTCAGAACTGACCCAAATCTCTCCCTCCTCACCAACTGGCACCTCCTTGAGTGAGTCAGGGTCCACAACATTGACTGTGACACCTGCAGTGGGCTGTCCACAGCTGATCCTCCCATTGGCGACAGTGGGGTCCTCCTTGTCCCACACTCCACACAGGTACATTGTGTGCTCTGCCAGCTCATATCCTGCATGTACAGTGTTCCTCTTTAAACCATATGGAGCCAGTGCAGATTCAAATCTCTGGATTGTCTCGGCATAGGCTGGCTCGGAGCCATTGACCAAGTAGTGGGCAGAGCTGAGATCCAGATTATCAGGAAATCCTTTCTTGAGGACCAACTCGAATGCATAGTTTGGAGCTTTTGCGTGTGTCCCCTTGTACATAGAGAATACCTTCAGCCACAGTCCTGGGTTCTCTATGAATGTTGAAGGGGACATGAAGTAGCCAGTTCCTCCATGGTAGAGAGGTTGGAGGTAGCTGCAGATGAGACCCATGTCGTGGAAATGAGGCAAGAAGCTGATTTCGACCATTGAACTATCGGTTTTCATGATCTTCTTCATCATTTCAAGGTTGTGAAGCAAAGAATTGTAACTCGGCATTACACCTTTTGGAGTACCTGACATGGTGTGTGTGTATGTGCGTATAATAATAATTGTGTGATCAAATTCCATACAAGACATTAATAAGGCTACGGGATAGTATTCCGCCCACACACTGAAATTATCACACACACCCATACAAGTGCAATACGTTTTATGCATGCGACCAATAAAGATTGTACCATGTTGGACCGGAGATGGTCAAAAATAGTTGAACCGTGCATAAATCTTAGAGCCAAGAAAATTTTGCTGTGAGTTTCTTATCATAGCACTACTATTAGTCTAAGAGCAGTGCTCCACGTAGCGTCTTTTCCTGAAAAACTGTAGTTCTGTCTCGTGGTACAAGCTTTTGTACCTATTAGTTACCACTTTTTGAGCTACTCAAAGCTGTCCAACGTTTGCTTGCCTTTCAGCTAATCCACCGAATGAAAAACGCTCCATGCTGTGGCCCTGCACCATTGTGAAACCTATCGTTTTGATAGCGATGGTATTTAGTAGCTCTATATATGCCTTTAGTTGGTATAAATAGATTTGGTTTTTGTCACGAATATTGAATTTCTTACCCAACCAAGAACCTCAACAATCCTAACCTTAATGTACACAATCATCGTCGTCTGTTGTGTGTAGAGCGATAGTATGATCTTCTGTGTGTGTGAGTGTGTGTGTGTGTGCATTCTTGCATCTGCTTATAATATTATAATTGAAAATTGGATATCCCCTGTCCAGAGTCCCAGCATAAAGGTCAAGCTTTGTTGTCCCCAGCTAGGGTGAATATGATATTATAGAAGAGGGCATATTGCAAAATATGTCCTACTAGTGGTAAGAACTTTGTACGGTGGCCGAGAAGGCTTTGTGTAGTTAAGTTATTTCTGTAGTCGTATTGATCACGTAAGTTTGTATATCCATTTGTATTTAGCTATAATATTATGCAGTATAGGTGCCCTCGCCTTATAGCTAGAATTTGATTGCACCTACTTATTGACAAATGTATTTGCAAGCCCATGCATCTACCTACCTGTGGAGTCCGATGTGTACTGCAGAAATGGGACGTGTTCGGGCTTAGCCATGTCCAGCTCAATATCACTGTTACTGTATCCCTCTCCCACACCCAGCTGGTCTGTGAAGATTTCACTGTTGCTGCCTCCCTCTTTAGCTCCCAGCTGGTCTGTGAAGATCTCAGTGGCTACTTCACAGTGCCATGGCACAGTACTCTTTTTGATCAGCTTGATGATGCTTTTGTCGTTGGCAAATTGCTTGCTGGTAAGCACAAAGGTAGCCCCACAGTCGTGGATGATGCGTAAGAGGGTCTCTGAGGTGTAGGCATTCTGGTTCGGGTTGGGAGGGCTCACAGGCACTGCAATAATGTCAAGAATGCAAAGCATAGAATTGACTTGTATTAATTTTTTATAGGCGTAATGTGTGTATATGAATGGGCAGTGTGTGTAGATGTATTGCACACACAATTTTGTACCTACATTGCGATCTTAATTGCTTCCAGACATGATGACCCTGGATGACTCTTTTGTCACAAGCCCTGGTCAGACTCCACTAGATACTGGCTACTCCCTCTAACTTGAATAGGGCAATGATGCTTAATTAGGAACAATTAAAGGCTCAGTTACAGACATAGGTCATGCTTTGAGGTTGCAAGGCTGAAAGTTCCACACACAGATACAGGATTTTATGCTTTCCTGAAATTTTTTGGCGCGTGTGTGCATTCCTCTGGATCAACTATTTGTTGAGTGAATATACAGAAAATTGTTCTCGCACGACTGTGAGCAGATCTGAGCTACACAATGTGCATACTTACTAGTTAAGCATTATGAAATATGTATACATGCATGCAATAATTACCAATTTCGCATGCACTGACTCTCACCAGCTATGATCCCAGCTCTGAGGCAGGCCAGAAATGTGAGTAGAAACTCGAGTCCTGGAGGGTAGCACAGCACTGCCCTCTTCCTCATCTCCATCACAGCTGCACTGCTGCCACTGTGGCTGACTGCCTTCTCCTTTCTCTGAGAATGGACTAGTTCCAACAGTCCACGTGCCAGCTCTCTGCTGCGATACTCCACCTCTTCATAGGTGTACTTCTCTGTGACTTTGCAGTTCATGTTGAGCCAGTGCAGAGCAGGCTTGGCTGAGTATTGCTCACAGTTCCTAAGGATGATATGGAGGGCTGTTCGTTCTTGCTGCTGCTGCTGCTGGGAGTGTTCTCCTGTGTCCATTTTTCACTAGTCACTCTTAGCTTATTTAGCTAGTGGGGATTATCCAAGATCATATACACCTTGCTTGATACAAGTGCCAACTGTGTATATTTGAGAAATTTTTTGACTGAATTTAATATTATACTACCGGTATACTTAGCAGGTATACATGTGTATTTTTCTGCGATTTTTTAATGCGGAAATGGTACAGGGTCGACATATCGTAGTGCGCTAGCTAGTCTCGCGAGCCACCCTGCTATATAGGGGCTGGCTCGCGAGACTAAGCGCTAACGTATACAGGTCAACCCGCATATCGGTATACCCATTTCTAGTAGGCATGTCAGAATCACAAAAAATTGCCTATAAAAAACCTGCACACATTTAAATATTATGAAGTTTCAGGGATCATAACTACTCACTACAATGTGCTACGAACACCAAATTTGCACCACAGGCTTCAGCAAAGATAGCACTACACTGCAGTATCCAACGTGTTGGGTTGTAACCACTTCCGGCATTGCAGGGCTTCAGGAAAACTCCATAAAATACCACATACTCAACTACTGTGGCACACAAATATTGCTAATGGATAACTTCAACTTGCTCCATGCTGCTCACTTTTCCAGGGCATTTTATGCTTCTAGGGGTACTTTAAGGTGCTGATTTCAAATTTTTTAGTAGTTTCAACCATTTTTGAAGTGTTCGGTTGAAAAGAGCTCAATCAGCATTTTACTTCGTGTAAAATAGCATGTGTACATATGAGAAAATGCGTTGAAAATATGAAAAATGAAATTTTTGGCTCAAACTACCCCTAGCTAGACTATTTCTGCCAAAAAATATGCTACATAGAAAGTTCACGCACTTTAAACTCTTTATTGCTTCTAAGGAACTCGGGCTTGTCTTATACTTTAAGAATAGATTCCACTTCAGAAAACAAAATTAATATGTGCATAATGTGCATGTACATGTGTGAACATGTGTGTGTACCACTGTGAGAGTTTATGTATGTGTTTGAACGGACGTCTAAACTAGAAATTTCAAAAAATCATGCATGAAGTCAGCTTCTGGAATTCTGAGGCAGTGAAGTATTAGCTACAATAGCAATCAACCGGTATGCACACCAAATTTTTTTTATTCATTAATGCATGTTAAATTCATTAGTAGAATAAGCAGAGAGGTACTTACATGCTATATTTTAAGTTTGGAGTCAATCAGTAGTGTAATTTTTGAGTTATAGGCCTCTAAAGCAATCAATATGTTACGTGCCATACCCCTATTGGAATAGTACACACAAGCCTGGCAGAAAAATTATGATGTTTAGAAATATTAAAACAGCCGTATCTCCGCAACCACTCAATGAAATTTTACGGAACAAAGACTGAATTGTATCTTGAAGCCTCCTTTATTATTATATGTAGCAAAGAAAGTGTAAGGGATAATCTAAAATTTTGATGTAATATGCCTATTTCTAGTCCGTTGCCATGCTCTTGCTTATGTCAGATACAATAATTATAATAATATATTATAGTGATAATACAGCTTATACTGTATACAGCCTTGTGAGTGGGTTAAATGCTTTGATGTTCTCATTAGCACACGTACACAGCCCCGAATAATTATGCACACATGTACATATACATTCAGTGTAAATTTAATAGGTCACTTTTAAATTCATCAGTCTAGAACAACAATAATAATTATTATTAAAAGTGGAGGTGTATAGTGACTTTGATTTACACTTTAATACATCTGGTTAATTTGTGCAACTAGCTATAGGTGTTGTTATTCTAAAATGTAATTATTAGTAGTGTGTTAATGTGTTTAGTTATTTTCGTGATGTAACTTTGATTGATTTTTGCCTAGATTAACAGGTTAAAGTATCTTGCTATGAATAAACTAGAGCTCATAGAGCACACACCACGTGCCATGGCAATATCATAGATAATTAAGACTGGTTACGCAGTCTTAATTATCTATGGCAATATCACCCATGGCCATGCCTCTTGTTAGAGACCTCTATTCTTTGAAGTTTAATCTCTTGCTACTCATGAACTTTTTCGTTCCCTTCTGAGATCCATGATCATAAATGACATTAATTTTGCGCTAGAAGTATGCTGTAGAGCAGATCGAGCGTGCACAGTAGACTCCCTAGATTAGCTCGAGTATATATGAGCAATAGACTTCATGTGGTACTACTACCCTAGTAGGTGGGCGTGTCCGATATACTCGCACGATTTGTAGCTTCTCTGGATCTCTTGCTACTCATGAACTTTGTCGTTCCCTTCTGAGGTCCACGATCACAAATTTTGAGCTGGAAGAGCCGTTCGAGCATGCGTAGTAGACTCCCTGGAAATGGAGAGCAGCTCGAGCATGCGCAATAGACTTTAGGAGGTACTAGGTGGGCGTGTCCGAAGTAGGCGTGTCCGACATACTCGCACGATTTGTAGCTTCCCTGGGTATTGCCTAGTGTAAAGAATGAGACAGAAGGTGTTTTTTCGCTGTCTTACATCATTTTATCCCATTTATTGATCCTACTTTTGCCTAAATGTTGAGATTTTCCGATTTTTGTGCTGATAGACAACAGACAATAGGCAACAGACGACAGACAAACCGATTGCTTTACCCCCTGCTGCGCATGCGCGCACGCGGGGTAAAAAAAAAGATATACAGGCGCTGATCAAATTTGGCGTGGAAGGTGACTCATGGGGTGGCTACCCACAGTACACTGGCTGGGCACGAGACTACAGTACACCATACTGGTGCAAGAGGGATAGCTGGTTAATTAATAATAGCAGATGTCTCCTATACCACCCCATAAAAGAACTGGTGAAGGGAGATGGCTAACCACCCTATTCACCTGAGCCCCTGAGACACCACAATTATTGATGATGAGGACGTGACAGACTACGATTAATGTTATGGAGGGCAAATTGATGCCAGATGCGGAGGATCTAAATGTTGGAAAAAATCATCTCACTCTATCTTCATGGATGGCAAAACAAATGGCAAAAAAGGATCTGGGGCAATCACTTTTGTATCCGATCATAATAATTCGGGGCGAGCCCGAATACACGAGGTACAGGAAGCGGTGGTCATTTCAGTGTAAGGTAATTGTCGTCATGCGCATGCGCATACGCCCGCACTGCACAATCGATCTGAGAGACAACTCGAGTGTAGGCAAGGCATAAAACTGGAAAGGTGAGTGCTGTACCACTCTGGCAAGGCTCAGATCCACGATTAACATCACTGGTAGACTCCACTTTCCTATAGTCTCGTCCCCAGACCCTCCAGTGCGCGAGAGGGTGACTGCATGGAGGCTTATCCCCTGAGGGCCTGTACTTGGACTCATGGTCATGGCATGTAGACTACTAAATATAGTATAGGTGATCAATATTATTGGACTATAGCTATTATACTAGCAATCTGTGATACTTTCACTGTCATGGTAGCTTCTCAGGCCTATATAGCTATTGGGGTACCAACCCCATGTCATTGTGTGCATGCATGCCTGTGTGCTTTCAAAGAAATTTTGTGACTTTTGCGAAGGCTCGCCCCGCACAGATGATTTTCATCACCACTAATATATCTGGTGATGTATGAGCCTATACAGGGCCAAATTTGACTGGGCACAGATTGCAGCATGCAGTGACAGCTGAGCTAACTCCAGTGTCCGCACCCTCCAACCTTCTATCTGAAAATGTTTTTCCTTTGCATGTTGATTGCCTGGCTTCAATAAATCAAACCTTGATCCAAGAAACAATGATGCTCAGCTGGTATGCTATAATACTAGTTGTAGAATGATTGGAATTGTACGATATGTTAGCAGAAAATTTCCATTCTATAGATCACGTGAGTTATGCCAGCTCTTTAAGCATTATATTTGGGTGCTGGTGAATATACACGGCAAGCTCCAAGTTAATTAGACCTACCATTCTGCTGGCTTTCATTGATTGTTTTGAAAGTTTGTGCAAATCTTTCCACTGTTGACTTCGTGTTATTATTACTGCTAATAATAGCTGCAAGTGTATGCAATATTGCTGTAATTAACTTGGAGCTTGGCCTTGCATAATGTAATCATTCCTAATTCGTCCCTGAATTCAAAATTTTTTCCTCATGCTTTAACTCTTTGATGTTAAAGAAGGTTCATTCTGATCTGACCGTGGTTTAATACGTTAGCCAACAGAAAGGCACTCTTTGTGACACCCGTGGACTGTGTCCATCGATTTGATGCACAATGAAGCCAGTTTTTCGCTCTCGGAATTCGATTGATTCGTTGCGCTTACGAGTTGCTTAGATGCCTACATCTCGAGATATGGCGATTTTTGTGCTCACAACTACGACACAACCGATTACTTCACTCCTTGCGCATGCATGCGGGGTAAAAATACAGTGGAACCTCGTTACAATCTTGCATGGGGGACCCTATTATCATAATACCAGACATAATAATTATATGCAATAATATCATGATACAATACCGGTATATACCATAATTGACACCCATATTATATTATTGACAATAGAATAAAATTTAATTATTAACTAGGTGGTGAGACATATTTCACAACTGGCCAGTCCTGCAGCGACATAACATAATTATAGCAACGATAATTACTGTAACTGCACTGGCCATACCTTTGTCTCTGTTAGCTGTTTCTCTGCTGAGATGGAACAATCAGTCGACCCTGGCTGATTGTAGTTCAACATAGCCAGGCACTTATCCCATTCCAGTGTTCGATTTACAGATACCAGGATCTGCTTTCTACAATTAATAGATAAGAATTCAGTTTACTATAGCCGAAAATTTTATATCACTATTGAACTTCTTATTGGTATACTCTGCAGCTATGTTTGCCTCAAAAATTCACCAGAGAAACCTTAAGTTCATGCAGCCATACTCTGATCCATGAAGAAAATTTGTCCTGGGTATGCACACTTACAGAAAAGTTGCCATTTTGGCCCACATGGGCACTTACCCAGGATTGTATGGAAGGTGATATGTTGACCCCTTGAAATGTACCAAACTGGGTGCTTGCCTGGGACACTACATTATGGTGTACAGACTGACAAGTACATCTTGGAAACAAAAAGATCTAAGGTATTGGTGTTTTAATAAACTGCAGTACATTCCCTCAATACCTGATAGGTAAAATGAAGGTGACTGACTCATTGATTGTGGTTCCTAGATGTTGGAATGTCATGAACTCAAGCTTATAGATGGAAGTCTGCTTGACTTCCATCTTTGGTCGGCTACAGTGCAGTGATCGACCAGTCTTGCAGCGACCTCGAGTGGCAAAATATGATGATTGTTCGTTCTCTTTGCCATTTGAAAGGATTGAGCTTGTGAGCAGACCTCCATGTTCCTCTGATGCGGTGCTCTCTAGAATGGTGCTCCTTCTTTGTCTCATTCTTCGTTTGCTTCTTTCGTTAGCTAGTGCTTTGATGGTTGCTTCCGGATCAGCCACGCTGGCCTCAACATGAAACTGGATCACTTCACCTCCTCCATTTCCAACGTATAGCACTTCACCATCAGCAAGTATGCTGGTTATTCGACACCTGGAAGTCACGCTACTCTGTGTAATAGATTTGAATAAAGAGTAAAAGAGAGGTAGTTTGTGGGGGTGGGGGATGAATTCCTTATTGGTAACTATATACATGCAGTCATTTCTGAGAGTGCAGCAAAGAAAGAATACATGTTATATAAAGTGATATCGTTCTCAGTTGCTATCTGCATAAAAAATAAAGATTCTCTGCGGACAACTTAACTGTTTGGCAAAACCTGCCGACGTTTCGACTAGATGCTCTAGTCATCCTTTTGCCTTGAGGATGACTAGTGGAAATGTCGGCAAGTTTTACCGAACAGTTAAGTTGTCCACAGAGAATCTTCATTTATTTCACATGTTGTATAAATGGGAATAATCGGGATTGGGTGGTGGCCCACAGCACAATAGTTTTACCTGTACCCCCAGATTTAAGATATCCTAGGAAAGGCTGAATAATTAAAGAGAAGTTTTCTCAGTATACATGTACAGATTTTCATCTCTCAAAATATCTCCAGAGAGGCACTGAGCATGTACTACCTCATAGATTATCTAAAGGTTACTATCATAACCATAGACAAGCAAATTACTACTAGGCATCTAAAGTAATGGAGCCAAGAGCACAGCACTCATTGATAAGCATGTATACTCTCATGGACCATAGTAGTTTTCACTCAACTCATAATTGGCTAATAGTAGCCAAATACTGATAGCATAATACTGCATAGTCAAATTTTTAAGGCATCTACAGATAAAGTGATTGGCAGTAATAGATCTGCCACAAAAATTATCTTATGAAATATCCCAATTAGCAACAGTATTAGAATGTACCTCAGTGCTGCTAATGACTGTGGGTGAGGGGGAAAATGTTGTGTAGTCGACTTCAAGCAGTTTGATATAGGTGGCAGGGTGATAGAGGCAGAGCTTGGTTGACGATCGGAAGGAAATCCACACTCCCTGCAATCCACAGCACATCCTGTTCACGTTACCACTGACAGTCAGCGTGTGAACTGCCTCAAGAGTACTGAATAGAAACCAAACACATTCCCTTAGATGCAGCATAATTCAAGGAATCATCATGCAACAACATGCAAAAATGAATCCTCAAAATTTTCAACTATGCAGTGATACATTTGCATATTTCAGGCCTTACTCCAATCTGACAGCTGTGATGGTCTTCCCAGTACCACACCATACAGTCTCTCCACTAGGGATGACCAACGTACTAACGGAGTTGGAATTAATGTAAAGCTGCCACACTTCATCTTCCACACAGAAATTGTCAGTGCTCTATCAGGAGAGTGTGTATAAAGTACCATGATGCAAAAAAGTCCTAGCTACCATGAGGCGATATGAGCACTGTACATGGAACTCGAATATTATTCGAGTTCCATGTAATATTCGAGTTCCATGTACAGCATATGATTAAAATGCGAGATTGGCTCAAACTCATCAATCCACTTTATCACTGATACTATAGCAATTTGCATATCACACCTTAATCAATGAGATGGTTCCATTAGCAAGGCCCATGACTATTTTTCCTGATTGTGTACCAACGATGTCCAAAATTGAATCTTGGAACTTATGAGACCAAATAAGGTTTCTATACAAAAAGTTACAGCATTAACCTAAACTTTAAATTTGTGGTAGATAATATTCCTTAACCTCTGCTTGCAGTCAAAGGCCTGGAGGACAAAATCCATTGAACCAACCAGGAGGACATCAGTGGAAAGATCATGGTACACCACTGTCACACTTGTAGATACCTGCATCATTATCATTAAATGCGTGTTCAGATAATCATGAATAATACTTGTAAATCCCTTGCATTGGTTTATAGTCAGTGCGTGTGTACCTATACTATAACTACTATTATGATGTTTCAAGTTTAAAAAATCACCAACACCATAATAGCATATCAGTGAGACATTTGCCATAATAATTTCAATGCACAGTAAAGTTTCCCACTATAATTTACACTGCATGTACATGTACTACCTCACAAGATGTGATGTCAAGGTTGTGGTTGGCATCGTCATCAAGGCTTACTACTCCCAATCTGCTGTGGCCTTTTTCATCACAACACATCCATGCCTCATTGCCCTGTCTAGTGCAGCCATAGTTCCACTGGAGGTGCCGCAAAGCTGAAGCTGATTCCATGCTACTTCCTAGTGCAATGGATGCTAGGAGATTTAATTCCTGCAGCAGTTCATACAATGCAATGCTCAATAATTATCCAAATAATAGGCATAAAGCCCTTGTCCCTCCCGGCCCCATCTCTCCCTCCCTCTCCCTGCTCTCTCTCTCTCTTACCTTTCTCCTCCATCCCCGCCCCACTCTCCATGTGAGTAACATACCTGTAACTGCTGCTGCTGCTTTTGTTGCTTGAATGCTTGCCTTTTCTTTTCCTTTTTATTCCACTCCTTCTTCACAACAACAAAGTTGGCATGATGCCAGCTTGCTAGCTGACCACGTCTTGGGAATGGTTTCAGTTGAGAAAAGGCCACCTGGAAAATAAAAATCAACTAATAATTCAACTACATTGTATACATGTCAGATAACATACATCCAGCAGTTCATCTATATGAAAGGTGTGCCGAGTGATCTCCTTCAAGAACACTAGCATGGATACTTGCTCAGAGATGTCCAGAATATGCTGCTCATTCATCTTGAGAATGGCTAAGCTCACCCGGAAAAGAATTTTGTGACCTTCCAGCAGGTAGCAGTCCAGAATTCTAAGAACCGACTGAGAGAAGAGTAGAGTGATTGATACAGGAGTGAATGAGATTCGTGAAGTAACACTGTGATAATGTTACTTGGAAACTTTGAGGGATTCATTTCGTTTTTGTGGAATATGTATACACACAATTAAGTATTGAAGTTTAATACATGCAGATCAATAGCATAAGAAAATAGACTCTATACAAGATCCCTGCTCTATACATACAGACTCACTTCAGTTGGTAAAGCATCAGTGAATAATGTCAGAAACCAGCTGAAAGTGACCAGAGTGACATCAACAAAGTATTCTTGCAGGTGAGCATTTAGTCTTGGAAGTTTACTAGCAACGAGTTTCTTTACAACTCCCTAAAATTTCAAAAACAGATGAATATGAACGAGCACAGCTTTCATTTGCTTTGAACACAGCAGTAGCATGCAACTAGTTAAGCTAGATTTACTAATTAATTCTGGCCTAAATGTTTGCAGTAGCCTATCACTGTCTCCTAGTTGAATCAATGGCGATACTGGTGGCCATGCATTAAATATGTCATGCAACCATGCAATTATCTTATACGAGATCTGCCAGTGCTCCGAGTAGTCCTGAGCTGTAGTAGTCAGCAGGCATCAGCTTCTCAATGACCATCACAAGAAACCTACACGCCAGTCAAATTCAATGGGAACTAGTCTGAAGTGAATGAATCTCACCAAAAAGCAGTTTCCTCATCGAGAAATAGAAGACCAGTAGCAACTATCATATTCATACTCTGATATGATAGGAATAAATTACAGCAGATCAATAATCACAGCATTATATCCTGTTGCTATGTTGTTACAAATTAAAATATAGAAGTAGTGACGGTTGCTTCAATGCCCTATATACATCCCTCATTCAAGTGATATACCGCGGGTTATTTAACTTGATTGGCTACACTGTTGTGCAGGAGGCTACCGAATATTCACTTTTTGTTGCAGAAACACTTGCAGTAGAGGTCAGTGCATTCTGTATGCTAAACTCACTAATGCATAAGAAATTATGTGGATAAAAGTTTAGCATGTGCGGTAAAATTGGTAATGCAAACATAAATTATAAAAAATTCTGGCTCTATGGTACACATATTATATCTAAATGATTCTTGGTCACATGCAACTATTTGCATGTATTATATCTAAATGATTCTTGGTCACATGCAACTATTTGCATTACCTGACAATAGCCCACTTTCTCATTGTGAATGCTGTATGCAAGCAACACTCTCTCAAGCTTTTCAATCTGCATTTAATGAAAGGAAAAATTAATCAAATAATTGTGAGTTCCATTCAAGTAGTGATGGTCAAAACTTCAGTATTCATTGAAGATATATTATATAAGTATCAGGTTGTAGAATTTACCCCTACTCCTCCAGATTTGAAATGGCGATTATTTGGCAGTGTTCGATGAAGGTCCTTCTTGACCTCTCTCATTGCTGTGGAATCAACCTGTAGAGCACAGCAGAACAAAAATTGTGACACACTACAAGGTTATATAGCTATTTATACAATAATGCCAGTCTCTCAATTCTATACTCAGAAATAATGATAATAATTGTTATATACTATGTTCGGTTTCTAGTTTATACAACCATTCAATGTTTAAGTAAACCGAGTGGCAGCTACGATCATGCCACTGCATGATCATGCACACTTACACTGTATGCTTTCTTCACTAAAGACTGGTAGTAGGTCATGTTGTCAGGAGCAGCTCGGTCTCTGGCCTCTTTTAGTCTACCAATGCTTTGATGTACAAGGCTGTCACAAATAGAGATAAGGGAATACAGGTCATACATTGTTTATAAATCAAGGAGCATTATTATTATTATGAAAGGTGCTCAAACTAACCTAGACCAGACGTGGGTTCGGAGTTCTAGTGGTATTCCTCTTCGAAGGAGATTCCTCAACTATTAAGGTATACATTTAGAGAGGAGAATTGGTGGATAATTATTACGTTTATACCTTTAACTTGTCAGTGCTTGTGCCACCAAGCTGATACATACTCTTGTTTTCTCCTTGTAGAAGCTTCAATTGAGAGAGATAGTCATCCCAGTCTTGCAAGAGCATCTCCTGCTTCTAGAGTGTATGATTATGAGATATCTGCTTATCATAACAGTCATTCACAAACTACTTAACCGCATAATACCAAAGTAATATTTATTTTTAAGGGAGTATGTTCACACAACAAATACTTGTTGATTGTAGTGAGCATTGACCATCCAGCAGATGTAACGCTGAGTGATTGTGTCTTCTTCCCAGTCATACTGATCTCCATACAGATCTTCAAATGCTGAGCAGTATGTCTCAAACTCAGGATTTTGTTTGCTCTCTTGTTTCAGTATAGCTACCAGTTCCATGTTGTACTTGTCCTCATTCCTGTGACCCCTATTGGCTACAGGAAATCGAGTTTATGAATACGACAGAATCTTGACCTCCATCATACATACACATACACATCACCATTATTAATGCCTCCTTGTAAACAGGATACGGTCAGCAACAAACAGATATCTTTCATCTAATTCTACTTTGTGCATAACACACCATGCAATCCCACACCAACACATTCTCAATAAAATATAATTGGGCATTCATTTGCTTCATAGCTGTTTGCTCTCTTAGCATGCGTGGTCAATACAGAAATATTTGGTGGAATAAACTTTGCCAATTAATTTGCCATACCAGGTAACCTAGCTACAATGTAATAATTATTATCAATATTATAGGACAAAAAAGTTGCCAATGAGAGCTACGTAGCAGGTGGTGAAATTAGCACACTTAATTAGCATTGGAAAAATTCTTACATACCTGGCAGAATGACCTTGAACTGGTCGCTAAGAAGTCTCACATATTTACTCTTTGTGCATCTTAACTCCTCTTCCAATTTTAACACTTTCCTGAAATTTAATGATTAAACTCTGAATAGTAGTGTGCTATGATGATTAATCCAAGCCTATTAATACATGCGATAAGATGTAATACTTATTCTTCCCAGGAAGACAAGGCAGCCAGGCTCTTTTGCATGGGATCTTGGACACAATCCACTCACCGTCTTTCTTTCTGTATCTTTTCTTCAAGACCTCTGTAAAAATAGTGAGTATAAAAATTAGTCTGAATAGGACTGCTAAGTTGAGTACAAGAGAGTGCAAGTCTCTGGAATCGATATCATCACCAGACCAGCTTGGGGAAGATGGTGAGGCATGCTCATACACACTCAGCTATTACCACAGATATGACAAATTGAAAAGTATTTGTAGGAACAACCCCATACCATCGAAGATACCACATTAATATTAACAGTGCACAAGTTTTCTTAAGATTAATAGTTTTCATAGCTGCCATAGACTATGAAGATATCTTTGTGATAAAAACTTCCAGATACATAATATGATAGATATCACAACTTAGCCCGCTATGCTCAGTACTCGTATCTAACTTAAGAATTTCTGAATTAAGCTATACAGTATCAGGAGTACATTACAAGGTGTATGCAATGCACATAGTAGTATATAGCTCTTTCCAGATTTGACGTCACAGATATGCAACCACTAAAACCATGAAGCCATGAATGTTGTGTGTGCACTGTCCTATCACTGTTTTGATAGTAACTAGCTGCAGCTATACAGAATGTAACTCAGTGGTTGCAACTTGAATATATTCAGGCCCATGTACACAGTAACAAGGGTGGTTGTGATATCAAATCTGGAAAGAAATGTTTGTACTACTACCGCATGCGTTGCACACTCCTTGTAATGTACTCGTGACACTATATACTATAATATCACGCTGACTATAACTACTTCATTTTGATTGCCAATGGTAGCTACAATGTCATATATATAACTCACAGTTTTTCCTTTTGAATCTGCTCATCCAGTGCTCCCCGGCTCAGCTTATGGAGCTCAATTTCATTGTCCAGGCTCTTCACACTTCTCTTGTACTGATCAATGATGTTCTTCAGGCTTTCATTCTCCATCTGAAGATCACTCTTAGGAACATTTCTGTAATTCAGGATACATGTAGTTCCATCTCAAGAAAAAAAAACACATTTAGCTAAACCTCAAAATAAGCTCCTCCTTGAGAATATCAATTTCCTCCTTGAGTTCCAGAATCTCACTGTCCCTTTTTTGAAGTTCATCTGTTAGGTGTAGAATGTCCTTCTTCAAATTAACAACCTCGTTCCTTGATGCAAGTAAGTGTGCTTCAAGCTGAAACAATGATATTCTCACAATAACGTATGTGAGTGGGACTATTAGTGCACTCTTGATTCTAATGCTATGTACCTTTGCTCTCTCATCAGGGATAAGGACATCTTGAAGGCTTTAATATTATTATAGAGCATCGTAACAATTAACTGTGTAATTAATGAATGATATTATTGTACTTTGTATCATCCTTGATAGTAGCAGCATCTGATGAAGTGCATGTATGCTCAGCAGATAAGAAGGAGTTGGGAGTATATGCTATAGTTGCTGAACGTTTCAGAGTACATTGTTTGACAGTTTGCTGCAATTCCTCAAGTAACATAAGTTTATCCACACTTCTATCATGGATTTTACTTGAAATGGTGAAGAGTACATAGTATAAATTATTGTCTCACCTGTTTCCTCCATCTTCAAATTTAGCAAAGGAACCGAGTGTCATCCTACTGGATAGCCGTGAACGCTTCAGGTCATCATTACCTTAATTAGAGTACAATCAAGCATGTGGCTAAGCATGTGATATATGTAACCACTAATACTGGTAATAGAGGCAACATTAACTTTGTATTACTACTATGAATGCATCTTTATTACTACTGTTATTTTAACTAGCATCTACATAAATACAGTAATTGTTCTTCACAATGGTGGTTGGGCCCCAAATTAGTGGACTGGTAGGTAGTGGACTGGTATAGGGTACACTATGTGTGTGAATATACAATTTAATTATGGCAAACTTTAATTTGGTAGTTGTAAAAGCAGACAATCAAACTGCTAAATTAATTCTAGCAGTACTGAGGCAATCAGTGCTGCATTAGTAAAAGACAACAACCATAGTAGCATGCATGATTCTCTTTTTGGATTCAAGGTCAAGGCTAGCTATGCTTGTAATAGGCTATGAATCTTGATAACTGCAGCATTACTGTATCAACCGTAATCTCTGTCAAGATATTGCGAATGCACACTTGATGCGGTATACACTAGCATGTAGACATCATATTGTAATGACCAGCCCATAACAGTGATAATAGCAAATCACTGCCGATGATACTTGTACATGTAGTGATCACTTGCAAATTTGCATATTACTGAGCCGGAGTTAATGCTGTACCGTGCAGTTTCTGCTTGATAGATACTGGTAATGTTCTGTGTTTGCCAGGGCCAAGGGAGTCTTCAGCCTTTGCCACTAACCTTGCCTTAATAAACTCTCCACGCTTTTCCTGTTAGAATATTATTGAGATTTGCATGCACTATGAGAGAGCACATTAGAGTTGTTCATAACATACTTGAAGTTTTTCTATCCATTTTATGGCAGAACTGTTATCTTTTGCAGCTAGTACATACACCTGATTGTCGACACTGTATATACAATGGTAATTTCAGGTACCATTCATGCAACTTCAATACATATGCCCATATAGGAGACAATGTGTGCTGATACACTAATCCTTATCAGGTCACGGCTAGCTTACTCAATATGAAAAGCATTGCTAGCTTGATCTTCTTTGGCACCTGTGAGTCCTGGTGTCACTTTGGCATATTGAAGATCAATGCAACTGAAAACAAATTAATAAGCAATGTTGAGATTCAGCTAAAATTAAAACTTACCCAATAGGTTCATGAACGCCATGCAAGTAGGTTTCTTGATTTTTGTAGTACTTTAAACAGCAGGTTTGCTCATCAAACCAAAACCAGAACTGTTTGTACTGGCCTTTAAATACTGTATGCATGAATGTCACGAGTATGAATGTGGGAGGAAGAGATGGTCAGTGCTTTGCAGTGGATCATTAGGCTACATGGTAAAATTTATATGTGTGGCTCTGAGCTCATGGCTGCAGGCTAAAACCTCTAATAGTATTAAACATAGGAGCACACCATGGCATCATGTATATATAGGGGCTGAGTCAAAGGCACACAAAACAAGCTATTATATAGCCAACATTCCTATATAGATCTATAAATCTAGAACTATACATGCAAACTTACATCCTTTTTGATAGAGATCAAGGGCACCTGTCAAACTCAGAAGACTCATCTGCCAAGTTGGAGCATACGAAATGGCTATGAAACACGCTGTTTGTTCAACACTAGCTAGGCCATAAATACCTGGCTTTTGCCTTGGTTTTGAGCATGCGCGTGCAGCACGTTCACAGACCCCGCCCTTGAAGGTGGGGTCTGGGTTCCCGCGCGGCCCGGGGGGTGCGACCACAACCGCGCGCTATGGGCGAACATCTGCTTTTTACCCGCATAGGTGGCGGAAGCAGGGCTAGGGACCTACAGGGGGCACCAGGAGCACGTGCCCCCCCCCCCCGAGGGCTCGTCAGCCTGAAGTAGGGATAGTGCCACGAAGCGCGCGCAATAATTTACGACGAATTCCGTTATGTACCGAGAAACCCGCGCGCCATAGGCGCACGGCCCAGCCCCCGTAGGGGGCTGGGCTAAATTGCATAGTATTATATGAACGGCTAAGGGTAGGTAGCCTCGTCCCCAGCCGCTCCCCGATCTTTTTCTCTCGCGTGCGTTGAAAAAGATCGGGGAGGCTGGGGACGAGGCTAAAGGGTAGGTAGGGTTTTGGTTTAGGGTAGGGTTTGACACACAAGGGTTAATAGTACCTATTCTTCAATTTTTTTTCCCTTACACTCTGGAAATTTTCTAAGTGAGGGAGGCGCGCGCCACACGTGATCAAGAACGTCATCTTGACGCGCGGGTTTCTCGGTACATAACGTGGGATTCATTGATTTACGACCACGTCCACTTTTTTGTCAACCCTGCACGATCGCGGCTGCTATCACGAGTTTCTCAATGAAAAACACACTAGCTATAAGTTAAGTGGAATAAATTTGACAGCTATTGAAACACATTTACTCATAATCATGTCTGGTAAATGTTTAGAAATCTATGGTACAACAATACTGCCATGGGCTGGAGGGCTCTGCCCCCTTCCTACGCGTATGATATTACCTAGATATCCAGCTAGATTCATCTGATTATTTTCTGACAAATGCAGTCACTGTGTGCATGTTTTATATATATTTATTAAAAGTACCCTTTATGCATGTGGGGTATTAAACCATTAATGTGGGAGACTGATTTGTATTTCCCCCCGGCTATGCAGCAGTATTCATGAATGCACAGAATAGCAAGTTAAAGAAAGAATATGTATACCCAGGTAAATAACTTGATTAAACATGAACCTGTCTTAAAACTGGACTACTGTACCTAATCACCTCTGATCGGCGACAATGCACCCTCTCTCTGGTGGCCACTTACCTAAGAGTCACCTTGGTCCCAACTGCATCACCATAATGTAATAAATAATATAACCCTGAGATAAGGCCACCGCTTTATAGTGGCCAAATCTTCTCCAATTATGGCCACTATAATTTTGGTTCCACGAGGTGCATGATGCAATAATGTTGTTGCTTCCCTAGCATTCGTCTACAAGGAAAAAGGGATTGTGAGGAGTGACCAGTTAATTCCCTGAGTATTATGTTGTTTCATATACCATGCAGATAAGGTTGCCAGTTTATATCTGCCATGGTACTGAGTTATTGCAATGAGTCCATAATGGCCATAGTTCTATCAAGGCATCTCATTTATACCCTATAGCGATTAGCTAATTACCAATCATTTACACAAATCTAATCTTGCAGACAAATTTTTGAACTCACTCTAGTATAGCATAATATTTAAGATTTGGGCGAATAATTGTGAGATAGAGAATTTTGATTGTACCATATATTATTATATAGCTAGGTCTCCTTTGAGATTCCTTAATGTGGACAATCAATGCCATTAGTATATCCACTAACTCTTAGACTGATAGTGAGTCTAATATGAGGACAAGTATGAATAAAATTGAAGGATGAAGTAGGGATGGCAGGGTCAAAAAGTATACACAAACAAGATTTGTAAGGGATGATTGCATCTACTATATATCCCTATGCTTGCTTTTTTTTTTATTATTATGCACCTAATTATGTTGACATATTTGTCAAGTGTGGTATGTGGGAGACATTCAGGTCAGTGTTCCCTAGTTGTCACGATGGTTCAGAATGGTCAGTTTTGAGCATTGTTACTGATTATTTTTGCACCCCTCAAAAAGCAAGCGTAGGGATGTAGTAGATGCGATCATCCCTTATAAATCTTGTACTTTGACCCTGCCATCCTTACTTAATCCTTCAATTCTATTCAACTGTTTTTATACTTGTTTCTGCTTTTTTTTTATTGCATTTGTGTAATTTTATCAATGCCATCTTACATGGTTTGCTCACAACTTCTGTCCAGTATAATTAAGCGGAAGATGGGAGGTGCCGAATTTTGTAGCCACGCCTCTCATTAACTTGCATTCATGTGATGAAGCAGGCTGACAAAGAAGACTGCTTTAGGTGGCCCAAGTAGTGTTGAGACTCTTCCGTTTAAGGAGAAAACCAAGTTCTAAGTTTCATTGTTGGCAGCAGCATAAATTATATATTGATTGGCATGCATAGAGAGGAGCTAGGTGCTCATCATAAAGACCAGTTCTTCCTACAGACATTAAATTTTAGCCCAAATTTCTGGATCTTTTTGAGTCGTTCTATGTCCTTGGTGAGGTAGGGATCCCAAATGGTATCATAAAGCCTGCATGGCGTGACTACAGTTTAACATGATTTTAGTTTACCATACAGCTATAGGTTTAGTCTATAATATTGTATATATTAATTATTTTTATTATGATACACACAAGTATAAATTATTCTAACAAACTACTTTACACTCCCATCTGATTCTGTAGTTGATCCAAGCATTATTTTAGCTAACTGACTGGTAAACATGTTTTTGCATCACTCATGACATCTGCTACATTTCCCAAAATGTTGATGCATGGTTACAGCAGTACTCCAGACAAAGGATACATGCAACTGCTGGCTGGTTGTGCACTCATGTAAAATTTTGGTGCAGCATGCCTATTAGTCGCTTGGGTCTTAGATGGATGTATTGGGAACAGCAGGGAGTAACTAGAGCTCTCTAGAGCACATACCCCAAGTGCATTGCATGTGTATCTATGATGTGCATTGCTTGCGTAGTCATCAACAACTTGTGTGCATGCATGAGCAGAAAGCATGTGGTCAGCTGTAGGTGTTGTTGACAGGGCTGTGTTTTCAATCTCTCACAAGACTATACCATATCTTGATTCAATGAAGGATAGATGATTCAGTATAGTCTAAGACTTCATAATATTATATGCCAAGCACATCAAATCTTGTTTTAAGCAAGTGTACTGGTATAATATAGTTATCCTCTAAACACTGAATTGGATAATAATATTATAGCTACAGAATGCAATATAATATTATATTGGATGCAGACCAACTTAGGTCATTAAAATAAATAATAGTAGGAGGTTTCTATGTGTTTAGAAGACAGAAGGGTTCTGTGTAGAATCCCGAGCAAAGCGAGGGTTCTCTACTAAACCCTGAGGTCTTCTAAATTACGTAGAAACCCACTAAATGGTGTTTAACTACTTTAGATCCTATAGCAATGATGCCTAAAAGCTTTGTATATAAACAATTGCCTAGCAACAAACTAGCCATATATAGGCAAACAAAATTTACCAGGTTTTTTACGGAGCTTACAAGGTTTTTTATGGGGCTTACAAGGTATTTTATGAAGGATAGATACAGTAACTGCAGTTTAATCAATCAGATCACTGTATTTGTTACAAGTAGGATCCAACGTCATTTAGTAGTGTACCGTCAAGAAAAGTGTAAAGGACCAATGCAAGACTATGTGATAATATATTTAAAGCCCTGACCTGCAGCTATATTATGTGGCGTACCAGATATGACTGCATTATATTATATACTGACCCCCACACCGTATTATACATGTATGACTGTCACATTGTGTCTGGCAGGGAGGCTGCATTGGCCCACACAATAAAAAAAAATACTGATCAGCTAGCCTGAAATCATGCATGTGCAAGTGACACTGCATGTAGCAAGCTAAAGTGAATGCATGCATGGTATAATCATCCCATAGAATAGCTGTTACAGTATAATAATATTATTATAGCATCCTGTATGGTATAGTACCTGAGTAATGTCATGATGCAATTTTCCACTTAAACTTAGTAGTGGTATCAGTATAATATAATGGCATATGTACAGGAATTGCCAAAAACCTATGCGCATAGCATGATACAGTTGTAGACATTAATCATGATTCATGCTGAGAGATGGCATATTAATTCAATTATGATTGTATGCAATACAAGTATTATTGTGATCTCCAAAGAGGATAATAATAATTATGCAATTTTAATATTTTTATTAATTATAGGAACACATCAAGTGTATAATATAGCTATACTGAATCAGATACATAAGACAGCAATAGTATATTATTGTCATTATAGACTACAAAGTTAGGAAAGAGTTCTATTCAGTATTGTTAGTATAAAGTTAAACGGTGTCAAGATAGAAATCATCATTCACAGTGGAAGCATTAAAAGGTGAGGATACTGCAACAGGGCCATAAGCAACGTTTGAATTCACTTGTGTCACCAGATCAAGATTTATCTCCTCATAAATTTTACTAGCTCTTTCTGTGACCAGCTCTGCCTTAAGTTTTGTTTTTGCTCTGCTTAGGAAAATAACAGTGAAACTAAATATTGTGATGACAATAACCAACAAAAGAATAAAACAAACAGAGATTCCTGATGAGTACAGTACAACCTGTGAGACAGTTGCATGGAGACTGGCCATGGTGGTGCGGCCTGCATGCAAAAATATTATTTATAATAGAATGTTGCATATGGAATCAATAGTCACATACTGCAGTCACATTGAGGAATATTGCCATTCCATTCTCCACTTGCATTGCATCTACGAATCAAAGATCCAGTCTTTGTAAGAGTGTTGAACCCACAGTCAAAGCAGTAGTATGTAGCAGTTGAGCCCACTTCTATTCCAGTGTAGCACGCAAGTCCATTCTTTATTCCAACCGTCATGTAAGAATCCCCGCATGTGACATTAGGTACACTGCCATCTCCCAGTCCCCCTGGATTGCATGCTATAAGATATAGATAAAATTAATTATACAGGGAAACTCACACCAATTAATATTAAGCATGTTACAGTAGCTACATGGGTATACATCACTTAATAATCGATATCATCACTGTAGTAAGAGTATAACCAATCATCTTCAGTGACATAAAAACTAAGGTAACATTATACATGTCATAAAGTTTATCTCAACTCTACATTATAATAATATTATGCTTCCATGCACGGTATATATCCTAAATTGTATACGGATACATGCTGCAGCTGCAAACTTATATTAATCGCTAGTTTATGTAATTTCAGATTGTAACATCTGTAAAATTATCATCATCAAACTCTACCTGAAGCAAGCTTTCCTGACACAGAAATCCTGTACGTTTGATTTCTTGCTGCCAATGTGTAACAATAAACACTGTGATCTTGTTGAAAATATAACTGTGGAAGGTTTATTATCACAGTGTCATCCACAGTGGGATTTCCATAATGGCTATGTTGTGAACTGGAAGAGTTTAGACATGTTTCTCCTGGCCAATAAGTAATCTCACATGATTTGACACTGGTATCCCTTTCGTCTAGAAACATACACTTCACAGAATCAGTTTGAAATTTGATATGAGCAAATCCATTCGTACTGCCTGTATACACAATATCATAGTAGTATGTAATATCCAATAACTAGTTATAGCATGCCGCTTACTTATTAGAATAGGATCTGTAGCCTGACTATCTCCAAAAATATTCGTTGCAAAAACTGTAACAGCAATATCCATAAAGGGAGAACAAGCAGATATGGAAATATCCAAGATATGATTGCATATCCTGTTATGGCATAAAGAAGATGGGATTACTTCTCCATCACAGCTTTTACCAGTGATTGAATTTGTGTAATTGACAGTATAATTGTTTGATGATCCATCAATTGTATCAGTTATGACAAATGGGACCTACCAGAGTTATAATCGATACTACAGTTACAAGTACTATATTAAACACTTTGGAGTACATACCGGCTCATGAAACTGCACCATTATTTTGGTTAATATTTTTGTATCCCCATGATATTCTGGAATAATCAAAATATTCTGGACAGGTGGAGCTGCAGAGAGAGAGAGAGAGAGAGAGAGAGAGAGAGAGAGAGAGAGAGAGAGAGAGAGAGAGAGAGAGAGAGAGAGAGAGAGAGAGAGAGAGAGAGAGAGAGAGAGAGAGAGAGAGAGAGAGAGAGAGAGAGAGAGAGAGAGAGAGAGAGAGAGAGAGAGAGAGAGAGAGAGAGAGAGAGAGAGAGAGAGAGAGAGAGAGAGAGAGAGAGAGAGAGAGAGAGAGAGAGAGAGAGAGAGAGAGAGAGAGAATTACATAATCTAATACTATATAAAGATCAATGTACAGCCATACATTTCAGTACAACAGAAACTGGTAGACTGCTTGTGCCAGCAATATTGCCACAAACAACAGGCTGCACTGTCAAATTGCATGTTTGTCCCATGATCAAATCTGGTACACAAGTCACTCGGTTATCAATTGTTGATTCAGGACAGCAGCCACAATTTGCAACTGAGGATGAAATGTTATAATGTATGGCGATGCAGTCTGTAGCAACTGGGCTCCAGGTGAACAGTAATTGCTCACTATTGGCAACAATTAGAGCTGTATCATTGGGTGGTGATGGAGGAGCTGACAGAATGGAAGATAACACAATGCTCATTACAATGTAACATGAGCATGCACTGACAAATTATCACACTTTTTCTAGATTGTGTGTTACCTGTAGTCAATATTATAGTTCTTGAGCCAATGGGGTTTATAGAAACTCCATTATCATGAGCACATACAACTTCAGAACCATTCAATTCTTGACTTACAATAATGGTTAATTGAGAAAAATATGAGTTGTTTCTCTTCCCAACAGATCTAGCTACAATTCCATCACAACTCTCTGTAATACCATGGCTTGTGTTGAACTCGCTGTGGCGCAGTCTGAGTAGGCCATTACTCTGACACTGATGCAGAACTGCTGGTCCTTGCCATACGGTTGCTCCACTACCATCAATAATGCAATCATATGTTGCAGAGTAACCAGGGCAAACACACGACGTTTCTGATATCAATTCTATAAAATTAATAGTCACGGAATGAAGTGTATGTATGTATAATGCATTGACTCTACTATAATATTATAAACTTTGCTGGCCCACAATAATAGATCTAATTGTCATTGAGGTTTAACTTGCAGCTATACAATATCATTGGTAGCCGTATGAGTAGCTATAGTTAAAAATACTCACCAGATGCATGGACAAACTGCTTCCATTGCAGCGGCGCTGAAAGTAAAACAATAAATACATACACGGCGATAAAATTGAACTCGTTTAGACGCATTGTGTGGATTGCCAAACTAGTAGCTACGATAGTGAAATTAGCGTTTTTAGCACGCTCTATATATTGGCAGGGACTATACATTATCTTTCAGATGGACTGGAAACGCGCGCGCCGCCCTATTACAAAGTACACATTTCCGCATCGTTACGGGTAAAAAATATCGCGAGCGGTAAGAAGCTACAAAGGCTGCTTGGAAACACCAACGGTGGTCGACCTGACAACGGAGTCAGCGTATGTGATGGCGTCTACAGTAGACTATAGTCGTAATACAATGTGCTGAAAGCCACTTTGTGGTGAGTGTGCTTCTGAGTGCGCTCTCTATGAGTGAAAAAGTTCAGTATGGCTACTTTTCATGTCCTGGCAATACTTTGTGCTGGATTAGCTCAGAAAGTGAAGCTCTCATAGGATTCTACACAGCGCCAGTAGTAAGCCTCAATCTTGCTTTACTGGGTGCACAGTATTCTTTTGAGCTGGAAGGTACTCTAGGAGCACAAGACCCCCTAAGTTTAAATTTACTTGACAAAGATGGACACCTTTTGTGCTGGATAATCTCACGAACTAAAACAGACATGAGCATTGTTCAAACGTAAAAAGTAAGTTTACCCGTTGCTTCACTGGGTAAACAACATTTGGTGTGTTAAACATTATCTAAGAGTTTCCTACAAGCCTTCATAGAAGTACTAGACAGCCATATTGACTGTCATGGCACCCTAGTCCAGTATAGTCTCGCGGAGCCAGACCCTTACGCGGGGGGAGAGGGTCTGGTGACTTGCAGGGCGCCGGAACAACTCCGTGTATAGCAAGTCACCAGACCCTCTCCCCCCCGCGTAAGGGTCTGGCTCCGCGAGACTAAGTCCAGTATAGTAGCAGTACTGTCAGACATTTCCGGGTACACTTGTACTTCCGGGCGTAACGATGATTGACTTAGGATCCGCAAAGTGAAAATTCGACCTCTGAATTTCGGACAAATTACAACCGGTGCATCAAGGGCTCATCGGTACTTAATAAACCGCACCCCAATCCCCGTCCTTAGTGCTCCCTTTGGGGGAGAATTGCACGATTTGCCACCGATCCGAGATTGAAGTGGGCGTGGTCATGGGACGGCGCAACACAAATTTATTCTAATTAAGCCAGCAGCTAGCCTAGGTACTAGCGCTGCAAATGTGCCCCTGTGTACCAGCAAAGCCCTTCGTTTCTGGTGCTGGTAGGGCTGTTTTATCTGTAGGTAAGTGAGAAATGGATAGATCTGGGGGGCATTGCGGTTAAATGGGTGTGGCCTTTCGATCCCTACCACTTGCGTTTTATGGGATGTGGTCCACACATTGCATGTAGTGGATAAAATGAGATTCAGTGAATCCTTGCCATCTGGCTGGGAGTACTCTAGTTCTGTCTACTGATAGCGATGTCAAACCAATATTGAAACCTTAGAAATGCACTTCACTCTTGCATCTTACAGAGCCGAAAATTTCTGTAGATCATTTTGGTGAAAGTTTCATCTTTATATCTTGTTCCTGAGTGAAGTTATGATGTGAAGTATGTGTTGAATTCCCATGACTGGCCTTGTCAATTCTTTATAGGAGTCCCTGCTATTGGTGTTCCGTGATAAAATTCCAGATTTCATTGTAAACTTTGCATCATAACTTCACTCAGGAAGAAGATATGAAGATGAAACTTTCACCAAAATGATCTGCAGAAATTTTCGGTTCCGTGAGATATGAGTGAAGTGCATTTCTAAGGTTTCAATGTTGGTTAAACATCACTTTCAATAGACAGAACTAGAGTGCTCCCAGCCAGATGGCAAGGGTTCACCGAATCTCATCTCATCTGCTACATGCAATATGTGGACCATATCCCATAAAACGCAAGTGGTAGGGATCGAATCGCCACACCCATTTAACCGCAACGCCCCCAGATCTCTCCATTTCTCACTTACCTACAGATAAAACTGCACTGCCAGCACCGAAAACGAAGGCTTTGCTGGTTCACAGGGGCGCATTTGTAGCGCTAGTACCTAGGCTAGGTGCTCGCTTAATTAGAACAAATTTGTGGTGTGTTGTCTCGTGACCACGCCCACTTTATTCTCAGATCGGCGGCAAATCACGCAATTCTCCCGCAAAGGAAGATCTAAGGAGGGATTTGGGGTGCAGTTGATTAAGTACCGATGAGCTCTTGATGCGCCAATTATAATTTATCCGAAATTCGGAGGTCAAATTTTCACCTTGCGGACCCTATCTGATTGTAGAATTTTCGCGAGCGTAATAATGTAGCGTTTCCATGAAAGATAATGTATAGTCCCTGATATTGGGCAATACAAAATTTCGCGGTGGCGCGAATTAAAAAAATATATTTATGCGACCCGGAAACACCGTATCTCTTTCGTCCTCTTGGTGGCTACGCTATACGTACGGTACCAGACTTCATCAGGACATCGCGGTAGCACGATTGATGAGTGACGCCGACTTGCATTGATAAAGTTTACTGGCGAAGATGATGTCATTTACACGGGTTCTAGTTCTGTTTTTGTGCTACATTCAAGCAGGTACGTCGGCATAATATAAATTTCTATTGTGAGCTAGAGCTTATCTGCATGGTTGAATGATTTCTTGACGTGAATCAGGGAGCATAATAGTAGCTCCCAGGCATTAAATAGCGCCATAATATACGCAATAGCTAGCTATGAGCAGTAGCTACCCTTTAATTGGATAATCCAATAATATTATGTACTATAATGATCTACTGTAACAGTACTATAGTGTTTGGAAACCCTCCATCCCCTTAGCCTTGAATACCCTTGCTCAGATGTCATAGGGACACTGGAATTTTGTTTATCTATAGCATAATGTCTAGCTAGTCAATTATTACATGATATCAATATCGATGCATGACATGTACTACCGGTAGTATGTATACTCCTCAGCCATGCATGGAGAAGTCGAAGCTTATCAATGATAATGATTGAGTTCATGATCATCAGAATTAATTATTGTGGTACTATCATCTTTTGATAATGAATTAAGCACTGGTGTAATATGCATTTGTGATCAATGACAACACAAAAAGGGGTGGATATTTGCCGCAGTTGGAATTCATACTATTAATTTTTGTGAGTAAAATTAATATTCATAATGCAAGACTATTATTCAGTGATAGTGTACATGGAATTCTAATTCTATTCATCCTAACTTAGTAAGTCTATAAATTTTGTATTATTTGCGGATAGAAGTCCCCAGCGAGTTCATATTATTATAATGAATGAACACTTGACCATCTCCCCAGTAGCTGCACAGTGTAATGGTGCATGTGGTAAAAGGTCGTCAATAGAATGCGTACACATCGATCGATGCTCGCCCCAGACATCATGGAGATGGCGTCTAAGATCGACTCTCAACCTTGATAGCGACAAGTTTCGATGCTTAAATCACAGAGACAAACTCGACAACACAGTATTCCTTCCGAAGTTCAGGTTGGTCACGCTGCTGCAGTCGCGCGCGGGCCAGCCCCTTGTGGCATCTAACAAGACCAAGATCATCCATCAATTCAATTGTATATGCCAGAACCAGATGTTCAAAAAAATGGCCATTTATCAATCTTTCTTTCTTTCTTTCTTTCTTTCTTTCTAGTTTCCAGGGCTAGCTCGAGATTGCCTTGACCTCTCATCTTAGTTTAAGTATAAATCCATTCCATTTAGTAGCGCGCATTGCAGTGGCACGCTAATATTGCGTTATCTTGACAGTTACGTGATAGTGGGTGTGTACGGGTGCATTGTGACAGTAATCAGATACGCCATTTTGTGATCTAATGCGCATGCTCAGAATGTGTTGCCATGGTGAAGTCATGTGATAGCGCCCTGGGCCCTAAGGCCCTCGAGGCCTCGGCGATTGCCATGCCTAGCCCTAGCGCTAGTCTAGCGCTCTGTTGGATCGATCAAGGATATGAAAGTGCAAGGCTCGAGGAACAGTAAGGCGCTAGTCATAAGCGAGCTACTCGCTAGCGCGTGCAGTGCTAGTGATCCGCTGGATAGATCATGGATATGAAGCCTGCGCAAGGCTCGAGGAGCTCAGCGGTAACGTACAGATTAGCTGCTGCCAGAACTTGGTTTTCTCCCTAAACGAAAGAGTCTCATTGCTACATCGATATCGGCCGCCTAACGCTGCCTTCTTTGTCAACCTCCTCATAGGCATAGGAACGTAAGCCTTTAACGAGGGACGTGGCTAAGATTTTTGCGAAGATATGATCTTCATTCTTCTACACTGGAATATTGACAGCGAATCATGTAAGATGAATTATTCTGAGAGCAATAAAAAAAAGAACAGAAACAAGTATAAAAACAATTGAATAAAATTGAAGGATGAAGTAGGGATGGTAGGAACAAAAAGTACATAAACAAGATTTGTAGGGATAATCACATCCACTATACATCCCTACACTTGCTTTTGAGGGATGCAAGAACAGTAATATTATCTTTCATATGCAAGTCAAGAGTGCTTAACGAACAATTGAAGTTAGGTGCATGATAGTCGAGAAAAGCAAGTGTACGGATGTATAGTGGATGTGATTATCCCTACAAATCTTGTTTATGTACTTTTTGTTCCTGCCATCCCTACTTCATCCTTCAATTTTATTCAATTGTTTTTATACTTGTATTATTATAAAACACAGTTATTACGAGAAGTCCCAGGTAGCACTATAAATAGGAGCATACAAGCTGTGAAATATAATACTTGTTGGCAATTATTTGTCACATACATAAGCATAATATTCATTGTTATTCATAGGTTTCACTATAGATGGTAATCTTACAGTTCTTGATGACTGTGTTTGCAATGGAGGGAACGTGACATTCAGGTGTTCCGTTAGTGGTGGACTATTTACTGTATGGAAGGGGAACCTCTTAGCCAGTGAATGTCAGGGATCAGGGATTACTTTGCGTCACTATGATTTTCCGTTTGGGAATGCAACAATGACATGTGGAAATGCCAAAGCTGTTGGTATTAGCGGTGGAGAAAGTAGCAATGTTTCTGAATTAACATTGACAGCAATTTCTGAAATATCTAATGGAAGATATATACAGTGTGTTGTTGATGATGGAGAAATTTCAGTACCTGTAGGCAATGTCACATTAAACTTCTCAAAAGGTAAGTGTACAACAAGTTGATGAAATACATTGTCTGATCTACGTTTATTATGTATGCTGAGCAACTGCTAAATTTTATCTAGCAGATACTGCATCCTTGCCAGCACCAAATGATGTACGCTTATTTAAGGCTAATCAAGGATCACTGATATTTAACTGGACTTCGCCATTCATGCACTGTTTGTCACTTAGCTATCATCTTGATGCAAACAATTGTGGTATATGTGAGGCCAATTCAGATTTAACAGCTATTTGCCAAAATTTTACGTTACCAATGGTTTGTTCCTTTCAAATCCATTCTGTTGTCTGTGGGAATCTAACATCTGAAAATGCAAGCAAGCCAGTGAATATTATGATCAAAGGTTTGTCTGAGAATGCACTACTAAATTTCAGAGCCTCTCAGGAGTTATTTTGAGATAATTATGAAATTCTGCACATGATGTACAAAAACTTGCTCTTTAATTCAGTGAATATATTAGAAGCTGCCTTTCTCTTTCTCTAATAAGATATATATAATAATATTATATAGACACGCACACAGAGTCCTTCCCTTTCCTTAATGCAGTTCCTGATGCTCCAAGTATTGAATGCAGAGCTCACTATCTACAAAAGAATGCAGAACTTATTGGACTGACAACTACATTCTATCTTGAGGTTAGTTGTTAATGCCTAGGAAAGGGAGAAATTACACTAAGTCTTGTAATCATTCAGAGTGAATACAATATCTCCAATGATCTTGGTGATTTTACCACTACTTCATACTTCATCAACATCTGCGATACTGCTGAGGTTCCACTTTCAGCTTGTCAAGATGGGGTTTGTAGCCACTATTTCAATGTATCATCATCTCCATGTTCTTTCTCTGTTACTGATGACATTACCGTATCAGTATTTGCAACAAATATGTTTGGTAGTAGTCCAAGATCATCAAAAATTATTAAAGGTTAGTGGTAAACTGTTTAGAGTTTGCAGTATATATGTCTTTCCAAACCCTTTCTCAGGGAAAAATATTTTTGTAAGAGTTGACTTTCATTCGGATACGAGAACACTATCTTGCAAGTTTCTAGAGCCATTTAAGGATGGTCAGCTTTCCTGTTTTGCCAACATATTCTATGGTGAAAGCTGTCAGCAATATCTAGGGAAATTTAGTGGCCAAGTAATTGAAGATACAAGTGCTATTGTTCTAAAATTAGAAGATGATATCGTTGATTACTGCTACAATATCACTGCTAGCACTAGTAATAGCAATCTATCTTTGTCTATTAAGGGATTCTTCACTTACCGCAATGGTATGTTTGAGTCATTGTGTAGTGAGCTGCTTATAATGATATACCACCTCTATAGCTCGCGGATCAAATACTGGGTTAATCACTGGAGTGACCATCACTGCACTTGTGGTGCTCGTGATGACTATAATTTGTGCAGCAATGCTTATTTTATGCTACAGGAAGAAAAAAACTAAGGTCTGCTAGTTATATAACATAACAAATGGTACTTGGCAACTTGCACATTATTTTTACATGCTAGATTTTCCATGCACATAATTTTATAACATTTAATAGATACTTATAACAAAAACAATGTATGCAGACTTTAAATTCATTAGTACTCATTCCGATATTTTTACTCAGGAATCTGTGGACATAACTTTATCGGAAGCACTCCCTCATGTTAGCTAATTTGCAATTCTGGAGTCTAATACGATAATTTTTTTTACCCTTTTTCCCTCAGAACGGAGTAGAAGATCCACAGAGTCTGACTGGTAATACACAAGATAGTGACAATTCTGTCGTGTAAGATATAGTTAAGGCCAATCCTTTTTTATACTTTTGCGCTGATTATGAGATTGTATTTTTATATTCTTAATTTTATTTCCCCAGTAATATGGATGACCTAAATGAAGTCACACACAGTTGCAAGTTGCATGACATTGAAGAAGATTGCTTTGTGATTGAATATGCAAGAAGAAAGTTTGGAAACCTTAATGTTCAGACAGGATGTGGATACTTTGAATTCACAAAATCTGAGTACATACCACCAGAAGCACAAATTATTTTGATGAGTGAGGTACAATTAACATTACTAACATGAATTTTGGTGGCATAAAACATGCCATAACTATTCATTATTGATTTCAGGACAGCAAGTTTTATACCGGTTCAGGTGCTCGCCAACTGTTAGGAAACTATGATGATAAGGTCGAAGTATCTCCTCCAGATTTAGATGGTACTAAGTGGCAGAAAGTGTTCATTCAAACAAAACTAGACAACAAGAAGCTACTCAAAGACACAAAGTTCCTACATAATTGTAAGTTTCATCAGATTCTTATGCACCAACTAAATGGGAATTATCCATATCCTATCATGGTATTATTATAGTGCAATAGCACCTGCTCACGAGTAATGAAGCACCCATGTACCAATTTTCAAGGGTTGATGTGAGAACTTCCATACATTTTGTATCCTTGATATTAAGTGGCTGTAATCATGGGTCATGTTTAAGTGTCCATTAGCTAATGATTACCTGGGAGACTACTGAGTATACATATACTATTCTGATTTTGAAGGTGAAGTCCTGGAACCATTTGATCTGAAGTTTCAAGTATATGACGTACATAAGGACTGTACAACACTTGAACTTGGAAAAAAGGAAATTCCTGGTTACAATCCATCGGTGGGACTAGGGTACTATGAATTCACTCAAGCTGAATACATATCTCTTAAGGCTAAAGTAATGCTGATGAATCAGGTATGTACTGTACAAGCATAGCAAGCGTATAAACTAGCTATACTGTATTATTATACCTCTATTTAGTGTTATAGCACAGTACAGATTTAGCATGGGACTATGCCCTGCTCACCCATAGACCTAGAGGTTACATCAAAGAAAAAATCAATGGCCAGGTCCAACTTCATAGCCATGGTAATGGGATTAACCTCTAGGCCAACTCCCCCCACTTCACATTAATTTACTTGCCCAAGCCTAGGCCTGAGGGGCCAATCCTGATCGAAGCTAATTCTCGCTAACTATTATGGAGTACTGTAGATTTAAAATTGCTACGCAGATTGCCTTGACCCCACACACTTGTTTTGCAGCATGCAAGCTAGAGTATAGGCTTGGGGGAAAAAATCTGTCCTCTAGATTTATGAATAGACAATTTTTGTCATGCATGCTTCCTGCAATACAAACAATGATAATAATTATGATAATGGAAATTATCATCCCACGGACTCAAAATTCTAATTGTAGCGTGGACAATTATTCACTGGAAATGGTGCTCGGCACTTCATCAAAGCATGTGAAGGTGAGTATAGGGAGAATGAAAGAGTCAGCCCACCACTACTGGAAGGCACGCCATGGAAGCACGTGTTCATACAGACTGAGAATTATAACCGACACTTAATTGAAGGCACTAAATTCTTATATTGTAAGTGCAATAATACTTAATCAGCATTACAATTGATGTCGTATAAATAATAGGTGGAAAACACTTGGAAGTGGTTAATGACCAATTTGAAATGCTGGATGTGCCTAGTGACTGCAATGTAATGGATTTCGTGAGAGTTCATATCCCTGGATACCGTGCAGAATCAGGATATGGTTATCACGAATTCAAGAACAAAATGTACCTATTACCAGATACAAAGCTAATGCTAATGGATAAGGTATGTTTGGAATGTTGTCACTAATTTGCTTGTAGGGTGTGGACATACGTATACAACTAGTCGTAAGTGTGTCATGATTAAATTTTATTATAGGATGGCAAAGTTTACAGTGGACCTGGCGCTCATCATGCCATTGGTATATCAGATTATTCACATGAAGTTGAGCCACCAACATTGGAAAACTGGAAGCACATATTTGTCCAGATAAAATTTTCAGATACGAAGCTCCTTGAAGGCAGCAAGTTTCTGTATCGTGAGTAGTAATAGTTGCACGACCTTATTGGGGTGTATGAGATGCATAACATTATACTTCATTTTGGACCTTAATTGGCCATTGCCTAGCAATTAAGTTTTTTTAGGCATTTGATCATGTATTTCATGCATCCCAATTAAGTCTTGCAACTACTTTATTGGCCCATGATGCCATTGGCCTACCCTATGATTATACCCACATCCCTCTGATTGCTGGTAATTTACCTTAAAACTTCGGTTGCTAGCAACTACTACTAAATTTTAAGTGTAGATAACAAGCACACTAAGTCTTAATTCTTGCCAGATTTACATAGTGATCGATGTTTTATAGGTTATCGACCATTACGTAAAGTACCAAGTTCAATGTCAACTATTGTTGAGGTGAAAGGAACTGAAAAATGTAATCTACCCGATTTCATACGTAAGGAAGCAGCTTTGCAAAATTTTAAACCTTCTCTGGGATATGGGTATCACCAATTCACAAAACCAGAGTTAATTTCACCAAATACTGAAGTAGTGCTGAAGAAAAAGGTATATGCCATAATATAACTGACTAAATTTAATATGCAGCTACACGATACTATACAGCATGTGTGTAAGTCCTGTTTCTAGCTTCATTCCCAGGTTCTATTCCTAATTTTTTCAATGTTGCATGTTGAAAGTTCAATATTGGAAAAAGATCTGGAGATAAGAATTATTATAAAGGGCCCAGCTTGCATAATAGCTATATTGAGTGATGTGTCAAGCTCAGTGAGTACTAATCACAGCCACATTTAAACACACAGAATGGTGAATTTGTAACTGGTCCTGGTGCTCGTCAGTTTCTTGGGCTGGGGAATGACGGCAAGGAAATCGCTCCACCCAATTTGAGCCAAACCGAGTATGAAAAAGTGTTTATTCAGTCCAGATCTTATGATCAAAAACTAGACCCAGAAACAGAATTTTTATTACGTAAGTTTCGTACATGCAATAAAACAGCTTTCACGATTATACTTATGCTATTGTACTGCAGTAAATTCAGGTGATTTTGAAGAAATTACTGACTATAAACTATTTGATGTTGAGGAAGACTGCTCTGTGGTCGAGTTTGGGAGTAAGATCATCACACCAGACTATCAAGTAAAATCTGGTTATGGTTTTTATGAGTTTGTTGTTCCAGAATACATTGCAAAAAATAAAAGAGTGATTCTGATTGACAAGGTATGCTCAAGCCTAAAAGTATTACACATATCTAAGAGGGACTGAATGTATTAACTCATTTTGGACCTGCAGGAGAATAAAATGTTTACCGGTATTGGTGCTCGCCGTTTCATTGGAGCTGTAGAGGAATATGATCAATTGGAAAAAATTAAGCCCCCTATAATGGATGCAACTTGTGAATGGAAGCATGTCTTTATCCAGAGCAACAGCTATAATCGAAAACTAAAAAAAGGAACCAAATTTCTTTACTGTAAGTTCTTAGTCATATTCTCAGCAACCATACATAACTGAAAGTAAAAGTGATGGCTGACGAGAGAAAGAGAGAGGGAGGGAGGGAGAGAGAGTACGTCTCAGATCTAGAGAGAGAGAGAGAGAGAGAATCGTCAGATTTTTCATTACCCAGGCTTTCTGCAGGATAGGATAATGATTGTTATGTATTTCACATGCATGCAGGTACTACTTATCTTGATCAAGTCGATAATACAGCATCTGTACCGGAATATCATACAATAAATCAAGACATTGAAGTAATTAACTTCTTGAAACATCAATTGAATTTGACTCGCTACAGTCCTGAGGATGGTTGTGGATTTTATGAATTTTCCCAACCTGAACATGTTTCAAAAGATAAAATGGTGATGCTATTGGACAAGGTAATTTGTTACTATCAAAGCTGCATGATTGTTGATATTTGTGTGCACAGCATGTACTGAAAGATGTATTATAATGTTTTAATTACTTTAGAAGGATAAATTGTTCACTGGTCCTGGTGCTCGTCACTTCATAGGAGCAAAGCATGGATATGATGATCACAAACAAATAGACCCACCAAATCTAATTGGTACAAGGTGGAAATGTGTGTTTATTCAAAGCAAAAGTTATGACAGGACTCTCAAAAGTGGAACAGTGTTTCTATTCTTTAGAAATGAGGTTTCTACTATGTAAGGGTGGTTAACTAAACTCTGAATAATAGTTAGCTCACAGTAGCAGACAAAATATAAACTTTATACATACAATAATTATGACTAGCTGGACATGTTGCATTGCTTTGATTGTATTCTTAATTTTTGAGTACATAGCTGCATAATTGTGTACATTCATTGATATGTTACGTCACATGACAGTCAATCAAATTTAGCCTCAACATTAATTTTGACATGCATAATTTTTGCGTGGATAATCAATTCCACCATTAACACTGAAGTGCCTCAGTGACAAAAGAAAATTGACTGAGAATGAGAGTGCATATTGATCATCGTTTGCCAACACCACTTAGACTGCTGTCATGAAATTTAAAATCAGGAAAGCTATTTCTAAGGGCTCTCTGATCATGATTTTCCACGAAAATTAGCCCCCCTGAAAATTACCTACCATATAGTATTACATCAAATGCAACATGACTCAATAAGTGCTATATATCCATTTTTAATTATTCTTACATAAGGTGTTAAAAGATAATATTATATATGCTGTTGTCACTGTGTCACTATTACCTTTGATACACAGTAACTATTGGCTTTTTATCAGGTATATATTATATATAGATATCCCCTCCCATCCCAATAACATTATGACTAGATATGAACTATCCCCTCCCATCCCAATAACATTGTGACTAGATATGAACTATCAATTTAAGTTGACTATGAAAGTTTGTTATAACTATACATTGTGTGAAGAAGACAAAGCAAATGATTGTACTACAAACACTAACTTATTTCATGGCTCTTATGTGCACAATGGCAATTATAAAATTCAGCCAAATTACAATGTCATGATTTGAACATATTGTATTATAGCTATCACTGACTCATTCAAATTAAGGAGAATAGCCACCAAATCAGAGGAGAATAATTAAGATAATGGCATCTCTCATCACCTGGGTTGTATTGTGTGTGTTTCTCATCGGCACAATCAGTGCTGCTCCTGTCAACTTGAAGGATCAAAACAGTCTCGACTGGCATACTGGAGCCAAACTGCAGTCAAATGAGATGCAGTCAGCAGAAACTAGCACTATGCTTCGCAATTTGTTTTCATCATTTGGACCTACTCATCAGGAACACAATCTGCATTCTAAACTTCAGTCAAATGATGTAGAATTTAGTGACAGTATTTTGAAGGACCTCCTTGGTTACCTGATCTCAGCCAACAATGAAGAGAATATGCAGACTGGACTTGTCAATAAAGGTGCTATGATTGAAACCATTAATAATCTTCCCACTGAACTGCAAGCAAAGTTCTTTGAGAATCTCTTTGGTTGAATCATAACAAACTTACAGTGATAACCGTGTAGCTAGCTATAATACGGACCAGACATTAATGCTTTATTTGTTATGCATAATTATTATGTTATCGGTGTATTAGTTCTTTTCATTTCTTATGTGATAATGATGTATTGCCTTAGCAAAGTTTTTTTTCCCAGAAAACGAGCTTCACACATGTACACTTCAATAATTATTATTATCATTATTGTGTAGATCAAAGAAGGTAGTCTGCGTGATTGACACATATATACAGGTGCTTGACTGTTACTGTTTGCTACTTGTTACTGGATTACAGTATGCTACTACAATAATACTACGATAGTAATTATCATGGAATAAAAATTATTAAATTTCAAGATTATAAAAAATTACTGGTGGGTAATCCCTCTTCAAATGAGGTTTCCACATCTGCTGAGGCCTTTCTTCGAATCATTGATTGTTCACTGTTCTCCTCCTCTCCACTGGAGTCCTGACTTGATGCTAGCTGTGTGGGTACCAACTGCATTTTGATGTAGTGTAACGCCAAGGACTGACGCTTTAGAACTTGATTCAACACTATTGCTGGTACACCTTTGACATCTGACTGAAAGCACATGCATTGTGGAATAGCACCAATTTAATAGCTGTGTAATATACTGACTCGTTACCGTACTGATTACTTTTGGTGGTTGGTGTAGTGTGCATGTTGAGAATGCCGGCCTAACTCACTCCAAGAGGCACCATTGGCCAGTGTATGTATAGGGTATCTAAGTTAGGAATCATGGCGATTTTTGTGCTGATGATAGTCTAAGACAGATAAATCGATTGTCTGCAGGCAATAATCTTTTTCAGGTAACACAGCAATAGCCTCTGTCTTTTCCTAGTACATGTACAGTGGCTACCAGCTAGCAGCAACATGTTAGCAGGTTCTCATATCAGTGCACGTGGGCATCTAAAGAGCTTTAAATTAATATATTAATTTGTGGCCAATATTTCTTCTATAGGCTTTATCAACATTATTCATGCATGGCATGTTCACAAGAATTGTTGAAACACTTGTACTACAGTTCCTGTTTAAACAGGAAGTTATAAAAATACCAATATCACAGTTGCCAACTCACATTTACAACATAGGTGACCAAAGTCTTTGATGGATTTCCAGCATACGGCTCTAGAACCCAACCTGAACCAAGCCTTATCTATATATGAGAAAAGAATAAATAACTAAACAGTAATAATTATTAATAACTAACTTACGTCAATACGTTTTATTCCTTGGGAACAAGGATAATCTGGATCATCTATTGATAACCCTACTTTAATAAAAGTGCCTCCCTGTGACACAACATTTAGGGATAGTGGGCAAATATTCGAGATAGTATATATATAATTATTATACCTTATACTGGCACCGAGCAAAACACAGTACCTCTCGAATGAATGATACAATACAAGATGTATGTTCAAACCTCATATAAGCTGCAGATAAATTATTGTGTAGAGTATGATAATACAGTAGCAGTCAAATAAAAGTTTACTTAGCATATTATTATGTACATGTATACTGTGTACATAGGTAGGTTGCCCACACAGCCGCAGTGTACCAACACTGTAGAACAAACATAGCAGCTGTACGCACACTTTTGATTAGGACTGTGACATTATGGGCAGAAATTGAACATGCCTCATTCACTCCTCTTGTTTTGTCAGAAACTGGTGGAATGGCACAACAAGGCTACTGCGTTCTTGCATCTTGCTTGGTAACCAAAAGGAATCAGCCCTACGGCTCAACAATGTCTGGCTACGCTGCTGACTTACTTTCTTCCTACTTTGGTCAGCGATTCAGTGCATAAGGGCACTCCTCCAGACTCCCCCATGGTAATGCAGGTAAAGGCTCTATAGCAACTGTTGCAACTGCAATAGCAATAGTTAGAGACTGAGTCCAAGGTCTGTATGCATTTTAAGAGACCCAAAGGCCCAAGGCTGTAGCATCCCGAGCGAAGTGAGGGTGCTATTATGACGCAAATGCAAACCGCCAAAACTTATAAAATATTTGACAGGGAAAAAAAGGCAAAGTAGATTTGAAACCGTTCCATTCCATTCCACACATACATAAGAGCCCAAGCACTCAGCCAACACCATTGTTGCTGCTGGCAGCTGTTATTTTATAGACAAACCCTACACAACCAAGCCCCTCCTACACTAAGTTAGCCCTTCTAACCATTCATAATCCAGCCCCTCCCTTCCATACAGTCAACGTAGAGACTAACCATTCGCATCCCATCCCCTGACCTCCCAGCCCCTCCCATCCATACAGTCCAGCGATCGCAGTGGCGTACATGTACGTACCAGCGTATCGCAATCGGATCGGGATCGCATTTGCATTGTTATAAGTGCTACTAAGGGCCTGAGGATCTCTTATAAAAGCGTAGAGACCATTGGACGAGGACTCTAACTGATTTAGAATATACGTAGCATGGTAGTTGACCTGAGGACTAGGCTACTGTTGCACTGTGCATCTTTCTTTGCCCTTGGTTACACTTGTAGGTCTCTATGAAAACTTGTAGGTCTCTAAAATTAGAGACCTCTGAGTGACCAATCAGATCACAGTATTAATTTTGTTACAATTATATTATGTGATCACAATCTACAATTATATTATGTGATCACAATCCTTCCAACAATGATGGGCCTGACCACTTCAAATTTAATTGCTTCCTACGTAGGAAGTGGTATAGGTACAATGTACCTACTTATTCTCTTATCATTCTTAGATCCTACTTGTAACAAATACCGTGATATGATTGGTTAAACTGAAGTATCTAGAAAGTCATGTGAGCTCTGTAGAAAATCTTCTTGCCTATGGTTAGGGTTATTGCTAGGCAGCAGTTTATGTGTTTAGCTTTTGGGCATTGTTGCTAGGATCTAAATACGTTAGATACTGCTTAGTCGGTTTCTATGTGATTTCGAAGAGCGAAGGGCGCAGTAGAACCCTCGCTTCACTCAGGATTCTATACAGAGCCCTTCAGTCTTCTAAATCATGTAGAAACCTCCTACTATTGTTTAGAAATACTATTACAATCCTAGTGTGAGGCAATTTCCAATCACATCGATTTTTACCTGACGCTAGCCTACACTACTAGCTATATACTACAATGCTTTTAGGTCCAAAATGTTTATGAAACCACCTTCAGAACACAATACTAGAGCTCTGTAGAGCACATACCCCACGTGCTCTGTAGCCACTGTAGCACACTCTGAGGCATAGCTGTTTCATGACGTGACGACCCTTTCCAACACAGAGCTTGAGCATGCGCAGTCGCATCAGTATACTATTATGCAAAAAGAGTGGGTGTGGTCGATAAACCACAGGCATGCTGCATAGAAAATGCATGATTTGTAGCACTAGTAAGCTTACCTTTTTGAGCAATTTGAAGCACGTACAAACCAGTTTTTCATGGTTGTGCTTACAGCACGTACAGATGCCTAGAATGCGAGTTGTGGCGATTTTCGTGCCGACAACAACGACGATGACAACAACAACAACAGACAGACAAAACTGATTGCTTTACCCCTTGCGCATGCACGTGGGGTAATAATACCGGTACATCATAGGCTGCAGGGTATAGGGTATGGACACATGCATAACTGTTAATAATAAACTGCAATAGTCATTGCAAGAACTATTACTACCGTAATTCTTTCTAAGCTGCCTGAAAGCTTTAGTTGATAGTGTACACGTATTTTGCATCCTGATGTAGACAGCAAATTAAACAAGGAACAAAAAATTATGGGCTTACCTATAGTATCTAGAGGATTGCTGGACTCAGGAGAAAGCGTCTTCATAGTACTGGCTTCCTAATAAATACGAGACATTGTAATAATATTATACTGCACACAATTAATTCTTGAATGCAATAGGTGTATATACTCACAACGAGATACTTATCCCAGGTTATGTTATTCTCAGTGAGCTTGAGAAACTCTGCCACCTCTTGCAGGGGAAGATCAATGACTCCTCGTCCAGCCCAACTATAAAGAACAGGTAAGAGTAGTGACGTGTATGCACGTATTTGGACAAGATTACATGTGGTTGTGGTATATGGACGCTGCAGGTCTCATCCCCAACTGCAGGTCGTTCCTAGCTAGAGAAACTTACGTTATGCTTACCATGTTAAAGGTGAACCCAAATACAATTTCTTTCGGAACACCATGATATCACGTTTGCAATGTTCATATCTGAAAAACATGACATTGTACATCTTCATTCATGATAAACACATCATAAAGATTCACCCCAATGAGGATATATTATAAATTTGCATATGTATCAGCTTGAATATTTTGGTCCTACACTGATAACTTTTTGGTAGTGATGGGGCTTGAGTTGTCATGCCCATTTTTGTGACTATGCCTACTATCGCCACGTGGGCCATGGCAGTGGCAACAGAGAAAATGATCTAATCTTGCACCTGAACACTCTGGTATCAATGAATGGTGGATGGGTATTACATAAGTTAAGTCCATATGGTGTTAGCTCCCCCTCCCCCAGTTATCTACACCTTTGCTGAGTGAGGCATGCAGAATGTGTTGCATCCAGTACACCATGCTTTAGTATTGAGCTTTCCTGTGTTTGCAGATTCACAAGCTTGGCATGCAGGTAATGTGATAATATGATACAGGGTTGATCATTGCTTTGTAATTTGCGTGTTTAATAATTTAATTATCAAACCATGCCACTCAAGTTGCTATAGTATACTGACAGAGAAGTAACATCTAACCAAGAGATGTCTCATTAAATCGATATACCGGATATTTATGTGTGACAGCTACTATAACAATGAGTTGGCTGGCCCTTACACAGTGATCACTATATACAGGTTTGATAGTATTGTGTCCAACAGTAATAGATACATGTATATGTACTATAATATACGTACAATGTGTGACATCATTGGCTAAGCACACTGACTAGTGCAACAACCATTATATCCACTCTTGAATATGTACATTTGTTGGTAGTTGCCTAGCAACCAAAGTTTTTTTATAGGCAATTTGCCGGCTATGGGAAGGGGTTAGGTCATCATAAAGTAGGCCAATGATGAATAGAGGTCAACTATCAACCAAATAGTTATCTGACAGTAATTGGGCCATGCATCTCATGCACCCCAATTACTGTCAGATAACTGTTATGTGTGTAATTCTCTAATTTGTTTAGACAGCAGAAACACCCTGTTCACACTAGATTGTGAGGGGTGCAGACATGATTGAGAACTCTCTGGTGCAACAAATTGGCATTGAATCAGTGCCTATAATGTTTAATATGCATGATACAGTAACTTGTGCTTATTCAGTATGCTATTTTCCATAATAGTACAATGTCATGAGCAATGTGTTCATCTTAATGCTCCACTCAATTTGTACTGCAGTATCATGATCACAAGACTCTTAACGTATATGAACAATTACATTCTCGCACAAAATTAATATCCTATAACAAGATCCAAAGTGAAATTGTGTCCTTTTCCTCTAGATCTGCTGACACACGTACTCACACACACACACACACACACATCAACAATTACATTCGACAATGCATACGCATCTCTATGGCATGAGGCATTAATATGGAGTGGTATTAGTGTCAAAAATAAAATTTGATATGCACAGTAACATGCTCTGCAAAGCGATTGGCAAAATGTGAAATTGTTCTGCAATTCAATCTGCAAGTTGGCTGACTCAGCAAATCAATCTGCATTTTGATCTACTGACTCAGCAAATCGATCTGCAAGTTGCACTGACTCAGCAAATCGATCTGCACTTTGATTTGCATTTCGATCTGCAATTTGTTCTAGTCTAACATGAGTGCATGCCCAGGCTCCTATTCTTGCTCAAAACGTATATACTTGTTCTGTATTTCAATTTGCGAGTCAATTCGCTCTGGGGTTAAGCTATTTATGCAGTCATTATTATTAGCAGAGAATTATGCAGTGAATGCAGTCCCAGTATAATTAAGACTATTATAGTGTTTTTAACTACACATGCATACTCTAATTTAGCATTGGTTGTCTAACTAGTAAGTGAAGAAAGTATAGCTAAATGCCATAAGCACTCCATGTAATTATTATGGTATAATACCTATAATAGCTACATGTACTTTCAGTTGAGTATTCAATCATTTAGGACTTGCTCTTAATTACATATTATGTGTAGCTATACTACACAGTTACAGCGTATTGGTATATTATTGTCACTAGTGACCTGATATTGAATTTGTCAATCTCATAGCTGCCATCCTATTAGGCAGATAATTGTTGTAATTAAAATTAACCTGCAGATCAATTTACAGAACCAACCTGCAGATCAAAATGCAAATCAAAAGTGCAAATCGATTTGCTGAGTCAGCACAACTTGCAGATCAAAATGCAGATCGATTTGCTGAGTCAGCGCAACTTGCAGAACGATTCCACATTTTGCCAATCGCTTTGCAGAGCATGTTACTATGCATATCAAATATTTTTTTTGACACTAATACCACTCCATACATTAAGGCCACTCTTCTTTGTGCACACGGTCCTACAGTTCAGACTTCTGACCAATCCTAAGCCTTGTAATGTGGATTGATTTTCTCTCTGCCCGCGCGGTTACTGCCAAGCTACTGGGCGCATCCAAGACACATATCCATCCCCTCATGCATTGACATGGATTATATAAAAAATGATCATCTGAAAATATTTTGTTGCATAGTATAATTATTATACAAACTTACTCCCACTGAAGCTCTCGTTTGGAACTGTTCTTTTTCTCACGACTGTCCTCAGTACCATACTTAAAATCAACCTGGGCAACTTGAGCAACCTAATACAATAATGGTCTGATCATATAGCATGTTACATGCAGCGTACATAATGGACGGAGACAGTTTATATTTATGGTGCAACACACTGAGAGTTTTGAAGTTAAAGCAGTGACTATTATGATTGCATGAACATGGTTCATGATAACATAAGTAATTATAACAAACCTCATCCTCTAAGTACTTGGTGGTGATATTTCCCACTGTATCCCAGTCCAAGTCTTTACCAGCATCCTTCTCTGGCAATGCTGTAATACCAAGCACAATTACTATTTAAAATAATTGAACATGGAGAAACATAATATACATAATATATGAAGAATTATCCGTAATTTAAATCATTCTTGCGTGTATTGGTTTGGATTTGGGATTGGGAATTATTTAATGGAGTGTTGCTGGTTTTTATCAATAGCTACCCAATGATAGAACTCTTTGGGAAGAATTACATATGAATATAACACTAGCTGTGCCTTTAGATTGAAACTAATAAGATCAGTAATCTCCATCCACATAATATAATTATTATTTCGCTCCCTGAGCCTTATGTAAGTATGCATTCAGAGACCAGGTCAGTACTAAGTCAGAAATAGGTACATGTACTTCAACGTGACAATTGATGGCCTGGAAATAAATTTCCAGCTCTGTGTAGTAGGTGCCCCTGATCCAAATTATACACCCACAAAAGCCGTAAGCGTGTGTTGTGAGTAGTGAAGTATAGCAATACATATAAATTAAATAGCCTTCTGTAGGCTAATTACCCCGAGCAAATACTGCCACGTGATTGTAACAGCAACTCGGCGATCATCACTAGCTATTATGCTTGTTACTGATAGAGTCGATGCACAATTGTGCTAATCGTCAGCCACAAGTTACATTCGATGGATGTACATTGATATCAATGCATACATGCCAGCATGCTCGGCACTTGCCATAATCATAGATTATATAATATTATTCCTGGGATAAAAATATTATTATATCTATGCCATAATTATGTGATGATCTACGTAGCCTAGTCAGTTTCCATTCATATGCAGCAAAAACAAACACCTACCAGGCTGGCTGCTTACCAAAGAGTTGCCCGCGACACATGGTACGCGGAACGTGTTATCGAAGATAACCGCATCATTATAAATGCACTTAGGGTACACGTCCCAGTTATGAGACACTAAACTTATGACTACTTTTACACAATTGTTTTAGGAATAATTTAAATGGTACATTTTTTAAGGACTGCCTATGGCCTCTAATACATATCAACTTCACTACTAATTTGCTATCATTAGTACTGAACATGTTATGGGACGCCTGTCCCTATTATGAGATACCACCTTCCCACTGAAAAAGGCAGTTATCATGAGGTGTTTTAAGATGACGTCTTACCCAAGTTGGCATGCTTAAAGTGAGGCTTGAGTGTTAACCTCAAAAAAATAAGTAGTTTGATGTAACAAATTAGCAAATTCATAAAGCTGATATGCCAAAAACCGAAAATCATTGTTTCACTACATTTTTAAGCAACGAAAACGTAAACCCATATCAAAATAAGGTGGATAGCAAATTCAACTTAGCCGGTAATAGTTCTAATTAATAGGCACTATATAAATATAATGACCCCCAAACCAGAAACTTCCATCTTCGTTAATATGGATGTCCCATAATACCAACTGTCTCACAATACCTACATATACCCTATGTACCTTGCCCGATGTTCACGCTGCAGCTTGTCCCGCTGATCCTAGTCTATTGGGAACCAAATTCAATAGTACAACACTGTCAAGCGTAACTTTTGAGCCAACTCGATGGTCTCACCGTTGGAAACTTCGTTGCTGCACGTCTGGTTAAACCTGCCATTCCCTCTGGCTCTGCTTTTCTATTAGAGAGTAGAGTTATGGTATGGATCAGCCGCTGCCTTTTATGTTGATATACGACCTGGAGTGCAATGTGCAAGTCTACCCTCGAGCCACACCCTTTAAAATTAGAATGGAAGGGTATGGCGTTGTGCGTGGGAAGCCATAATAATTATAATTAGCGTGCAATCGGTTTTTAATTAATCAGGCGAGATTGACTCAGATTATCGTTTGGCTTTTGAATAAATGTCGGCCGGGGGAGGGGAGGAGGCTAGCCTCGCAACTCACAAACACAAACTGTAGTGGATCTACCGTATCTGCGCAGCGATATGCTTATTATTGACTACCATTACCGTCAGATTTACTACTCTCGCGTGTTCTGATCTGAGACCGAGATCGATCGGGCGATAGACGATGGACTTTCTACTCGAGCTCATGCACGCACGGGCACGGGGTCACCATGACACCATGGCCATGGAACCATAACAGGATGTGGTTAATTTGGGCTGGGCATCGTGCACGCTGATATGCACCATGCATGCACGGTTGCTCTTGCTTGACACCTGCCATTAATTTTGACTGACGAATGACTTCGGTCAAAGTGGAGCTGCTGAACTCTTCAGGGACTATAGCAAATTAGAGTATGAAAGCAATAAATGTGGTAACTATAATGCTGATGGTGGGCTTACCATGTCTATCATGGCTACCAATTGGTGATGGCCAGCAAGGAGAGGTTCCTCGAGCTCGGCGGCCCACCAGTGCAAAGATGATATGGGTATCTGCCTCCAACTCTACTGCTCTCTGCAATGATTTCACTAGAGCCGGCTTCTTCATACGTCGAAACACGGCCTCCAACAATTGGATAGTGTTTCTGGAGGGAGGAGGACTCTGCTACAACACAAACACGTGCAACAAAAGATTCTTTGTCAGCAAGGTAGGATTTAAGTATATTTTTCTGTGGTTAATATATTTCATATCCAGATTCGCAAGCAATTCACACTTCAAAATAGATCATTTTCTGCTTCCATGGCATGGGATGAAACTGTTCTGCAAGGGCAAGATCCAGCAAAAGTAATCTCACCACTCATGTCATCTATGCAGTGTTTCGATAATGTTCTTGAATACTTTCCGAGTGGACTTAGTTCATCAATTGAAGGAAGGGACATCCTGGATATTGATCCTGTGAAGAATCCACTCTTTTATGACTACAACCACGTGGTAGTGCCTTACTGTAGTAGTGATGTTTGGCTAGGAGAAACAAGCAACACAGAAGCTGTCAAGGATGGCACTTCCCAGTGTGACTGTTTAACACCAGCTTCTGTTTCAAATCCTTGTTTCCACTTCAATCCCCGAAGTCCAAACCTTCAATTCACCTTTCGTGGCAAGATCATCTATCAGAGTGTAATTGAGCAGCTGTTGACTGATCATGACATGAGTGAAGCCGGGAGAGTGATCCTAGCTGGATCTAGCAGTGGTGGAGTTGGAGTCATCAACCATGCCCAGTGGACTCGTGATAAATTCGCTGATTCAAGTATCCAACTGATGGTAGTGTCAGACTCCTCTTGGTTCATTAATTTTCAAGGTGGTATTGATGAAGTGTTCAATGGTGGGATGGTGAAGTCTCCTACTTCTACTTCTCCAAGTTTGTTTGAAATTTTGCAGTCTCAGAATATTGCTTGTAATGACACAAGTCGATTGGGTTATCCTTGTTGCGTCTCAGCTCAGTGCATCTTAACACAGCAAGGTAGTGATGGAGAATTGCAGTACTACCCTAAAGATACTCCAACATTTGCTCTGTTTAGCATCTACGATATCTATCTGCTGGCCCCAGCATTACAAACAGCAGCTGATATTAATTCCGCACAACAGTCAGTGAACATGGGAAACTTTGATGCTGGAATTGATGTAGTGATAGACTTCCTGAGGGTTTCTGGTGAGTATGGAGGAACGATGAACTACACACTGGATGTGGTCACTGCCCAGGTGGGTATAGATTTGCATGTGTATTTTAAGAAGATCCAAAGAAGATTACTATGGGGGGTGGATAGTGTCAAAAGTACAGTCAGTGTCAACTGGAGGGGGTACTTTTCTGTTGGAGGATACCAGTTTTTGTGGAGGAGTGCGTTTCGATCTCGAGGAGGGGGTCTAGTGCATCCGTAGTAGGGGTGCATTTTTGATCTCGAGGAGGGGGTCAACCTCATCTGCAGTAGGGGGTCATACTTCGCTGGGGGAGGGGTGGATTTTGATCTCGAGGAGGGGGTCTACCTCATCTGGAGTAGGGGGGGGGTCACACACTTTTGCTGGAGGATCAAGGAGGGGTGTGTTTTGATCTCAAGGAGGGCTCTAGTTCATCTGAAGTAGGGGGTGATACTCTGGTTGGACGAGGATGCATTTGATATCGAGGGGCCGACTACTGAACGGAATATTATTGTGGGTGTGGCACATTTTTTACGCATGCGCAAATCCGTTAACATTATTAATTTTTAGTCTTCGCGCTACGTGCTGGAACCATGACGGTACGGAACGTGTGCTGGGAAGCAAGTCGCTTGAAAATGAGTTGTTATGGACTAGTATAAATGTGCTGGTGGTGTCTCCTGTCGTACAAATTAAAGGTTCAATAATTGTATGTGCTACGAACAATTTTAATGTCAAATTACCAATTAATATCTGTGCTTCATTGAATAAATGTAGCACCTTTGTACAAGAGACACCAGTAATACATCTACAGCAGTCCAGAATCACGCCACTACGTAGCTTCCCAGCCTATAGACCCATTGCACGTGACGTCATCATTGAGTTTTATTGCAGTATACGGAAAATTAACGCCCACGCTTGGAGGACAACGCGGATTTTGTCTATGGCAAAATGTACAGAGGTCGTGTTTGCAGCTAGTTTGTCGACAAACGAAGGCTCCGCTCACTTGCGCCTTACAGTATGTTAAATAGTACCGGGTGCGCTATGACATATTTCTGTGATAGCTGGAACTCTGCTGGAGGGATGGCATAAACGGTGAGAAACACTGCTGATTAGTACAATCCTCCATAGTGGTTGTCCTCCAATGCGGCTTTTGCGCGCGCCGCCGAGTAACGTAACCGGAGTTATACGGATTCGTGCAACGGGTCTCAAATTCAAAGTAGTCTCGTCCCCAGACCCCACCTCCTTTTGGGGGTGGGGTCTGGGGACGAGACTAAATTCAAAGCTAGCTCACAGGCCATGCCACGTGATGCGAGGAATTTTTATGCGCATGCACGAAATGTGCCACACCCACATAATTATAATACACACAAACGGCATCTATCGGCAACTGCTAGCTCCACTCCATTGCTTCGAATATGCCCCTCCTCCAGTGGAGGTAGCAGACCCCTCGAGATCAAAATGTACCCCTTGTCCAGCGAAAGTATGATCCCCTCTTCGCGATCAAAACACACCCCTCCTCCAGCAGAGTATGACCCCCTACTCCAGATGAGCTACACCCCCTCCTCGAGATCAAAACGCACCCCTCCTCCACAAAAAGCGGTATCCTCCAACTGAAAAGCACCCCCTCCAGTCGAAACCACCCCCCTCCTCAGAGAAGTCACCCTCCTCCAAAACAGTGACTGTACTTTTGACACTATCCACCCCCCATAGATTACATGGCAGGGTCTTCATGAATCATGGTATCTGCAATTGGGAGGCTGGAGTCTGACTTACGCCCTGTTTACACATACAAGCTGACTTAGACTAAACTGCTTTGGAATGTGCTTAACTGTGTTTGTACCACTGAAGCCATAGAGATCAAAGGCACCACCATTGCAATAAATCGCTTATAGTTCTAGTAGACTGCAGCTAGTTTGCTGATTAGAGCAGTAGCTACATTAAGTAGTAATGATTACAGCCACAGAGTGGAAGTATAGGCCTAGCTAGTGTGCAAACCTGCATGTTGGCCTCAAGATTAGTGTGAGAGGATCCTAGTTGATTTGTGCTCCGCATACTGTCGTGGACTATACCATGATGTTTATACTTTTTTATAGTAATACCCACTTTAATTGAACTTTTGACCTAATAAGAAGTAATTACACCTTATGTATGGACACAATGCCTTTTGGAAGATGAAGCTATTTCTCTAGCTTATTCTGTGGTGACATGGAGCCAGCTGGTTTAAAAGTGATGATGGCTGGTCATTCAAAACACTAGTATCAAGTATGCAGAAAATTACTTTCATTGATGCTATGGGTGCCGCTACGGCCTGGATTGCTAGTTGGCTAGACGTTTATGAGGGTGGAGTTAAGAGAAGCATGCAATCTATGGTTGTACAATGTAGACTGCTAAAGAGTAAGAAAGTATTGAGAGCCTACATGATCCCTAGAAAGCTAACGCCTACCAGAGTAAGCCTCAGTGGGCAGATTTGAATGTATACGTGAACTTATCAGCCCATCGCCCAGTACTCATTATCAGCGTGGGTGCATGCAGTTTCAATTAGCAGGCAATAAGTACTTATAGCATGACACAATGTTTTTAATTCCGCTTACGTAAGCGCCTTAAGCCAGCTTAGAGCATTTACACGTGACAGTTTGTATAGCAACATAATATTATTATGCTAAACCGGTTTTCAAACCACCTCCCAGATGTGGTTGTTCCCCCCCCCCCCTTGCACGCATGCGCAGCAAGGGGTAAAGCAATCAGTTTGCCTCTGTCAGCATAGAAATTGGCAAATCTCAACGTTTATGTGAATGTATGATCAATAAGTGGGACAAAATGAAAAAAAACACCTATCCCTTTCTTAACCCTAGGCAATCGCCAGGGGAGCTGCAAATTGTGCAAGTATGTCGGACACACCTACATCGAACATGCCCACCTAGCCTAGCAGGGTTTCATCTAGCGACAAAAATTTGGGGTGGAAGCGTGATAAATGAGTGGGCGTATTTAGCACGCCAAGTTCTTGGGACGTATTTATAGGAGAATTTCTTTATTCTTCCAGATAGTTTCAAGTAGTTTTTGATCAAAAACAAATGCTAGTGGTTTGATTTGGTGACTTATTGTGATATTTTGATGCTTAATTTGATTAAAGTCAAATTCTTAGGGGGGGGGGGGAAGCTAGGGAGTTTGGGGGGAAGCTTCCCCCCTGTCCCCCCCACTGGATGAAACCCTGCCTAGTACCTATGAACTAGGGAATCTACTGCGCATGCTCGAGATTCTCTAAGTACTAGGGAGTCTGCTGCGCATGCTCCAAAATTAATGTGATTTTAATAATCGAGAGTGTACCCAAAATAAGCAGTAAGGATGTGAATAGAAGTACATGTAATACTGACAACATAAACTACATTTAAATGTATGAACTGAAGAAACTGAAATGCATTCATCTGGAAGTGAATTCCAGAGTGATGTGGTGTGTGGAACAATAGAATAATATTATAAATTTTGTATAGGCAATGGAACAACATAGCTTATGGATAGTCTTGAATAAAAGACCAAAAGTTTTGTATGTACATGTACCCTACGTTCCTGGTGATATTGGTGATAATAATATATTTCCATGGCACGTGGGGTATGTGTTCTATGAGCTCTAGTTTAGAAAGCGACTTGTAAAGTGGTTTAGCGCATTTAAAGGAAGACAGCTTAAACTAAGCTGGCTTTCAAGGTGGTTTAAAGGCCTATGTGTAGACAGGGCTTTAGGGTAGCTGGAAGTGTATTGGTTTTACCCTGGTCTTGGGTAAGAGAGGGTCCACTCTGGATATCTGCGCGTCAGTCAGTTTGCATCAACTTCCTATATTATCAATCAAAATTTATTTGAAGGAGTACCCACCTACATGTATAATATTATAGCTAGTGCAAGCGTTGCAAAGTACTGGTCATTGTCTGGCTAACCTATGGATGTGGTAATATACGCAAGCTGTAAATCATACTAGCTGGTGCACTGTGGTTTATACTAGTACACGGTCAGGATGTCCCACATTATTTACATCAGTATAGTAAAACATATACATACTCCACACAGGATACAGCCTTGAGGTCGTACTCTGCCCCCAGATCAGTGCCACACCCCTCAAATTCGAACCAAATCAGCTTGAAGCGGGGCGGCTGAGCAGAATGTGGGCACTGATGCTAAACTTTAATGTAGTTTGCTTGGCCTTAGCAGTGATAGCTGGAATATCACCTCAACCCCACCCTCTCCCTCAGCTAGAGTCCCAGCTCTTTATTGTGGGACTACGGTATCCTGTGCACGCATTGGAAATGCAATTAGTTTTATGTGTTTGTCAGCACAAAAATCGCTAGATCTCGAGGTATAGGCATCTAAGTGACTCGTAAGCACAACGAATCTGTTGAAATAAAAAAAAAAAAACACTCCATCATGCTTTGAATTGTGTGGTAAGGCATCGTTAAATAACGTTTTTTATTGGCCACACCTTTCAACTGCACCCCTTGTGCTTTGTGCTCATGCACACAACCTGGCATAGTATGCAGGTAACAGGCGCTGATCCAGTAAATTTGCATGGAAGGTGGCTGGCGGAGTGGCTACCCATAGTAAACTATACTGGTACAAAGGGGGTGGCTGGTTAATAATGGTGGATATCTCTTATACTACGTTGCATAAAAGAACTGGTGAAGGGGGGTGGCTAGCCACCCTATCCACCCCCCTGGATCAGCCCCTGGGTAAGGTCATCAACAAGCATCTGAGCAGATAGATGCATTGGATGCAGGTGCAGCGCATAGGGTACATGTCAGGCCCGTAGGGAGGGGGGGGTGCAGGGGGGTGCACGTGCACCCCCCTTTTTTCAGTCTAATAATTGCATATCATTTCACACCAAGTTCTTAATTGCATGAGCAATAGATTGAGGCTGCATGCTATCCTCTCTATCAGCTTGACAAAACCACACTTAGTGCAGCTAATTAACATCACACCTCAATCAATAAGCAATACATGCATAATTATTATAGTAGTCACTTCTGTGATTGTCATGTGACTGAGCAGCTGTGAGTTAACATTACAATAGCCCAGCTAGTGTCTATAGCTATATACTGTAAAGATTATGGTATGAAGCGACAGCGTCATTGTAATATTGAAATTGTACAGTACAACAGCAAGAAATTACGGTGGCCGAGAAGGACACTACCACGGCGGCCAAAGCCGCTGTGGGCCACCCGAAAGCCGCCATTGGCCGCCAAATGGCCGCCCATCGGCTGCGGCTGGCCGCCGCTGGCCGTCGCGGCTCAGCCGCACCAGCCAATCTGTTTGAAAATTGATTCTCTAGCTTACGACTGGTTAACTATTATCCCGCACGCATGCTCAAGGGGTCTCTGTCTTTGTCATCGTCCGCACGATACACATAGGCATCTGGGCACGGTAGACTGTAACGGCGATCAAATACAACAAAGAAACAGACTCGGCCTCGTTTGATACTAGCTGGCTACAGGGGCTAAAATGTTTATTAATCACGTCTATCAACCGCGTGCTTTCTGCCCATACGCACGCAGTACTAACTTATCAGACCACGCCCACCACAGCGTTTAAGCGTACGAGAACGATCACCACTGTTAAAGAAAGGGTGGTATACGACACATAAACCTTTCCCACTCGATACTCCCACCGCAGCGTTTAGTTATTTTCTGACGAACACGCTGAGGGCTGAATTCCAGAGAAAACTCGATCAACGATCATATTAAAGGTCTAGACCACACCTAACGTTGTCCAGTTAACCATTCGTGAACTGAATAACGATTTAAAAGTTTTGGCGGGCGCGGCTGAACCGCAGTGGCCAGCCACAGCCGATGGGCGGCCCTAACGGCGACTTTCGGGCGGCCCCAACGCGGCTTGGACCGCCGCGGCAGTGTCCTTCTCGGCCACCGTAAGAAATATTCCAACCCTTGTTGTGAGTACATTATAGTAATTAAACCCATACACATGTGCACCCCCTTTTAAAAAGTCTGGCTACGGGCCTGCATGTATGTGCTTTTGAGAGCTCTAGTTGCAGTCCTGCATTATTGGAATAATATTCCTTTTCGTAGGAGTCATTCTTGAGCTACTATGTAACTCAATGCTTTCAACATACCTACCTGGCTACCTCTACACTCTGGGGAGAAGATGGCCACAGTCTTTTTGGCTCCAATCCTGTTGATTTGGCTGGAGGATCAACTTCTTTTAGGTAAGTTTAGAATGTTACTGCCACTTCCCTGTAATCTGATTGGTCTATAGGAGATAACTAAGTAGCTTAGTTACTTGTAAATTTTACTTAGTTACTTGTAAAATTAATATTGACCAATAGGATCCATGGTATTATGAAAGCTCCAAGGCAAATAGCTGTACTACTATAGCAGCAGTTGTAAAACTCTAAATAACTTAGCTCACCTCGGCACACCCTTGCTATGCTCGGGTGTCACAGCTCGGGGCCATCAGGATGCTGAATACTGTAGATCCCTTGGCCTGGTTATCTAACTATTATTTAGCTATTTTTATTCTGGGTGTTTAGATCATAATTTTATTATTGAAATGTAGGCATTCAGTTGCCTCTGATCGCTGGAGAACTCTCCATCTTGCTTCAAATGAATCAAAGAACCCAATCACAATTCTTGATGCCCTTACCTCCTGGGTAGTCATGAATGGATCTGGACAAGCTAAGTACACTGACACATGCCATGGTATGAGATGAGTGCTGTAACTAATTGATGTTCCAATGAGCTCATGGACTTTTATCACACCTGCAGGTGTACTCTGCAACCCTCAGTGCCCTGATCAGGTTCTTTTTGGAGAGCTTACCTCCAACAACTGGCACTTAGGTGTTAAAATTTTCATCATCGCTCTAGTCGTAGGCATTGCAGTCATCTGTGTGATTGTGAAGCTTCAATTTGATACCTGGCTATATGTGCTGGAGACGAAGTTGAACAGGTATCTAGACTCACTCGACAATAAGCAAGAGAACCCAGCCCATGCAAGGCCACAGGTAAGGTATTAATAAATTATTATTTATAAAAAACAATTGAATAAAATTGAAGGTGAAGTAGGGATGGCAGTGCCAAAAAATACACAAACAAGGTTTGTAGGGATAACGTATCACATCCACTATACATCCCTACACTTGCTTTTCTCGATAATTTGGGATGCTAAATACGTCTAATAGACTGAATGACTGTTTATTTCTACACTAATGTGTTTGTAATGCATCTATAATGTGTCTATAACCATAGTGTCCCGGGCAAGCTCCCACTCCCAGGTAAGCGCCCACGTGTGTACCGCATTTTAAGGGGCCAATGTAGCAGCTTCTATAGGAATTTTGATCCCGGGTAAGCATCCATGCGGCCCAAAATGGCAAGTTATGTTTTAGTAGCCATGGGTGCTTACCCGGGACACTACAATAATGTCCATGTTCTCTGTATAGGTTACATCACGAGGTGGAGGTCTCTACAGGATTTACACACTGAGGGCTGGAGGTCCGAGGCTGTGTAAATCGTGTAGAGACTGAACCGAGTGATGTAACCGACTTGTACCATAGGCTACGTGGTCCTGACAACGTATCGACGGCCTAGCAACTACAGCGCCGGCCATAAAAGGCTCACCTAGCAACAGTTCAAACCATCAAGTCGACGCTGGTGACATCAATGCATAGTGAGCCGGTGCCGTTTTCTGTCCAACTCAAGCTTCTTCCTTGACATTCAGAACCACAATACTATTGTCGCTGCGTACAAAAGGCTGGCCATGTCGTCGCTGTCTTGATTTCAACTCGAGGTAGTAATTAAGAGTGCAGCTCAGTTTTTACTACCGCTGACTTGGCAATCATTCGCTCCACCCATTCAATTAATGCAGCAAGATCTGCCCACTAATCATCTGCATACAGTACTCTGCATAGCACTAGAGCTCTGTACTTGATCTCTTTCACTAACAAAAGATGTTGTAACTACCCTAGCAGGCATGATCATATAAAATTTCATAGCCTCAGAGGTAGGTGTCTATCTAGATAGACACCTCCTAGGAGGTGTCTATTTTATTTAGACACCTCCTATAAATCAATCTGATTGGTCAGAATGTTACAACCATGGTACAAATTGTAGCTAATTTACATGTATGTCTCACCATCTCTATGCCCCTTACATACTATAAGGCTATTGATAGCTGCCATTACATCCCCAGTAGCAATTTATTTCTCTGCAATTATAAGGTAATTGCAGTGTGGATTATAACAGTCGGCCATCGGCTAAAATCTGACCAACATGGCTCCATGGCTGCCCAAACTGCTCCTTATAGCCGCTTACCATTGCTTGCCAGTATAGTTTGCAATGCTATGCATCCTAATAGTACTGGCAGACAGTGGTCAGTAGCTAGGGGAGGGGAAGTTAGTAGAGTAGTAGTTAACCCCTGGTGTATGCTCAAGGGTTATTGTAGTCATTGTGTACGTGTGTGTGTGTGTGTGTGTGTCTATTACTACGCTAGCATTGTGTGGATTTTGTTGACAACTAAATTTCTGGCGATATTTACTGCATGACCACCGCTGCTTTCTTCGCTTATTGAGCTCTCGATCAATGAAAGTGACAGCAATGGCTTCATTTCAAGATTAGTGTGTAGGTCTAGTGATAGTTGGACTGATTCATCACTAGTCATTTACTTTCAAGTGTGCTGATCAGTGGCATGCACGTGGTAGTACTATTACGTAATACCGTGCAATCAGTATTAGTGCATTCTTTGGTTACTCTCTACAACACTGTGCTAATAGCATAATATTATTACTCTGTTACTACTACTATTTCTTAGTGCTCACAGCGCTGAAGGTTTTGCACCAATGGTGTTTATTTATTTAGCACCCACTTAGCTTACAACTTTCACTGCTCCATGTAATGGTTTATGGTAACTGCACCTCTTAAAGGTGCTCTGAAACGGAAGTCGAACCGCCCGCCTACATTTTTGAATTCCTGACCCGGTTTTCAAAGCTCAAACCTGATTGGTCAATCCAACGTCATTGCGAAGGCATAACCAAGCAATATTTTCGCGCTGTGGTCGCGCTGATTGAGAAGTAAGACGGGCGACATGAGCAATCGATCGATTTATGGAGTGAAACGTAGAAAACATGGCTCACAATCCTGTTGTTGTCAACATCAAGAGGGGTGGTAGGTATAGGAGCTGGCCTCGTGCTCGCGAACTTTTTACACTACGATAATATACAACGCGCCATGCATGTGCTTGCACTTTCCGATTACGTAATGACTTCCATTTCAGAGCACCTTTAATAAATGTAACAAGTATGTGCATGTAAGCTATTCTTGCTGCCTTCACACTTTTATCTGGCAAGGATACTGCTGTACTACGCATATAATAGTTATCTGACTGTAATTGGGGTGCATGAGATGCATGGTCGAATGCACCCCAATTACTGTCAGATAAATATTTTGTTGGTAGTTGACCTCTGTTCATCATTGGCCTACTTTATGATGACCCAATCCCTTCCCATAGCCAGCAAATTGCCTATAAAAACTTTGATTGCTAGGCAACTACCAATAAAATATGTATAATACTGTACTTAATCTAATATTATGCATGGAAAAAAACTAATTTCAATTTTGAAAAACGCGTGCTTTTCTGGTAAAGGTCGTCAATCGCTCCATCACGTATAAACATTATGAAAATTCATAAAATGCTAATTTATTACGTTAAATTGGATCATGCGTTGTATTCGATTAACTACAGTAATGTTCAACCAACAGTTATTGATATCCGATCAACCCAGGATATGGTCTGACATATATCAGATCATCAATGAAAAGTTGTAATCCACACTGTAATTATGGTGTAATCTGTGAGGTGATTACCAAAAAATTCAGGGCCTCCATGGGATCTTTTTGAGACTTGAAAATGTGTCAAGTACACGTATCTGATGCATGTATCCAGCAAATATAAAACCGGAAAATCATGTGAAAGGTAAAATTGTAATTACTTGCGTATAATCACGGTACCTCGTAACAGATTATATCATCATAACCTCATAACCACAGAAAACTAAATTGCTACTGGGGATATACATGTACCGTAGGTCGGGTTTTGAATGCGTAGTTTAATGATTGAGAATGGTACTATACAAGCCAGATTGCGATTCTAATGATTACAAGCCACACAATGAATCGTACATGTAGCTACATACTTGTGCGGCTTGCATGTAGAATATACCACACTACTCAAGCGACAGTTACATGTAAGTTGCACTTGGCTGGGTGTTGGCAAATCGATAGTTGGCTTGAAGAATCGATGAAGACTCATATTCTCGACAATCAACTGCTGTACGTACATGTATGTGTGCAAGTAGATTGAACACGTACGAGATAGAGAACACGTGCAGGTTTGTGATCGATAGCACGTGTAAGCATGCGCGCTTAAGCAATAGGGATGTGATTACGTGTAATATTTAATATTGTGTATTCTTTTTCATTCGTTTGATTGTGTCTTTTATATAATTTTTATATAAACTTGCAATTTGCAATCAAAAGAATCTTGCATTCAAAACCTGACCTATGGTGACTTCCTTGTCTGTAATGCTTTTGTGTGCACTGGCCTATGTACAGCTATAGTTAACTGCCGTAATTAGCATTACACGATGGCTTCTAACTACTCTAAATTGGCACTTACATGTAGAATACTCCCTGTGATCTATACTATATATAAATACATGGCGATGGTAGCTGAACGGTACAGACAAAAGGTGACCAGGATTCTTTTGGTAGGTGACATCTTAGTGAGCACAATGCATACTACTACTGTTATGGTCATGCCTATTGTGTTCGCACAAACATAAAAACGATGGATGTGTGCACGTGCATACTCTTGCATATCGCAGAACGGTGTGAAATGGAAACTTTCTCACCTCAAAATGATCATACAACGGAACTGAACGTTAATTTTTTAATTGACTGTTACTGTATGTCCTACATGTAGCTGAACCGCCTATACTGTAAAGAACTTATTTTCTATCTAATTTCCTATGGTCAACCGATAAAGCGTGTGCGAAATTTTTGAAGCCACGCCCACTTTGACGTAAAACCACTCCCATTTTGATCGTTTTGAGAGAAACTATCAGTCCTACCAGTCCAATCGATCTGTTTTTGAACGAATTTTCTGCTAAAGCATGCTAAGGTGAGCCATAGCTGTAGTTTTCTTAGTTCTGTAGACAGAGAGGGGGACTCCATTTAGCCTATCAATCAGTACTTCTTAGTGCTGGTGTGTTCCATGGAACCCTAGGAACCACCCTAAATCTGCCACTGCTTAGGGTGGTGCCCAGGCACCCTAGGCACCACCCCTGGATCCGCCACTGCGACCGTAGCCATTGTAATTTTGACTGACTCGAAAAGGTTGCTAGCAAGGAAGCACGCAAGGTAAAGGGTCATAGGCGCTTATAAGCAAAATGCACCTAATAATGAGAAAATATGGTACCGTACTTAATCTAATACTACGTATGGAAAAAAAAATAATAATAATATCAATTTTGAAAAACGCACGTTTTTCTGGTAAAGGTCGTCAATCGCTCCATATATAAATGTTATGAGAATTCATAAAATGCTAATTTCTTACGTTAAATTGGATCATGCATCGTATTTGATTAACTACGGTATATAGTGCGCTCAATAATCTCTTCACCTCCTTGTTTTGTACTCTTGTTATTAGTCATGCCCGGCCCAGGCCACCCTAAGTATTGAAAGTGTAGATCGAAAACTCGTACACAAATCAGTTAGTGACAGCATGCAGGAACGAAATTTTCTAGAATAATATAGAAAAATGGAGGGGAAGCGTCAGAGTCACTGATGGTGGATTATGTATCAGGTCCCCCTCCCATGTAAGAGCCCTTTAAAGAGCCTGGGCACAAGGACAAAGAGTTGATGACCATCACAGTCTGTATGATTGTGCAGAGGCAGATGCAGGATTTCAAGAAATGGGGGGTCGAGGAAGAAGAAGAGTTGTGCGCACAAAATTTTATAGCCAGTCCCCCTAATTAGCGGACCAAGCCCAATTAATGCTTGGACTGTCACTGCTACACTTGTACATCCATATATCATAGGCTAGTAAAGGTCATTACTACAATTGATCATTGGAGTGAGCTTATGCACCTCTTGCTATGTAGCTGGACTCAAGGAGTGTCCGGCAAGTCAGAAAGTTTTAATATTACTAATAATAATGAATATCAGGAGGAGATCCACCTCTGCTATCTGACTTTCTTCAGCTTTGACAAACAATTCATTACCACACTATTATCCTATTCTCGATCTCTGTGCTCTATGCTGCATGTCTGCCCTGAGACGGGTTGAGGAACGTGCCTGCTATACGTAGCTGGAAAAGTTGGCGAGGTGTTTAATTACTCCGCGTGCGCGCATGCGCAGCAAGGGGTAAAGCGATCTGTTTGTCCATCGTCTGTCGTCTGTCATCTGTCGTCTGTTGTCTGTTAGCATAAAAATTGGCAAATCTCAACATTTAAGCGAAAGTAGGGTCAACAAATTAATGGTATAAAATGGTGTAAGACAGTGAAAAAACCCCTTCTGTCTCGTTCTTAACCCTAGGCAGTACCCAGGGAAGCTACAAATCGTGCAAATATGTCGATCACGCCTGAATCGGAAACGCCCACCAGGTACCTTATGAAATCTATTGTGCATGCTCGAGCTTCTCTACAGCATGCTTTTAGCACAAAATTTGTGATCATGGATCTCAGAAGGGAACGAAAACGTTCGTGAGTAGCAAGAGATTAAACTTCAAAGAATAGAGGCCTCTAAGAAGAGGCATGGCCATGGATGATATTGTCATGGCACGCGGGGTATGTGCTCTATGAGCTCTAGTTTGGTGATTTGGCGAATCCATTATAGATTGCTAAATTAAAAACTTGCCAATTTAACTTAATGCACACCCATGGTAGTTTAAGCATTCAGATCGCCACCTTTAAACTTCCCCAATACCAATGGAGAGCCATCTCACCAAATTTAATGCTCACCAAAATTGCCCGGGCCGGCCGCTATACAGTAATTCTCCTGTGAATTATAAGTGCCCAACACATGTACATGTACTAGGCCTTGCTTGATTCTAGGGTAAGAATTTTGCATTCACAGTAATATTCATCATGCAGTGCCCTGCCTGTGATAATGACAATGCAATATCATTGTCCTGTCTTGATCTCAGCTACTATGTGACTCTTTATGAAGATTTAAAGGACGAGAAGAGCGACAGAACAGCTCCATTTCTTCTGCATAACTTAGAAGATAACAACACCAATACAGATGGTTAATCTCTATCTCTATCTATCTTTCTCTCCCTCTTTTCTCTCTTCATATCATTATCCTATCAGGGATACAACTTTTTAACTAGTTACTAGCATAGATCTATACATGTACATGTTATGAAGGTGTATAAATCATACAGCTCCTAGCGACAAAGAGAAAGGAAAGAATATTGGAGAAAAGTCTATTCTTACACTAAAGAAGACTATTAAACCAGTGGATGTATGTGACTCATGCAGTGTAGCCCACACATTATCTTTAAAGGGGATGCCTCAATGTATACTCACATCAAATATATCTACACATACTGTACATACAGGACCTGTCTAGCACTACTTCCACAGAAGTTTCAAAGGAAACACTTAGTGGACGCTTCACTAAAGAAATTCTTAAAGGTATTTCCGTATACTTCAACCCTGGGAATATGGTTGGTATTATGGGACCATCTGGAAGTGGAAAGACGACACTACTGGATGTCTTAACTGGCAGGAGAACAACAGGAACTATTGAGGTATGTTTGCAAGTACTGTATAATAGCTAGACACAGTTTAGCAGGGCTCAGTATAACCCTCGCTTCACTCGGGATTCTACACAGAGCCCTTCAGTCTTCTAAATCACGTACAAACCAATTAATTAATGTCTAACAAGTTTAGATCCTAGCAACAATGCCCAAAAGCTAGACACAAACTGCTGCCTAGTAACAACCCTAACCATAGGCAAGAAATTTTATACATGATTTTCTACAGAGCTTTACATGATTTTTTTTACAGAGCTTACATGATTTTCTATGAAGGGTAGATACTGTGGTTTAACCAATCAGATCACAGTTATATGTTTGTTACAAGTAGGATCTAATAAATTCACTCAGGATTCTACACAGAGCCCTTTAGTCTTCTAAATCACGTAGAAACTGACTAAACAGTGTCTAACATGTTTAGATCCTAGCAATATAATGCCCAAAACCTAGACACATAAACCGCTGCCTAGCAATAACCCTGCAAGAAATAATTTTCTATGAAGGATAGGTACATGTACTTCAATTTAACCAATCAAATCACAGTATTTGTTACAAGTAGGATCTACATGTACGTACATGTATGTAAATGAAAATGTTCAGTGGACAAAAATTTCACCATGCCCAGCTACATGTACCTTCGTATTACATAAACATTTGGTTCTCACCATTAGTAATTATGCTCTATGCGATCAATAACAGAGAAAAAAAAATTAAATTTTTGCCAATGGGAGCAGGTGGCAAAATAGGTGATAATTTTCTCCTGGTGAAAACTTCTACATGTGTAATAATACCGTAGCATTCTGGGCAAGTGCTCACTCCTGGGACAACGCCCAGGTGCTAGTTGAATGGAGAGAACTCATTCCTGGGTAGGCCTTGCCCAATTATGCTCCAAAATTTACCTATTAGTCAAGTCTACAAGTCTCATGTTTTTCACCTATTAGTCTCAAGACTCACACCCATAAGTCTCAATGAAAAATGTATACATGTACATCCGAAAAATGACTAAAATAGATTATGACCTGTTATTGTACTGTAACATAATGGATGCCTTGATATACGTAGCTATACTTGGGCCATGTGCTCAGGTGCAAAGGTCATATCTGTTCTAAATAATATTATTCGAATTTTAAGTCACTAAGCAAACTTTTTTGCCATGTGCTCAGGTGCAAAGGTCATATATAGCTATTGGAATTTTGAATTTTGAGCTAATTTTTTCCGGTGCAAAGGTCATAGCTGTTCTAATTATTCGAATTTTTGGGGAAATAGTGCCTATTAGTCTTGGCATTATTCTCAATGCTTGTGTTAAAATTAATTACCTATTAGTCTCAAAATTATGCTAGCATAATATTGGGCAAGGCCTATTCCTGGGTAAGAGCCTGGGTACTTGTTTAGGCTAGAGTATCTACTCCCGAGTAAAGGCTCAGACTAGATCCTTAATAGTTATTGTCATGTACATGTATGGCAAGCACCCAGGCAATCTGCATGACAAAAAGCACTTGCATCGATGGACACATTCTTACCAAACGTAGCTACACATGTAGTAGAGTTCTTGTCTGCCATCAGCAGCCAACTCATAGCAGTAGAGTCACAAATTTAGTGCAAGTACATATAGCTTGAAAACCTAATGAAAGCCTTGTGTATGAAACACACTAGCTAGTGGCGATTGAGATTTGAGTTGCTATCAAAATTGCATTGTGTATTTACTCCACCCACTAAATTTATGGCACACGGTAAGCAGGTAGTAAAACTTCGGGAGTTATGGTTGAGCGCCCATTAGGGCACTTACCCAAGTCACTATGGTAGTTGCAAGGCCTTAATTGGGGTGGACCCAGTTGCAATATTTTGTTGTCCCATGACCCTTCTTGTCGTTGGCGTATCCTATGATCACCTTAACTCTTCGGTAGTTGCCTACAATAACGAGACAATTGCCAAGAAATACGTTTATATATCATTTACAATCTTATACTTGGGTATAGGGCTCCATCTATGTTAATGGCACTCCAGTTGACGAAATTCGTGAATGGTACATTGCCAACACTGGCTATGTGCTCCAGTTAGCATTACCTTACTATGAGGAGCTGACAGTGAGAGAGAACCTCACTCTTGCTGCTCAATTGAAACTTCCCAAGAATTACACACTGAGGGAAAAGTTTGAACGAGTAGAGCAAATCATGGAAGTGGTAAGTTCATGTATAATTCTATCAAGTTAATGCTATTTCTGTCTCTCTGCATACACAGACTGGGCTGCTAGAGCTCTCTGAAACAGTGGTAGGTGGAACTGTTGGAGCAGGCTTAAGTGGTGGCCAGAAAAAACGTTTAGTAATTGCTCTTCAACTTCTAACATTACCAAGCATCATATTTCTTGATGAACCTACATCTGGTAAATATGTGTACGATAATTATTGCTTTGTGTGTATCTGTCTGTTATGACGCTATCTGCTAAGTCCTTGCAGAAATCAAGGTAATAATAGATTGCTTTTGTGGTGATATCAACTCCATTTCACCAAAAAGGCTTTGTTCAGGAGATGCTGCTCTTTTTGATGATTATGGCTGCAAGCAAAATATGCCAGTAGTTCTTGAAATAGCTACACATAGTTCGTACATGAAGCACTACCCATAGGTACACATATATTTCTAACATAGAGCGACTCTTGACTTTTCGTGGCTCCTCTATGCTTGTCAGTGATCATCAGATGGCGTTTTGACATCAGCATGTGATTGTTAGCTTCCTAATTAGCATACAACAATGCTATGACGTCACCAGAAACAGAAAGTCCAGTGATTGATATGAATACAACCATGAATTTCAGGCTTAAAGCTGACAAATTGATACAATGATGACTAATAATGCTTTTATTCATACCCACAGGAAATAACCCTTAAATACACACACATGTACATATAAAGTATTGAGTGAGGGGAAAAAAACGTAGAGAATTTTGTACAGTTATTCTAACTTGTACAATCCTAAGCATCAGATCTGCAGCATGCCTGCCGCGAAGCTCACTGTGGCATCGGAGATATGCTTGCTAACTGCGGGTACAGCTCATGGAGAGAGAGGAATATATAATATTGCACTTTAATGCTCAACAACAGGTAGAAGTTTACCAGGGCTAGTTCTCTTAGCAGCAGAATTGCCGAGACTGAACAAGGATAGCCCTCCAACCACTTAAATACCCGGCCAACCAGATTGCATGTACATGCTTACCATGCATGCATGCATGCACCAGTAATCTGTCACTGACAGCGCATGTGCGTCAGATGCAACCCATGAAAGCTAATTTCTCTACTCAAAACTTAATACATATCCATTGGTGCTACCGAGAAAGAAAGACACTGCAAGTGCAGACACAAAATAAGACATTAATTTTTTATGACGTCATGCGACGTTTCCTCTTCTCGACTAAACATCTAGGTACCCGCAGACTGATTACCTTTTATGAACGTAACAAAACCACCCATATTAATGCCACTCTAATTTATCAGTCATGATCTGCATAATTATATGCAAATTTTATGCACCAATCGTTTCTTTTTTGATGCCTTGATTGTATTAAGTACTGTATAAGTAATTTGGTGTATAAGTACTGTATACATGTAAGTAATTTGGTGTGATTTGGTAGTGTGCATCTTTGCCAAATAACGTAATATTGAGTGTGAGGATACAATGCACAGAATTTGCACTAAACCATTTCATGTCTACAATATGCATGTATGCTATTAATAAGACTGCGGATATAAGGAGTGATTGAGAGTGGGATAGGGAGGGAGAGGGAGAGGGAGGGGAAGAGATAGAGAAAGGGAGAGAGATAGAGGGTGGGGGAGCTCAGAGAAGAGAAGAAAAGAGAGATGAGAGAACTTGTGTCCACCTACAGGTCTTGATGCTACTGGTTCTTTGGAATTACTAAGTCATTTGAATAAGATAGCTGAATCCAACCACACAGTGATACTTACGATCCACCAACCTCGACTGGAGATATTTCATATGTTCCATCAACTGGTTTTGCTCTCAGATGGAAAGGTATGTGCTTATCAACAGTGATTAAGTACAGTGAATGTACATATTGCCGTATTGATACATTGTTGCAGGTATCTTACCATGATGTTCCTGATAGGGCTTATGAGACATTTGTCAGTGCTCTCACATCAAAGTATCTGGAGCGAGGCCTTGTCATTCCTTCACTAGTTGATGTTCACAATCCAGCAGGTACGTAAATGTGCATTTTCGCTTATCTTTTACTCGAGCTGAAAATGAGTCAACGGAAAAATTGTTTGCCAAGTACCATAATATTATTATACATGTACGTAGAAATTTTCACCAGGAGAAAACACAAGTTTGCCACCTGCTATCAATGATTGGTGAAAATTTTATCATGCTAGATTTTTTCTGGGCCTGTGTAAAGGGAATATAATCTTGTAACCTTTAGGCTGTACCACATTGGCAAAAAAATATGAACTTTTTCTGCAATACAACAGTAGCTAGGCTTGATGCAATTTTTTTATTCAGTGAAATTTTTCACGTACATGTACATGATGTCACAATCATGTGGCTAATATACATGATCATCTATTAACAGTACATGCTCAGAGAAGATCTAAACAGTATCCTACCTTAGTATAGTGGGCATGCACAGTTGGAAGCGGAACGAACTTTGATCCTACCATTGTGTAGGCCACACCCCTCACTGTATGTCAACTGCAACTGCTCGAATTCACCACTAATAAGTGTGCAATGGCGACATTCTCGCTTTGCTTGAATGTCAAATCTACTGGACTATAACATTGACAGGCATGATAAAGAACATACATGTACTTCACCTCTCACTTCACTCAAGGCTCAGTGGTATGGCCAGCTTAGCACGCGTTTCAAACTTGGGTGGCACTTTGCACCGTTGGTAGCCCCCTAACACCATCCTTTAAATTTGTGCACATGACCCTACAGCTCTGACCAACACTGAGCCTTGTATATATGGACTTACATTTACTTTCCGCTCACTATCTCTCCATTGAACTACATGTAGAGGGCATAAAATACCAAAACGCACAATGTACCACCCAGATAGCCTCTCAAATATTGGCATAAAACATTTTTATCACGCGACTCGCTGCCGTATAGCCAGAAATTTTGGTGGGATATTAAATTTGGTAGTTTAGCGGATTAGCCAGCCAACCACCAAATTAAAATCTTCCAATGTTAAGTAACCACAAGAATATATGCTGCACGAGATTACATTATTGTTAGTAGTGTGCAGCAGTATTATTATATCACATGTGCCATACCGGTGCATGCATGCTGTGTCAGCAGTTTTGCATACATGAAGCTAATCTGCTAGTGTTAATGAGTTAATCGTCTTGTTGGATCTATTGCTAACTAACTATACTCACTTTTCCAGTTGAAAAGAAGCCATCGCTGTCTCTGCCCATTGAAAGCTCACCAGGGAGCAATGAAGGCAGCAGTGACCAGCAAATAACACCAGAACTCACAAACAAAACGTTTTCAGTGAAAGCCACATGACAAGAACCTACATGTACAAAACACCACAAAGAACTCCATAATAGTTAGACACCAAGGCCAAGGGATCTACAGTATTTACATGTAGCATCCTGATGGCCCCGAGCTATGACACTTGAGCATAACTAAGTAAACCTACAAGTAACTAAGCTACTTAGTTACCTCCTATTGACCAATCAGATTACAGGGAAGTGGCAGTAAAAGTCTAAATAATATTAATTTTTGTTTTCGAGGTACAAACGATGTAAGTGGCAGATTTTGTGGCAACAGATAGACAGAAGGATGGACAGACACACAAACTGAATGACTACAGTAACCCTTCCAACGCATGTGTACCCGGGGTTAACTTAGCAACCTGCACCTAGCAACTCAGGAGTACACACATGCAATTATGAATGTACATGTCATTAGCAACTCTACTCCCTAACCTGCATGCAAACCCCCAGAGCTTACTTACAGTATTCACTGATAGAAAATACACTTCTTTGACGAGTGCTTAAACAAATGCTGATTGATTAAATGCAGATGTGATTATGGATATGCTTGGTAGTCCTAAAATGCGTCAGATAATCACTGAAGACTATCAGAATTCAGAGGAGCCTAAACTTATCAAGCAAGCTATCATGAGAGCAAGGTAATTCACTTGATGTAGATAATTATTTTGGAGACGAGTACAAATCATTGTCACACTCATTTCCAGGCGTAATCTATTCCTACAAGATTCATATTGATGATTCAGTGTTCTCCCCAGCATACATAAGGCATATCGGCCCAACGAGCCTTGATCAGTACAGAATTTCCTTTGATGTAGGGAATAGGGAGATTTGGCCACAGCCTCCACCCAAAGTATGCCCTAATGGTCGTGCCTTGACATGCCTTGAATTTTGCTTGGTGAGAACACTGTGATTGGTAGTGATTTTAAGTCCAGCCGATTGTTTGGATGGTAACCATGTACCGTAGATCCCGCAACTACGCCCCCCTTGCACTTCTATTACTGCATAGGTAGTTTTATCTCGCATATAAGCCCCTCCTTCCTGACTATAAATTGTAGATATTAGTGTCTATAAGCCAATAAGCTACGGCTAGCAAACTAGCTATTTGTGTCATATTTTGTTTTCTGAGTTTTGCCCATCAACAGCCAATATTCAATAGTTAGTAATGTTTGTCACACGGAAATGTAACAATCCCACGTATAAGCCCTCTCCACTTTTGCCCAATACTAGCTAGTATACACAAAGGGGGGGGGGGCATAACCGAAGGATTCTATGGCATATTTTGAGTTAAATATCACCATTTCAATTAAAAAATCTGTGGCTTAGTAAAGCTTATCTTCTGCTATAATATTCTTTAGATGGAAGAGTAAGAGCACTGAGACTGTGGAGTCTCTTGGTGATGTCATCAAATATGTTGTTTATGGGACTAAAACGATCACCAACCAAAATTTTGCCTTTACACGGATGGCTGTGCTGGAAGCTAGGGCTGCCAAGCGAATGACAAAAGTTACTCGAGCATTTTTGCCATTCATGATTATTGGATTTGCTTTTGTTCTTGGTAAGTACATATAATTGTAAACTGTGTGCATTAAAATAAATACAATTTCATGGGCATACATGTACATACAGTGGAACCTCCATATATTATAGTCACCATTGGGGGACCCTACCAAACTATCCTTGTTTATCCCTTGGCGCATGTACAAGGGATACGGTAGTCATTCTGCATGTACATGTGTTTGTGTGTGTGAGTGTGTGTGTCTGTTAAGTACCATGCTATCTGTTAGATGCCTGGTTTTTACACTGAAAACAAGGTATGGTTAGGCTTTTCTATGGCATTTTCAAAATTAATGTGCGTTACGTGCCTTCTTTGCTTGATGAGTTCTCAATGGATAGAAAGACAGCGATCACTTTATTTCTAGACTAGTACATGTCATTCTAGCAATACTGTAGGTCGGGTTTTGAATGTGTTAGACGATTGCGAATGGTGCTATATAAGCCAGATTGTAACCATCAGGTCCATCAGTGACTGTACGTGTCCTGGACTCCATATAACCAAGGTCCTTAATTTAGACAGCTGTAATAGACCGTATCTACGATGTACATGTTGTATATATCTTTCTTTTCCTTAACCTTTTTAGGCACATCCTATTTTCAAGTAGATGAAGGCCTTTTGATCATCTCTGGGATGTGTGTCTTCTCTACCACTAGTGCTTTGTTCATGTTTCCAGCAATGTATCCTTACTACACGAGAGCACTGGAAGTGTACAAGTTTGAAAAAGCTGATGGTGTTGGAAAAGCATATGATCTTGTGATTCAGGGATTTGTTCATTTTTCCTTCCTCGCCCTCTTTCCAATGATATTTGCAGTGACTGCAATATACCTATTAGTGAGTTTTGAGCCTCTTTTTTACTCGTGTCCATCTCTCTCTCTCTCTCTCTCTCTCTCTCTATTTATCTTGTCACTCTCGCCGTCTCTCCATTTCCTTCTCTATCTCTTTTTCGATCTCCTCCTGGTTCTTTCTCTCTGTCGTGCATACATAGCATGTTTATTGTGCAAAATACTTCTTAATTTTACAGCTAATCAATCATAAAGCCTACAACTTTCTGGTATATTTGCAAGTCCTTGTCGTGAACATTTGTCTGAACCAGACATGGATAGCTCTGCTGATTGCTCTCATCTGTGCCTTTCCAATCAGTGCACTCCGTCTCTCTCCTGTCATTGCAGCTGTGGCTGGATTCTCTAGTGGTTTCTTCATACCTGTTGGTGCACTTCACTGGGGGTAGGTGGTAAAGAGCAATCATTGATTCTGTATGTGTGATATCCCGGGTGAAAACTTTAAAGGACCGTGCAAATTCGTGGTTAGCAAGAACATTGGTGGGTACCAACGCACATATCCACGGTTATACGTGAAATAGTATTGGTCGTTCAACACCCAGACACGTGAGACAAGCGGTTCAAAAATTAATAACGATGGCGTTTTAATGAAGCAAGCTTGTAATGGGCGATATTCAGGGACGTTGAAGCTCGAATGCGCACAGAATCAAAGTACTCCTGATTGCACCGGAAATGAACAGTTTGGGACGGTACCATGCTGAATTACGTGCGAACTTTGGTGTGAAAACCATGTACATTATATTTTTGACAATATACATTGTACTGTGTATGTATGCATTCCTTTTCACCCAGGATGACCTATTCTTTGTGCAGGTATCGCTGGCTGGTATACATCAATCCCAACTACTATGGTCTCTCATCTGTTGCATTTCTCGTCCTTTCTGACCTGCAAACTGACTGCACTGGTAGCCAGATAGAGTGCTACATTTCTTCTGGACCCTACACTCTCAATCAGTTCTTTTTTGATGCAGTCAATCCGTACCTCCACCTCGCTGTGAGTGACCTATAATATTACTATTAAGGTTACAGGATACTATTTTGTGAATAATTAATACCATAGTTAATCGAATAATACAACGCATGATCCAATTTAACACAAGAAATCAGCATTTTACGAATTCTCGTAACGTTTGTATGTGAGCAGTTGACCACCTTTACCAGAAAAACGTGCATTTTTCAAAAATTGAAATGCGTTGTATTAGATTAAGTACGGTAAGCATGAAATGAAACATTCTGTATCTCATGAACAGAGGTACATGTAGTTATACTGTATTCAATTACTACAGTTACTAGTTCTTAACTTGTTTACTTTTAGATATTGTTGTCTTTCTCTATCTTCTTCCTTGTTTTGGCAATCTTTGCAAACCGATTGAGGAATACCACCATAACTTTCATATTGAAAAGAATTCGTCGCATCTTTAAAAAGTGAGTTTTGAACACTTGATATCATCAGATATTAATTGAATTCTTTAACATTAAAAGGTTAAGGAGAAGCACAACACTCACTCAGATTAACTTCGACGATGACAAGCAAACCAGTTACCTCACCTGTATCCAAGAGGAAGGTGTGTGTAGATTAGATACATGTAGTCTTCACTGCAAAGTGTAGGTTGAGGGTTATTGCAATACGACTAATACATGTACATGTGCTGGTACATCTACAATGTCCTGTTGCAAGGGTCCAGTTCCTTATGCATGGTTTGAATATGGCCATGTAGGTAATAACAAGGGCTTATTGAGCTGCCCTCGCCGCCTACGGTGGCTTGATAAGCCCTTGGTAATAACTGTAAACAGCAAGGATTTAGCATGCAATGCTGTCATTTTATTTGGTTGAATATTGCAGATGAGGATTCAATACCTGAAGACGACACAGAAGATTCCGTCAAAGAGAAAAAAATTGGTGTGGGGATAAAGGAGCTAAAAATAGGAAGACAAAGGGTGAAGAGTGAGGGGGACATTTCAGAAGAAGCCCAACCTTCTAGGGCTCGGGATACTACACCTACAGCCGATGATACTATGTTGCATGACATAAATGAACAAGAGGAAATAACAGAGACCACACCATTGATAATGTGTCAAGAACGTAAGGTGTGGAGACCAAAAAGGAAGCCACACTTGCCTGATCTTGTAAAAAATTCCAAGGAATCACACCAAAGGAAGCCAGTGCCTGCAGTGCCACCGCTGGATCGTTCTACATCATCTATAGCTCTGTTAGTACGACAGCAGCAGCTTCTAGATCGTGTTCAGGCAACTCAAGCCGTGTTAAAAGAGTCTGACGAAATACTAAGTCCAAGCCCATCCCGTAAGAAGCCTCACATGTCATTTAAAGAAGCGTCCCAGCGTATCATATCTGTTCAAAAGAGGCAATCTGGAGGTCACCCTAGCCTATCAGATATTGTCACCCAATATCAAGAAAAAATGAAGAAAGAAAGGGAATCATCCCAAGCCCCTCGGATACCTAAGTCACCTATGTTTTCCCCCTTTCGTTTCAAACCAGGGCTCACCAAACAGTCCAGCATTCTGGGGGCCATTCCGATAGACAAGTGGCATGAAATGATGGAAGAAAGTCAAGAATCCTTGGGCAGTGATAGTGATGGAAATGAGAACTAATATTTAATATACAAACACAAGTAACGTTGTTATGGATCTTTCCAGTAATTAGTACTATCTAGTTTAGTTATGTGTAGTAACTCATTCAACAATAATTATTCTTGTCATGATCACTGAATATGATCAGTGAATAATTGCCACTGATTGATAGATTGTTATAAAATATTATTTATGATAAAAAATTACTGGTTGGAAGTCCCTCTTCAAATACTGGTACATCCGCTGAGCCCTTTCTTTGAATCATTGATTGTTCACTGTTCTCCTCTCCACTGGAGTCCTGACTCGAAGCTAGCTGTGTGGGTACCAACTGCATTTTGATGTAGTGTAATGCCCAAGGACTGACGCTTCAGAACTTGATTTAATGCAATGGTTGGTATACACCTTTGGCATCAGACTGAAATTGAAATGGCACTGATTCAATAGCTACACACAGAACTCTGGAATCAACTCACATTCACAACATATGTGACCAATGTTCTTGATGAATCTCCAATGTATGGCTCAAGAACCCAACCTGATCCAAGCTGAAGCTAAAAATGTAATTATAAGGAATCTAAACATTGTTAATTATGTATATGTACCTTACCTCGACACGCTTTATACCTTGGGAACAGGGGAAGTTAGGATCATCTATTGATAATCCCACCTTGATAAAATTGCCTCCCTGTGACATAATATTATTATCACACATGGGAATAGTTAAACATAGTATGCCATTGACATTGTATCACAACTACCTTAAACTGGCTCCGAGCAAAAAACAGCACCTCTCGATTGAATGATACAATACACGATGTATGTGCTAATCTCATATAGGCTGCATTAAAATTTTACCATTCATGTTAGTAGTGCATAATATTATAGTTGTCCATCATGGAGGGTTAGTGGAAGTGATTTGACCTCGTTACACTAGAGGCTACATCTCTGGTCCTCGAGCATTATTAGAAGCTAGAACCTGGTGATCTCTGTGAGCGCCAGCCTTGGCACTAGCTACAGGCATGAATACAAGCTAAAGATTGTTTGGATAGTTGATTGATTTAGCCATGTGCTCAAACAGTAAATGGCATGCTCAATAGAATGTTCCAGAACATAGATAAAGGGCAGTTTCAGCCACTTTGCTGATTTGCAGTTTAGCACTCTGGCCTGTGGCCATGCATCCTTAGAAAGAGTAGTCAAGTGGCACAGTAAGTGTGCAATGTAACGACGCAAATGCGATCCCGACCCGTTCGCGATACGCCGGTACGTACGCCGCCACGATCGCTGGATATGGATGGGAGGGGCTGGGAGGTCAGGGGATGGGTTGCGAATGGTTAGCAGGGTTAGTGTGGGAGGGGCTGGGAGGTCTGGGGATGGGTTGCGAATGGTTAGCAGGGTTGCAGGGTTAGTGTGGGAGGGGCTGGGTTGTGTAGGGTTTGTCTATAAAATAGTTGAAATAATGGCTGCCAGCAGCAACAACGGTGGTGGCCGAGTGGTTGGGCTCTTATGTATGGGACGGAATAGAGCAGGTTCAAATCTTGCCGTACACTTTGATTTTTTTTCCCTGTCAAATTTTTCTAAGTGTTGATAGATCGCATTTGCGTCGTAACATGCAACTGTGGGCCTCATTATAGGCAAGTCCATGCACTCTACATGCACATGCAGTTGTACTTGCTATTCCCTACTTTTGTGTGTCCTAAATGCCAAAATACAACAATCACGTGCAGCAGGGGGCGAGCAAGCAAACCCCCTGCTTGTAGTAAATTTTGTTAAGTAAGTGCATGCTTTCATCCTAATAAGCACGACTCAACTTCACAGGAATGAGCTAAATCCATTTTAACTTGCCCATATATTTCAGCTCATTTTGGTGAAGAAATTACCAATCAATCTGTCACATTTCAGCTAAAGTGTGCTAATTATTTGCTGGACTTGAGTCTACTTCAATTTACTGTGTATACTTGAACTGTATCATGCTAATAGGTATTACAGTACTGTAGTCGATCTTGCCCCAGCCCTCTGAGAAGTTCGACTGTATAATGGATAGTTAGCCACACCGCCCCATACCAGTGTAACTGGCCACAATAGTGAAATATTATGGTCAACTGTATTAACCCCCCAAGCTAAGATCACCTTGCTACAAGGACAAACTCTTGGTCCCAATGGTGTCCATTTTAGAGGGGCTCCACCATTTTACCTATAGTGTCTTGAGGATTTCTGGATTTAGGAGATAGCATCTTCACAGTACTGGCCTCCTAGCAAATAGAATTGACACCATACAAGGATAAACAGTATAATAATCAACTGCATGCACTTACAACAAGATACTTGTCCCAGGTTATGGTATTTTCAACTGGTTTCAGAAACTCAGCCACCTCTTGCGGGGGAACATCAATGACTCCTCGAGCTGCCCAACTGTGTACAGGTTACTATACTTAGTAACACTTCATTTATACAAGAGTACATGTCATTGTAATAATTGCATGATAAATATATTATGTAATGGGATCAAACTTACATGTGTGCATATTATAACAATCGTACATTATGCACAGATGTAGATACAGCAGGCACAGGAGTGCAGAACCCTCACCGTTGCATAACTGACTTGTATAGCATTGATCATGATCGATGGCTGTGACTATAATACTAGGAAGATGATATCATCAGGCGGGGCGAGCCTTCGCTCGTGGTCCACCGGCCCCCTGTACTCCAGGGTTTTTATTTATAATCAGTGTTCCAATATTATTATTACCTTGTTATTCACTAAGTCTATTACCACAGCATGGCAGGTATGTAGGCAGTTATAGCGTGTGCAGTACCTAGCACACAAGTAATCCAAACTGAAGCAGCCAGGCTAGGCTCAGGCTTAGTTTGGCCATGGCATGATTCTTGACATCCTTGAGTACAGTAAGCTTTAAATCGTAGCCACACTGAGCTGGAGATACAGTCACTGTTTACTTTGATGGCATAGCTACCGTGCCACTAAATATCATGTGCAGATCAGTGATCTAGGAACAGGCAAAAGGCACCTGGCTATGTCACTATAAGCTATAATTATAAACTGAAAGCCTCTGTGGACAACTGACCAGAAACAGCTGCACACTACTACACCACTGGGAGAACTTAAAATGACCACTATTCCTTTGTGCTGGTGTTCAGATGATCCCTCAATTGCCCTACCAAATGACCCTTACTAGTTAGCACAGGAAGGTTCAGACGGATGGACTGACAAAAATAGCCAGTAACTCCTCCGCCTATGGTTTACGGCGAGGATTAAATCTACTGCCTGATCTCACATCACATCTTTCAGAGGTCATAATTTTAATACAATCTGAACCTCACATTGTGAATACGTCATTGTTATAATATTAAGGTTAATTGTAATATTCTTATGTACTCTACAATGCTATATATGTATCAAGGACAAGCGTATAGTCCTGAAACCCAGGCACACTCGTTGGCATCAGAGCAGGAGATAAGGCAGCGCAATAGCCTTGCAATGTGGCCCTTGGTGCAAGCTTAGAAATAATTACTACTGTTTGTATATATTAGGTCTATGTTCTTTCACCAGCTAGTACATGAAATCTACATGTATGTGTGAAATTAGACGTAATCAAGAGTACACACATTGAGTTTCAAGGTGTGGAGGAGAGTACAGTGCAAGGCTACTGACATTATTCTGAGGGATAATAAATAATTATTCTAAGGCACATCAATCTTGAAATTCTATGTGTTGAATATCAATCCTCGATCCTTATCCAACAAGACAGATAAGAATCAGGTTAGCCACCCCACCAATGGACCAATCCAATGGGCCCTCTAGCTCCTTTTACTACTCTTATTGTACATACTTCACAATAGGGTGAAGGCGAAGTTCAGGATCACCATAATAATTGTGTGCACAGACCAATTCAGAGCGAGTACTACATTACTAGAAAGGAAAACTATAAACGTACAATGTGCAAACCACAGCCAGTGTACATATTTCCCATAATACATGTACATTGTATAATGACATTGTACTTTTAAGGTGACAGGTACTTCTTATGTAATTTATTGACACTGTATCATTAATTTTCTGTGTGATGTAGTACTCACAAAACATACAATCATATTATTAGCGGGTACAAAATATTGCCTTCAGATTTAAGACCTTAAGTAGGAAGCCGGGTGCTGAAGTGAATAATTACAGGTGGAACATTTTGGCCATGCCTACTTTGATGAAATCACGTCCACATAACTGCCGGCAAGCAGCAATAGAACAGTGACATGCACTTTCACTCTACAAATAGGTTTTAGCTAGATGGCTGGATTCATGGTCAAATATTATGCTTCAAATCAATATTTCTCTGGGGGAGATGGCTGTTTAGCTAAATATCCATTGAAACTTATCTTGGCTAGGGGTGGGGTGGGGCCTGTCAGCTCATATGCTATACTCTTGATCAGATTCCAAAGTTGTACAATGTCATGTAGATATACATGAACTTACATTATATATTAAGTTAGTTTACCAACTTACTCCCACTGAAGCTCTCGTTTCGACTGGCTGTTCTTTTTATCCCGATTTGCCTCAGTACCATACTTAGAATCCACCTGGGCAACTCGAGTAGCCTAAAGCATGGTAAATATTGTGAACAATAACTCTGTTGATGTATGCATATGGCGGGAAAATTTGTGGGTGCTAGTTTTCATGGAAAGCAAAGAGTCTTCAGAACTATATTAATGGCAACCCAGTCCAAGGATGCAGTGCCAACTAGTACACTCATATATTTTGTGAGTTGTGCACGATATGCCTGTGCATGCATACAGTGATGCAGCATGGTGCACCTATAGTACTTCATCAAATCACACTGCAGCTACGATTACTGGGCATTGTAACAACACAACTGCAATCCTGACCTGATTGCGATATGCCGGTATGTACTCCATTGTGATCGCTGGACGGTATATATAGATGAGAGGGGCTGGGAGGTCAGGGGATGGATTGCAAATGGTTGGCAGGGTTAGCTATAGTTTCAAGGTGTGGACTGTACGGATGGGAGAGGCTGGGTTACAAAGGGTTAGTGTGGGAGGGGCTGGGAGGTCAGGGGATGGGTTGCAAATGGTTAGCAGGGTTATAGCTATAGTTTCAAGGTGTGGACTGTATGGATGGGAGAGGCTGGGTTGCAAAGGGTTAGTGTGGGAGGGGCTGGGAGGTCAGGGACTGGGTTGCGAATGATTAGTGTCTAGGGTTTGTCTAGTGACTGCCAGCAGCGACAACAGTGGTGGCCGAGTGCTTGGGCTTTTGTGTGTGCAACGGAATGGAGCGGGTTCAAATCTCACTGTACACTGAATTTTTTCTCCCGTCAAAATTTTTCTAAGTTTTGGCAATTTTCATTTGCATGCATAACAAACCTCATCCTCTAAGTACTTGGTGATGATATTCCCCACTGTGTTCCAGTCCAGATCTTTACCAACATCCTTTTCCGGCAACACTGCAGCATACATAATCTTCTTACCAGTATTCCAATCAAATTTTGCATGTTCCCAATAATGAGGAAGAACTACTAGGTACCTATAAATAGTGCTGGTATATTCTCAATAATGAGGAAAAACTAGAGATCTGTTTAATGTTTGTATTCAATTTTAATTATGTGCACAAGCGAACTGATTGTAACTGGTCACATATTAAGCATAATGCTCATTCACTGATATCACCAGTAGCATTCTTGTTTTAACCACACTCGATCTATATTAATTATACTAGGTAGTACATCCATAATCGGAAAAGGGGAGTAGAAACAGCTAGAGATTATTTGCCGTACTATGCTTTGAATTTCTCCCTCTGGCACACATGTACCTTGTATAATATTTTATCTTAATTAATTTTTGCTCCATAGCTCCTCCCACTGGATATGAGCATAATAGTGCTCACGAACTTCCCTGCATAATTTTGTGTTATTATTGTGTTTGCACAAGTATGATTCAGTGATTCTCTGCTTGACTCCTCGAGCTTTGTGTACCTCTATTGCAAAGCTGGTAAAATTTTTTTGGCCTCACCAGTAGCTCAACACGATGGTATAGGGCTCTACTATGAACTGATGTATTATAGCACACGCATATTAATATTATTCAGTGTGTGAACACATTCAGTGTGTGAACACTGAATAATTCCCTTGCAGTCCCGGTAGAAGTTTGAAGCCAGAAAGATAAAGTGGCGGATCCAGGGGGGGGTGCATGGGGTGCTATTGCACCCCCCTTGGGCTAGACACTGAGTCAGCAATTAGCCTATTGCACTGGCATGATGCTGCTGCCTAGTGAATCTCACTCACTATCAATTATACAAACCATTTTCTGTTGATATCATATCATAAATAGACGAACACAAACGATGATCGACAGTCTTCTCTACAAGTATCCATGAACTGTGGCTAAAATTTCTATTTAAAGAGCACCGCCACGCCCAATTGTGGGCGTGGCTCATTAAAAGGGGGCGTGGTCCAAATATTTTCGCGCACTTCGCGCGCATTCTTTTATCTGAGCACCCCCATTCCAGGGATCCTGGATCCGCCCCTGCCAGTGATATAGTCTCGTCCCCAGACCCCACCCCCAAAAGGAGGAAAGGGTCTGGTACACATCGAGCGCTTTTTGGGGCGCACAGGATGCAGCAGGTCATGTGATCGTCATGACAACGCATCGTATAGGCATGGCAACGCATCAGCGGCTCTCACGTGCAGCAATAGGCGGCTAGCGCGCGGGGTCACACGATAATCACATGCAAGCCACATGGCGTGAATCTGATTGGTGCGACAGAATTCAGACATGCCAAGTCAGCAAGACCCAAAAAGCGCTCGATGTGTACCAGACCCTTTCTAGTCTCGTCCCCAGACCCCACCCCCAAAAAGGAGGAAGAGGGTCTGGTGACATTTGAGCGCTTTCTTGGTTCTTGCAAGCTCAGCATTCTTACTTTTGCGAAAGCCAATCAGATTGCAGCTCCACGGTTTTCATGTGACCTTGCATCTGGTCGCGCAGCAACGATCGTGCAATATCAGCTGGCGGTTTAGCGCTAGCCAATGAGAACGCAGTTCTTTGATTGTGCATTGCATTGCGTAGCAACGTGGGACTGGCACGTGATTGATTGCATAATATTGGCACGAAATCACGCGCCTGTACAACCAAGAAATCGTTCCAATGTCACCAGACCCTTCCCCGCGCGGGGATTTGGGGGCTGGGTACGAGACTAGACCCTTTCCTCCTTTTGGGGGTGGGGTCTGGGGACGAGACTACCAGTGATATAGATGTACGTACCGCAGCTGTTATCAAAAAGTCCACGCCATTGGTCGGCGTAATCACATGACTTAGCTTGCGCGCGCCTCTTAGCTATATGGCCTATGGGCTGGCCGGCCTACCGCCTATATGCAGTACACTAGTACAAAGAGGAGCAAGGCCAAACGTAAAAAGCAGCTTGAACATGGCGGCTGTTTGGACATTTGGGCTACAATGTACTAGCCTAGTGCGGGAGGCTCACCAGGTTTAATAAGGAAGAGCGGCAGCGGAAAAAGAAGACTCGAGGAGGACAAGAAAGACAAAAAAATGAAAAAGAAAAATCGAGGGATGTGTGAAGGTACAGGGTGGGCTACTAGGTTAAGGAAGAGAGGCGAAAAGAGAAAAGATTTGAGGGGGACATGTGAGGGTACTGGGCAGGCTACTAGATTAAGGAAGAGTGGCAAAAGAAGGTTGAAGAGGGGACTGTGTGAGTGTACTGGGACCGTGGGCTACTGGTTAAAGAAGAGAGGCAAAAAATGAAAAAAAAAATCGACAGTACTGGGTGGGGTACTAGGTTAAGGAAGAAAAATGAAGAATTGAGGGGCTACTAGATTAAGGAAGAGAGGCAAAAAGAGAGAAGATTCGAGGGGGATGTGCGAGGGTACTGGGCAGGCTACTAGGTTAAGGAAGAGAGGCAAAAAAAAGAGAGAAGATTCGAGGGGGACGTGTGAGGGTACTGGGCAGGCTACTAGGTTAAGAAAGAGAGCCAAAAAAAAAAGAGAGAAGATTCGAGGGGGACGTGTGAGGGTACTGGGCAGGCTACTAGGTTATGGAAGAGTGGCAAAAAGAAGATTCACGGGGAATGCGTGAGTGTACTGGGACCGTGGGCTACTAAATTAAGGAAGAGAGGCAAACAACGAAAAAAAAAAGAGTCTAGGGACGTGTGAGGGTACTGGGTGGGCCACTAGGTTAAGGAAGAGAGGCAAAAAGAGAGAACATTCGAGGGGGATGTGTGAGGGTACTGGGTGGGCTACTAGATTATGGAAGAGAAGCAAAAAAATAAAAAAAGAAGAATCGAGGGATGTGCGAGAGTACTGGGTGGGCTACTAGGTTAAGGAAGAGAGGCAAAACAGAGAGAAGATTTGAGGGGGACGTGTGAGGGTACTGGACAGGCTACTAGGTTAGGAAGAGTGGCAAAGAAGATTTGAGAGGGGACGTGTGAGGGCTGGGACCATGGGCTACTAGGTTATGGAAGAAAGGCAAAAAAGGGGAAAAGGAGAAGAATCGAGGAATGTGTGAGGGTACTGGGTGGGCTACGTAAACTAGGAAAAGTGGCAGAAAAAGAATGGATGTGTGAGTGTAAATAAAACAAACAGACGAAGCAAAGTTGAATGTGGGAGTATTTTAGTATGCTACAGCAAGAGAGATCAGGTGTAGGCAAAGGTAAATGGGATAGATAGATTAAAGGCACTGTGTCACGATATAAGGGCCGCGCATTACTATTTTTAAAAACATTTGAAATCAACCGCAAAACGTGACGTGAATCAACGTCACTCGCGTGACCGCATGCCATGTACCACGCCCATAGCTATCGATCGAGCGAGCCCGGTGCACCTTATGATGGCAGCTAATCCAAAAAAGAAGGCTAAACATCGAAAAGATAGGTAAACTAACCTTCTTGCTTCGTTTAGTATCATCGCGAAGTCGATTTCGCCGAAAGACGCGGCCGATCGCTTAGACCAGCCGGCCAGGCACGGGCGCCCCGGGCAAGTGGCGTGATCGTAACGTCACAAAACCGCATCGCCCACGTTCTTGATTAAATATTGGGGATCCTCATCCGGCTTCCGTTACTAAAAATACGCTTATACCGTGACACAGTTCCTTTAACTGACATACAATGGTCATACTGGAATAATGAACACCATTGGTGCCAAACCCTCGGCGCTGTGAGATTCATAGTATAGTGACGTACAATTATACTGGGCAGGGAAACTCTCAGTCTTCGACTGCACTCACTGCAGATCTATGCAGTCATATAACACCCAACACTCTTGTCATTAAATTTTATTGAACTTCGAGCCAAACATGGCAAAGATACTGGCACCAAGTGGCAGACCTGGACATGAGCGATTCTTCTCAACATTGTTCACCATGCCATCTTAAGAATGGATGGAAATAAACTCTACTGAAGGGATCAGGGGCTGTCAGAAGTTCAGTGGTGTTAAAACTAGAGCTCTCTAGAGCCCAAAACCCTCAAGTGGCGCGTTGCATGGCATTTGTTGCACGTACAAGCTGGCACATGAATGATAACTACATTGATCTGAGTGCCCACATGCATGCTTCTCAAGCTCAAGTTGAGGGACGGTGTCGTACCAGTTTGGAGGTGGAGTATAAAGGCCTTACCTCATCTCTGGTCTAGTGACTAGACTAGGCTGTATTCTGTGTAGGCTCACTTTTGTGCTTTTCTGGTGCTATCCGTGACTAGCCTCAATGCAATCTCATCTGCTGATTCTCAGTGATGCTATTGCTCATTCTCTTGCTTTCCTTAGGCGGCCAGTGGAATAAACTGGAAGTCACACATACACACACACACACACAGATTTCTGCCATGGAACAATATTTAGGACACTGCTTGCAGACTGGAGGCATAATCAAATCACAAAATACAATTAGCTACTCTGCCCAGAAAGTGTTGCATGTGAACTGGGTGGTAGAGAACCAAAGGTACCCTCCAAGGGCCTGGGTACAAGGCTACAAGCACACAGAAGTTCATATTAGTACTATTAAACGTCCTTACCAGCTGCTGGGCAGCCGAAGTTTTCAAGTGAAAAACAGCTGGCTAGAGAGTGCAGTACAATGTATACGGTAGCATAACTTGCGTGTAAATAGAGACAAGTGCATTGGGTGTGGCTTAAAGTCAAGAAGCTAAGCAGTCAAGTTATACTTCGCTGACTATTGGCAGGCAGGCAGTAGCTTTACAGGAGTTGTAGCTGGAACTACTTAGTTTGTACCTTGAAAGAAGTCTACTATTGTTCATTCTGTCCATCGAAAAGCTGCCAAGGTGCGTGGAAGGATGGTCCTATGGTGGAAGGTAGCGGTCCTGAGCAAATGTCGCCAGAACTGGAGAACAAAGCGTTTTCAGCGAAATCCACACAATACATGGCTTTGAAACGCCATAAGGAATCATATAACACGAGCTTGAGACTCACAAACGAAGTATGTAGCAGTTACAGAGTTAACAGACAGACAGACAGACACACAGAACGACTACCGTAACCCTACGGCGCATGCGCCGAGGGTTAATGATACTGCATACTTGTCAAACCTTACTTGTATGCACAAATCAATGAAGATACATGTAGTCTCTCTGGGGCTCCTGATACGTTACTTGATACTTCTTTTGTACTATAGCCTTGTGATAATCCGTAGTGTCCCGGATGGCGCTTAATCAGCCTGTATAGGCGCTTAGCTGGGATATAACTGCCATCTTTGTACAGAAGCTGCAATATTGACCCCATGGGAACTTACCTGGCCATGGAGTGGGCGCTTGCCTGGGACTGGAAATGAGTCGACAGTTGCCCCAAATACTCAAAGCACACCTGACTCTCAAATCAGCAGGAATAGCCAATCAGCTAAAGGATCGCTCTGTGACATGCACTTACGTGGAGTATAAAACTATCAGTTATAGCTACTAAAGGACAGAACATAAATAGTAATATTTTATTTATACCTAGCTGCTACATACATGTGTATAATAATATAGTATTATTCCTCTTCATGATTTTATGTACGACGTCATGCATCTCTTGCAGTGGTGTATCTAAGGCAGAAAGAAGCACTTAGACTGAAAGTGGATTTAGAGCACTTTTCTGATGTGTTGAAGTAATAATAATTCCACCATGATTCCACTGAAGGATCACAGTCTTTTGTTTGCAGATATTAAAATTAATGTACACTAGAATGTACTGCCCAGAATACACTACTCAGCTTAGTCTCGTGCTCAGCCTCTTTATTGCACGCGGAAAAAGAGGCTAAGCACGAGATTATACTCAGCTGGCCCCACTAACAAATTCTCTAGATATGCAAATACTAGTGTTAATTGTGCATGTTTTCTAATAGGTGGGTGGTGGGTGGGGGAAGTATTTTTATGTAGGTATAGGGGCTGGTGTGTAGCATTACTAGAGATGTACATTGTGTATTGTGTAGCACTGTGTAGTAATAGAGATGTATTGTGTAGCACTGTGTAGTAATAGAGATGTATGGTGTAGCACCTGTGTAGCAATAGAGATGTGTGGTGTAGCACCTGTGTAGCAATAGAGATGTATTGTGTAGCACTGTGTAGCAATAGAGATGTATGGTGTAGCACCCGCGTAGCAATAGAGATGTATTGTGTAGCACCGTGTAGCAATAGAGATGTATGGTTTAGCACCCGTGTAGTAATAGAGATGTATGGTGTAGCACCCGCGTAGCAATAGAGATGTATGGTGTAGCACCGTGTAGTAATAGAGATGTATGGTGTAGCACCCGCGTAGCAATAGAGATGTATGGTGTAGCACCGTGTAGTAATAGAGATGTATGGTGTAGCACCCGCGTAGCAATAGAGATGTATGGTGTAGCACCGTGTAGTAATAGAGATGTATGGTGTAGCACCCGCGTAGCGATAGAGATGTATGGTGTAGCACCGTGTAGTAATAGAGATGTATGGTGTAGCAAATATTGCAGGGCTCATATTGCTCACTCACTGACAGATAACTATTTTGTTGGAAGTTAGTATGCCTACACTCCTAACTGGATAGTGGGTAGACTGCATGACATGTGCTCTCAACAACCAGTTTTACAAAGCTCTTGAACACTACTCTAATGTACTTGGTTGCTTAGTAACTTCCAACAATAGAGATGTATGGTGTAGCAATAGAGATGTATTGTGTAGCACTGTGTAGCAATAGAGATGTATACATGGTGTAGCACCCGCGTAGCAATAGAGATGTATGGTGTAGCACTGTGTAGCAATAGAGATGTATGGTGTAGCACCCGCATAGCAATAGAGATGTATGGTGTAGCACCTTGTAGTAATAGAGATGTATGGTGTAGCACCGTGTAGCAATAGAGATGTATGGTGTAGCACCGTGTAGTAATAGAGATGTATGGTGTAGCACCGTGTAGTAATAGAGATGTATGGTGTAGCACCCGCGTAGCAATAGAGATGTATTGTGTAGCTGGTGTAGCACTCTATCTTTTGTAGGGGTATAGATGTATCACGTGACCCAACCAATCAGATCCTTACTTTGATAGGTAGTCATATGACCCTATTTGGTGGCTGTTGACCAATAGCGTTGACTCTTTGATAGGAGCTGCGGGATACCTCCGAGCGCGATTAATTTGGGGTCGGCCGGTCAAAGGTACAAGCCACACCCACCAGGACACAGATCGCGGTGAACATAGCCGTTCCCATAGCGATAACCGGCTTGGACTATGTATGTTATAGTTATATGGCAGGCATCTGGGCCAATACAAGACAGTGGCCATATAACTGACTTGTTAGATGTTGACATAGGAATTTAATTAGTACCTACTCTTTTACATTGAGCATGTTGCCCACAGTGTCACTGTGAACACTAACATGAACCTGTTTGTGACTGTAATCAAGGGCTTGCTGTAATATTGATGTTGCTCTGTATTGGAGAATATTCTGTCACTAGTTACCTAGGTAACATCTAACAAATAATAGTTATCTGTCAGTGAGTGAGCAAATAATAGTTATCTAACAAATAATAGTTATCTGTCAGTGAGTGAGCAATATGAGCCCTGCAAGGGCTCATATTGCTCACTCACTGACAGATAACTATTTTGTTGTATCTAGCACTGTTGGTAATGTAGGATCATGTAATCCTGCACACCTAATTGGATTGTGGCTATAGTGTATGGCATGTACTCTGGGTGACTGCTCAACAACTAGTTTTATAAAACTCTTGAACACTACTCTACTGTACTTGGTTGCTTAAGGTACCATTAAATTGCGTGGGCGTGAGGTGGGGATATGACACCTAAACCACATCAAAGTCATTAGTGAGGTGCATGTTGTGTAACCACGCCCTTTTAATTGCACAGGTCTCAGGGGTGTGGCTGCTAGAGCCGGAAGTGTTCATTTAATATCCTCCATGGACCGGAAGCCGAGCCGGAAGGGAGGGGCCAGGCCACGCCCAAAACAGCACCATCCTGTGCCTCAAGGACCACCATTCTCAATCAAGTGCCGACTTGCCACCGGATGTCCACCGGAAGCCCACAATCAATCCCAATTAAAACACACAGCTTCCTCAAGGCCAAAACACACACAAACTCTTGGAGGCCGTTCTGCCACACCGCCCACACAAGAGCTCACCTCATTTCCTGTGTGGGCGGAGTAACAACACGTCATCGCAACCACATCCGCTTCAAACCATCGTCAGCTTCCGTCCAGCCGTACGGTCCCCTCCATCGCACCGGCGTACAGTGCCTCATTAACAGACATGGCCTCACCTTTGACCTCCTGCCACGCCCCCAAAGCCTCCTCGCGGGGTTCAAAGGTCACCACCGCTTCCGGGACACGCCCACCTATCGCCGAGGCCAAGTCCCAGGCGCCGATATCCAAGCACTGGCCCGTGAAGCCACGCCCAATCGGAAGCAATAAAACCTGCATTAACGCACACGCACACACTCCACACAGTGCCAGGAACACGCCCACATGCTTAATTAAGCCTAATTAGCTTTTTTTTTTTTGTCGTTGCGGTTAATAGTTAAGCAAGAATGCTTTGATGTGGGCAATTACCGGCCTTTTCTTCAGGGGCCACTTCCGGTCGCTAATTACACGCGCATAATCATCCCTGGCCGATTCTGGACACGCCCACCTTCGACCAAAAGCACTCGTATGGCCTCTTCGGCCACGCCCCTTCACGATTCGCTAATTGAATTAGCCATTCCTGACGCTCACGCCCACGCAATTAAATGCTACCTTAATAGTACTTACAACAGATAATATTATATGGCCAGGGAGGCGCGCGGCGTGTGGTCTGCATGCTCGGTTACCGTGTGCCAGAGGAGGTAGGACGGATGATCACGTGCCACCTGAATTACCGCGCACTAATGAACATTCCACAGTCAATTAGCACAAAAATCTATATAAAACTGCGCTATTAGGACGGGATTATGGTGGGATCGCGAGGGTTTTGGGCATGCTGGAACTGTGTGACAGATGAAGGCCTTGATTAAACAGCTCCCAACCCTATCAAGGGCAGTTTTTGGGCTTTTGGAGGTATACTGCTCAGGCATACTTAAAACTGACCTTCTAGTTAGCTTCTGCGGGGCTAGAAACCCCGCGATCCCACCATGACCCATCCTAACCGCGCTGTTTTATCTCGATTTTCGCGCTAATTGACTACGGAATGTTCATTAGTGCGCGGTAATTGAGGTGACACGTGATCATCCGTCCCACCTCCTAGATCCTCTGACCGTGTGCAGTGTGCATGTACATGTGAGCGTGGTTTTGAGGGTAGTTGCTTAGTAACCGTGCTGCATTGAAAAGTGACCAATCAGATTCATGTTGCAGAGCAGGAAGTATGCAGCAATGATGTCACACTTCCTTCACGTATATACGTACGTATACGTATATAACAAGCCAGCCACACTTTCTAGCCCGTCGTCTTTCTCTCTCCTACACACCCAGAAATTTACGATCCTGTTCCGATAGTGTAGACGACTCGGTCCTGTTCCAGTACTGTATTCGGTATTGATTCGATCACGTTCACGTTCCAATACTGCAGATATCGGATTGATTCGAGCCTGTCCATGAACACTATTGAATCGGGATGGTACTCTACAGCGTTGTATCGATACGAAACTGACCCATACTGAAATGGTACTGTAAACCGATATCTATTCAATAGTGTGGTTGTGCAGTAAGCTATCGAGATCTGCAATCGCCAACGAATCGATCTCGAACTTTAACATGGATCACGTGAGATCTTGGAAACCGCTTAGAAACAAGAACATGAAGAAAGAAGTCGGTGTGCGCTGGCTAAGGGGAGAGCCAGCTACTGTCCTGAGCTTAGTGTCGGATCCGATAGACCTCCAAATAATTTATTGAACCTCTGGCAGTGCATCTGAAGTACGTAAGCTTACTTATAAAAATAATAATGGTGTGTGCATGTGTAATAGACCACTCATATCCATGACAGCGACGGTGCTGAGGAAGAGTGGAGAACCAACTAGAATGCAAGGTGCAGTTTTGTGGACACATCATCAGTATCCAGCTGGAAAGCTGCCAAGAAAGTGGTTAACAAACTATATCAAGCGCTAAACTGAGAGAGACATTGCCCACCATAGTTGCTCTCGTGGCTCATGCACTGCTATGGTATGCATATTGACGCTAATTTCAAGATCAATATTATAGTGGTAGTTATGTATGTTAAATTTTTCCTACCACTTCAGGAACTTGGAAGATGCTTTGGGAAAATATGGAGATACTGACGTCGAGTGACTGACATATTAACCTTGACACTCCAAAAACGGTGATCAAATTCTGGTCCAAAGTGGAAAATTCAAACAACAGGCAAGTGGATGATGTGAGTTGAACAGTTTATGTGCATACAACACACAAACATGTACCAGCCACAACATCAGTTTCTTACCTAGTTTAATACCTGGCTCCTCCCGACATTCGCAACTGGTCTGGTTAACTACACAAGGGTTTGGCAGGAGGCAGCTGGTCGGGGTGTGCCCATATTGCACCCAGGGGTGTAACATGCATTCCTCAGGCTTGGGGGTAATGCCGGATACTCATTGAGTTTCTTCTCTTTCCCTCCCTCCTCCCCTACACACACAGGAAGGGTTGGTTATAGCCTCGTACCCAAGGAGGAGAAAAGAGGGCCTGGTACCTATTGCACGTGCATGTGCCAACTACCCCAAGAAAACCTGGGGTGCCGTAAACGACTGTATATGACATCACTTCGTACCCTAAGTGCGAGAGGAGAGCGAAAAAGTGTACAGTCGTTCATGGCACCCCAGGTTAGTCTAAGGGTCTGGGTACGAGGCTAGGTTGGTTAGTGTTCTCTTTTCAGGTTCGTGTTCTCCATTAGGGTATCCCAATGTGACTGGTGGCTGCGAGGGGGGTAGCTTTGGCGGATTGTGGGGAGCCAGGAACAGGGCCAGATATAATATTTATAAAGCGCTCAAAAGTCACGAGGTAGACTGACAAGCTACTACAGTGCACATGCACTAAGCCCAAGAATGCCCCTTCTCTCGAACCCCTTTTCAATCCCACACTTAACTGCATTATAATATCTAATAAAAACAAAAACATTTTAATTATCCTTTGGTTTTTAACATCCAACAGAGCTGTACTGCCAGAATGCATCTCTCTACCACTACACTGTATCAAGCTACGTTTCATTCACTGTCCAGTACACACACACTCTCTCTGTTGAAAATCTGGCCAGTTGTCCCCAGCAGCTGTCTCCCTGGCTTCATGGACAAATAAGTTGGAACATGACTATAAAATAATATAGCAATTCTATTGTTTGAATAATATTTTACTGTGTGTTGTGTACATGCAATAGTTCATTTTTTCATCCTTCTTTTGTGTATGTTTTATCACTCAATTCAGCTGTCAGTAATGTGAGTATTACATATTAATTATTATACAGAGTAGTATATTATAGAACCAGTTCAGGATCGTTTCAGCATTGGCTTCCACAGTATCGAATCGATATCGTACTCGTTTCGAGCCCGTCAATCGTTACTGAATCGGGAACGGTGTTTCAATATCGATACAGGCTCGCGCCGCAGAATCCTGTACCGATACATATGGTACAGGGTCGATTCAATACCGTTTTCGATCCCGATTCGAGAATCGATTTCTGGGTGTGTAATACATCATCACCGCCGGCTCTCCTCGTCGTCCGCTCCCTCGTCAGCGTTCTATCATCGTTCTATCATCGTTCTAGTAAGTGACAACCTAACTATCGTTTACCACTATTACAAGCTTTGTGGCCATTTTTAAGAGAGATCCCAGTGCGCCCCCCCTCCCCCCCCCCTCTTTCAACCCTGGTCACGTACAAATCAGATGACCAATTTCTATTTCAAATCGTCTATGTGTGTGGCCAGGGGCTTGTATATGTGGTTCTCAATCGTCACTGGCTCGCCTTGCATGCAGTTGTAAAACTGCTTCCTGTACCTAGTACTGTGTATGTACATGTGCAGAGCTAACCCTAACCCTAACCCTTCATTGTGCGAAAGGAGGGATTTGGGGATAACTAGGTCTAACCCTTGACTAGGCTTATCATTGGGGGCGAGTCAAAGTAAGAAACTAATATGGGCGTACGATCACTGGCAGATATATATAGCATGCTTGAATTTGGAATCAATCCATCATTCTAATCCTTGTAGCAAGCAGCCCAGAAGAGGTATTGGCAGTGGCGTAGCTAGAGCTTGGGACTTACCTGGGCCCAAAGAGCTTCAGTGCTTGTGAACTTTAGTTTCAACTTTGACCCTGGTTTCATGCATAGCCATGTTTTGCCACCAGAGCTTTACCAGGAGGCCCTTATGGGCCCTGGTGTAGTTAAGGGCTAGGGTTAATCATAGCATTCTCTTTTTTTTATTCAGGTATTTGTTGACAATGGCCTACCTGACGAAAACAGACATGCAACATTATACAGATTTGACCAACGACAACTTTTCCTTTCTTAAGTTCGATCAGATGGAATTTTTCCAACCAGTGGACGTCTGGCACTTGAAGAAGAAAGATGGTGTAGAGAAGAAGTTAAATGCACGAGATTTGAAACTGGGTGAACATTTTAAAAAGCAGAACTTACATGAAGTGCAAGGAGGTACAGGGGCAATTCAGGATTTCATTGATTCTTTAAAGGACTACACGTTGTCCGATGTTAACAACCCACAGAGGAGGAAAATCTCAACTCAAATACTGCAAATCAGTGCTGATATTTCTGAGTGTTTAAACATGCTTTACGCAACTTGCACAGGTGAGATATATATTATATAAAATGAAGTGTTGAGAGCATCACTGTTGCACTCGAGATAATACCGTAGGCATTCTAATTTAGGCACCTCTAAAATTAGTTCTAGTATACTGATTTGAAACGAGGGAGTCTAGACAGTGGCCCACGATAGACAGTGGTGGCTGAAAGGGCGTCTAGATTAGGATATTTCTGTCCATTGTCTAACCCTAACCTAACCCTGTATAAAAGCACAGGAACAAGCCACCATAATGCGTAAATTCTTCTTGTATGGGGCTTCCATGTTTAACCCGTGCCATTCCTATATGCCCTCATTAGTATTTATACTATACAATGTACAGATCAACATCTACGGGAATCTGAAGTGAGATTTAGCATAACTGATCCCATAGTCAAAGGAATCTGCAGATGTACGGATGTAGTAATAGCAGCTGAAGAATCCGTCTCAGTAAGTGATTCGGGAACTAAAGCAGGACCCAGCACTAGCAGTATGCTAACACCCTCACATCAGAAAACATTTTCCAAGGATGTCATTCCTGACTATAGGTTGTATACACTAAAACACCAATCTAAAAGTCGACGTCGACAGTTTCCTGTGATTGGAATTGCAGAAGTAAAGCGAATGGAAGACTTCAATGACAGAGCTGTTTGTCAAACGATTGGCTACCATATTGCATCTCTGTATGATAACACTGATGATGGAAACCCAACCCATCCACCACTATTCATTTTGATATGTCAAAATAAACTTCGGTTTATCTTCTTCCCTTTCGTAACAGATTCTCGTGTCGCTGATGTCAAGCCTTGCATTGACGCTGTGGTGACTACTGGCATTTCAGTCTTTATTGAGGGGGGTGTTGTAGACAAATCATGGTTCTCTTTCATTTGTTTCTACATCGAGAGACTATATGTTATTGGTTCCCTGAAGTTCTCTTCACTAAATACCATTACCCTCCATCCAAAGAAAACCTACAAACAAAAGATGGAACCACATAAAACTGTAGAGGAACTTGAAGAACAGGTGGATAAAGTTGAACAACAGCGAGATGCAGCTGAACAACAGCGAGATGCAGCTGAACAACAGCGAGATGCAGCTGAACAACTGCGAGATGCAGCTGAACAACAGCGAGATGCAGCTGAACAACAGCGAGATGCAGCTGAACAACAGCGAGATGCAGCTGTACAAGAGCGAGATGAACTTGCACAAACAGTAGAAGATTTAAAGCGGCGTCTTCAGGGACACCAACCCTAACCCTAACCCTTGTAGTGTAAAAGACCAAGTACTTGACTCAGATAATTATTATGATCACTGAGCTGCTCAATTGCATTGTGTTTGGTGTTATAATGCATACAAGCTGTAGCTACCTTGCTTCCTATACCTGGACATTTCAGTCGTTACGCGTACGCCAACAACTGATGACGTCATCAATATTGCATATGTTACCGTATAGCGCTATTGCGCGCTTGCGCACGCATTTATACTTACAACACGTGGGTGCTGAAAATATTCGCCGATTTTGTTGCTGGGTTCATCAGTCCCAACCTTGCTAGGCGCCTATCCTGAGAGGAAATGTAGGTCTTACAAAGAAAATACAAGGCTTTCTGGTGTCAGTTATGAAAAAGAACTGGTGCACAGCGAATTTTACGTACTTTATACGGTGGAGTATCTATGGGTGTTTGGCGGTACTTCCTAAGAATTGGTGTTCGGCAAAGCTGCTAACTTTGTTCCGCCAACCTCCAGTAACTCAGCGAATGGATGCAGGTATAGATGAAGGTTAGTTTCAAAGTATGTGTAATCGTTGACTCTGCCCTATATGTATTATGTGATATATGCATCCGTCAAAATGGGCATTATTTAGAAACCATATGCATTGTATCTATGTGAACAGGTTGTTCACTAGTTTGAGTAGATCACTGTCAAAGGTGATTACTTCAGTCTCTATTTTTTCTTCATCCATTTCTCCAGTTGACTGTTCGTCAGAGTTGTCGCCATCTATAGTCTCAGCACCATTTGAGATGGATTGATCTGCTATCAAGATAAGTATCCGATAATAAAATTAAGTGTGATAAGCAAATATATCTTGTGTGTGTGGACCAATGCATGTTGATGTATGTGAGGACGCCTGTGTCTGTACATTTCGTGAGTGGTTTGTGAGCATGCGAATAGTATTAATTATATAGTACCTTGACTTGGTTTGTTGGTGCAGCCAGTACAGCTACAGCCTGGACCGCATGGCCTTCCAGCTTTTCCGCAGGAGCATACTCGAGTGGAGCACTTTGATTTGGTGCATTTACAGCCCCTCAGTAAAAATATGACACACTCATTAATAATCTGGATGTTTTCATCCGAATCCCATTCGATTTGAAGTGCTTCGTCTCTATCCAGCTTCCACCCAAAGCTAGTGACAGGTAATAATTGCATGTTGTTGTCGGAGGCTTTGCGCCAATAATCGATGACCCAACTTGACCTACGATAGTGCCTGTAGAGTGCTTCATTAGAGGGAATCAGTTGATCTTCAAATGTTACTTGATCCCACATGCCTTGTCTTAAAGAGTCTATCCAGTTAAGATGTTGTTGTTTGATGGAGGTTTTGTCAGACTTGTGGGAGTGAAAATGAGCCATGGGGGAATGGTAGCTTGAAAACGTAGATCTGTGCCTTTGGAAATACATGACTCCAATCATGCGCAAAAATGCCAAATAGCTTTCCTCATTAAGTAAGTGGGAAAGAGCACCAGATTCACCACTTACAAAATTTGAATAAGCATAAAAAGCTTTGAAGAATGCTACCTTACCAAAACCAACGAAGGATGATGTGAAATCACATCCACTAAGGACAAATAGGGTTTGTAAAACTTTAGGCCTATCTCTGTTGGTATTGGATTGAGATCCACGTCGTTGCTGAGAGCTTGCACTACAGCGTTCAGGTGAACAAACTTTTTATCAGATGCTCCCTTGTTCACCTGAATGACTACATCCATTGTTATTACATTTACCATCCCTAAGCCAATGAATAGTGTGTCTGTGTCTGGTGAGAACACTAGCTTTTTGTGTCCCTCAGATTTGATGGCATGTAGCCAAACACGAGTATCTGCCTCTTCAGCGTTACATTGAAGGTTGGGGTCACACATCTTTACTTTGGTGCAGGTTGAATAGAAGGCCTTATCTGCGTCCTCTCCCTCAGTAAACCCAGATACAACAACTTTCTGAGTTTCTGAAAGTAGGCTAGGTGCTAGTCGTAAAAGGCAATCACCAACATAGTTAACTATTCTTCTTTTGCATACTGAACAATCAAGATGATCTCTCCATTTGGATGGGGCTTTAAATTCATCTTGAAATAGGGTGTGATTGTGAATACACGCTGCATTTCTGCGTGCTCTTTCTATCTGTTTAGGGTGATGCTGATGTCTGTTAGCATGATCAAACACGATGTGTATCTCTGCAATGTTCTTGTGTATATAGTACTGTACATACTGATCCAACAGAAATGCAGAGTATTGCTTCATGGTGCACCCCGGGAAGGGTATGCTTTGAATCATGAACATTCCCTCTAGAATCACAGCTTCAGGAAACCAGTGGGTAGGGAAATGAGGTGATAATATTTCATATCTTTCATGAAGAAATTCTCGAGCATTTCTTTTTTCTGATTTGTGGGGCATTCCATTTGCATCAGCTATTGCTCGGGGTAGCTCTATATACTGGTCCTGGATTGGAAGCTGGTTTAATCCATGCTGTGCTAATAATCGCTTTCGTAGACAGAGAGAGACAATTTTCTTTTGTCTCTCTATGTTTGTTAGCTGTTGTTTTGTCACCTTTTGTTTGGCAAATGTATGTAGCTTGCGTTTCTTTTTGTGTTCTTAGCACTTGATAGATGCAATATGCAAGTCATGACAAACTTTAAGAACTCGTGTTGACCTATGTTGCGGAAATCTAGAAGATCCTCCCTTTGCTCTGGGGTAGCAGTTTCTCCCGTAAAGCTATTCCGTAATATTTTGTTGTCTGGAGTGTCTTTTTGCAATAGGAGTGATGATTTGATTACCCCTCTCATTTTGTTTACATTTTCATTTCGTTTTTTAGCAGTAGTGCTATTATCAACAAGAGATTTAGACTTCCTTTCTTCCTCTGTATTCGTGTGTTCATGTGACTTTTGATCGTCTACTATCTGGCGTAAATTTTTCAGTGCCTTCGTTCTGTGTGTAAAGTACAGCGATAAGCGAGACATGTATTCAGCATTTGGACGAACAATTGCAGTTTTTAGGTCCTTATTAATTAGCATTTCATGTCCCTCATCAAATGATACACTGTGCCAGTTTCGTCCAGTAATGCTAACAGTAAACCCTCCCTTTGAAAAATTTCTAATAATGGTATCTGGCATTTTTGCACAGTCAGCCAGGTGTTGTGGGATCAATTTGGAATAGTGCTGTCGGTCGCATGCTGTAAATACAGCTGCCATTTGTTTGAGACTAGCAATGCGTAGATCCCACTCCTCACCACGTACTGCTAAATAGAGATTTATGAAAGCTAGGCAATCTTCCATTACAAAGCTTGTCCAAAACTTCCAGTTGTCATCCTCTGTCTTCTTTATTTCTAGGTAAGCTAAGAATGCTTCCTCTGATGTTGGACAATCTCCTCTGTTGGCCTCAGTGAAGGTAATGTACATGTGCGAGTAGAGAGATTCCCACACTTGAAAGAAAAAACTGGTGGTGATACTAAAATTAGAGCATTTTCCCAGATGAGTGAGAGTTTCTCCTCGATATCCACACTTGCTTGCTATGTCTTTTAGACCAGTATCCCAATAAATTTTCATTAATGCCTCTTGGTAGTTGTGTAGTGTATGAAAGTCGCCTGGAAAAGGTATTACCCATTGGAGTTGTTCTGGGTATGTTCGTTTGACTTCTTGAATGTGGTTGTATGTTTTGTAGTCTCCTGCCACTACCAAGTACTGCATTGTATTGGAGACGTCCAGCTCCTTGTGTAGTGTACATAGTGCTTCCAATAGAGTTTCTTTGCAGTCTGCATTCTTATTAATGACTGAGAGACAAGTGTAAGCTGACTTCTCTCTCTACCTTCTCCTCCTTTGATTGGCGTTGAAGGTATGTTTGTAAGTCACACATGTGTAAGGATGAGGATGCTGATGCTGCTTTTAATGCAATGTATTCAAAATACTTGCTCTTTGCTATGGATACAGCATGGTAGTCCTGTTCATTTGATTCAAAATTTGATAGAGTCAGGTTTGAAGGAGTGACAGTTGTAGGGGATGCGATTGGAGAATGCTCTATTTCCTTTAGTAAAGGTAGATCATTTATGGGTGGGGGAGTTCCCTTCTCCTTTGCTGTCCTTGCCCGATGTTTGAGTTTTCTTGGAACTGTGTCGGTAGTATCTGTATTGAGGCGTTTGAGTCCTAATTGTGAAGGAATACCAGCAGGTCGACCTATTGTCTCCTGGGGTTAAAAATAATGACGAAGAAGTGCCTGCAGGTGGACCAATGTCTCCTGGAGTTTGAAAGTGAGATGAATTATAGCCTGTTTGTCCTTGTTTAAGTGGAAGGCAAGTACCGTATAGCTCCAAATTTTCGTGGCACAATATTTTCGTGAATTTCGTGATTTGACTTCTGATCACGAAAATTTTCCTCACGAAAATTTAGTACTATTGTGGGCGTGGCTACCCAAGCGATCGTGCGTACGCCCGAGTGCTAGTGAACGTGTGGAACCTAAGTATGTTAAAGCTGTCTTAGACTCTGTACGCTTACTTTCAAAAAACGTGCAAAAGTTGCCTGCCAAATCCGCAAGGAGCGACGTCCAAACAACTTCTTTCTTCTTGTATCGAATCCGCTAACAATCACTTTGAAGAGGTAGCCAAAGAGACGACAGCGGAAGGCGCTAAAGGCAGAAAAAGAGGCCCGTGACTGGGACTTGAATCGTATCATCTTTCTCTAGATCTTCACACTATAGCAAAATGCGAGCCAGGTGCAGTTGTGGGCGGAGCGACAACGTGAATTGTCCGCACGGGCGTCGCCGCGCGGCGGTAATCACGAAAAAATGTAGCGATCACGAAATTTTTATCACGAAAATTTTCTTTCATGGGATTTTCAGCAGTTTCACGAAATTTTTGGACCACGAAAATTTGGAGCTATACGGTATTCCTAGATTCAATGCCTGGCAAAGACAAGTCTGTAGTTAACACTCGATTGGTATAGCTACTTGTCTCCATAGGTGAGGTCAGTGAGAGTGAGAACTGGCTGACAGAAAAGTGAGATTGTGAGAGATTGAGTGAGCTGTCAGGAGGCTTGGGTTCTGAGAGTGAAAGCTGATGATGTCCTTCCTTGTGCGTGGTGGTTGAGGAATGTGAGAGTATAGGCTGATTGGATGGCCGTGTTTCGAGTAGCTGAGTGGACGAGAGCAAGAGTTGGTGCTTAGATGGTTGTATTTCCATTGGCTGAGTGTCATGATCAGAAGGGGAGCTCTGTGGTACACTAGGTTGTGAGGATGGGAGTTGATGGTCATAGGGGGGTGTATCATTTCGGCTAGATGAAAGGTCACTTGGTGATTGCATGTCCATTGATTTACGTGAAACCAGCAGCTGATGATCAGATGATTGAATTTGTGAGAGTGAGAGTTGTTGGGCTGATTGATATGCTTGACTTGAGTGATTGGAGGTGAGTGAGAGGTTGTGGTTGGATTGTTGTTCTTCCATTGTCTGAGACTGGGTTTGTGACAATGGTGACTTATGGTCTATAGCTGATAGTGCTGATGGTTTTGGTTGCACCACTTGGATAGTTGTTACGTGTGTACTACGGTGCTGGTCTCCACAATACACAGCAGCGCGACTCTGAATGAAATTGAGATTGTCTAGTGAAGCTACTGTGAATCTCCCTTTTGTCAGATCTTTTAGGTGATTCCCCTCCTCATACTGAGTTACTACGTGTTCCACATACCTTGCATGTGTGTCCTTAGATGAAACTACACCTAAGTGATTAAGTATTCGGATCAATTTCGTAGATCCTCCAAAGCATTCAGCCAGTAGAATGTGCAGGGGAAAGTACACTCACTATTAGCACAGAACATTATGATGCAAGCAAGATTGAAGCATCTCAGCTTTTTTGTGTGTGATTTGAGCATGTCTTCATAGACATTGTCTCAGTGGATTCTTTTTTCTCTTTTTGGCTTAAAGGCATTGTGTCCATACATAAGGCCTAATTGCTTCTTAATGAGCTCATTAGTTCAAAAATTCAATTAAAGTGGGCACAGGAAGTACGGGTGCGCCCAATATTACGGTATAGTCCACGGAAGTACGCGGAGATCGAACACGTGCAGCGCAGAAGACATTCGCGACGGTCGAGTTGAGAAGCCCGCAATCTTCGGTTATGGACGGCTAAAGAGTAAGAAAACTGATAAGTATAGGATCGAGAGCCTACACGATGCCTAGAAAGTCGAACGCCCAGCAGAGCGAGCCTCAGCGGGCAGATTTGAATGGACACGCAAACTTATCAGCCATCCGCCACGCCCAGTGTTCATTTACCGCGTGGGCACGTGCGGCTTCAATTAGCAGGCAATCAGCGCTTATAGCATGACACAATGCCTTTAATACAGCTAGCATCTTCATAATATCCTTGTCCATTAGCTCCACCCACTTGTCAATGTCAAATTCACTTATATCAAAAGGCACACCTTGTTGATTATTTAAATTTTTGGCTATCTGATCATGAATTTTTGTGTTGATTTCCTCCCAAATCTTGCTATTCTTGTCATTGGCAGTAGTGCATGTGGTTGTGGCTTGATTCGTCTCTGTTTCATCCTTTGGGACCTGGTGGTGGTGGTAAAACCCTGAGTGCACTCTATGGAGAACTTTTGTCAGCATCAATAGTGGGTCACTACCTCTCCTGTATAAGAGTGTGCCTGCTGACCTCTGCTTCACTGTGTACTGTAGGTGTTTGCCTACTCGTGTGACCAAGGTAACTTAGTAGGTACCTTGTGCTCACCACACTCTCTGGTGCTACTACCAAACTTTATGACATTGTACGACTACTAGCAGTATTATGAAAGGTTGTACAGTAGTTTTTGTATACCTGTGGTAACAGCATTGGCTGTTGCTTCAGCAGATTTTGAGCTACGCTGTTTATGGATGATAAAAGTGAATACTCGACAATACTACCGTATAGCGGGAAATTTTCGTTGGTGCTAATTTTCGTATGATCGGCCAAAATACCCTTAAAATAAATTTTCGTCTTTTTTAATTTCGTATGCTCGCTGCGGGAGATTGCGCGCATGCGCAGCTGGTAGCGCTCTCACTTACGTGCGGCATACGATAACGCTAGCATCACTGATCGTAATCGATGCCGATAGCGGTCCACTGGAATCAGAAAGGTCACTTTATTCAACGCCTTGGCAAAGAATCGATAAAGAGCCATCGTTTAGTGAGCTAGCCTTGCATTTAGCACCTCCTGCTAGCGACAGCGTGTGGCGCGTATAGGTCAAAGTTCACGCGCGAAAGTTTCGTATGTTCAAATTTTCGCAGTTTTTATTTTCGTATATGGGATGGAGCATACGAAATATACGAAAATTAGCACCATACGAAAATTTCCCGCTATACGGTATCTAATCCTGTAATAGTCAATGTGTCCATCTCATTCGTAATTTCCTCAAGTAAATGAACTAGCTCAGCATTGGTGCTTTCTTCTTCCATGCCCTTTAGAATCATATGATGACAGTTGTAGCACATACGACATATTATACTTTTATCATCTAAGTGTCCTTCAAAATCTGTGTGCTTTTTAAGGTGATTATTAATAATATCAGGATTTGGGCAGTGACGGAATTCGTGTATGCTCTTTCTGCATGCAGTACACCTATGCTTAGAATGATCGTATTGTTCTTTGTTTTCTGGTAATGACCTATGTATTACTTTATAGTGTTCAATACACAAATGGATTTGTTCTGATTCATTAGATGAGGGTGGTAATTTAAGTGTTTTGATGATTGTTTCTTTTGTGGTTAACAAACACTGCACAATCCTACTTTTATTCTGGCATGCTGGTACTGCACATTTTGGCGTATTCGTGGAAGTGACCTTTACCCATCTTGGAACGTAATTGCACTTGCCCAAGTTTCTCTTAATGTCGTCCACGCAGGGTTTGCATATATACTCTACATCAGATTCTGTACAAAATTGTAATAAACTGTCTTTTTGCTCTCTCCGTAGGTCCCTGGTGTGAGTGTACGAGAATTTTTCCTGTTTACATAAAGAACATGGATCATGTTCCTGTCCTTGGTGAAGCTGGTCTTTTCTGGAAATTTTGGGCATTCTAAAGTTTAAGTATAAGTCATGTGCCTTATGCAGTAGCTTACTTGTTTACGATGTATGATGATCATTAATTTTGACAGAAACACTCCAAACTGTTGATATTCTATTATTATTGTGTTGTGAAAGAGACACATTTGAATATTGCTAACTTTGTTCCGCATTTGCGGATGGTATTATCATGGTGCTGTATAATCCATGGTATTATCTACCTGCTGGGTACGTAGTGGTATGGTGTGGGTGTGTGTACTGCGGTTTCCAGGTCTGCCCAAGCAGGGAGGTCCTATTCAGATGGGGATAAGTAGAGTAGGCGGGGCTCGAGGGTGTTTTTATGGTACTTATTCAATCACAGAAGGAATGATTATTTCAAGGAGTGACGTCAAGTTTTTCCGAAAAACATACTTTTAATAGTAACAATTCCGGAACAATGTACATCTATAACAGCAATGTAACCTTTTCTGGGGAAACAACCATCACTAACTGTACGCAGCTCTCAGGACCTGAATTTGGTGGAGGTATAAGCACTGATCAAAGTGTTGTTAAGTTGTATGGAAGAGCTTCTTTAACTGGAAATCATGCTATCAATGGTGGTGCAATAAACGCAAGAGAGAGTCAGCTATATCTCTTTGGTGAAGTATTTCTTTCAGATAACTCTGCAGAACAAGCTGGAGGTGCCATCTTTTTACTTCAAAGTGAATTGACATGTCAAAATAATTGTACAATGGTGAACAATTCAGCCAATGAAACCAGAGGAGGATTACATGCTGTTCGATCATTTTTAAGGGCTACTGTAAAGCTGTCTAGCTTTTACTTTTTCAATCCACATCTAGTCCCAGAGATTTCACTGACCTTTGCTGAAAATGTTGCAAAAAGGGGAGGACTCAGTCTACAGTCAAATTCGAAGCTCTACGTGACACTGATCGATATCTCTCGAAATTCCAGCCTAATAAGGTTCACTAAAAACTACGCTGCTTATGAAGGAAGAGCAATTTACATAGCAGATGATACATATTCTGATACCTGTTCAACCACCTTTGATCACCAATGCTTTTTCCAACCTGTTCCATTAAGAGTAGGCATGCAATCCAACGACTTCACACTTTCAGGTTTCATTACAGCAGAAAAGGTGTTTCAATTTCATGGCAATTCAGCTATGAGGGGGCCACTGCTTTGTGCATGCTAAATCGCACTTTGCAAACCTTTGCTGGCAATCCTGTCAATGATGCTTTTAAATATTTCTCAGATATCAGCAGCACTTCTTCCGCACCATTACAAGATATGATTTCATCAAAGGCGTAAGAGTTTGCTTCTGTAGAAAAAGGAAGTCAAACTGTACATATCATCACCCTCCAATTAAAGTAATAAAGGGAGCAGCATTTAATATCGCTATTGCAGCAGTGGATCATGTCAACAATATAGTAAGTGCAGACATCATCAGCTCAATTTCTTCCCAGGGCGATCTCCTTCAAGGACAGCAGCATCATGTTGAAGTCAATTGTACCAACATCACATTCACTGCACAGTCCCCTAATAGTATAGAAACCTTAGTGATGTATGCTAGCGGTCCGTGCAAAGATTCAAAAATCTCACGCACTCAAGTTCAGATTGAGTTTTCCCCTTGCACTTGCCCAGTAGGCTTTCAACCCATACAGAGTAGTAATAAGACTTGTGAATGTGATTGTGACCCAGAAATTCGTGAGTACACAAGTACTTGTGACTGGCATAGTGATTCAATCATAAGACAGAATACTAATTCTTGGATAGCTTATGATTCTAAGCATGGTTATGTATATTGCAGATATTGTCCTTTTGATCATTGTCTTCCATCAACAATAACAGTCAGTATCAATCTTACCGCTCTGAATGGATCCAACTCCCAGTGTAACCATAACCGTGAAGGGATTCTGTGTGGGGCTTGTAAGCCAGGTTATAGCTTGTCTCTAGGAAGTTCAAAGTGTATAGAGTGCAAGAATAGCAAGCTTTATGGAGGGATCATTGGATTCATCATACTAGAGGCTATTGGTGGAATATTACTAGTTAGTGTGCTGCTCTTTCTCAATATTACAGTTGCAATCGATACCATCAATGGAATAATACTTTATGCCAACATCATTGGTGCAAACAGTAATATTTTTCTACCATATCTAGGACAGTCATTCCCAATCATCTTTGTCGCTTGGCTCAATCTTGATACTGGATTCGATGTCTGTATTGCTGAACACAATGATGCATATACGAAAGCATGGCTGGAATTGCTGTTTCCAATTTACTTATTTATGATCATCACTATTATCATAACTACCAGCAAGTATTCCAAACGCTTCTCATATCTTATTGGTAAATATGATCCAGTGGCAACCCTGGCAACAATGATACTCTTGTCCTATACGAAATTTTTACGTTCAACCATTACAATGCTGTCTATAGCCAGATTGGAGTACACAAATAGCTCAGGTATGATATATAGGGTATGGCGCCTTGATGGAAACATCCCTTATCTTCGTGACAACCACATTGCTTTGTTCGTGATGGCATTAATCATTCTTCTAGTGGGCATTCCTTTCACTATCATCCTGTTTTGCTGGCAGTGGTTAGTTCGATATTCTAATAGAAAGTATGTGAGCCTTATGTTTCATTCAAGGCTTGAGCAACTTATTTTAACATACTTTCATCCATTTCACACTAACTCGAGATATTGGACTGGACTGCTACTATTTGTTAGAGTGATTCTATATCTAATTGCAGGAGTGGATCAGTCTGGAGAACCACAAATCCAACTGATAGCAACAGCAATTCTCATAGGGATAATCATCATGATAAAGTCCATCCATTTGACACATGTATACAACAAATATTTCATTGACGTCTTGGAAAGCTTGCTCCTATTCAATATTCTCTTTCTTTCCACGTTTATGCTTTATGCCATCGATACGCCAACAGCAGCACAAGCTGCAGCTTATTTTTCAACCTCTGTCGTGTTTGTGCTACTTATTTTCATATTTGGATACCACATCATCAAATACACACCCTTAAAAGATAAACAATGTTTTCACTGCTTCACCAACAAGAGGAGTAGTTCTTTTCAAGAGACTTCATTTCAAACTAGTGTTTCATTAACTAGGGATAGTGGTACTTTTGAGCTGATTGATACTGATCCTGATTATCAAATTGAAACAAAATCTCAGACACTTGGTAAGTATCAACCTCCAGAGACTGCTCAAACTGTAACGGCTTCTGAAGTGGACATGTCTGAAATAGTTGATTGATTAATATAATATGCTTATTAAAATGACACGATAATGAAAACATGGTGAAAGAAATCATAACAGATATTTAGCTAATAATATTATACAAAATTAATGTAACAGTAACTATGTTATAATCATACACTATTGCTGATACCTTAAGTACTTTCAACGTATACTTAGTCTATCATCATATCATTGATATTGCATAAATCTTTTGTATAATTTTCAGTCTCAGACCAGTGCTCTTCCTCTAGTTGATCATGAAGGGGACCAGGTTACATTCCCCATTCTCTATACCGAGTTGTTGCTGTCACCAATGTCAATAACATTATTATATTATATTATATCATATCAATTGGAATAGTCCAAGATTTTGCAAATACTCTGACGCAATGGATCCATGTCCTGCACAGCTCCTGTACTCTCGGGTGTTCCGCAGGGCTCTGTACTGGGTCCTTTACTCTTTCTGATTTACATTGATGATATTTCCAGCATTATTGAAGCACTCTCTTCCAAAGTCAATCTATTTGCAGATGATATCCTATTGTATCATTTCATCACAAATACTCATGACTACATTGTACTTCAGGAGGCAATTACGCTACTTGGTCAGTGGTCTACTACAAATCATTTGACATTCAGTCAACCGAAATGCAAGTATATGGTTGTCTCACGCAAGCATACTCCAACCCTTCCGCCAATTCCACTTTACTTATACAATGGCCCTTTGGAGAAAGTAGCAAGTTACAAGTACCTTGGCCTCCTCCTTACTGATAATCTCTGCTGGTCGTCACATATTGCCAATGTCTACTCTAAAGCAATGAAAGTGCTTGGCCTGTTGTATAGAAGATTCTATGGGTATACAGACAGTGAATCGCTGAAGCAGCTCTACCTCACATTGGTCAGACCTCATCTTGACTATGCTTGTCAGGTCTGGGACCCCCACCTAGCCAAGGATAAGGCCAAGTTGGAGAAAGTACAAAAGCTTGCCTGCAGGATGGCAGCTCGTAGATGGAATGCAGGGTACCAGGAATTGCTTGAGATCTTTGAGCTTTCCTCTCTAGAGGAACGCAGGCTGAACCTCAAGCTTGGACTTTTGTTCAAAATCCTCCACAAACTTTGCTATTTCCCCGAAATGGAGTCTTTCACGACTCTCAGGAACTATTGCTCCAGCAGAAATACTCACTGCCTACAGCTCACTGTGCCATTTGCTCACACTAACTCCTACAAATATTCTTTTTTTCCTCGTACATTACAATAGTGGAACTCCCTGGACATAAGTTGTGTATTTGCTAGTTCCTACACGTCTTTCATGCATAGTTTATCTTAATCACTGTTATTATTTGTGTATATTGGTTAATTACCGTCATACATCTATGTATTTTTTAGTAGTATATATATATAGGGCATGCACTTGATTAGCTGTGTGCTATTGTATGTCCATTGCATTATGCATAAAGTATTATAGAGAAAAAAAAATTGTTGAAAATCTATGCATCATAATATTATAGACGAAAAAAGTAGTATTGTTAAAGTACAGAGCTGTGAAAAGGCAGATCTTACGTTGAGCTGGAAGATGTCAATTGGTAATGGAAAAAGGATCAAGGCAATAGATTATGTAGCACCAAGATGCTGCAGTACATTTAGGACTGTGATGCATGCGCATACACATTAGTGCATCCAGTTTGAACATGAGATCAAAAGGCAAAGAAACCCATTGGTTTACTGACCGTCTCTCTCACTTCAGAGGAGACTAGTCATTTCCAACTGTGCTACAATCCATTGTTTATGTTTTAGGGCATGCCTTATGAAATCTAGATCTTTTCTCATACAGTGACATAAAATCTTATACCATAGATCAGGATATTTTCATCAGTAAAACATTTCGCTTGTAAATTTTTTGCGTAGTCTAATTTTTGTTGCCAGAGCCTAGCGATGAAAATTGGTATAGGTCGAAAAATATCATACTGTACACGCGCACGCAATCGCCTCTCTAGACATGGTCATTGAAAGCGATCCTCTTGGGTCTGGAAGACCATCAACAAGCTTCAAGTAGTGGAATAGAGACATCTCTTTTATACCACGACTTGACTGCGCGCAACTTGAGGTGCCAACATTAAAATATTCGACGTACTAAATATTTTGTGTGCTTAATTTTCGTCGGTAAGGAAAATTTTTTAACGATGAAAATTCCCCGTTCTACAGTAGTTACCATAATGCACCATAATTATGTAGCTACTGGGGATACCGTACAATGTAGTATTTCATTAATATCATCATTAAAATTAATTTTAATTATTGCAAAACTTGATATCACTATAATATTATAATACTAGCTACTACTGCAGAGAGTGGAACTGAATATAGTTTTATAGTAGTCTCAATTTCATGATGCAGAAAAAAGTTCCAGATTCAAAGGAAGTTAAGCAATTTTAATACCTATAAATTATTATACTGCACTTGTTCACAACTAGTACTATAGAATGTGGACTTTGAAAATTTATTGTGATATCTTACATGTACACCTTGGACAATTAGAAAGATTCTTGCAATTATTAAAAACTGTCCTATATGGTACGCAGTATAGCTATACAAAAATTTAATAATCAATATTAAATTCCTATTGCACACTATATAAGGGGAAGCGGCAAGGCAGCTTGCTAAGGTACATGAAGACTACAGCTGCACACCAAGTTACACTAATTTGAAAGGGTGACTGACCACAGTTTTGAAGTGTAGCTATAACTTGAAAAGATGTTCAATGGATGCCTAAGAAAGGTAAAAGCATTTTAGCTAGCTAGCTAGCAGCTGGTTCTTCCAAACCTAAATTTGCATTTCTAATAGCTACCTTCCAATAAATTTAATATGGAAAATAGCATTTCTAATACTGATAGTAAAAGTATTGCACACAGGCTGTTTTCCCCCTCGTTGGAATGGTGGCTCTTGGCTGGGTGCTCATCATAATAGGATTTAGCATGGAAGTGATAAACGAGGAACTACCAGCATACGGATCATCCCGCTACCCATGGTGGATGGTAATAGTAGTCACACCCATCATGCTGATCATGGCAGTGGTCCAGGCTGCCATTGACAAGAATAAGCCTATTGTGGTGAAGATTGTTGGAGCTACTGTATCCTATAATAATATTAATTTTTAGTGACCACTTCAAAAACATAGTACACAGAATATTATGTTAATTGATCCTTAATCAGGCTTGCAATCACAGACAACTTTTCTAAGTGCTCTATTTCTGACAGCTGTAGGCTATCTTATGACCCAATATGGAATAATTTTACATCATTCTGTAGAGACAGATGGAGCTGACGGCTTAGCTGTTGACTCTTTCTCACTGCAGTTCTGTGGAGCTGCACTATCAGCAATCTTTTGGGTATAAGCACAATTAATCATATAGTGTGCATAGTAAAATTAATGATCCAATTGTTACACATACACACACTGGTCCCTATAGGTTGCACTGACATGCATTTCACATTTCTACAAGCGTGAAGTGACTGTATGAAATGCTTGAAGACTCCAAAAATTATATATCGATCATACTAAAAAATTTTAAAGGCCTCGAGCTCCAAAACTCATTTTAGTAACTGATAGTGATAGCTAAGTGTTTTTTTATTGTGTATAATACAGTGGTCCCTCTTTTGAGAGACCGCACTTGAATCCAAATAAAAATGGTCTCCCAAACGAGGTGGTCTTCCACCAGAGGAGGGTGGAGCTTTGCAAGAGTGGGTTGTATTATGCCGTACATAAAATTAGTTGCTTGGTACCCGTATTCACAAGAAAGAAATGTGTGTTTACTACTTTTCAACCTCCAGTCACAGGGACATTTTTAGCCCAATGAATCACTCCCCTTCCAGGGGCGCATTACTGTGGCAAAATTCCATTCCAAAGTAGATCTACAGATTGTGCAATGTGCATGTGGGGTATTTGATCTACAGAGCTCTAGTTGATGGTCTTTAATTTCCACATTATTGGTGGTCTTTGGTTGGGTTCTAGAGGTGGTCTTTGACCAGAGGGCTGTTTGTATGTAGAGTGGTTTTGTGCATGCAATTTTGGTTCTTAATAAGAGGTGGTCTCTCACTAGAGGGGTCTCTCAAAGGAGGGACCACTGTATAGATATACATGCAAATGCTTCTCATTACAATGTAGAAAAAAAAATTTCCATTATCGGGGTTTAGGGAGGTAGTTACGTAGGACCGTAATTTTTATATGGGCATGCAAAATGGATCACACCTACATGTAGGAAACAGAATTTTGAAGTTATCCCATAATATGTTTGTTTAGGGAAGCCATGCATTGGCAATATTTCCCACCCACACGCACATAAACGTTACGAACTTTACCAACTTTGCTCAAAGACGCGTATAGGGAGCCTGCTTGCATTGTATATATAGCTCTACAATGCTGTGTAGCAGTACTATGTGGGTTTTCTGGACACTTTTTTCTGCTTAGTATGTCGGTTTGCTTGAAAAAAAACATTGTATATATATGTGAGTGATAAGGTAATTGAAAACTGAACTGTACGTAGCTACTCACTTTCTGTACTTGTGTGTATGGTTAGATGTCAAAATTCAAGTTTTTAGCCCTCTTTCTCAAGGTCATTCAATTAGCCGGAAATTTTCGCCTGGAGAAAATTTTCGCCTTTTTCGCCCAGGCGCGTCGTGGGCGAAAATTTTTTCGGCGAATTATTTTACCCAGTGAAAATTTTGTCACACTGAAATTTTTTACACGCAGTACTAGCAGTGCCTCATGATCATCAATCAGCTGTTTTACCTGGTATTCAAAACCTCTTGAGACTTCTTTCTCGATCTGCAGCCTAGCTTGATGTCGCTACTGTCATACTTCCACAGTACACCTCGGGTTTGTCCGATCCTGCGGGACCCCTATCGTCGAAGCTATAGCCTTCCGCCATTGCAGAGGCCAACACTGCTATGAACGGTGTGTAGCAAGCTAAGACCAAGGAAACAAAGAAGCGAGAGATCGATCGTGCCGAGGATCGTACGCGATATTCGGGCCCGTGCGTGGTGTGTTTATTCGAGAGCTCCACCCACTACTTCCTGGTGAGCAACCCGCGCTGTGGGCGAAATTAAATTCGGCGAAATTTTTGTGCCAATACAAAGTATGAGCATTGAGCGAAATTTTTATCCAGCGAAAATTTTGTGCTATACGGTACCTCACATGATGCAAGCCATATACCTTAAATTAATCCTAGGTGAATGCATGCTCTTGAAGCTATCATACTGACAGTAACTTTTAGCTGCTTTCAATACTACATTGACAAGATAGTATATACTTATATCAGTGTATAGAAAAACCATGATACACACATTGTCAAGTATAATGGACATCACATGCTATATCATAGCATCACAGTACAGCTACTAATTAATTTTGCCGTGCACTGCAAGTATTAGGTACGGGATTCAGGACTACACAAAATTTCCTCATGATATATAAAACCAAACTTGATTTCTACCACCTTAATTTATGACCCCAAATAGTCTCTTTTCTTATAAAAAGTTCACAACTGCACTTGTTGACAATACAAGGTCATTGTATTCTACCTAGAATATAGATTGGTTCATCAAATTGTACTCACTATGGCTCGTACAATTTTTGAACCAAATACCTATCTCAGAGTGCTATTTTACCCAAATTCAACATGTAACCTCACTATTACCTACACAAATTTCATAATTTGTAATTGCAACAATTTGCTTTCCATAAATTTTAATGTACATGTAGTAGTGAATATACATTGTACTAGCTGTACAGACACAAAATTTATACATGTAGAGCTATACATTACTCCATGCACAACAAGCAATAAACAAAAAAATTTGTTGAAAGTCCCAAAACCTGTCCTATGGTACACAGTATAATAACCTGTTGCACACTAAAGCTACATGTGTAGTAGTATTATACATGTATGAGGGGGAAGCGGCAATTGCAAAGAATGCACACAGACTGCAGCTACATACACATGCTGATTTGCAATCCAGATTATTGATTCAAGTGTATTACTGTCTTAAATAGATGTTCAATGGATGTCCGAGAAAGCTAAACACACTGGTCTCCTACATGTAGGTTGCAGTGATATATGCATGTGTTTCACATTTCTACAAACGTGAAGTGACTGTCACTGCATGAAATGCTTATAGGCTCCAAAAGCTATACGTTAAAAAGGCCTCAAATTCCGAAACTAGAATGTTCAAAGTAACTGATATAGTGATGTACAGAAGCTAACAAAGTATTAGTGTAGGGCACTAACTATCAGCTGTTTCGCTAACTGGCATATACCATAACAATATACCCCTGCAATTAGAATAATAGCTGTACTGTAGTCCATTACACTATCATACTACGTAATCATGTCTATCCATTGATACAATTAAATACACTTCTCTAACAACTATAGCACTGCATGCATTAGGCCATACCAACTTAATGTTTTGTTTCTCAGATTCAGCAGGCCTCTTTTTAGCTGATTTCAAAAATTAAGATGATCAGCACTATACCCAATATAGCCCGTATGCACACAGAAAAAAATTACCATAATAAAAATAAGCTTCATAGTTACTCTCGGCCAGTCACTGATAATTTTAATTAGTTTATTTTCATGTCAACCACCCGGGTTTGTTTCTAGCTGTCATTAATTTTGTCCGAGAAACAAAAATCAAGTTGGTATGGCCTTATAATAATTTGATTATACTACCCAAATGGTCCTGTTTCTCTTAGCAGTTCACACCTGCACTTGTTGACATCACATGGTATTCTAAAATACTGGTACATACATGTAAAATTTATGCTTGTGATCCGGTGAACTTGTGAAATCTCACACTTTGTATTAAATAATATTATTGTGACCTGTTGTGTGAAAATGGACCATCTGGGAAATTGAGATTGTAATATGAATTTCTGTCATGAGCCTCAGTCTATATACATTGTATAGGCATAAATAGTATGCAAAGCTACATGTATGTTATCCCATCGTATTTACAGAGTCCCAAATTTTTGCAATTAAAACTTGTCCTATGGTACACAGTATACATAGACACCGATACTAAATTTAACAATATAATCCCTGCTGCAAACTGTAATAAGGAGAAGCGGTATATAGACACTCACACAGACTGCACAGTTGTATTACATCGATCACAGTGTTAAGTGTAAAGATGTTCAATGGATGTCTGAGAAAGGTAAGTAGATTGTTCTTCATGTAGCCTTTGCCAGCCATTTCTATAAGTTCTTGCATGCAGGTTATTTTTGCCCTTGTCGGAATGGTGGCTCTTGGCTGGGTGCTAATCATAATCGGATTTAGCATGGAAGTGATAAACAAGGAACTACCAGTAGATGGATCAATCCGCTACCCATGGTGGATGGTGATAGTAGTTACACCCATCATGCTGATCATGGCAGTGGTTCAGGCTGCCGTTGACAATAATAGGGCTGTCATAAATATCATTGGAGCTATTGTATCCTATTTGACAACATAATGAAACACCAAACCATATCCCCATGCATGCAGTAGCTGCATAGCATAGCAATACATGTGGTAAAAGCATGTCAATGTAGTGTATACAAAATCTATGTTCGAGAGATGGAGTCTGAGATCAACTTTCGACCTTGATAGTGATAGATCTCAATGCTTCAATCACTGAGATGCATGCATGAACTTGACAGCACAGTATATATGTACATGTACAGCTTCCAAACTTCCAATCGCTGCATGCTGCATACACATGAATGTGTGCTTTACATAGCACAGGCCAGGCTATAGCTTTATTTATACACGGGATCACGTAAGTCAAGGGAATGTGTGAAGTTCGACCAGCCATATTTCAGAGAAAGTAACATGCAGCTTGTAAGGTGTATACACGTATCAGATACTCAACAGTGTAATTTTACTGATTTTCAAGCCCCAGAAAGGCTCCATTGTGATCTTGAGGCCCTAAATTTTCTGATACTTACATCACAATTTCGTCTTAATTAACCCTCCACTGCCTTCTTCACTTCTTGTCAAGCTCTTAATGGATAAAAGCTACGGTAGGCCGGCTATCAACCACGCTTCTTGCCTTTGGATCTGCTGATCTGGTATACACGTGCGTATTAATGCATTGTTGTGGTTACTCTAGCTAGACATCCAGTAACAGTATTACTGGCTTGGCTTGCAAATTTGCAACATGTGGGCTACAGCATTGCAATCCACCAAGGGATATATAATGCTTCATTTCATCATAGATAGTTACCTCATAATCTCAGAAAAGTACATTGCTACTGGTGATATTATAATAACTATGTTCTATCAATTCTTAACTTGTTTATAATCATAGACAACTTTTCTGAGTGCTCTATTTCTGACAGCTGTGGGCATTCTTTTGGCTCTATACGGAATATTTTTACATGCTTCTATCGAGATACAGGGAGCTGATGGCTTGACTGTTGACTCTTCATCACTGCAATTTTGTGGAGCTGCACTATCTGCACTCTTCTGGGTACGTTAACGCTAACAGCGAATGGTGTGGACAGTAAAATTTCTTTTACATGACATTGCTCACATATCATGGTTCATTGATCCCCTAGGTTGCACTGACATGTGTTTCACACTTTTACAAGCAAGAAGAGACTTTGTAATGCTCAAAGAACACCCCCAACCAAAAAAATGCCTTAACTTTTGAGACTATTAAGTAACTGATATATTATTGTTAAGTGTAGATACATGTAGGACAGTTTTTCGCTACCTGACATGATATAATAATGACTGTATTTCCTAGATTGTGTGTAATTAATTTTGTTTCCCTCTTTGCATTACATCTGGATAGCAGCACAGTAGCTACTAGTAATGATGATTGCTATTCTGTTGAATGATCTACATAACACTGGGACCTTCTACCACCTGAATGCACAGATATGCTGGTAATGGTTATCACTATATCCACCCCCCATATCCGCATGGCAAGATAATTTGTCTCGCAGTACAAATCTGCGCCTCACACTCAAGCCATAGTAGAGCGACTGCAATGACATCATTCACTTCCAAACAATAAATTCAAACTTGATCGCTCACTATGTAGGACCACCATCACATTTCTTCATAAACTAGCAGCAATAGTATAAGCCAAGTGGGGAGGTATCCATTCAGTGTGCAGAAATTCTAGAAGAGTTGTGACTATGGCTTGAGTGTGAGGCGCAGATTTGTACTGCGAGACAAATTATCTTGCCATGCGGAAGTCAATTTTGTATTGGTGACTATAAGCACATCATTGCAGCTATAGGTGATGACGTCACATACAGTCGCTCGTACTCATACGGCCGGATCTAGGGACCGACTAGTTTGAAACAGTTTAATACGTCATTGGGTCCCACCCCCTTCATGTGGTGTTTGATCATAGTGGTTTGATTCACTAGCTGCAGGCTACATGTACTAGGTACTAGCAATGTCTATAAACCTTTAACTTTCCCAGGAGGTAGTCTCGCGGCTCAACCCCTTCACAGCGCACTAGCCATTTGCAGGAGTACATTCATATTGAAATACAACTTTCACGTATAGAACTGGGCGTGGCTACATCCGCAATAGACGCACACTTTCCATTTTTCGATGGTACCCGTACCTATTATCTTTGGTTGCATGCTCCTTCGGCGGCTCATATGCTCCTGCCATTTGTCATATTTAATAATAATTATGCTTAATTGACCCCCCCCCCCCCCCCCACCACACAAACGTTTGAGGATATTATTTCCATCCACCAGTGTTAGTGAGGAATGAGTTCCTTCCCACCGTACACCTGTCGTCTGTAAGTATAATTTCTACACTTTAATTTGGCTACGAATCTGTGTATAATATTGCAGGCAGCTCCCAGCATCTCAAAGCACGTAGACACTTGATATCATAATACACATTATTATGCATTGCAGTTTCAACCATAACTCTATGTCCTACAGTCAAAGCTACAAAGTATTTTAATACGAGTATGCTGGGGGGGGGGGGGGGGGGGGGGGGATATCCCATACACCAACCCCCCCCCCCCCCCCCCCCCCCCCCCCCCCGTATGAAACCCTGTATTGTATCTCACTAGAATACTTTCACACAGCAAACCATAATAATTATTATAATGGATGCATACATAAATTGAAGGGCTCAGAACCATAGTGGGCTAACCCACAATTTTTGCGAATACGATTTTTTGCGATTATTCAGTAGCCTGTGTGAAGTACTAGTAGTCTGCAAAGTATAACGCGGAAATATTAAAAACTTGTGCTGTTATGCACTGTTTTACATATGCCGTAAGTTTGCGAGGTCATTCTTGTCAGTGCCATAGTGGGCTAACCCCGTTTTGACCAATCAGCACGCGCCATTTTATGACGTCATCAATAGTCCATGCTCGGTGCTAAAACTGTCTTCTTTTCTTACCATGGCGGCGTTTCGACGAATCCAGGCTGCGAGAATTAACACAGAGACAGCATTGGCAATGCTAGACTCCAGTTTTGACGGCAGCGAATCTGAGGACGCCCCGGATGGAGATGCCTTCACGAGCCCAGAGGCCACCACCGATCAGGGCGATAAAGAATCGGAGATCGAAGAGCAGCAGAGGACTGGTAGTAGCAGCGATGGGTACACGGCTGGTGCGGAAGTCAGCGATGGTAGCTTTGGGCCTGTTGGAGTTGGATCTCCCAGTAGGAGCGCCGAATCTTCGGCAAGTGGGAGTGTGCCGAGTGAGACTCCCAGTAGAGAAGAACAAGGCCACGATATGGTAGGAGGTCAGGCTATAGACCATGGAGACGAGGGAGATAGTGAAGACGACGAGGAACCCAGTGATGAAACTGAGACAGAAGATGGGGAAACTCCTAAAAGCCGTAAGAGAGTTAGACGGGCTCATCGATGGAAGAAGAGTAAGCGAATCAAGCGGAGAAACAGCGGTAAGAGCTACACATCAGCTCCAGGCAAGCCGGTGAGTGCTCTTAAACGTTTTCTGTTCTATACTTTTACTGGTTTGTTGGTGTGTAGGTCTCTGCCCGACACTTTAATGATACACCCTGTGGCTGTAGTTTACGATGTTACGAGAAGTTGTCCTTGACTGATCGGAAGAAAATCTACGATGGGTTTTGGTCAACAGCCAATTTCGATGTGCAGAATGCGTACCTATGTGGTTGCGTGAAAGTACAACCAGTTGCCAGGCGTTATTCTCCTAATGGCAATTCATCACGAAGACGCAACAGTCGTTTTTTTTACGTCAAAAAAGGAGGAGTATCGGTGAGGGTCTGCAAGAAAGCATTCTTGAACATGCATTCAGTGGCTAATGGACGGCTGGATCGTGCTCTGAAGGCCCAGGTAGACGCCGGAGGTACGCTACATTGTGATCAAAGGGGCAGGCATGAACCAGGCAACAAAACAAGGCCGGAGGTGATCGACGACATAAAGGCACACATCAACAGTTTTCCTAAATACAAATCCCATTATTCACGTGAAGATAATCCTCACCGGGAGTTTCTGAGTCCAAGTCTCACGCTTCAGAAGATGTATGTGCTCTACAAAGAGAAATGTGAAGGAGAAGGAAACGTCCACGTAACTTCCGATTGGATCTACAGAAAGGTTTTCAACGAGCACTTCAATCTGTCGTTTGGAAGGTATGTTGCCATACACGTGCAATCTCTCTCCCCTCTCCTACTTCCCCTCACACACGCACACACATGCGCGCACACACACACTCATACGTACACACTCGCACGCACGCACACACACACACACTCACACACACACGCACACACATGCATGCACATGCTCATTGACTTTGTAGTGTTATACTGTCACTAACGTGCACACACACAGCCCTAAATCTGACACCTGCAAAGTGTGCGACTCGATGAAAGTTCAGATCGATGCAGAGAGCGACGAATCTCAAAAGAGACAGCTGACTCTGGAGTTGGAGCTTCACAAAGTGCAGGCAGAAGCCTCATACCAGAAGCTTAAAGAAGATGCAGCATACTCAAAGAGTCATCCAGAGGTGGAGATGCTTACGTTTGATCTCGAAAAGTCCCTCCCTACCCCTGTACTTACCACGGGAGTCGTGTATTATAAGAGGCAACTGTGGACATACAACCAAGGTGTTCATGACTGTCGAAGGGATAGAGGGTGTATGCACATGTGGAATGAGAGCGTAGCATCAAGAGGGTCACACGAGGTTGGATCGTGCATCATCTCACACATCAAGGAGATGGAAACTGATGCAACACATCTCATTCTATACTCTGATGCTTGTGGGGGCCAAAACCGGAATATTTACCTCATCTGTCTATGGCTACATATTGTTGCGAGTGACGAGTATTCGTTTACCGAAATAGATCACAAGTTCATGATCTCCGGTCACTCTTATCTCCCCAATGACAGAGATTTTGGCCACATCGAGCAAGCACGAAAGAAGACCATGCAGATCTATGTCCCTGAAGATTGGGAGAATGTGGTGAGACAGGCACGCCGTAAGAATCCGTTCGTTGTTTCAAAAATGACGAGGGAAGATTTCGTTTCGTTGAAAACCCTGAAAGGTGCTATAGTCAACCGTAAAGTGAACACCCACGGTGCTAAAGTAGAGTGGTTGAAGATTCATTGGATTGCTGTGAGCAAAGACCAGCCACTGCAATTTCGTTACCGGTACTCGAACAACACACTCGAGTGTTGGAAGACAGTTGACCTCAAAAGAAGATCCAAAGGTCGTCCTCCAGATCTTGGAAAGATGGTGCTGCCACCTCTTTACACTAGGCCAAGAGTGGTAAACGAAAAGAAGGTGTCCGACTTGTTGGAACTTCTTAACTATGTCCCTCCTATTTACCATGGATTCTATCAAAACCTACAAGGAGGAAACTCTGATGATAGTGAGGAGGAACAGACACATGATTCTGAAGAAGATTGACTGGAAACTAGGGTTTTTGTGTACTTCCTTGGCACAGTATCCTCATGTTCACCTTATCATTCATTGTACATCACCCTTATCAAGCTGTCAAATCTCATTATCTAATTAATTAACATTCCAGAAATTACTTAAATAGTTAAAAAAAACCAGTGACAACTTTCTGGGGGGTTAATTGAACATAAGATTAAGTTGCATGCATTTAACTTTAAACCGTTATATCTCAGTTTGTTGCTGGTGTGGGTTAGCCCACTATGGTTCCGAGCCCTTCAATTAATAAAACTATACAGTACTGAATTGTTTCCCCAGCTATAAGTCTGCATAGAGAGCACAGCCATGTCCGTCGCCTCGTCCCCCAATGATGAAGACCACCAAGTCAGTCATCCACCAGCCAGCAGCAACAGTGGTTAACATCAGTATCACAAGCAACGTGGGGACAATGAAGATCATAAAGCAAGTATTATCTGCAGCACATAAAGGGCAAAAAATTAATTAGCAACTCCCTTTGAGAAATAGCACACAGTATGTAGTTGCATTATTTTCCAACCCCCATAACCCAGTACTTAAAATGACAATTACTATTACGCATAACCTAATGCTGATAAAAATACGTGCAGTTGGAAATCAAGAGGGGGAGGTATGCTCCAAATTAATTAAACTTTGTTGTTCTTGATCTTGTAATAAAGCACTAGTTTATTGGAAGTACATTACGCAATAATTATTACTAGTTTACCTAGCATAATGTCCAAATCATCATCTTCATCATAGCAACAAACACACAGGCAACATGGTACACACACAACAGCACACATTAAGAAGATCACAAGTAGCAGTAAACCCAACTGTATTCCACCTGCATTCCAATAATATTATTGTACAATGTTACATGTACTGACTACCAAAATATAGAAAACACAGTTTCTAATTTCAGTAAAAAGTCATCCACACAGGTACTATAAATAGGAGTATGCATGTTCAGCTGGAATTCTGATGCATACCTCTCATATTGTGCATAGAAGATATTATGATATTGTACAAGCTAGCAGCAAGTAAATTTTAAGTTGAACATGCAGCAGAATAACAAACCTAGTAAGTTTTGCCCAATGTAAAAGTTAGCAGCTCCAGCAGCAGAAAGAAAGAATGAGAGCAGTAATGCTGTCCTTTGTGACTTTCTATTATCACTGCATTCTTGAGTTTCTGTCATATAGCTGTTGCAGGCATTGGTGTTTACTGCACATATATCGTTTCTCCGTACAAAACACTGTTGGCATTCACAGAGTCCAGTAGAAATATCACAAGAGATGAGTGAGGGTGGAATGGTGATATTGTGGTATTCTATTGGAAAACACTCTTCATCAGTTGAACATGGAGACAACACGTAACTATGTGTCCATTTCTCTCCATTAAATTTTGATGATGATACAAATCTGAAAATAATGCATATTATGTTATAGTCAAGTCTTGGTCCACACTCCAAATTGCCCCATATGCATAAGTAAATCAGTTCTGTCATTTGTCATCTTCTTTAAAAATCGCCAGATCAATTTATTGCCAATGGGTCCAATACTCCTCAAAATAGCATACAAGATTTCAAAATCCACAAAGGATTTCAGAATTTCTTTGAAGATTTCAATATTTCATCAAAAATTTCTGGATTTCTCCAGATATTTCAAGATTTCATGTGAGATTTCGAGATTTCACTTGATATTTCAGACAAAATTTCAACAAAGATGAAGCACAAAACTAGATTTCACTGCACATTAGGCTGAGGTAGCTTCAGCATACATGTAGCTTCGGTTCAAGAAGACGCTACCTCAGGATTACAAAATATTAAAGGTTAGCCTATTCTGTAGCCCCACTGCATGCAGTCAACTTCAACAGTGCAATTTTTATAAGATGAAGCACAAAACTAGATTTCACTGCACATTAGGCTGAGGTAGCTTCAGCATACATGTAGCTTCGGTTCAAGAAGACGCTACCTCAGGATTACAAAATATTAAAGGTTAGCCTATTCTGTAGCCCCACTGCATGCAGTCAACTTCAATAGTGCAATTTTTCATGAATCATTGATGGCACAAGCTAGCTAGCTACTAGTATGAAAAACTTGATCATATCCCAAGTAGCTGCATATGGTAAAGGTTGTCAATATCGTATGTACACATACACTATCTATATGCCACATCGATAGACTGGCGCCTCAATCGCAGAGGAGTCTGAAGCCTACTCTGAGTCTCAACCTCGACAGTGACATTGTTTTGATGCTTTGATCACAGGAGATGAACTTGACAGCGCCCTATATACAGCTTCCCAGAAACTTCAGATCGACAAGTACTGTGCATGATGCTATATATAGCACAAGGCTAACTTTATTTATCTGCGAGATTACGTCAGCCAAGAGAATGTGTGGAGTTTGGCCAGCGGTACTTATCAGAGAAAGTAGCACTCAGCTTTAACGTATTCGCTGGATACAGGCGTCAGATACTCTACATACACGTACTTATCAATTTTCAAGTCTCAGAAAGGCTCCATCAAGGTCTTGAATTTTCTCATAAACTACCTCATAGACTACACCATACATTTGTAATTATCTCATAACCACAGAAAAGTAAATTGCTACTGGGGATGTAATGAAAAACTTTGACTACATCCCTTGTCCCTCATAAAAAGTATTCACTGCACCTACTGTACACCACCATTATTGATGTCGGACACATTGACAAACCGCACATGCTTCATATATGCGTATATTGTGGCGCATGGCTTGAGCGGGTTGACCTGCACCTACTGTGCACGTATGCATGTTAGATTGAATAGGGGGAAATCCCCCCAGAGTGCAAGCTCGCCAAGGAAAGCAAACTGAGAGAATTACCATACATGTACAATAGTCCATGATCTCTTCTACACTAGGTTCAAATTCTGGGTCCCAACAACCTTTCATGTGAGCTAAACAGTTTGAAACAGTCTTCACAGCAATTTTATTATCATTTCATCATAGGTTTCATCATAGATTTCATATATTTCATCATAATTTCATCATAATTAGCTGAATTTTTTTCTGATTGGGACTCAGGATGGAACTAGGCTACAAGATCAGTGCATGTGAAGCACCACACTAGTTTCATAAAGCATATTATAAAAATCCATAATGAGTTCTTTGACTCATACATGCATTCACACTTAATATCTGGGTATGGCCATGCCTAGTGGGCCACACCAAGAGTGCATAATAGAAAGAGAGAGGAGAGTGTCCCACTAGTATACCATCCCTGCGCAAAGTTCAGAGAGGTCATTAGTATGTAAATATGTCTAAATAAGCATGAAGTGAGCTAAATATGAGTAGTCACATACACATTGGCAACGCTGGCCATGTAATCTCAACCAGTTGAGTGGAATGTTGATTTTCTGATGCAAATGCAGTTTTATATTTGTGTGTCAACAATGCTGAAAGGTCACGAACCCTTGCCAGGGATGGTCTGCAGCATATATGCTGAGTGGGATACTCTCCTCTCTCTTTCTATTATGCACTCTTGGCCACACCCATAGGCTGACCTGCCTTAAGATTTCAGATTGAAATTTCGAGTCACCCAAAAGTGTACGAGATTTCTGCAAATGTCGGACCCCTTGTTTATTGCATGTTTGGGGGAAAAGCTAGAGGGTGGGCTCAACATTTAGCACACTAACCTTAGCCCCCTTATCTATAATTTTTGGTCCTGGGGAGAGGCTTAATACACCTACATACAATACATTTTAATGTAGTACCTGCGATGATTAACCTCGATCAAATCGGTGTTGGAAGCATCCTCTTCACCAGATGTTAGCAGCGAAGATAGCAGCACCACCATCAGATACACATAGACGTCCAGCTCTTGGCTCATTACGAGGCAGGAGATGGCAGCAGGATATGTCTAGGTCAAAGGTCATTGGTTTTGCTTGCTATAGTTTTTTTTTATAATTTGCGAATCAGCGATCGAGCACACTCGCAATCGTATTAATACTGCGAACGCTATTATTATTATTGATGAGTAATGCTCATGCGTATATGCATTATAATTATTTTCACTCCCTTTGCATTGTCTATTATATCAATGGCAGTTCAGTGCATCCACATGCAGTATGTATATTAAATGGGATGTTCACAGTGATATCAATGTACAAGTATTATAGGTGAAATATCTCTCCTTAACCATTGATAAAATAAAACACAAACAAGTACATAAATGTTAAGAGTGAGCATAACTATCTATGGCTTTTCCGACATCAGCAACTTGTCCAAGCAGTTCTGAAAGCTTTTTATCATCAATTTCAAATCGCACAGTGTTGGTAGCCTGCAATATACATGTAGCAAGATGGTATGCAATACATGGGTAAATAATCATAGAAATTATTACATTGATGATATTATTACAATTGCGGATGATGTGTGCTGAGCTTTGGGCAGATAGGGCCATCTAGACCCTTATGTAGCTATAACCTGTCCCTCTCAAGATATCAACCACGTGCATGCGTAAGGGATAAAGCAATGTCAGTCTGACCAGGATGGAGCGCATCTCTCGTTATGCATTTCTGGTCTGTGCCGGATCTGGAGATTCATGATTGGTAAGCAACATCAAATGAGCAGAGACGGTGAACTCTTCTTAGTGCAAGCTAGATCCCGGCCATATGTCTCATGAGTGTTTGTAGTGCTCATGCATGAGCACTACAAACAAATACTCATGAGAGGGAAAGACATTGTACCTGTACAGTCGAACCTCCAAACAAAGGACACTTTGGGAACAATAATATTATAAATTCAGCTGTTTTGTCCCTTATAAAAAGGTTGTCCTCTTCTCGGAGGTTCTCAATGAATAGAAAGTTCAAACTATAGGGAATGGTAGTTTTTGGGACCCCAAACAGTGTCCCCTATAGAGAGATTTAACCTTTCTTGGAGGGTCCTTCAATTTATTAGAGGTTCGACTGTATGTTGTAATTCTGGTTTTCCCAGTATACAGTACATCCACAATGTCATACATGTATAAAATCTTTCCCCTTGGTACATGTATATATATGTAACTGTAGTTGTGAAAGACAATATTATTACACAGCCTTCAGTACAGAATTTTCTTTGATGTGAGAAATCAGGATAATTAACCCAAAATCTTTGAAGTGGCCACAGGCTCCACCCATACCACATCCTCCTATCATATCTCGAATTTGGCTTGGGGAGAACACTGGTCTTACATGTACATCCCATATACACAATAAATATCCATACCTCTGAAGAGTCTTTATTAGAAGCACTGAGCTGTAGCTCCATGATTGCAGCAGGCTGGTTGAGCTGCTCAATGTGTCTTGCTTTAGTCTTGACATCAATCCGCCAGGAGAATGCCTTGAGTCTATTGCCCCACAGATTCTGCTCCACCAGCTGCTTATGAATCTGTATTAATTAGTGAACTAGATGCAACATACGTATTATTACTACCACATACACACACAGATATGTATATGTAGATGTGCTGTATGTGGCTCACGTGGAAATCTGAAATTATAATAATAATAATATCAGTGACACAGTATTGCACATAGTACATGTACGGTAAGATGGTAGGTAAAGAAAAATCTATAGAGAGGAGCACACTAGGTACTTAAGGCCATACCAAGTTAATTTTTTTGTTTCTCAGATTTGGCAGGTCTATTTTTGGCTGATTAAAAAAGTTTTTAATTTTTAATTAACATTCCTCACATTATGATAGTGACAGGCCAGGAGTATATTATACTCTTTAGAGAGCACTCCTGGTCTGCTACTGAGAGTGCTATAAGCTAAACGATCATCAAAACTGCTCTAGAATGCAAGTATTCACTACTAAAATGATAATTGGCTGTCAGTGGACTGGTGCTGCTCATGATTTACTAGGTCACACCTCCTGTTAATTTTTATTTTCATGCCGACCACCCGGGTCTGTTTCCAGCTCCTGTTTGTCTGAAAAATAAAATATCAAATTAGTATGGCCTAATTTGATACTTTGAAAAATGAAAAAAGGGCAAATGATTGCCAAAGGCAATGTCCTATACAAATTTCTATGACTGGATTGGGTCAGCTATTAAATTTTGTGCCCAGATTAAAGCAGTATGCCTATCTCGGCTCAATAAGCCCTGATACTGTAACTATTCACCTTCTCTTTGTGGTTCTTCCAGAATTTAGTTATTGTTGCTGCTTGTTGCTCACTTAAAGGATCCTACAAACACAAATAAAATACATTATTTTTGTACATGTCATACTATGAATATCATGTTCATGTACATGTACATAGTAGTTCATGCGCTGAGCCAGCACACTGATTCAGATCTTTAGGATTGACTAGATGAGGGCATGGCATAGCCTTATCGCATGTTCTCCCCCATTCTCTCTGTTTGAAGATTGCAAATTGTACTAATGAGATGTTTATAGTTAAATGCCAAGCATTGGAGGCGGGACCAGTGGATTTGATCACATGCACACACTGATGATATCAACTGTGTCTATGTATTCCATAATTATTATTACAATGGAAAATCTTTGGACTATAATAATAATACCATGAAACTACATGTTTGTGCGTGCATATCATGGCATAATTATTCATATGCATATTCATGAAGTGAACCCATGAAAAAGTTTAAGAATTATCTTTCTTCACAGAAATTGAAGCTTAAATCTCACTAGATAGAAGAGCGAGGAGGGAGATTGGCAAAGAAGCGAGTAAATTAAATTGCTGCAATTACATTGTATCTTAATTTATGAAATTGTTAAAACTATTTGTTTTGTGCAGAGTGACAGAAAATTTTATACAAAAATAGTTTACTTATACTAACTTATATTAGTGAGTACCTTATTCACTCAATTAGACGCTACAGCTACTATTTATTTCAATGCCCAATTGCAAGTTTGTACGGCATTTATTTGAGAGCGACATTTGTCATGTACCATAGAATGCCCCCGCACACATAACCCCCCCCCCCCCCCCGCACGTTTAGCTGCATATATACATGTAGGTAGTTACCCCGCTCGCATGCGCAAGGGGTAAAGTAATCGATCGTGTCATCGTTGCTGTCGTTGTTGTTGTTGTTGTCGTTGCCATTAGCACAAAAATACCATATCTCAAGATATAGGCGTCTAAGCGACTCGTAAGCACAACGAATCACTCGAATTTGGCGAAAAACTGGCTTCAGTATGTGTCAATTCGAGGGATACAGTCCACGAGCATCACAAATTATAGCCATGCACCGAAAGTAAATCTATAGATTGCAATGTGCGCGCGGGGTATGTGCTCTACAGAGCTCTAGTTTGTCAAGGCATTCAATGGTCATCAATGGTCGGTAATGGTCGTCACACAGAAATGTAACGATCCCGCATAATAAGCCCAATGCTAGCATGCAGAAGGCGGGAGTTGTAATTGCGGGATTCTACAGTACTTGTACTCTTGCAAATCACATGCATGTAGTGTGCTGGTACCCACCTGTCGTCTTCTCATCTGTGAAGTAAGGTATGCATCGAGTTGGGTGAAATCCATGTCAGTAGACACAAGATGGTTCAAGATGTTAGTGAACCGCTTCAGTCTTCCTTGATAGTCTGTGAGAAATTGGAGTGGAATGATATACATGACATTGTACGCATCACAAACAACACGGAAATTGATACAGTAAAGTGTGCAAGTTACATGTAATAATCTTTCGAGTACATGCAAGCCAAGTGCGGGCTTAATAATAATTATATATATAATATAGGTCCTAGTGTACCGTGGGTATAATATTATAAACAATTTGTAACTTTCGAGATACATGTAAATCCTTGATTCTTGTCTAAAGGATAAAAATTGACACTCATCATTCCATAGCTTATTCCAGCATACACGTACATGTAGTTGGCCATGAGTGTGACAGGGGAACGATCAACAATAATCTCAAGGGGAACATCCACATCCACAACACTCGCAACTCTGTCGAGCGAAAATTGTGCCTATACTATAATACTATATTATACCACAATTTCTATCAGGCTGACCAGATGGCTCTCCCCACTTCTATAAAGACTTATTCTTGGACTAAGTTTGGGCCCTCACTCAGTTACGTTGACTGATAGAGGTTTGCAGCCAAGCTATATACAAAGAGATGATCTGATTCCCCCTCCATGCTACTTGCATCGTTAAACTGGCCCTCCCTTTGTACTCACCGTATCAGGCAGAAGGCTTGTTTCAGCAGGAGAATTACCGTATAGCAGGAAACTTTCAAGGGAGAAAACTTTCGCAAATTGGTAGGAAGAGAGCATTTTGTGGAGAAAACTTTCACGGAATGTTAAAACTGGTCACATAATGGGTGTGGTATGCCTAAAATTTCATGGAGAAAACTTTCGCGGATGGCTGAAAAATCGCAATATTTTCTCCCTCGAAAGTTGCCAACTATACGGTATCAAGGATGAACCCATAATACCCTCTCGCAAATATTTTCATCCTCATCCAAACCCCAATATGCAATCCCCATACTCATCACACTTGTCTTGTTTCAGTTCTTTTTGCCCACACCACTTGCTTTCAATCACCATTTTTTTGGTGTCAACCAGCCAGCTATGGAATAGCCTTCCCAGTCACGTGATAGCCCGAGCCTCATCTTTAAGTTATCATTGCCTTCAATATTAAACTTACATGACATTGTATTATTACTGCTTTTTATTCCACGTTCATATTTTGTATATTACATAATAAATATTTTTATTTCTATTTTTGTTTATGGTCATGACCATAAATTAAACACTAAGTAGAAAAAAGATTTTTAATTAATTAATTCAGGGGGGAACTGGGAGCACTTGGGGACATAATTTTTGCACCGGCGCGCAGAATGGATCGAATGCAGAGATTTGACCTTCAGGAATTTTGATTCACACCTTAGAATCAAAGTTACGGCCCTTTGAAGTTTCCCCATATGTTTGTACAGGGAAGCCATGCGTTTGCAATGTTTCCGCCCACGCGCTACGTGAGGGGCGGGGCCACGCGCGCACATAAACGTGACGACCTTTACCAACTTTTTGACAAAATTGAAATTTAGGCTGCCTGCTTGCATTGTATGGTTCCACTATGCACCCAGCTCGATTATGTGGTGGTTTTTGGACAATTTTTTTTTTCTGCTTAGTGTTCTGGTCGCCTTGTAAAAATAGAAATAAAAAATATTTATTATGTAGCCTCATTATTAGCATTTAGTTGTTCCTCAGCTTTTCCACAAAAAATCCCCATGAGGAAAGTACACGCTGCTATAAAGCCTAGTGTAGTCCATACCCTTTGCAGTATACACACTTGACGACCACCCAGCACTCGTAATTATTTTTTCATGGCGCGTTAATTAGAATGTGTACGGTACGCCAATTTTTCCGTAAAAATCTCCGTAAAAGTTTCCATACACTAATCTCTTCCATATGCTGATATGTGAAACGATCCAAAGACCACAGTATGACCTCCTGACCTTAGCTTTGCCCTCACATAAAAGGTCAAAGGGTAAGTACACGTATTCACTGAGAAGAATACTACACACGATCCCCTAAAGAGTGCGTACCAGACCCTTTCTCCTCCCCCCTCAAAAGGACCTGGGGACGAGGCTACAGTAGTTGTACACGTACCCCATCTAAAGCAAGGATAATGCACACTTCATATCGAGTACAGTAGTAACTACATTCAGCAGTGGATGCCACTATGCCGCTATGATAGTATTATTTATATATATTCCGATATAAATTGGTGGTGGTGGGGGGGGGGGGCCTTCTCCCAACTCCTACTGAAGGGTCTAGGGCCTAGGTAAGAGGCTAACAGATATAACGATCAAGCCTGCACGTACACAATATTTTTCACAGACCCAAACATGCGAAATTCTTTTGTTGGCAAACCTTGGTCAGATATTCCTCCCAGAACTTCATCTTTAAGAAATTGGTCAGTAATCCCAGGCTCTGCAAAAATTATTCGCTTAGATAGACCATTCAAGAACGCCAGTAGAGATTTGTCAACTTCAGCCATTTTCAAGCTCCAACCAAAATGGGCGGGGCTCGATGCATAATAATTACATGGTAACTTTCGCGGAGGTTACGCCCCGCACAAATATTAAAGGAATCCCCGGCCCCCGCGTAAATCTTGTCAGTGCAGCGACCTTTACCATCTTGGCGACCGATGTGGACACCGATATAAAAATAGAGCCAAGGAGTTTGTTTCCAGGCTAGGGCTGGTGTGCATCATCTTTCCAGAGGGTAGCTATGGAACCAGAGCTCAAGGACACACCTGTATCTTCTGTACAGGAGGTAATTAAAACATTATTTATGCGGTAACGTTTGCATTGAAATTATTTGCAAATCCCTGGCAGATCGTGCATAAGATGAGGGCAGGCTATCTCTCTGGACGTACGAGACCGTCAGCTTATCGTATTCAACAGCTGAGACAATTGAAAAGATTAATCAATGACAATCTAGACGATTTATGCCAAGCATTATGGCACGACCTTCACAAGGTTTTACAGTAAAACAAGTGCATATACATGTAACATGTATGATCTTTGCTATACTGACTGGTAGTGGATTGTAGTTTGTTGGCTGAAGGAGTGTTTTTTGTAGTCAAGGAAGCATGAAATGGGGAGGGGAGTACACGGTATTTTAATATAGGATTATGATCATGGTGAATCACAAAGCTAATGTAACAATAGTAACTTCCAAATGGATGTAGCAGTGATATATTATATCCCTGAAGAGTTACTAGCTAGTAGTGTACTACCGCTAAAAGTGTACATGTATACTATTGACTATTTTGTTGCTGTATAGTAAACGTGCCTATTAAGTTGCATGGTCTATAAATCTAGAAACCATTCTTGTGTAATCGGAAATAGTTCAGTGTGTAAATTCTGTGCTACTTTCTGTGAAAATCAAAGTACTTGTATTACCAAATTGGGTGTACCAACTTGTGTACTACACGCATGTAAGTATTCACTACTATATCTTCCTCATAATATTATTAGCCACAGCAAGAGGTTATTATGACAGAACTCAATCTAGTCTTGTCTGACATATCTCTTGCGATTTCGAACGTGGAGAAGTGGATGTGTCCTGAGTATGTTGCAAAGGATCTGGTCAATAAATTCAACACGGCTTTTATTCAGCCTGAGCCATATGGTGTAGTGCTAATCATATCACCTTGGAACTACCCTCTGCTATTAACTCTGCAGCCCCTGGTTGGTGTCATTGCTGCAGGTAATGTTCAATAATAATGGCCCATTTCATACCGTTGCATGTACCATAGTATCCCGGGTAAGCAGCCATGGGCATTTAAACATAACTCACAATTTTGGCCTGCATGGACACTTACTCGGGATCAAAATTCCATACATTTGTATAGAAGCTGCTACAGTGGCCCCTTGAAATGTGGTACGTGGGCATTCACCTGGGAGTAGGCGCTTGCCCGGGACACTATGGTACATGGTAGGGATGAGTTGGGGTGGGAGGGGTGGGAAGGAGGATATCACACATGTCAAGGATTGCCTTCGAATGTCTTTATTGTCTTAGTTGTACTCGTACACAATTACTAGTACATATTATATAGATCAACAGAGCCTTGTACTCTGGACCTTTGGTGCACAGGTAGCTACTAGGTACTTAGGATTTGTGGTGAGGTAGCTGCAATATACTTAGGATTTGTGTTGTACAACTAAGACAGTTGAAGGCAATCCTAGCCATCTCTCGAGGGCATATAACAGATGGGGACAGACAGGGATAACTTTTAGATCTAGTTTATAGTTAGTACCTACATGTATGTATAGATTAATATTACAGACTCTGAGGTCACAGCAACCTATAGTCATGGGCATGCTGCGGCTGACATGCCCTGAACAAGAGTACAGAAGAATTAGCTAATTCTAGGAAGGGATGAGCATGTGCATGTTATAATATCATCAGTATCATGATCATGTGCAAAACCACACATAAGTACTGAATGACCAAATATATTAAGTACTGGTAGCATCAAAGAGAGCCTGGCTCTTTCTTTCTTTATAGTGTGGTCTTCCAAAATTTAGAGTTCCTGAGATTACACAGATTTTCATAAGTATATATCACAGCCACCTGACATGCTGAGTTTGGAGGCAGTGCATGTGTGTGAGCTTGTACCATGATACAATGCTCTTACTGTGATGCTGACAATGCCCCCCACCATGCGCCCATTGTCTCATTATCTGGGCATAAAGTATGATGCTGGTAGCATCACAGTGCTTACATGTGCCTCCAGATAAGTAAAGCTCGTGGAATAATATTATGGTGCCAACTTAATGGCTCACTACAAATCTGGAAAAAAACAATTTCATGTCCCCAGCACGTTCACTCTTAGATTACTCTGTTATACATGTAGTATGTATATAGTATGCATATACGTAATACATCTATGTTGCTGTACATGCAGGGAATAGCTGTGTGATGAAGTGCTCTGAAATGGCTGTGGCCACATCTAATTTGCTGGCTGAATTGATACCAAAGTATTTAGATCAGGTAAGTGTACACGCGCACATACATATGTACATGTACCTGTAGCATGCAAATGACACTACCAATGGCTAGAGGTACCTGTTTATAAATATATGGCTTGCAAAATAGTTTGTGTAAGTCAAAATATTTTATGTTTACATTACAAAAGAATGCCAGATTTGCATATACCGTAGTGTTGCGGGTAAGCACCCATGGGCACTTATATTGAAGTGCTCTAAAAAGGTAATGTACATGTAATACTACGCATGATTTCAATTTTGAAAACATGTGCTTTTCTGGTAAAGGTCGTCAATCACTCCATATGTATACGTTATGAGAATTCCTAAAATGCTAATTTCTTATGTTAAATTGGATCATTTATTGTATTCGGTTAACTACGGTGTATATTATATATTATAACTCACGATTTTTGTCCGCATGGGCACTTACCCGGGATCAAAATTCCATATGACATTTTTGTTTGTATAGACGCTGCTACAGTGGCCCCTTGAAATATGGTACGTGGGCGCTTACCCAAGGGTGGGTGCTTGCCCGGGACACTATGGTACATGTACCATTATGTCCCGAGTCCTTGTACTCAATTGAGTCATATCAAAGGTTTAGTTATGATCTACCAATAGTCTAGTATTGATTAAGTGTGACATTGTGAGGTTAAAATGTTCACTTTTGAACAGAGGTAGTACAATTACTCACAACTTAGCAACATTTCCTTCCTCTTATCGTTCTAGTTTGTTTGCAGCCTATGCCATTTTTGACTACTCGTAGTCATGTGTAACTTGCAGGGGATTTTGAGAAATATGTGTGTGTTCCACTGTGTGTATGCCAGGCTTGCAACCTATGCCATTTTTGACTTCACTTAGCAACTTGCAGAGGATTTTGAGAAATGTGTGTGTTCCACTGTATGTTTTTACTTATCCTTTATTTGTTTCTGTTCATTGGCTAGGACTGCTTCTCAGTGGTGGCTGGAGGAATTGAAGTTGCTGAAGCAGTCACCCGCCAGCGGTTTGACTACATATTCTTCACCGGGGCTGGGTCAATTGGCAAGAAAGTGATGATTAAGGCTGCTGAGAACCTCACACCAATCACACTGGAGCTTGGAGGAAAGAGGTACGCTCATACAAACTTATTCACTGTTCCCAGTTGCATGTGTAGTACATACTATACTTGACTTGATTATGTAAGTCTCTTTAAGATATTATTGTGGGTATTGAGCAATTACACATGTGTGTGATTGTTGGTAGTCAAAGGAACAAACGGGTTGCATGTTACCACTACAAAAACGAGTGCTGAAGCCACAGCAACCTCATAGGCTAGAGTTGTGCTGCTGTGAATCAAAATTATTCTTTTTATGGACAATGTTTAGACATCACATGTGTCATTCAGAATTCCACAGATAAGCCGGGCTTTGTAGAATCCACATTTTGCTGAAGATTTATATATAGTCCTTCAGTCTTCTATATGAAACCTGATCTATATTATACTATCATGACATGCAGTCCAGTTATAGTGGCTGATGATGCAAACATTGAGGTGGCCTGTCGAAGGATCATGTGGGGCAAGTGTATCAATGCTGGCCAGTCGTGTGTGGCTCCTGACTATGTTCTCTGTAGCCCTCTCATCAAAGATCAACTTGTTGGTGGCCTTCGTGCAGCTGTGGAGCAGTTTTTTGGAAAAGTAAACTTTAAGATGCATAATAGTATGCATATGATACAGTGCATGGTATGCTGTACATGTATAGCCTAAGCTTTTCAAAGTTAAGCATTGTCATGGATTTAAATTTTCTCCAGCAAACTTTTAGTTAACCAAAAACAATAGAAGAATGTATTGCGTATTTGTAGTGCACTTTTGCATTTCCTTGTTCCAGTCTAATAATAGTAGTGCTGTAATCAGTACGTAGTCTAATTAGCTCGTATACTTCATACATTTAGGATAACATACAACAGGATTGCTGGTCATATTATTCTCTCATGAGTGTGTGTACATGTATGAGTATTGATTTCCATCCTAAGTGACCCTTGGTGTATACGTTTCGAGAGTTACGGTGTTTGCTGCATGTCTGTGTACATGTGTGTGCACCCGTCTGTTACCATAGTAGCTGCTACATCAGTCATTTCTAAGTAGAAAGCAATGCTTCTTTGTAATTTTGTATAATTAGTTACTGATTTACCCTGTGCTTTCCCCGTACATTTGAGTACTGATTGATCCCTAATCGTACTGAAATTTTTGCCCTTGGTACGGTTTATAATGGTGTACTACTATTATTTTAAACAGGGGATGTGCCAGCTACTTTGTGAGTTGTTGACAAGGCTTTTCAGTCTTGATACTACCCAGCAACTAAGCCCTCACTTGTGCTTCATTTTTCGTCGAATTGCTCCATTCGCTAGAGTGCGCAAATATGTGTGTTAATGAGCCATGAATTGGTAGCTATGGCACTTACGGCATGAATAACAGGCAATCACTCACATTCTCGTCCACTTAGGGAATAATTGCAATAAAGATTATCAACATTACTTCACTTTTATTATTGCTAGTACAACCAAATTGGATGTAAAATAGCTTGTTTTCATTCTGCCATTATATCCCATTGTATCTACAGGACCCAAAGATGTCAACCGATTTTTCAAGAATTATTAATGATAGACATTTTCAGTAAGCAGTATTATTCAACTGATTAATTCACTAATAGTTTAAACATTATCCTGTGTACTTCTCCCTTTCCTGTCCTAGGCGGATTATGGGGCTGTTGGAGCCAGTGAGAGATAAAGTTGTTGTTGGTGGAGAGAGTGATGCATCTGAGCGCTACATCGCTCCAACCGTTATAAACGATGTGTCCAGTGATGACAGCATCATGACAAATGAAATATTTGGGCCCCTTCTTCCTATTGTCTCCGTAGACAATGTCCAAAAAGCTATTGAGTTTGTCAATAAAGGGTAAAGATTTTACCATAATACAAGTATAAAAAACAATTGAATAAAATTGAAGGATGAAGTAGGGATGGCAGTGCCAAAAAATACACAAACAAGATTTGTAGGGATAACGTATCACACCCACTATACATTCCTACGCTTGCTTTTCTCAATAATTAACATCATACACTTCTGATTCAGTATGTAAAGTATTGCTATCCATGGGTTTACGGTATTGATTTCCATTCCTGCATGTGCCCATATATCATAATAATATTATGTGTGTGCACGGCTACTCAAAAAGCAAGCGTAGGGATGTATAGTGGGTGTGATACGTTATCCCTACAAATCTTGTTTGTGTATTTTTTGGCACTGCCATCCCTACTTCATCCTTCAATTTTATTCAATTGTTTTTTATACTTGTTACTGTTCTTTTTTTTAGAGCCCTCGGGGTAGCTCATGATTGTCATTAAATTTCATCAATGCCACCTAGCTGACTAATTTCATGGGGACAGAGGCCGGGCATGAAACTCTACATATACTCTACATGGTGACCTGATATTATGGTTTGCGTACACCTGGACCACTGATTCAGCATGTTTGTGCAATCCTAGCGTTTGTGTCAGGCCTGAGCTATGGTACCGCACTGTAACACACAGTGATTTCAAACTTGAATATTCCTGTAAGTGCAAATCTCAGGCAGTCGTTTGATAGCTAGATAGGACGTCTTCTTTTGCATCACACACTATTGAACATACATCAGTGGGATTCTCGAGGTAACCAGTTAACGAATGAAGCCACGCCCCTCGTTATCTCGATCCTGAAGCTGGCTGACCGCAAACTTGAAAGAAGGCCGTTTAGAATCAAGTAGCGACGAAAATCTTCTGTTTCGGGAGCGTATCTTACAGGCCAGTAAATTTACTGGTGGTATTAGCCACCATAATCGTTAGTTCACTGAGCTGATCGATCAGCTCTGAGCTGAGCGCTTGAGCGCTCGAGCAGGTCACGGCGCATGCGCACCACTGACATCGGTCACATGACTTCACCATGGCAACACCGTATGAGCATGCGCATTATATGGCAAAATGGCTAATCAGACACACCCACTCTCAAAATGCGCTGTACACACCCACAAATTAAATCGCTGTCCTGATAACACAAAACGAGCGTGTCATGGACCTGCGCGCTACAAAATGGAGTGGATTTATACTCAAACTAAGATGAGCGATCAAGGCAGTGTTGAGTTAGCCCTGATAATGAAAAAGAAAGAAAGAAAGAAAGAAAGAAAGAAAGATTGAGAAAATGGCTATTTTTTGAACATCTGGTTCTGGCATATACAATGGAGTTGATGAATGATCTTGGTCTTGTTAGATCGATAATTTGCTGTAGATTCTGATTTTGACACTTTGAAATCTCACAAAATTACCTGTTTTGAGATATTTTGATATTTGTAATGTATTACATATATGGAGTATCCGTGCCATCCCTACTTATAGAGTCTACCGACTCTATGATAGCTGAAAAATTTCACTGGACAAAATGTTTGCCAAGCCCAACTACCTTTGCATTACAGTAACTGCTAGGTCACAATTTCTTCTAATATGGGACAAAAAATAGCAGTTTCCCAATGAGAGCCAGTGGCACAATTGGCAAAACTTTTCTCGTGATGAAAATTTCTAGCTATATGACCATAATAATATTGATGGGTCATTGAATTAAACACAGGGAGAAGCCACTGGTGATTTATGTGTTCACAGAAAGTCATCAGGTTTTTCAAGAGCTGCTCCAGTGTACAAGTGCTGGTGCCATCGTGCAGAATGATACAATGATACAGAATTCATGTGAGATGATGCTATTCTTGTATCGTTGCATTGATGGGTCATGATAATATTCTTCTGAATCCAGTGCACAGCCTTCCGTTCGGAGGCGTGGGAGGTAGTGGTTTTGGAGCATATCATGGAAAATTCTCTTTCGACACATTTTCACATCACAAATCCGTACTTTCGACCTCCACTGCTGGCTACATAGAAGGCGTCAACAAGTCAGTGCTAGTGATTGTAGTTACTAAAATGTCCTGTAAAATGATTGTATATCTTTTCTAGCATTCGCTATCCTCCTTTCTCTACTAACAAGACCAGTGATATCCACAGTATCCATTCTAATGATGTTGGAAGAGTGTCTCGGTTGCTTCACCTCGCCCAGATGCTCACAAAGTCTGTCACTGGGCGTGCTCCATATCACAACCAGGTGCCTAATGTGCAGAGAGAAGAGAACAACGAGCAGGAAAGAGACCAGCAATAGTTGTTGGGGTTTTTTATATTACTGTATGAAATTAATGATTGCTAAATCGTATCTCTCGATTTTTGTTTGTATGTACATTGTTTATCATAACTATGAAGTGAAGTTTATTCTGCTGCAGTACGTTTGCAGCTGATAAAAGCATATATACATAATTGTTCTGAACACATTGGGTAGCTATAGTTTGTACACTCAAGTTGTATTATATATGATATGGAGTTGCTGGAAGGGGCACATGCATTTCTTCATCAATCACAACCAGAGTGCAATACTTACTAAACAAAGAGTTCAAAACAATATATTGCTATAATATAATATGAGCACGTAAATTCAACAGATGATAGTAATACTATACCATATCGATCCCCGGTAGCTGCATTGCTGAATGTAGTAACAGCAGGGACTATACATATAATATGTACATTAATGTATAGTCCCTGGTGGTAAAAGGTCGTCAATATAGTGGCGGCAATATAAAAATGAGCGGCGTTATATACCCGACTTAGAAAATGTATAAGGGAAAAAAAGGAAATCAATAAATGGAGCGAGGATCGAACTGGGGTCCACGGATCCATACACCAGACCCTTAGCCACTACACCACCGTGAACGCCGCTGCCAGTTGCTCTTTTGTCACGACTTTATAGACAATAGTAGTACTAACCCTTGTGTGTCAAACACTACCCTAAACCAAACCCTACCTAGCCTTAGCGTTCATATTATAATACTGTACTAGAGAAGATGTTTTAACATCAATGGGGCGAGCCTCCGCGAACCCTACACAAGTAGTGTACAAATGATTTGGTATACAGATCGGAATTATGATTGATTCGAGGGAGTGGAAACTATGGTTAGAACTTGTCTCTAGCAACTTGGCTAGTGGCCTCGTAGTTCAGCATAGCCTCATACAGATGCATGATCATTTTGCTAGCAACAGTCACTTGTGTTTAGGACCTTGAATTTGGAGTCTCACATGGACCCTCTGCACTCAAAATGTTTCGCTCTGCCTGCCTAGAACGACAATTTTTCTCTGTAGCCTTGACCCTCTCAGTATGAGTCTCTGCAGCTCTCCTTAAGCTCTTGAAACTGATATCTGTTTCTGCGTTTTCTTAGTCTTTCTTCCTGTTTACTCCCTCGATGTCACAGAGCTTGCCCTCTTTCTCCACATCGAAGTGTTCGCTCCATGACATGATCCAACGTTATATGCGCATGTGCGTAACGAAAGAAATATTGTATATCGTTGAAATAGAAGACAGGTGTATAGGACGTATACGCGTACGTACGTACGGCAGATATAATTACGTCCAGAGTCCCAATTAGAAAAAAACTATTCGGCCGACCGATGAGGTAATTGTGATGTAAAATATGATGTAAATATGACGAAAATGCGGTTAAGACTGTTTCAAAATGTTTAGCACGCATGAAAGCTTGTTGGGGCCCAGAATTCGAGCCTAGCGTAGAAGACATCGTGGACTATCCGATGATATCCTTATGGCGTTTCTCTCAGTTTGCTTTCTCTAGCGAGCTCGCTTTCAGGGCAGGGGGATTTCCCTACTCAGTCGAGCACGTGGCAGGTGAAGGTCAACCGGCTCAAGCCGCGCGCCCCAATATTGTACTCGTATACGGAGCATGCGCGGTTTGTCAATGTGTCCTAGTTCGAATTTATGGCGGCTTATTCGTGAGGGACTCTGGACGTAGTCTCCAAGTTGTTCATTATCTCCCCAGTAGCAATTTATTTTTCTGTGGTTATGAGGTAATTATAGTGTAATTATGATGAAACCTATGGTGTAATCTATGAGGTAATTATGAGAATATTCAGGGCCTCGCTGGAGCCTTTCTGAGACTTGAAAATCAGTAAATATGTAGAGTATCTTACGCGTGTATCCAGCGAATAGATTACAACCTGAGCGCTACTTTCTCTGAGAAGTACTGTTGGTTGAACTTCACGTGTTTTCTTGGCTTACGTAATGCCGTGGATAAATAAAGCTAGCCTTGCGCTATATATAGCACGCACCACTGCCACAAGGGGCTGGCCCGCGCGCGACTGCAGCAGCGTGACCAACCTGAAGTTCGGAAGGAATACTGTGTTGTCGAGTTCGTCTCTGTGATTGAAGCATCGAAACTTGTCGCTATCAAGGTTGAGAGTCGATCTTAGACGCCATCTCCACGATTTCTGGGGCCGACGTGTACGCATTTTATTGACGACCTTTTACCACATGCACCATTACACTGTGCAGCTACTGGGGAGATGGTCAAGGGTTCATATATATACAAACGGAAAATCTCGATTGACATCACCTGTGTGGGGCTCGCTTCGGCTCGCCCCAATGATTTAGCCCAGCCCCCTACGGGGGCTGGGCCGTGCGCCTATGGCGCGCGGAGCGCGCGGGTTTCGGGTTAACATCAATCATCCGGGGGCGAGCCTCCGCGAACCCCACACAGGTACAAATTTAAATGATTTGGTATTCAGATCGGAATTAATTATAAAATTGTTATGATCAGTGACTCGAGGGAGTGGAAACTATATATGGTTAGAATGTGTCTCTAGCTACTCATAGAGTCAGATGATCATTTGCTAGCAACATTACAGTCACTTGTTCTCGATTTTTAGGGCCTTAAATTTGGAGTCTCACATGGACCCTCTGCACTCGTAATGTTTCGCTCTGCCTACCTAGAGCGACATATTTTTCTCTGTAGCCTTGCCCCTTTCAGTCTGGTCTCTGCAGCTCTCCCTTTGAAATTCATGATATCTATTTCTGCTTTTTCTCGGTCTTTCTACCTTTTTAGCTGCTCGATGTCACAGACTCGGCTTGCCCTCTTTCTCTAGCTCTGCGTTGAAGTGTTCGATCCACTCTCGCGCTTGGCTCGTCTTATGAAGACTCGATATTGATTCAGTTAATGAACGTTGAGTCAACGTTGTGTGCAACTTACTTCAGTTGTGTCATTACGCATGTGCGTTAATTGAAAAAATATTGAATGTACATCGTTCAAATAGAAGAGGTATATATACGAACGTACGGCAGGTATCACCTGTGTGGGGCTCGCTTCGGCTCGCCCCAATAAAAATCCCCCGCGCGCGGGTGTCTAGTCTCAATGCAGCGACCTTTACCGTCTTGGCGATCGCGACCGATATAAATGGAGCAAAATGGAGCCACTATAGCTAAGTTGTATTATCTTTCCAGACGATAGTTTAATATTATGGAACCAGAGCTCAAGGACACACCTGTGTCTTCTGTACAGGAGGTATCAGAACATTGTTTATGCGGTAATGTTCGTATTTACTATTCAAAATCCCTATCCCTGGCAGATTGTGCATAGGATGAGGGTTGGATATCTCTCTGGACGTACGAGACCGTCAGCTTATCGTATTCAACAGCTGAGACAGTTGAAAAGATTAATCAATGACAATCTAGACGATTTATACCAAGCATTATGGCACGACCTTCACAAGGTTTTACAGTAAAACATGTACATCTTAAATATTATTGAGTCTGGTGCAGTTGATTGCAGTTGTGGTTTTAGACTCTGCTACAGGTCTTATATAATGTTATATTCCTCGAGAAATAGTTTTGTTTTTGGTGCTCTAATTTTATATAAACAGTACATTGTAAGTTGTAACCATTCCTGCAGGAGTAACACACATTTCGAGTAAATAATAGTATGCAAACTCCATACCATTTTTTTTAATTATTATTATCAGAGTAGCACTGAATTTGAGTGTACCATCATTACATATGTACTACACATGTAGCTACGTTCATGTAAGAAATGTAAGAGTGACGGTCACTATCATGCCTTCTGCAATGATATTATTAGCCACAGCAAGAAGTTGTTATGACAGAACTCATTAAAGTCTTGTCTGATATATCTCTTGCGATTTCCAACGTGGAGAAGTGGATGTGTCCTGAGTATGTTGCAAAGGATCTGGTCAATAGATTCAACACGGCTTTTATTCAGCCTGAGCCATATGGTGTAGTGCTAGTCATATCACCTTGGAACTACCCTCTGCTATTAACTCTGCAGCCCCTGGTTGGTGTCATTGCTGCAGGTAATTAATAATCATTATAATAATGTTCAATAGCACTTGCTCATTTATCAATCGTTGCATGTGTTTCTACTATTATGACAACAGATAATAGATTGGGATAACTGGAGTATAGGAATGTTTCCTTAGATTTCTGCACATACACTACACTAGCTCTTCCCCTTTTCATGTTCTTATATGAGTCACTAGTTGTTAGGTTCACAGGCATGGGTAGGTAAATGCTCTCCAGCTAAGCGAAATCTTAGAATGCTTAGTCTGTATTTGTGCCCTACCAGGCCATACTCTTTAATTGTCTTTAGGTACAAAGTGATATGCTGGTAGCATCAAAGAGCTAGCTAGCTAGCGCCTGTGATCTTCCAAAAAGTAGAGTGCCTGAACATAGATTATATTATAATCTATTGCCTGAGTATCAGCTTGCAGGTATAGATATAGCTCATGACATAGTGTGTTTCATGCTTTCTGAGCTCATACATACAATGCTCACACTATGCATCGTCTCATTTTCTCATTGTCTGGGTACAAAGTAACATGCTGGTAGCAGCTAAGCTAGTATCAAAGAGTGCCTGTATGACATTTTTTTTGCTGACAGTATACCAGTGTACCATCCAGATGAGTAAATTTAAAGCTTATGTAATTATTACGGTTTTTCCCGGTAAAGGTCACCAGGTGAAAAAGAGATAGACCAGATGCAAAATGATCTGGAGATGTTAACTGTGGCTCACTATATACAGTTCTGGAAATATTATTTCATGTTCCCCGCACAACATTCGGCCCACTCCTTATTTAAAAACTAGGGATTAATTTATTATAGTATGTGCAAAATCAGACTCTATAATTATAATTGTATATGTAGGAAATTGCTGTGTGATGAAGTGCTCTGAAATGGCTGTGGCCACATCTAATTTGCTGGCTGAATTGATACCAAAGTATTTAGACCAGGTATATAATTGTAATGTAAATTACACTAGACTAGCAGAGAGAGATGGGGGGAGAAACAGAGAGATAGGTGGTGAGGATAGGAGCATACATTTTATGTTTTAAGTGATCAGTAATTCCTTATAAGACTAGCTACTTAGTGCTCATTTTAAGAGCACTAGATAAATCACGTAATATATTATACCTCAGTGACACCCAAAAACACACTAATTCATATCAATAGTGCTTAAAACTGCCACCCCCACTTCTTCCACAAAATGTCTGGATGAAACTCTGCAGATATGCAGCCTATATCATTTTAGTAACTTGCAGAGAAATGTGTGTGTTCCACTGTGTATTTAATGCTTAATATCCTTTATCTATCATTGGCTGTTATTCAAAGGATTGCTTCTCGATGATGGCTGGAGGAATTGAAGTTGCTGAAGCAGTCACCAGCCAGCGGTTTGACTACATATTCTTCACCGGGGCTGGGTCAATTGGCAAGAAAGTGATGATTAAGGCCGCTGAGAATCTCACACCAATCACACTGGAGCTTGGAGGAAAGAGGTACACTATATAAACTTACTCACTACTCCCAGTTGCATGTGTAGTACTTGACATGATTATGCCAGTAAGCCTCTTCAAGTTATTATGACGTGGGTATTGAACAATTATATGTACACGTACAAGTGTTTGTGAATGTTAATATAATGGTCAAAGGGTTATGGGGGGTGGATAGTGTCAAAAGTACAGTCACTGTTTTGGAGGAGGGTGACTTCACTGAGGAGGGGGGTGGTTTCAACTGGAGGGGGTGCTTTTCAGTTGGAGGATACCAGTTTGTGGAGGAGGGGTGCGTTTTGATCTCGAGGAGGGGGTCTAGCTCATCTGGAGTAGGGGGTCATAGTTCGCTGGAGGAGGTGTGCGTTTTGATCTCGAGGAGGGGGTCTAGCTCATCTGGAGTAGGGGGTCATACTTCGCTGGAGGAGGGGTGCATTTTGATCGCGAGGAGGGGATCATACTTTCGCTGGACAAGGGGTACATTTTGATCTCGAGGGGTCTGCTACCTCCACTGGAGGAGGGGCATATTTGAAGCAATGGAAATGGAGCTAGCAGTTGCCGTTTGTGTCTATTATAATTATGTGGGTGTGGCACGTTTCGCGCATGCGCATAAAAATCTTCGCGTAATATGGCATGGCCTGTGTGCTTTGAATATGGACGTGGCTGGGAAGCTAGTGGCGTGATTCTGGACTGCTGTAGACGTACTACTGGTGTCTCTTGTACAAAGGTGCTACATTTATTCAATGAAGCGCAGATATTTGATAATTTGTTCGTAGCACATACAATTATTGAACCTTTGTACGACAGGAGACACCACCAGCAGCACATTTATAGTAGTCCAAAACAACTCATTTCCAAGCGACTTGCTTCCCAGCACACATTCCGCACCATCATGGTACCAGCACATAGCGCGAAGACTAGTTAACAGATTTGCGCATGCGTAAAAATGTGCCACACCCACAATATTCTGTTCGATAGTCGGCTCCTCGATATCAAATGCATCCTCGTCCAACCAGAGTATCACCCCCTACTTCAGATGACCTAGAGCCCTCCTTGAGATCAAAACACACCCCTCCTTGATCCTCCAGCAAAAGTGTGTGACCCCCCCCCCCCTACTCCAGGTGATGTAGACCCCCTCCTCGAGATCAAATGCACCCCTCCCCAGCGAAGTATGACCCCCTACTCCGGATGCGCTAGACCCCCTCCTCGAGATCAAAACGCACTCCTCCACAAAAACTGGTATCCTCCAACAGAAAAGTACCCCCCTCCAGTTGAAACCACCCCCCTCCTCAGAGAAGTCACCCTCCTCCAAAACACTGACTGTACTTTTGACACTATCCACCCCCCATAAAGGGTTGCATGTTACCAGTAGTCTACAAAAACAAGTACAAGTGCAGAAGCCACAGCAACATCACAGGCTAGAATTGTACTGCTGCAGTAAAAATCGAAGTTATTATTAATTTTAATATGGACAGTGTTTAAACATGTATCATTCAGAATCCTACAGCTAGCTGGGCCTTGTATAACCCAATTTTGCTGTAGATTCTGTATAAACTTCCATGTAAAACCTGATCTATACATATGCTATGTATGCAGTCCAGTTATGGTGGCTGATGATGCAAATATTGAGGTGGCCTGTCGAAGGATCATGTGGGGCAAGTGTATCAACGCTGGCCAGTCATGTGTGGCTCCTGACTATGTTCTCTGTAGCCCTCTCATCAGAGACCGACTTATTGGAGGCCTTCGTGCAGCTGTGGAGCAGTTTTTTGGGAAGGTGAGCTTGAATATGCATGTCGATCTGTACATGATATTGTATAAGCTTTCTGTAAAAAGGCCACAAAAAGCTTTGTCCAGCAAAACTTTTAGTTAGCCAAAGGCATACTCTTGCCGAAGGAAATAGAAGAGTACTGTACTGTGTATTATGGCAAACTATTTGCAGTGCACTTTCACACCTGTTTGCATCAATGCTATAATAATAGGCAATCCCACACTATTAAGGAATAGTTGCACTAACAACAGTATAAATTAGAATCGGCTTCGATTTTACTATTGCCTATACTGATTAAGCATATTGTACTCATACTGATAGCTTATTTTCACTCTGCCATTATTTTTACAGGACCCAAAGATGTCAACTGATTTTTCAAGAATCATTAATGATAGACATTTTCAGTAAGCGGTATTCAACCAGGAGCATATTATATAATAATTATATATTATATATGCTCATGGTTCAACTGATTAATATAAAAGCAAATTTTCATCGGATTCGTTGTACTTATAAAGTGCTCAGATGTCTGAATCTTGAGATCTGACGAGACACAGACAGTGATTGCTATTCATGTATATACCCCTTGCTTCACGTCCCATGATGTGCGGCTGCACATGTGGGGCAATAATTATTTATCCTGTGTACTTCTCCCTTTCCTATCCTAGGCGGATTATGGGGCTGTTGGAGACAGTGAGAGATAAAGTTGTTGTTGGTGGAGAGAGTGATGCATCTGAGCGCTACATCGCTCCAACCGTTATAAACGATGTGTCCAGTGATGACGGCATCATGACAAATGAAATATTTGGACCCCTTCTTCCTATTGTCTCCGTAGACAATGTCCAAAAAGCTATCGAGTTTGTGAATAAAGGGTAAAGCATAATTACATGTATAATATAACATTATTGTATACATGTACGTACATGTAGCTAAAAATTTTCACTGGAAAAATTTCGCCAACCTTTGCATTTTTGCCAGTGTGGTAAATTGAGGTCACCATATCTTCTATGTAACGTTATTAACAACTTAAAAAGTTTGCTAATGAGAGAAGATAGCAAAAATTTTTCATGACGAGGATTTCTGGCTATAGTGTATATAATTATTGATGGGTCATTGAATTAAACACAGGGAGAAGCCACTGGTGATTTATATGTTCACAGAAAGTCATCAGGCTTTTCAAGAGGTGCTCCAGTGTACAAGTGCTGGTGCCACCGTGCAGAATGATACAATGATACAGATGGCACGTGAGCTAACGCCACTCTTATATTAATAATGGGTCACATTCCTCTGAATCCAGTGAACAGCCTTCCGTTCGGAGGCGTGGGAGGTAGTGGTTTTGGAGTGTATCATGGAAAATTCTCCTTTGACACGTTTTCACATCATAAATCCGTACTTTCAACCTCCACTGCTGGCTACATAGAAGGCGTCAACAAGTCAGTGCTAGTGATTTTATTAATTTTACTGCAAATACCATGTATACAAAATGATCTACTCTAGCATTCGCTATCCTCCATTCTCTTCTAATAAGACCAGTGATATCCACAGTATCCATTCTAATGATGTTGGAAGAGTGTCTCGGTTGCTCCACCTTGCTCAGATGCTTACAAAGTCTGTCACTGGGCGTGCTCCATATCACAACCAGGAGCCTAATGTGCAGAGAGAAGAGATCAATAAAAATACGCAAGTACGCACTTGACATGCATGCATGCTAGTTTTGTGTAAACTGCTGTACACTACCTGTGGTCTGTACAGTTGATGCTGAGTGTGCATGATACTTGTGTAGCTTGTACTGTACACTTCCTGCACAGCTGTACAATTCTAATGCACTACTAGCATGAGCTATTAAACAATTGGGCCTGCCAATATATCAGCGCGACAGGAACCACTGTTCCACACATTAGCAAGAACCCTGGGATATACTTTGTGAATCTAGTGTAATGTGACATACGTATATGCTTGTATGGTGTACCGTAGGACAAGAGTAAAATTAATAATAAAGAGAGAGAAGAGAGTGTCCAACGCATTGCATGCTCTATATAGGATGTCTGTGGAAAGTCTCACACCAGAATTCAGAAATTGATCAATGAGAGAGCTCGCTTCAAATAGTACATTGTGGGGACACTTTCTTCTCTCTCCTAAGCCTTATTATATCTACTCTTGCTTAGGGCTACTATTTTTTGGTACAAACTTTATTACTTTTCATGACTGTTGATGGATATTTTAAAATAATAATGGAATTATTAATTTCACTGTATCATATTATGTTCTGTTTTTATTGCAGTAGTCGTGAAAGAGCTGAAACAGAAACATAAAATTAATAACTGCACTGTTTGATGCATGTGTATGATGTACATGTATGCAGAAAAATGTGAAAATTGATCCTACCTTTTGCTTTCAGATATTAAGACCCAGATCACTAATATGTGACCTACTCTGAGAAAAGAGACCTTAGGATATAAAAATTCATTTTTCAATAATGGCTGAAATGTGAAAAAAATCTGCTTTTCTTTGATTTAATTTCTACTTTTTAATCTATCAAAAATTGAAGGTTCTGGCTTCAATATGTTTATTCATTTGTATCGTAAAATGTAGCTATGTAATTGCTCCGATATATGCAACTTAACATCCATTTTCAGAAAACAACCCTATCTACCAGAGTGAATGAAAATGGTCATAATCCACTTGTGATCAATATTTTCCTTAATTGAAACTTGCACCATTGTACTCAGCATAGACAGAGCCATAGTATCCATGCTAAAATCTGAAAATTTATATAATTAAGGTCCCTTTTCTCAGAACAGGTCACATATGTAACTTAAATACTAATGGTGTAGTAAGAGCTCAGCCTTCCAAGCAGAGGATGTCAGTGCACCAACTGCAAGATACCCCTCTATCCCAAAATACGGCTTTAATGCATTTCTCAACCAGGTGTGGTACAACAGCATATACTTGCTAAGTGAGCTTATCAAATTGGTTGAATCCAGAAAATCCACTTGAATTTTTCAGTCTGCATGCATATGTACATATAATATGAACCCTTGACCATCTCCCCAGTAGCTGCACAGTGTAATGGTGCATGTGGTAAAAGGTCGTCAATAGAATGCGTACACATCGATCGATGCTGGCCCCAGAAATCGTGGAGATGGCGTCTAAGATCGACTCTCAACCTTGATAGCGACAAGTTTCGATGCTTCAATCATAGAGACGAACTCGACAACACAGTATTCCTTCCGAACTTCAGGTTGGTCACGCTGCTGCAGTCGCGCGCGGGCCAGCCCCTTGTGGCAGTGATGCGTGCTACATGTGCTATATATAGCGCAAGGCTAGCTTTATTTATCCATGGCATTACGTAAGCCAAGAAAACACGTGAAGTTCAACCAACAGTACTTCTCAGAGAAAGTAGCGCTCAGGTTGTAATCTATTCGCTGGATACACGCGTAAGATACTCTACATATTTACTGATTTTCAAGTCTCAGAAAGGCTCCAGCGAGGCCCTGAATTTTCTCATAATTACCTCATAGATTACACCATAGGTTTCATCATAATTACACTATAATTACCTCATAACCACAGAAAAGTAAATTGTTACTGGGGAGATAATTATAGCGATAACCATACCATAATATTTACCACCTAGTGTGAAAAACAGTTTGGGGACCACACCACCTGCCTCAAACATGATATGCATGCCTAAATTATTATTTTCAAACATGTTGACAGAAGTGTTGGGTCCTTTCCCCCTCCCTAATTAATTTAATTGACAATCATTATTATTGCCTCCCTCAACAAACTTAAGCCTTACACAAACATAATAATTATGTGCATACACATGCAGCACACACACCAAGTATGCATGATCAGAGAGCTGCGAAGTAAGTGTTTAATTAGTGTTCCATCTCACTACACTATATAAATTAGCATGCAGGTGACATCCAACACCACACAATCAAAGCTAGCGTAATCATCTGAGTGGGGCGAGAGGCTTGGTAGCTTATAGTGAATACTGTATAGAGGGGAAAATTTGGAAGTTTGGCAGTATGCCTTTTAAATCACCAAATTTCTTCCATGCTGTGTGTTGTGTGCGAAGTGTCTGCAGCTCTTGTATTGTGAACTGTTCTAAAGTGTCTACGAACATTATAAACTCCCAGTCCCTGCACCTGTGCACCTATCCTATGCATGTATTACTATTTTTGTTGTTTACCTATAGCCTGTCACAATATACATGCTAGCTGCCACAGCCAGTAATGTAACTATCTACATGGAATACTACCTATAGATTATTACACTATTAATAGTATTACATGACATTGTACTACATTCTATACTACATGTAGGTTTATGCATCCACCTGTGCCGTTACTTTTGATAACTTGCACCCAGTTATATTATTAATTGGTTTGTAATAGATTACCTTTTCATCTAGTCTGAGAGTATTGACATTCCTTTTCTCAAAATGGATGATAGCCACTGTCAAACTCTATTAACACGAGCTGAAAATTTTGCATCACATGCAGGCATGATGCATTAGAGTGCACTTCTCTGCAAGTTAATATGGAAGCCATGCATTTATCATTGGGTTTGTGTTGTACCTTATTAACAATTCATGCAAAGTTCCTCCAGGAAGTTTCTTTAAACAGGCATGCAATTGTGAGGTGTCATGCGATTCACATACAACATGCTCAGAAAAGTGTGATTGATTTTGTTTGTGTCTAGACATGGATTGTATAGCGCGGAGGGCCAGGGCAATATAATCTATGGTAGATAGTTGGTAAAGGTCGTTAATTCTAAATTATGGCATCTTCAGGCAAACGTGCAGCGACAGAGCCATCGAGAGTAAGTTAGTCGCTCCTGAGTTCGCTCAGTCTTTAATGTGCTTTTGATTTCCAATAGACAAGGATCATTGGGACAAGTTGTACAGTGAACCTCCAACGAGGTACGCCAGTCTTTCTGATGTGGTAGACCAAAATGGTTTTGTGAGGAATTAACCGAGTGCTAGATGCCAGCGACAATTTAGCTTTCTGGCTAATCTTGATTATTACTGGTCGGGGATAGAATATTATGACCCTTGTTTAGTTTTGGGCTGCAAGCATTGCTAACATAGTCTACCCTTCAAAATGTTACTCTGTGCATGTGCTTGCATCATTCTGCCATTATTCTAATAATTATTTATTGCTGATTGAAGCATCAGAACAAGCTAGTAATGTAATGTGGAAATTCTTTCAGCTCATTAACACTATTAACCATGTGTGCTTAAATAATTATATACCGCCTCCGGTTTCTTGTGTATTCAGGGCTCGCTCAGGCTCGCCCCAAATAATTGGAGAGTACAGATGTGTAAACAGTGTCAATGTATAAGGATGAGACTACTGTGGGTCATTTTTTTTTTGTATTCCATTGTTTATAATTATGCATGTGCACATAATGGCACGATTGAAAAGTCCGCAGAAGTTGAAGACTCAGAAATAATATCAAAGATTGCCAGTCCACAAAAGTTGAAGTTTAGTCTTAATTGTGATGAACGTAGTAATGATATTAAGCATGCATAGCTAGCGAACATTCCTCCACTTTAGATTAGGCGAAAAAGGTCTCCATTGGAAATCGGTAATTAATCTGAATGCTGAATATCATATTATTATTCAGTGCTCATGCATTAAGTTTCAGTTACTGACAATTTTTTTAATGCATTATGTGAATTGCCAAAATTTCCCATTATAGAGTGCTTAGTCTTGTAATTTTGTAATAGTTATTGACCAACTCCCGAAGTTTATGTGCAGTATAGAAGCACAAATTCCGAGAGCAAAGCCTGAGAGATGAGTGCTTAGCTTCTATGCTGCATACAGAGCAAGAGATTGGTTGATAACTTTATTCTAGTCCGTTGTTTCCACGGATACATAAACATGTTTTTGGCCCTCAAGAACTGTATGACTGTTTGTCCTGCAAGAACTATATTATAATAGGTAAATATATGGACATGCATGAGCCCTACAAGGAGGGACTGTATCACATATACAGTACCGTGTATATACCTTAATTAGCAACCACATAGCAATGGGCTAGAAATGTCAGTGCAACTGGTGGTAATGGCCTTAGATTTGGGTCACAACTGTCAAATTTACTGATCCCCTCCAATTCTGGTTGTACAGTATTTAAGATAGTGCCATGGTAGAAACTAGCAATGTTTACATAAACAGATAATATCCAATCCTTCCTTATTTTCTAGAACATGGATTTAATGGTACCATAGTGATAATACGTATTATACTCTTGTCAGAAGAGGTTAGCCACGCATCATGATACGTCATGTGCATGCACATGACTAAATTAGCATTTCTACATATATATTAGCAACATAGTACTGTCATTATTACGATTGCAGATTTAGTCTAAAACTACTTTCTTAGCCTGATTTGATATCCAGAGAGGGAGAACAGACAAACGAAGCCTTAATTAGCCTGCAGTGCTGACTTTTGATTGATTATGAGCCTTGGTATTCGCTTATTTGGTATGGATTGAACAGGTTGGTTTGTCAAGGCTCACCGAGTTCTTTCCCAAAGGAATCCTTTGCAAGACACAGGAGTATATACATGTATACCTGCCATATGTTTGTATACATTTTATGTTGGTGTATGTGATACGTTGGCAACATTTGATGATGTGTGTCCGGCTTCCTCTGTGCTCTCGTGTATACAATTTTGTGTATCACGTACTAGTACAGAGATTATACTAACCAGTGATCTATATATGTACCTCTCGGTATTACAGCATTGCCGGAGAAGGATGCTGGTAAAGACTTGGACTGGAATACAGTGGGAAATATCACCACCAAGTACTTAGAGGATGAGGTTTGTTAGTGCTCAAGTAGTGTGCAATAAGTACTGAGGAGCTTTAGTGTGGGGCAACTAATTCTGCTCCACATCTCTATATACTATATTTGTGTATATTAAGTTTGTCACATTAATTTATAAATTGCTAATCAGGGTTTCATAGATCTAGTGAAAAAATTTGGGGTGGAAACGTGTTATGTGAGTGGGCATTTATACCATGCCAAATTTCTTGGGTCAATTGTATTTTTAGGAGATTTTCTTTTTCTCCAGATTGGTAAGGGTCATCCGAGAGAAAGTACATATTCGAGAGTATACTCATATTAGTCCTGCCCAGTGGTGTTAGCCTCGTCCCCAGGCCACTCCAATGTTTTCAATGTTGCACACATTGAAAATACGGGAGTGGCAACATTGAAAACAACGTTGAAAACATTGGAGTGGCCTGGAGACAAGGCTACAGTGGGGTAGTACTGTGCAGCTGTTGCCAGTCTGCAAGACACCTACATACATGACCAATTCTGTGCTTTGCTGGTCAATTGTGAATACCATAGACAGTAAACAGGCAGTGGCTATCAAGTGCCTAATTGGTATGTCACAGAGGCTTTCAGTTTATATAGTGACATAGCCAGGTGCCATTCCCCTACTCCTAGATCATGCACCGACTCTGAAGAAAAGGGTACCATCCTACCATGGCCAGAACCCTGTTCAGGTATCAAGCTGTAATCACCAAAATGGTAGAAAATACTAGTGACATGCAGAGCTTGTTTGGAGCGAGCTTGAGCTCTCTGTGGGACTGGAATAGATGAGACTCGAAATGCCCTGGATAATTGTGAAGACCATGGAAACAGATTCAAGCAGACCACGACAGTCACAATTACCCATGTACCTGCTCGATAGCCGCCTCCATGTAGTGTCTATTGTATACCAACAGTTAAATAGCTGCCTTAGCCTGGCGAGACCGGCACCCAGACTAACTGCCGTATAGCTGCTTCTGTTGTACAGCTTCAGTGAGCAGCACATATGCATCTATCTCTATTGTTAGTAGCCTCGAACCCAGGCTCACTTTCGGGGGGAGGGGAAAGAGAGCCTGGTACACACTGTCTGCGCATGCGCAAAGTTTACGGAGCAATTTCTAGTATAATTCGCCGGACACTATCGCTACCACGCGGTCGGACATGTAGGGACAAGGTATACTAAGCAGCCGAAGTCGGTGAAGCTTAAAGACTCAATATTTTTCTAGACTGTTGTATGCAAGACTTTCTTCGCTCTCATTTCACTTTAAGCAAACCTTCACGAGCTTCAAAGACCTGACAAAGTCCTTTCGTTGCCGTTGGACAACCGCTTGTATCGACAGTCCCGGTTATTCACCAAAAAACTTTCACTAAAAGTGAGTAGAACTCCTTCTCGTAGCTTCTTTACTCTTCCTCTATCAATGTTGCTCGGTTATGACAGCTAGACTTGTCGCAACAAGTATCCTTAGCCCGAATCGCGGCCAACATAGATGATTTTTAGGCATACTTGTGGGGTCAAGGTTCACGTTTACGGATAGATAAACGGACAAAAATACTAATTCCCAGGATTTCTGGGAATTTTGGCGCATGCGCAGACAGTGTGTACCAGGCTCTCTTTCCCCTCCCCCCGAAAGTGAGCCTGGGTTCGAGGCTATATTGTTAGCTGCCTTTATTGTACAGTCTCGGTTTTTGAGTTAATTAGCAGCAGCACATCTATACATCTCTATCGCCTTCTTTTAATATCCACTCCTCGCACTGATTGTTATTGACGACGAATTCTGTCTCGCCCTCTAGATCTCCTCCTTTGCTATGTGTAGAGCCATACTTTAGCGATAGCAATTTCTCTTGTAGTGTAAATTTGTGACCAGCTACAAAGGGACCATTTGGGAGTTTTTTTTGTTTGTAGTATGTAGCTTGTTACTGCATGATAATGTAGCTAATCCGCTCTGTTTGTGCCTATACATGCATAGGCTGTAGCTACTCACTACCAGCTACATAATATATATAGATAGTTGAGGCTACATTTGCAATGTGCATAAAAAATTGAAAACTATCATCATCCACAAATGGTCCCTTTTCTCATAGCAGGTCACATTTGCAATTTTCTAAACTTATAATATACGGCCCAGGCATGAGAATCTGCAATAGACTATTTCACATGTACCATAGTTAATCGAATACAACGTATGATCCAATCTAACGTAAGAAATTAGCATTTTACGAATTCTCATAACGTATATATATGGAGCAATTGACGACCTTTACCAGAAAATTGCACGTTTTTCAAAATTGAAATTATTTTTTTTTCCATACGCAGTATTAGATTAAGTACGGTATGTCCATAGAGCCATGCTGGGTATATTTCGTGTGACATAATATAATTATATAGAATTTGCACACAGCTGTACCATTTATGTGGGGCTCGCTCAGGGTCGCCCTAATTATTGATCCTGGCAAGGACAAAGATGACATATAATCAAAGGTGTTGTGCTCTCCAGAGTCTGCATGTTCTTATCATTAGCACTATATATGCCCCGCACCGCTACTAGACCTTTACATACAAGATCGTGAGGCACTACAAGTAACTATATGTATGACATTATCATGAGCTAAGCCACTTGCATTGGTTACTTTAATGAACCACTGTGGATGTGTGTACATAGAGCCGTCAGGGTTTCATTTAGGGGGGAGCAGGAGGGGGCACTCGCCCACCCCCTTGGAAGCTGGCTGCCCCCCCCCCTCGAGAGTAGCCACCATCCTTACACGCAATACATGTACAAGTAAAAGGTTTAAACAGTGAAAGTGTCCAAAGCGGCAGTTTTGTTCATCTTCAACCCATATATTAGCTGAAGCTTCGCGCTACGCGCGATAGGAGACACATCCCACATCCTTGCAACATTTGACTTGAAATAGAGGGGAATCAGTGGATATTACTGATAGACTATCCCTATTTGATTGCTCAGAAGCTACCAGAAATAGTCTCAGAGGTTGAAACATTAAAAAATTTTCCTGGGGAAGCATACCCCCAGACCCCCCTAATATAATCAAAATAATGAGCACATCATCGGATGGAAAAATATACTATAGTCTTTGCCCCCTCCCTTAACTCTGCAATTGCCGCATTCCCCCCCCCCCCCCTTGACGAAAATCCTAAATGAAACCCTGGCCGTAGCTAGAAAATTTTCATAGGGGGCAGCATGGCCAGCTTGGGAAGGATGTGTGTCCCCTCCCACCAAAGGCGGAAGCTTGCATCAATTGATTTTCATCGTATTAAGGTAATTTTCGAACCATACCTGGCGACATTTGCACCAGATTTGCCAGTGGATTAACAGTAAATGCTGGATGCTTGATTTTAAGTAGTCCAGTGTAGCTAGTGCTGGTAATCATTACACTGAATTATTTCCCTGTAAAACAAAATAGGATTTTCTGTAGAGTGCAGTCAGTGGTCTCCATGATGATGGAGGCTGCAGCTGGCTAGTTAGCTATAGCTATAAGTACATGTGATACGTATGCACAATGAACATCAACGTACAGTCAGAATTTAAGGCCCTCGCTGAGAATCAAAGTTTCAAATTTTCCTTGTGGAGCATGCCCCCCCCCCCCCCCCCCCCCCCCCCCCCCCAGGCTCTTGCATGTGTTTGAAGCCCAAGGCCCCTCACTCTTTCCAGAACATCCTCCACACTCTGTGTATTGTGCATAAGTATAGCTGGTGCACATATGTACATACAGTATTAAATTTTAAGAGTAGGCACAAGATGCATATATTATTATATCAGAAGTAGATTACTGATAAGTTCCCCTGTTCATTGCGTGAATAATAATTAGCCGTTTATCTGTCCATTGTATCCAGGTTACCCAAGTTGCCCAGGTGGATTTTAAGTATGGTACTGAGGCCAATTGTATGAGAAAAAACAGTTCCAAGCAAGAGCTTCAATGGGAGTAAGTTGATGAGATAAATATTGTGGTCGTGCGATTATAGGAATATGGCACAGTTTTTTTTCTGCTTATCACAAAACTACGTGTAACTGAAGTTTCTTCATAGTGGAAGTATAATAATATCATACAGAACCTGACATGTAACAGTTTTTGCATGCATTAAGATAACCAGATTCAATGTAAGATTGTCCAAATCATTTTTAAGACTTTTTGAGCTAGTTTTGCTTTTGTTGATATAATATGATAGTTTTAAGCATGAGCACAATCTGTAGTAAGTAGTACAATAGCGTGTAGTCTGCATCGTGCTTAAGTTCAGAAACTATCGTAATGTTGTACCATTTGTATTTGTGCAGCTGAGCTTGTCTGTAGTTTCACTTGGCCAGCAAACATATACCTCTGATAATAATTGTGGAGTCACTAGATAAAAATTGTTAGAGTTTCACTCGTAGTAGCCCTTTGTATAGAAGGCACAGAAATTATTTGACTCTGATACCATAATAATAGGTTCATGATATGATTATTTATAATAAATATTTTATGTTGCATTTAAGGCATGGCATTTATCATAAATCCGATACTGTATACATAGCTCATCAATTTCACCACCTGCTCTCATTGGCTAACATTTAATTTATCATGGTAATTAATAATTTAAAGATTGCATAGAGGATATGGTGACCTTTACTGCATTGGCGAAAAAAAACTTTCCACCAATTTTTTCTGCAATACAAAGGTATCTGGGTCTGGCAAAATTTTTATCCACCAAACGTTAAGTGTATGGCAATTATGATCATCAATCCCTTACCATAATAATATTATTGCATACATGTATGTGCATGTTTATGTTCGTGAATCTATTATGAAGAAATAACTCAAAATGTGCATTTACCGTAGTGTCCCAGGTAAGTGCCCATGGGTGCTTATGCATGGGCGCTTACCTGGGACATCACATAAGAAGCTGCTTCATAAATTGATCCCTTGTTGTGTAGTAGATGGGTGCTTACCTGGCAGTGGGCGCTTGTGGGCACTTGCCTGGGACACTATGGTAATACATATACCATGGTGAAAATGTTTGCATTCACTTGTTGGTAGGTACTATGAACCCACATGACTAGCTATAGTGCAACAGAAGCCACCATGGGAAGCACCTCCTTGTGTGCATACATTAAGTTTCTATGCATTGTGCATTTCCTGCTACAAGTTGGATGTAGCTAGTACTCACTGGTGTCTGTGAACACAATATTATGTTGACCTTGGGCTTCACTTTCAATTATAAATAATATTTAATGTGCCATAGTGGGATAAGGAGGTCCAGCCCATGTGTGGGGTGGCCAATCTTTGAGTCATCAGACTGAGACAGGAAGTTTAATGTTGGTATCCTAAGGTCAGCAGGTTATGGTACAGCAAAATGAAAACTTGCATTGCTGTTGCAGAGAATGGGACACCCATTGCACAAGAAGAGAGTGTAGTCATCAAGCAATCCAGACTTGAGTCATTCTCTTCTCACTTTTTTGTTGTGTAATTAAGAGGATGGAATTATTAATGTAGTCACTTCCATGTGGGGTGAAATGATGAGCATGGGCACTTATTACGTGGGACACTAATAGTCTAATTATATTTTGTTTATTCTCATTTGTAGCTAGGCACTTTCGATCGTTAGTCCTAGCTATAGGTGGTCTTGAAAGTAATAATCCTGCTGGGTACTTACCTTAATTGGCATTATAATAATATAGCCGAACTGTTTTGCTGGACCAAATTTTCACTTAGCCCAGCTACCCTTGCATTACAGAATGATTCGGAGGAAGAAATTTTCGCCAATGCGATAAAGGTTAATTGCCATATCTTCATCAATATAGGACAAATGAATACCATTGGTGCCAAATCCTCAGCGCTATGGGGTTATTGAAATAGTAGTGACATACTCTGAGTCTAAAGGCACAGGTAGCTATATAGCTGGCAGTATATAATCTACCGGTTGCAGCCATCGCAGTCTAATATCTATGGCGGCATAGATCTATGATGGAGCAACACTGTTGGTGTTGGCAGTATATGGAGAGTAGGTAAAGGTTGTCCAGCTAAAAAGGGGAGCAGTTCACCAGTGATGAGTTAATTATAAGAACTATCACTAGATCTATAGATCTACAAACTATTCTTGAAATGAAGCAATCACATATTAATCTAGATCTCGTCAAGAAGCAGTGCCCCTAGGGACAAGGCTATCTATTATCAAGCTAGCTGCTCTGGTTTATATGTTGAAAAGAAGGCATTGTTAGACTTCTTATGGCAATTTCAAGGTAAGCGTTGTATGGATTTCATTGAGAATGCTAGTTCTGGCGACATTTGCCCCTGACCACGACTACTGTAAACTTCACACATGCGCCAATGGTTATTAAATACATACATACCATACCGTATATGCACTGCTCGTGCGTGACTTTACATATAAGCAGAAGGTTGAATGTCAAAAGTCAAGAAGCTTAGCATCAGCAAATGACGGCAAAGCTGGAGAATAAAGCATTTTCAGCGAAATCCACATAATACATCCATTTGGAATGCCGTAAGGAGCCTTATGACGTCATATTTGAACTCACAAACGAGGTAGCTTGGTAACAGACACACATACACACAGAACGACTACCGTAACCCTTACGCATGCACCGAGGGTTAATAATTTGCAGATAAACATTATGCCACTGAGAGCAAAACTTTCTAGCGATACGATAATTATTTGCATCATAGCTCATGCTAACAATTATGTTTGCAGAACATGTATCATTTCCATAATCATTGCTAACTAATTTCAGATATGAACATTGCAAACATGATATCATGGTATTTCGGAAGAAGTTGTACTTCGGTTCACCTTTGACATGGTAAGTAGGATGTATGCTATACCGGGTTAACAATAAGGTCTTAAGTATATATAGGACCTACATGCACATATGGGATACCTGTCTCCAGTTTAACAACTACTTGTGTCTTGCAATACGGAGTGGATCTAATCTAATTATACAAAGGTTTAGCAACGGTTCAATTTTCACAGTTAATGTTTTCTTTGACGGTTGCGCATGATCATGTATGTGCACATACAACTGAGTCTGTACTTAATTTTCACAGTAAGTTTTAAACCATGAAATTTGGACCCCTCAAACATTTCCCGCTATACAGCAGTCCTCAAGATTAATATTCAAGCTAAATAAATGCATTATTATGTACAGTAACTTGTACACAGTTGGGCAGCTCGAGGAGTCATTGATCTTCCCCTGCAAGAAGTGGCTGAGTTTCTGAAATGCACTGAGAATGCCATAACCTGGGACAAGTATCTTGTTGTAAGTACACACCTTTCAATGATTATTATAATACTATCTTAACACTGCAGTCTGATGTTAATTCTATTTGTTAGGAAGCCAGTACTGTGAAGATGCTTTCTTCTGAATCCAGTAATCCTCTGGACATTATAGGTAATGAAATCACTTATAGACATATATATAGGGTGGGCCAACTGAAGGCATAATTAAAATTTTAGTTAGGATAGATAGCCAATATACATGTAATTATTATAATTATTATAATACCGTGTACCAGGTATATAACTTTGGTGAGCATTAAATTAGGTGAAATGGCTCTCCGGTGGTATTGGTGAAGTTTAAATGCTTATTGTCATAGGCGCAGATGAATTGAGTTAAACTGGCGAATTTTTAATCCTCGGTGCATGCACCAGAGGCATAAGTAGTTGTTCTATGTGTCTGTCCGTCTGTTACCAAGCTAGCTGCTACAAGCCTCATTTAAAATGCAGTATTATAAGGGTCCTATAGTATATATATATGGCGTTCCAAACGTATGATTTGTGTGGATTACACTGAAAACGCTTAATTGTTCATCAGTTTTTGCATCATTTGCTGATTCTACTCTTCTTGACTTCTCCCAAGCAGCGGTAGCATGACTTCACAGTCATTTAAATAGAACGTTATATGTCGCGCGCTATGTACATATTATTAACCCTGGCACATGCACTTTAGGCACGGTTGCAAAAATCGTCGACGCTGGTTAGCGGTGGCGATAGTGGCTTCTATTCTATGGGTATGTATGTTTAGCTGCCATGCCATGTGCATTCTTGTGGTACCCTTTGACTCTCTGCTAGCTAAACTTGTATGCATGCACTGATGCAGTGCTTGGACCCAAGTGAGCAACTTGCAGTGATAATATTGGACATGCAATACTGTTCAGTGTACTTCCGTCTTGCACAAGAACTCAATATTCCAAGGCTAGCGATACTATTTATTCTTGATCCTAAAGCCTAAAAAAGTTTGAGAGCTTTCAGGCCTATCTGGACGTCAGTTCATATCGAAATTAGGAGACCTTACTTTTGTTATTTAAGACAAGTATTCATAGCTCCAGCCTTAAATAGCTAACCTGCCTGCACGTGTGCAGGTGTAGTTCCAAACCAGTTTGGGGATATAGATAAGAGGGGCATTTGTAATTGCCCCCTCACCTCTCCTGCAAATCACAGCACCACCTTAATAATTATGATACATTATAATCGCTTGAAAATGTTCTAACGTAATAACCATGCCCAAATTTCCAGCTGCATGCAGCTACCGTATGGTATGACATTGTTTAATGCAGCCTATATGAGGTTTGAACATGCATCGTGTATTGTGTCATTCAATCGAGAGATGCTCTATTTTGCTCGGTGCCAGTATAAGGTACACTACTCAATGGTATACGTACTAGTTAACAACAGTTATATATTATATTATATCCATATCATGGTTTGATACAGGGAGACAAATTTATTAAAGTGGTACTATCAATAGATGATCCAGATTACCCTGGTTCTCAAGGAATAAAACGTATTGAGGTAATAACTTCAAGCCAAATATTAAGGATCCGCATAATACTTATTGGCATTGTATATTATACATTGTATAATAATTATTTTAGCTTAAGCTTGGATCAGGTTGGGTTCTTGAGCCGTACTATGATGCAAATCCATCAAGAACATTGGTCACATATATTGTGAATGTGAGTTAGTGATTCAGTGCTCTCTCTATGAGCTCTGTGTGCTATTTAATATGAATTGGTGCTATAATATAATTTTCAGTGTGATACCAAAGGTGTACCAGCAATTGTAATGAATCAAGTTCTGAAGCGCCAGTCCTTGGCGTTACACTACATCAAACTGCAGTTGGTACCCACACAGCTAGCATCAAGTCAGGACTCTAGTGGAGAGGAGGAGAATGAACAATCGATTCAAAGAAAGGCCTCAGTGGATGTACCAGTATTTGAAGAGGGACTACCAACCAGTAATTTTTTGTCATCTTGAATTATCATAAAAAATATATCTTTCATCCAGTGGCAATTAATAACTTCATAACTTTTCACTGATCATCATCAATACTGTATGTGAAATACTCTGCACTCTATTTATGACAACATACTATTACCTGTGCCCAGCATAATGTTTTGGCTATAATATAACCTTAGGGTTATCAAATTGTGAAATGGTTATTGGTCAGCTCAAATTTTGCCACATACATGATTGTAAAGTTTATGACCTTATATCTACTACATGCCACTCAGTGCATACATAGACTACCTTTTTGATACCACAGTCAGATCACTGACTAGTCTCGTAAACCAGACCCCTATTCCGCAGCGCTGGGTGTATTTCATCACCAGCACGCGGAAAGAGGGTCTGGGGATTCTGGGCACCAATCCGTGGCACAGTGGAATTTTTACGTCACGTAAACGGAATGCAATATTTTACCGCAAAACTTTTTGTTGCACCTCCTTCGAGTTCTACGCGCTGTTTATGATCCTGAACTACTCGTTTGGACTACACTGGCTAAAAGCTATCAATAAAGTACCTAAATGTAGCAAAATCTTGAATATTTAGTCAGCGCGGCTCCTTAGCGCGTGCTTGAGTCTATTTCTGTGTCTTTTCACCATAAAAATACCTGAAAAGTCAGAAAAAAGTAGCCAAACCATCGCTGTTTAAGTAACAGTCCTCATATCTGTGCATAGACGTCCTCAAAGCGGCCTTCTGGCAAGGTTTTGCTAAAATTCGGACACTGAGCGGTGAATCGAGCAGCTTGTTAATGGCATATTTGCGGGCGCAGCATGGTCATGTGACCATTCTGAGCGATCTCATTGGCTCTGCCGACATTCCAGTAGGTGCCACGGATTGGTGCCCAGAATTCCCAGACCCTCTTTCCGCGTGCTGGTGATGAAATACACCCAGCGCTGCGGAATAGGGGTCTGGTTTACGAGACTAATCACTGACCTTGCAAGCAACAACGAAGGGATCATAGGAAATTATGTAGAACACACTCACCCTACCCTCTGCCTAATCTATATACATTGTCACAACGAAAAATCCTACAGTGGTATCCTTGTCAGTCGGTAAAGGTCGCCGATAATTCCACACAAGGAAATGGCAACTTCGGGCAAACTTGCAGGGACGAGGGTAAGTTCACTGAGTCAAGCCCTTGGTTTTGAGAGTTTGCTCGATCTTCTACACTACAGACAAGGATCAGCGGGACAAGTTGTACTGTGGACCTCCAACGAGGTGCGATTTTTGATTTTGGGCGCAGTTGGGAGGTCAAAGGTCAATCTTAACCCGTTGGTTACGATGTTTCTTGACTTGAGCTGAGAACGTCAGTATCTATATGAGGTATCCCGCAGCTCCTATCAAAGAGTCAACGCTATTGGTCAACAGCCACCAAATAGGGTCATATGACTACCTATCAAAGTAAGGATCTGATTGGTTGGGTCACGTGATACATCTATACCCCTACAAAAGATAGAGTGCTACACCAGCTACACAATACATCTCTATTGCTACGCGGGTGCTACACCATACATCTCTATTACTTCACGGTGCTACACCATACATCTCTATTGCTACGCGGGTGCTACACCATACATCTCTATTACTACACGGTGCTACACCATACATCTCTATTGCTACACCATACATCTCTATTGCTATGCGGGTGCTACACCATACATCTCTATTGCTACACAGGTGCTACACCATACATCTCTATTACTACACATGTACAGTGCTACACAATACTACACAGTGCTACACAATACACAATGTACATCTCTAGTAATGCTACACACCAGCCCCTATACCTACATAAAAATACTTCCCCCACCCACCACCCACCTATTAGAAAACATGCACAATTAACACTAGTATTTGCATATCTAGAGAATTTGTTAGTGGGGCCAGCTGAGTATAATCTCGTGCTTAGCCTCTTTTTCCGCGTGCAATAAAGAGGCTGAGCATGAGACTAAGCTGAGTAGTGTATTCTGGGCAGTACATTCTAGTGTACATTAATTTTAATATCTGCAAACAAAAGACTGTGATCCTTCAGTGGAATCATGGTGGAATTATTATTACTTCAACACATCAGAAAAGTGCTCTAAATCCACTTTCAGTCTAAGTGCTTCTTTCTGCCTTAGATACACCACTGCAAGAGATGCATGACGTCGTACATAAAATCATGAAGAGGAATAATACTATATTATTATACACATGTATGTAGCAGCTAGGTATAAATAAAATATTACTATTTATGTTCTGTCCTTTAGTAGCTATAACTGATAGTTTTATACTCCACGTAAGTGCATGTCACAGAGCGATCCTTTAGCTGATTGGCTATTCCTGCTGATTTGAGAGTCAGGTGTGCTTTGAGTATTTGGGGCAACTGTCGACTCATTTCCAGTCCCAGGCAAGCGCCCACTCCATGGCCAGGTAAGTTCTCATGGGGTCAATATTGCAGCTTCTGTACAAAGATGGCAGTTATATCCCAGCTAAGCGCCTATACAGGCTGATTAAGCGCCATCCGGGACACTACGGATTATCACAAGGCTATAGTACAAAAGAAGTATCAAGTAACGTATCAGGAGCCCCAGAGAGACTACATGTATCTTCATTGATTTGTGCATACAAGTAAGGTTTGACAAGTATGCAGTATCATTATTCCAGTATGACCATTGTATGTCAGTTAAAGGAACTGTGTCACGGTATAAGCGTATTTTTAGTAACGGAAGCCGGATGAGGATCCCCAATATTTAATCAAGAACGTGGGCGATGCGGTTTTGTGACGTTACGATCACGCCACTTGCCCGGGGCGCCCGTGCCTGGCCGGCTGGTCTAAGCGATCGGCCGCGTCTTTCGGCGAAATCGACTTCGCGATGATACTAAACGAAGCAAGAAGGTTAGTTTACCTATCTTTTCGATGTTTAGCCTTCTTTTTTGGATTAGCTGCCATCATAAGGTGCACCGGGCTCGCTCGATCGATAGCTATGGGCGTGGTACATGGCATGCGGTCGCGCGAGTGACGTTGATTCACGTCACGTTTTGCGGTTGATTTCAAATGTTTTTAAAAATAGTAATGCGCGGCCCTTATATCGTGACACAGTGCCTTTAATCTATCTATCCCATTTACCTTTGCCTACACCTGATCTCTCTTGCTGTAGCATACTAAAATACTCCCACATTCAACTTTGCTTCGTCTGTTTGTTTTATTTACACTCACACATCCATTCTTTTTCTGCCACTTTTCCTAGTTTACGTAGCCCACCCAGTACCCTCACACATTCCTCGACTCTTCTCCTTTTCCCCTTTTTTGCCTTTCTTCCATAACCTAGTAGCCCATGGTCCCAGCCCTCACACGTCCCCTCTCAAATCTTCTTTGCCACTCTTCCTAACCTAGTAGCCTGTCCAGTACCCTCACACGTCCCCCTCAAATCTTCTCTCTGTTTTGCCTCTCTTCCTTAACCTAGTAGCCCACCCAGTACTCTCGCACATCCCTCGATTCTTCTTTTTTTATTTTTTTGCTTCTCTTCCATAATCTAGTAGCCCACCCAGTACCCTCACACATCCCCCTCGAATGTTCTCTCTTTTTGCCTCTCTTCCTTAACCTAGTGGCCCACCCAGTACCCTCACACGTCCCTAGACTCTTTTTTTTTCATTGTTTGCCTCTCTTCCTTAATTTAGTAGCCCACGGTCCCAGTACACTCACGCATTCCCCGTGAATCTTCTTTTTGCCACTCTTCCATAACCTAGTAGCCTGCCCAGTACCCTCACACGTCCCCCTCGAATCTTCTCTCTTTTTTTTTGGCTCTCTTTCTTAACCTAGTAGCCTGCCCAGTACCCTCACACGTCCCCCTCGAATCTTCTCTCTTTTTTTGCCTCTCTTCCTTAACCTAGTAGCCTGCCCAGTACCCTCGCACATCCCCCTCGAATCTTCTCTCTTTTTGCCTCTCTTCCTTAATCTAGTAGCCCCTCAATTCTTCATTTTTCTTCCTTAACCTAGTACCCCACCCAGTACTGTCGATTTTTTTTTTCATTTTTTGCCTCTCTTCTTTAACCAGTAGCCCACGGTCCCAGTACACTCACACAGTCCCCTCTTCAACCTTCTTTTGCCACTCCTCCTTAATCTAGTAGCCTGCCCAGTACCCTCACATGTCCCCCTCAAATCTTTTCTCTTTTTGCCTCTCTTCCTTAACCTAGTAGCCCACCCTGTACCTTCACACATCCCTCGATTTTTCTTTTTCATTTTTTTGTCTTTCTTGTCCTCCTCGAGTCTTCTTTTTCCGCTGCCGCTCTTCCTTATTAAACCTGGTGAGCCTCCCGCACTAGGCTAGTACATTGTAGCCCAAATGTCCAAACAGCCGCCATGTTCAAGCTGCTTTTACGTTTGGCCTTGCTCCTCTTTGTAATTTGTACTAGTGTACTGCATATAGGCGGTAGGCCGGCCAGCCCATAGGCCATATAGCTAAGAGGCGCGCGCAAGCTAAGTCATGTGATTACGCCGACCAATGGCGTGGACTTTTTGATAACAGCTGCGGTAGCGCTCATACACGTACACAGTCTGCACGAAGGGGTCAAATTTCTTATTCGCGCGGAAGTGAATCGAATTGAATTTTATCCATACATGGAACGGGTTGTACAAAAGGTAATCCTATAGACGTACTTCCCTTAACACACAAAAGAACATAGAGAGTAATTTAGTAACAGAGGTAAAACAAGAATAAATAAAGATGACATAGTACAGGAAACACGAAAAATAGAGGACACTAAGCACGCGCTTGAGATAAAAGCATAGACTTAAATAATTTTGTTTTGAAACTAGCAGGTGATAAAGAATTTACAATTTCGTGAGATAAAACATTCCACAAATGAGGTGCATTTACAAAATAACTAAACCTAAAAGCATTAACACGTGACTGTGATACAAAAAGAGAGTAGGTATGTGATCGTAGGGGACGAGGCTTGAATTTGAAGTAGTCACTGAAGGGAATACAGTCCAGACTGTGTACTATTTTGTATGTTTGACATGCGTTCAGAAGCTTCCTCCTGTTTTCCAGAGTCAGCCAGTTTAGCTCATCACAGCAGTCAGCGTAAGTCTTGGACCAATGGTATCTCTCGCTGTCCCAGCGTGCTCCACACACCCACCTTGCTGCTCTCTTCTGTACCTTTTCCAGTGCTTCGTTTAGTTTATGCTGATGAGGGGACCAGACAGGGGAGCAGTATTCCAGATGTGGCCTTACGAGGGCCATGTAAGCCCTCTTCTTGGCAGTGTGGTGACATCCATACATTGCACGTCTTAGAACGTTCAGCACTCTGGAAGCTTTGTTTGAAACATCTTGAATGTGCTCGCCCCAAACTAGTTTGCTTTGTATCTTCACACCTAGATACTTGTAGGTATCTACCCACTCCAGAGGAGAGTTGTTCAAACAGTACGTGTAGGAGATGTGTTTCTTCTTGTTAGTTATCCGCATCATCTTACATTTCGTGATATTGAGGGAGAGTTGCCATTTCTGTGTCCATCTGAAGAGGTGGTTAAGATCGTTTTGGAGAGCTACGCAATCGTGATGGGAGGATATATCTCTGAAGACAGTGCAGTCGTCTGCAAAGAGGCGAGTATTGGAGGATAGATCCATTCCAATGTCATTAATGTATATGATGAAGAGTAGGGGACCCAGAATAGAGCCTTGAGGAACTCCAGATATCACTCTAGCCCAGGGAGAAGTGACTCCGTCACAGAGGACTCGTTGTCTACGGTTAGAGAGAAAGCCTTTGATCCAGGCCAAGACGTTCCCACGGATACCAATGTGATCAAGTTTCAGGAGTAGGCGCTGATGTGGGACAGTATCGAAAGCTTTAGAGAAGTCAAGGAAAGCAACATGGGATGAGCTGGCCAAGTCAACGGATTTTGCCCACAGATGAACTGTTTCAAGCAACTGCGTCTGGCAAGAGTGGTTCTTACGAAAGCCGTGCTGAAAACGATTTAGCTTGCCATTTACGGTAAGATGGTCGTAGATGTGGTTGTACACGATTCGTTCGAGAAGTTTCACAGCAATACAGGTGAGACTAACTGGGCGGTAGTTGGACACTGAGTGCTTGTTGCCTTTCTTGTGGACGGGAGAGACATTGGCTGATGTCCAGTCACAGGGAAGGGCTCCTTTAGACAGCGACAATGAGAACAGGTTGGCCAGGGGTTCTGCTAGCCACTCAGCTCCTTCCTTCAAAAGCCGTCCCGGAACATCATCTGGACCACTCGACTTGGATGGATCTATTTTGCGCAATAGACTGTAAACTTCTTCTCTTGTCACGCTTATCTCAACCAGTTCGTCCAGACTTCTGGAGTTTGCAAGATCATCCTTTAGCCCTGCCAACGTAGCCTCATTTTCGTGCACAAAGACGGATGTGAAAAACTTACAGAAAGCCTTAGCTTTTTGGATGGGACTCGTCAGTGATTTTCCTTGATAGTGAATGTCTGGGATGTTGGGCCCTTGGCCAGGTCTCATTTTCTTAAGCCAACGCCAGAAGGAACGTTGGCCCTTATCCAGATCGGATGTGATTTGTTCAATGTGCATCAAATGGTCCCTTCTGGTTGAATCGCGAACTTCGTTGGAGATCGATCTGTAACGGAGAAAGTGCTGGTGCTTTCCAGAACGTCTTGCCAATTTAAAGGCTCGCCGTTTTTTGCGGACAAGAGTCAGCGTCTCTTCGGAAAGCCACGACTTACTCTTCCTTGGCTTGAGCATGGATCTAGGGATACACTGGTCAGCTACAGCGAAAAGGATGTCCTTGAAGTTCTCCCAACAATCGTTCACCGAGTCTCTCAGAAAGCAGCAGTTCCACGGTACTTTGCTCAGCAGTTCTCTGAAGTCGTCAAAGTTTGCTTTCTTGAAGTTGTACGTCATCCTTCTACGCTTGTGGGATCTCTGTTTGGCTATGTTGATCGAGAATTGGACTGAGTCATGGTCAGAACCAGGTATGCCATCTGTTACCTCTACCAGACTGATGTACTCAGGTTGATCGGTTAGGAGGAGGTCAAGGATGTTATTCCCCCTTGTTGGCTCTAGCACCAGTTGTTCAAGATTGAAATCATTAATGAGGTCGCAAAATAGGGTAGACTGACTGGATTCCAAGGGCGAAGAGGGGCCGAGCTCACTCCATTTAAGATTGGGAAGGTTGAAGTCGCCACAAAGGATGATTGGAAGGGAGTTATGGGCTCTGACAATAGAGCTACGGAGCTGTAGTAAGTTAGCAGAGTTGGAGCCAGGAGGGTTGTAAAAAACACCAACTAGCAGGTTGGAAGATAACAAAGAGAGTTCAAGCCACAATAGTTCACAGTTGGTCTCCAAGTCTTGTCTCCTGGTTGCTGGGATATCGCTGTTGACAATCAGCATCACTCCCCCTCCATGTCTGTTTCTATCCTTTCTGAACACCACAAAGTCGTCACTCATAAGTTCCCGGTCCAATATTTCCTCACTGAGGAATGTTTCAGTCACGGCTAGCACATCTAGTTTGCAGCTGGATAGCATGGCTGCCAAATCTAGCCTTTTATTCACGCACCCGGAAGTTAATTTACACGCACCCGGAAGTTAATTTACACTATGGGGATTTTGTATGGGCGAATTTTAACATGGCGGACAGAACAGGCGGTCAACTCGAGTCGACGGTACGTGTCAGCAACGTCGGTGCGAAGGGTTTTGAGCCAAGAACTGGTTGAAACAACTATATTATGAGCTACACGCAGTCGTTTTAAGAGTCGTCCTGATGTAGGTTGTGTAAAACAGCTCCCCTGCTGCTGCCACTATCTGCAGTGATCCTCATTTCAATCAATTTCAGAATTTTTGAACATATACTTGCACGCCTGCAATGGACCTAAAACTTGGTACAGGTCTTCAATACCATAATATCTACAACATACGTTCTTCAAGAGATACAGGTTAGCCCTAGTTGGGATCTGTGAGGTGCATAAAACCCAAATTTTTCACTATATTCAAGCCCCCCAGTCAGAGTCTACCCAACGCTGATGGCTGAATTAAGTGGATGGTCTCAAGATTCTGTCCTAACACTCTCCAGTAGAACCAACCCCGTATTCCAATTCACTCCAGTTTTCGAGTGATAGTCTATTTTGTACAACACATTTGGAGATTTTTGTGTCTGGAGCATTTTCAGAATTTTTGAACATGGTGAAGTCAAGCAGCAAATCTTTCAAAAACACCAGTGAAGATACATTATAACCAGTAGTTTAACATATGTTATAGTTGAATCTTGATTGATTGTATGTGCAAGAGATATTTTAATATCAAATCCTGATTGATATGGTCATCTCAGCTCACTTGACCCCTGCTTAGCCCGCTGACCTTTTGGCGGTGGCGCGCAGTTCGCTAATATTAACAGCTGTCAAATTAACGCGCGCACAAATATACTGTATTGGCCTGGAGCACCTGCAGAGCAAGCCTAGCCTGAGCTGAGAAGCCATACGTACTAATATCCTGTGGTTGCTACTGTGTACAGAGCTAGAGATGAATAACAAGTGAGTCAATAATACAGAGTAAATAAATATCTTGGCCTTGAACACTGGTGGACTGCAGCACAAAACCTGTATTGTAAAATTACAGATAATGAAGTATTAAAGTGTACATCAGTATGATACTATTAAATAACTATTGTGCTTTTAGATGGTTCCTGTTCACTACATTGACGATACTGACATGTCTTGCTATGAGTGCTGGTATAGACCTTGGAATGAACTTTAATGCGAGTTCTCCCCTGTATAGTGGTAGCTACAGTGGTTGTACCAAAAATATTACAAAAGCAGAAAATCCTAAAAACAGAGACTTCTCAACAACGTATTATTACAGTATACTAGAATTAATCGTAACAGCTACTCTTCTTGTGGTATCCGTATTTCCAGTACTAGTTGTACTGCCTATGGGGGGTGGTAGCACTACAACAGAAAAGACTATATCATGTTACAAGAATGCATCAGATAAACAAATGGTAGGTAAGGGATTAAAAAAGCGTGCAAGGAGCAGGCCTAATAGTGATGAAAATGACGATAGTCCTGGCAACAAAAAACCAAAGAAAGTAGGCAGACCACAACAATTTTCTAATCAGTCTGCAAGGACTGCACTATCTGGAGTCAATCTGGTGCCCACCCAAATTTGCAAGCTTATCATCTATGCAATAAAATGAGACATCCTGGTCCTAAATATCAGGCTATGTCCAACTATGCATCCTATGGTGGCATCACTATTGCTTTGTACCCTGATAGCTGTATATGTCAACAGTGCTATACTGACTATCTACGTCAGCCTTCAATTCCTAGGTGGTACAAAAATACGAGGAGGTTATTATTGAAACTGGGGATGAACTTACTATAGGAGCTGAACAGGAGACGTATGGTGAAATTGAGGACGATTGCCAGGGTCAAAGTACGCATCCTCAATTTCACCATACCATGTCTCCAGAAAGTACTGATTCTGTTGACACGGATGATAATATGGATGATGGCGAGACAGAAGATAGTGATGGAATCAGTGAACGGAGTGATACAGATCAACAAATAAAATCAGCTATAGATAATGCACTACTAAAACTAGTAGAAGAAGGGTGCATCTATTCTAAAGATTTCATACCCTTGATCAGTACTCCATCAGCATTAACATTAAACTTATTTCATAGAGAATTGGAGAGCATCACCAAGTCCAAAGGTTACAAATCTTACAGCACAAACCGTAGATTAGGAAAATTAATATATGATCCCCACAAATTCAGTGAGCATGCCGTCACCCACATCTACAAATTGCAAGTCAGTAAGTGGAAATTACAGAAACAAAATATGAATAGTATCAACGAGGAAAAAATTAGAAAATTGATAAAGAAACAGTGCTCCACACTACCACATGCACACACATATGATTACCGTAGCCTAATTAGCACTGATGGTATATTGGATGATAAAGAACTAGATGGACATTTTAATACAGACCTCAGTGAGTTTTTGGAAAAAATAACATCATCAGATAAATCTCAACACCGCGAACCTAGTAAATCTTGAGGGTACGAATGATAATTTGCATGCTTTGTATGGCTATGAATCCCGCCAATTCCTTTTTTCAAACAATGCTTGGTGTTGTAGCATACATGTTTGGCTTAAGAGATAAAGGGTTTGATATATTCAATAATTGAATGCTTTTGGGATAATCTGCAGTGTTGATCAGGTAAGAAAGCATGGCACGTTTTGGTCTAAGAAACGATGTGTCACTGATGAATTAAATAAGAAAGCATTTTGGAGGGTCTCCTTTGATAACCTTAATTTTAAAATGAAATTTGCTAAATGCCTTGGTGTAGCAATGGATGGAGTGAAGAAGATGCTAAATTTAATTACGGCACAAGTGTCTACAAGAAAAGCCAACACCGTGGAACATAGTCATAACAAACAATGTGTACATGTACCTACTTTAGTGTATCTCGCTAAGAACGCAATTAAGAAGGAACTCTTACACACTCAACCAATACCACCACAGAAATTAACTTTAGGTAATTTATGCTCCGTTGATGATGGGAATACTATCTTGAATTTTTGTAAAGCTAGTTACGTTTGTACCATAGATAGAGTGTCTACTAGTCCCCTCAATTGCTCGGAAACCTTTTTTTTTGTCCCTATCAAAATATCAGCCACAATTACACACCTACTAATGGCGGTGATGAAATTACTTTTGCAACAATAATGGAAGGCCAGACAGCAACACCAGATGACATAGAGGCATACTTACTTCAACTAAAAAATGACCTAAAAATTGGCTCAGAAGGGTTTCCTAGCAAAATAGTATTAGCTGGAGACGAGCAAACATATTCAATACTAATAAATTTAAAAGAACAAAAAGGAGAAGCATTTGAGTGGCTATATCCAATTCCCGGGGATTGGCACTTGTTAAAATTAACGGCTGAGGTATTAAGAGATATAATGTGGGATGGTGGACTGAAAGAATTCGCCATTAAATGTGGCTATAAGGCCAATAATATAATTTCTCAGTGGCAAGACATTCATTTATTATTATTAGCAACCTATGAGGCACTGATGAGAAAGGCTACCAATGAATATATGCAAATTACGACGGATAAGGATAGGCGTTATCAGGGGGAGGCATTCTGGCAGTTTATTAAAAATCAAATGGATACTAATAATAATGATAAATTAACTCAATTCTGGGCCCAAATGCTATGGTACCTCAATGCTTATGTAGCTTACTCTTGTGCAATTCGGTTTACCATCTAGCCACTCAGAATTTCTAGTTTGAAAATAATTACTCAACTATTCTTTGCTTATTCTCATAATAAATATGAATATTTGAGTATGACTACAATCTACAACTCACTAACTTGTCCTGACGAGTTTCACCAATTTTTTATTAATGGAGAGTGGACATGTAGCATTCATGGCAGGCCATATCACAACTTGGCAATTGATGAAGCACACGAATGCATCATTAATAATAGGGTTAAAAATATTACAAGCAGGCCCTCACATTTTCGTACTGTAGAACTGGCTGATTTTATAGCATATGCTGATAAGGTTGTGTCTGGGCTCCAGAAATATTTGAATACGGACAACTCAAGTTATCAAGTTAAACGTTACACATGTCAGAGGGCTACTATAATTGATGGGTTATTAAAGGACACTCCCCTGTTTCAAAACACAGAGCATGAGTTAACCAACATCTTTACTTCAAAACCTAACAAACTTAAAGAACACCAAGCTCGAGACCTTTCTGCTATTACTACAGTTGGGACTAAACGAATGGAACAGTACTGCAAAGATTATATATTTGGCAAGGAATCCCTGAAAAAACGTAAAAAAATACAAAATTGAACACGTTCACAACACGGGCAATTTCAAATACGGAACAAAACAGTAGAGTTAAGCAACTTGAAGAAATTAACAGAAATGCATTGCAGGCGCTAAAGGCAGGTGGAATAACTGTTCAAACGTCCCCATATCCGCTTGCACTAGCAACCATAAGTGGATCCACACGGACAGGATCAAAAAGTACAATGAGATCTGTCCTACAAAAGCAAACTGAATTTCAGGCATGCTTTATAAATAACCATCCAACAAATTTGGACAACTTTTGCTTAATTACAGATTTTATGTGCTATATCCATATGCCCCCTCCTAGTAACACTGCTACATATTCCGAGTATTTTAATTATCTATGGACTATTTCAATGAATCATAATGCAACTTCAATAATTTATGTTTTTGACAAGCCCAATTATTTACCACCTCCAAGACAAATAGTACATGAAAACAGGGCTAAGGGGAAATCAAAAACACATAATTTTCAGCAGATAATTGATGATAATTCACCAATACCACACAACAGAGAGTACGCCAGCCTTTTAACAGTGCAGGAGTATAAAAGTAGGCTTATACAATATTTAACCAATAAACTTGTCAATAAATGTATTCAAGAGAGTAATAAAACTACATCACAAAGTTTCATCATTGATTCCCCAGCTTTATCTAGTGTAGCTCACATTCAAGATGGAAATGTGAATATAAGTGAGCAAAATGAACACGGAGAAGGAGATGTGGGTGTGTGGTATCATTGCTTGTTACGATCTGAACAAAAAATTATGCTAGTATCCAGTGATACTGATGTCTGGATGTATGGTTTATTAGTAACTGAGTTAAGTCCTCAGCTTCAGTCCAAACAAGTATATGTCAAATGTCTAAATAGTTCACCAACATTGTATGTCAATGTAACCCGACTATACGAATCTGTAACGACCCACCCTCAACTAGGCAAAATTTGTCATCCATGTACATCCCTGGTTGCACTCTATATTGCAACAGGAAGTGATTATTTGAGTTTCTTTTATAGAATAACAAAAAAAAAAATTTTTTACTATTTTTTTAAACAATCTGGACTTCATTTGTTGTAATAATAAATTTGTACACTTTTTTGATAATTCAATTGCAATTCTAGAAGATAGTTGGATTAAGTTAATAACTAGTGCATATTTTTATCAACACCCTATATACTTTAAATCAGTTGCATGTGTTTATGATGGGGTCATAAACTCACCTACTGCTAATCCATTCGCAAATATGCTGAAATGGTTTGGTTGTGGGGATAAAATCACAAATTTGAAGGAATGGCATACTTTCATTCGAAAGGCTACATTCCATTTAAATAAAGTTGGAAGAGATTATGAGGCAAAAGTGATGCCATCATGGGATGCATTAGTGCTCCACTGCAAGAGGACCAACTATGTTTTAAATACTATAGTAAGTGGCAAGACCACAAAATGCTCCACTTTAAACAAGCATGCAGAGTATGGGTGGAGCCAGATTGATGACAAAATTGTTGTAAACTGGGGGAAAGCAGATGTAATTATTGATGACATGGGTGGTTGTGGATGTCACGGTGGCTGTGACACAAATCGCAGCTGTTCCTGCTATTCTGCATCAAGAGAATGCACACACACATGTAGATGTACAAATTGCTTAAATAATGGTAGTATAGGAAAAATAAACAAAATGCAACCACTGTAGTTGCCACAACAGGGGAGGACAAAAGTGAAGAGAGTGATAATACTGACGACGACATCACAGAAAATACCGAGAAAGTTGAAGAAGAAATTGCTCCACTCAATACAAACACGGAAATAATGGATTGGGAAGACTATATGATGACGTGCATGTAGCTGTTCACCTGTTCTTTTGAGAACAAAACTCCACCCCACCTTCCACAAACTCAAAGTTTAAAACAATTCCCTCACACCCCATGTTCATATCATTAAACTGTACTTCAACCTCCCTTCCCCACACCCCCCCCCCCCCCCACCATTTCTTCTCATTTATGTTCCCATTTGTCCTTTGTAAATTGAACTCCACCTCAATTATATTCCCTTTGTTCTCTCCACCTTCACTAATACTTCCTCCCGACCCCATTTCAAACAATTCCCTTCATCCTTTATTCTCTTTATGACCCTAATCCTCACATCTCCCTTTTAGTTCTCTCCATCTTCTCCAATACACCCTATCTTATCAACTCTAAACCTGCTACCTTAATTCCCTTCATCATTTATTCCTTATCCTCCCACCTCCCTCTCCATCTTCCCCAATACACCCTTTCTTATCTTGCTACCTTAATTCCCTTCATCATTTATTCTTTTATGACCCTTATCCTCCCACCTCCCTCTCTATCTTCCCCAATATTCCCTTTATTATCAACTCTAAAAACTGCAAACTCAACTCACTTATCCTAATTTCCCCTTCCTTTAATAATTCCTATCACTTCCCCATCCCACCTAATTCTCTCCTTATCATCATCCCCTTTAATTTTATCTTCACAATTTCTCCAACCACCACTTACGTACATAGTTCATCAATGATCTTTGTCTTGTACCTCAACTATAACAAATACTCTCCTTTTCACTTCCCCATCTCCAAAATTAGTGTATAATATCATACACTGCCCCTCTTTCCACTTTATTCTGTCCACCTTGTTGACCAACTCTCACCCGTCTTTCTCAAACTCAACCTTTCCCCATCAACCTATCACCAACCACCCCCCCCCCCCCCCCCCATTTGTAATGTTTCCTTTCTCATAAACTTAATCTTATACACCACACTTCCATTACGATAAAGTTTTCCCAGGAATATCTTGATCACTATCAGTCATTAATTTTTTTTTACATATTTTGTGCTGTGTATAATAATATTATACAAAATTTTTTATTGCTGGTGTGTATACATATACATTAATTTTTGTTATTATTCTCTTTTTTTATAACTTTCTGGTCCATACATGCATTAATCACACAAAATTAAACCCCCCTATTCATTCAATCCAACTCTTATTGACATGTCCAGTCAAATTCGATCACCACGTCACACAAACTCTGTCAAAATACACGTCTAATTGCCCCCTTACACGAGCTACATGACCTCCATCAAACTATATATTATGTCCAATCACCCACTTAAACGAAATTCGTCACACTACATGTACATGTTGAATCACCCCCCTTACACAAACTGTCAAACTACACGTCTAATTGCCCCTTTATACGAGCTACACAATTCGGTCGAACTATACTATGTCCAATTGCCCCCTTGCACGAACTCCATCAACTACATATCTAATCACCCCCTCTAATACACGGACTCTGTCAACTATACCCCTTCCAACGAACTCCGTCAAAACATGTCCAATCACCCCCTCACACAAGCTATACGAACTCTGTCCAACTACATGTTCAATCACCCCTCTACACGAACTCTGGCAAACTACATGTTGAATCACCCCTCTACACGAACTCCGTCCAACTACATGTTAAATCACCCCTCTACACAAACTCTGGCAAACTACATGTTGAATCACCCCTCTACACGAACTCTGGCAAACTACATGTCTAATTGCCCCCTTATATGAGCTACACGAACAATGTGAAACTATAATAATATTATGTCCAATCACCCCCCTTACACAAACTCTGTCGAATTACATATACCCTCTAATATACGAGCTATATGAACACTGTCAACTACATGTATACCCAACAAATTCCGTCAAAATTACATGTCTAATCACCCCCTCACACAAGCTACACAAACTCCATCAAACTATGTTATATCCATATCGCCCCTTACACGAAATTCGTCATCAAACTACATGTCAAATTGTCCCCCTACACGAAATTTGTCAAAACTACGTGTCGAATTGCCCCCTTACACGAAATTAGTCAAATTACCCCCTTACATGAAATCCATCAAACTGCTTCGAATCGCCCCTTACACGAACTCTGTCGAACTACATGTATAATTGCCCCCTTACACGAACTCCGTCAAATTACATGTCCAATCGCCCCCTTACAAGAACTCCGTCAAACTATACGTACAATCATCCCCTCTAAGACATGAGCAATACGAACCCCGAGAACTACACCCCTTAGAAACAAATTCCCTCTCACAAACTACACAAACTCCGTCCAACTATGTCAAAGTATATTCTGTCCAATTACCCACCTTACATGAACTCTGTCAAACTATTATGTTAAATCTCCCCCTTTAATACACGAAATCGAACAAAATAATCGCAGTCACTCCATGACCTCTTAATTAATACTCAAACTCAACTACGTACGTGTCATGTTTGATCGAATTCGAAATCCAATCACCCTCACAAACTCAGTCCCCAACCACTAGCTATACTCAAACTTCAGTAAGAACAAGACTAAGAGTATCACACTGATCATGAATCGTGACTACAGCATGTCATAAAACAAGTCATAAAGGCACACCAGCTGTCAATATTTTCTGTTTAATTATTATAATTTATGTAAAATTTTCCCTTTAACATTAAATTCTTTATACCTGGGTAGAGGTTACAACCAGAGGAGGTTCGACAGGGTCAAAAGGTCACAATTAGCTAATCACGTGCTCCCATATGTTTGCGCAATTGCATGGGAGTACTAATTTCTCCGTTGTACCCCAGCTATCTTGCTACGAAAGTGTCTCTATCATGTTTTTCGTCGTGTCTAATACTGGTTGGAGCCCTGTACCCTTCGTGAACGATTTTCTAGGCTACAATATGGCTGACCTTTGCGACCTTGAACAGCAAGGCAAGCTGCTGTAGTGAGAATGATGGCGTAGAAAAGCCGCCGATTACTTCTAAAGTGTCTGTCATCCGCCTTGGAGAAAGCAGCGCCTGTCTCCATATGATAAATCAGGACTGTCTAAATTCGGGGTCAAAGTACAAGAATGCTCGTTAACGGAGGGTTATTGCTGACCTTTTGACCCTGTCGAACCTCCTCTGGGTTACAACAGCATCTTGCGATCGCACCACGTGTTCGCAAAAATTTGCAATAATTATTATTACTATTATTGAATGCGCATACGTTGGGCGCAACGTTAAACGGCAAGCGCACTTCGCGCATGCAAGCGCAATGCGCTACCCCTAGGCGCATACGTCATCATGGCATGGCAACCAAAGTAAACAACGTACTTCCTGTACAAATAAGAAAGTATATGGAAAACGTGACCCCTTCGTGCAGACTGACACAGGCGAACTTTGTACCATAAAAATTAATTACTAGTGTCATGCAGGGCCTGTTTGGGGCGAGCCTGAGCTGAGCCTCTGAAAGTCTCTGTCAGTAGCTGAGACTCGAAAACTTTACTAACAAAGCCATAGCACAATAGATCATGGATCATGCAGACCACCGACACATATCCAAGCATACAATGAGAGACGGTCTCATAGTGCTATGTAGGCCTATACAGCTGCACGATAGCTAGTTCCCTCGACATAGTGTCTGCCAACAGTCAAGAGAAAAGATAAGTTAATTTAGCCTGCCTCTATTGTCAGAGTCAGTTAGCAGCACGTCTATCTTTATAGCGTTCTTAGCTGGTCCTTGCGCTGTTGAGCTGACGACGAGCTCTGTCTCGCTCTCTCCTCCTTTGGAGTCCGGCGCGGTACAGCTTGATACCGTAGCTCCTAGCTTGCTTGATCATGAATGCAAATTTGCAATCGTTGAATTAGAGCAGCATATATACGATAATTCAATGTGTCAAAAAACCACGTGACTATGCTGACGCAAATGTTTTCATGCGGCCTTTTGAAATATACCGCGCAGCGCTGTACAATGTCTATGGCGGTTCGCGCGTGACGGACGTACCATACATATAAAACTAGTGACATGCAGGGCCTGTTTGGGGCGAGCCTGAGCTGAGCCTCTGAAAGTCTCTGTCAGTAGCTGTGACTCAAAAACTTTAACTAGAGAAGATGTTTCAACATCAATGGGGCGAGCCTCCGCGAACCCCACACAAGTGTTATGGTACAATAAAAGTGGAATTTTCAATAGGCTATATGTTCAGATAATATTTCACAGCTGTCTGTTGTTCTATACAAAGTTGCTGAATTCATATGATTGTGCATAATATTATGTTCCTATAGTGAGTGGATGCTTGTCCTGAGACTCTCTCGCCAATCTCTCCCTTAGGTTATTACCCCGCGTGCGCGCATGCGCAGCAGGGGGTAAAGCAATCGGTTTGTCTGTCGTCTGTTGTCTGTTGTCTGTTGTCTGTTGTCTGTCCGCACAAAAATCGGCAAATCTCAACATTTAGGCAATAAATAGGATAAAATGATGTAAGACAGCGAAAAAACACCTTCTGTCTCATTCTTAACACTAGGCAATACCCAGGGAAGCTACAAATCGTGCGAGTATGTTGGACACGCCTACTTCGGACACGCCCACCTAGTACCTCCTAAAGTCTATTGCGCATGCTCGAGCTGCTCTCTATTTCCAGGGAGTCTACTACGCATGCTCGAACGGCTCTACAGCATACTTCCAGCTCAAAATTTGTGATCGTGGACCTCAGAAGGGAACGACAAAGTTCATGAGTAGCAAGAGATCCAGAGAAGCTACAAATCGTGCGAGTATATCGGACACGCCCACCTACTAGGGTAGTAGTACCACATGAAGTCTATTACGCATATATATACTCGAGCTAATCTAGGGAGTCTACTATGCATGCTCGATCTGCTCTACAGCATACTTCTAGCGCAAAATTAATGTCATTTGTGATCATGGATCTCAGAAGGGAACGAAAAAGTTCATGAGTAGCAAGAGATTAAACTTCAAAGAATAGAGGTCTCTAACAAGAGGCATGGCCATGGACGATATTGCCATAGCACGCGGGGTATGTGCTCTATGAGCTCTAGTTACTTAATCTAATCAATCTGACCCCTCGCTGTTCTTCAGTTTCTGATGAGAAACTTTCGCTCTGCCTAGAGCGCTTTCTCTGAAGTCTTGTCTGTCTCTGTTCTTGTGTTTCTGCAGCTCTCATTTCCTGGTCTCTCTTTCTACGTTTTCTCAACCTTTCTTCTTTTTCGGCTGCAGTTTCAGCTGCTCGATGAGCTCGCTCCTTTTCTCTTCTACGTTGGAGTTTTATTTCTCTCGCAGCTGAAGACTCCATATTGAGTCATAGATTATATAATCTATGATTGAGTCAACGTTGTGTGCGTGCAACTTGTGTAGTTACTAAGTTGTGTCATTACGCATGCGCATTAATTGAAAGATATTGACTGTACATCGTTGAAATAGAAGAGGTATATATACGGTACGGAAGGACGTACGGCCGATATATATATATATATACATACGGAAAATCTCGATTGGTATCACCTGTGTGGGGCTCGCTTCGGCTCGCCCCAATAAAGCCATAGCACGATAGATCATGAAGACCACTGATTCAGATCCAAGCAAACAATGACAGACAGTCTTATAGTGCGGTGTAGGCCTGTAGGTCTACAGCTGCATGATAGTCCCCTCCATCCTTCAGTGCCTGACAGTCAATACGTACAACGTTTTACTATTGCATCTGTTATCAGAGTCATCAGTGAGCCTCAGCATCACGTCTAGTCTATCTTTATCACGTTTTTAGCTGGTCCTTGCGCTATTGAGCTGATGACAGGCTCTATGTCGCTCAGAGTCTCCTCCTTTGGAGCCTTCTACTTGCTTCTGTACGGCGCGGTACGGCAGCTTGCTTGATCACTAAAGCTCGAGTGTAAATGTGCAATTCGCTAAATTAGAACGGCGTATATACGGCCCGTGTCCCAGGCACGAGAATGCGCAATAGAATATTTCGCGTTTATGTCCGTAGAGCTATACGTGAGTGACGGTCGGACGTACCATAATAATTGGGGCGAGCCTGAGCGAGCCCCACATAAACGGTACAGCCATGCGCAAATTTTATACTAGAGATATATATGCATGGCATATTTGGGGGCGAGCCTGAGCTTTGCGCATTGAATTTGAATATCTGTATAGTAGAGTATGAAGTACTGTTTTGATTTGAAACAAAACAAAAAAAAGGAAATTGGGAACACTTTGCATCTGCTAGCTACTTTAATATTATATGGAGTCTTTGTATATACGCAGTGTCTAGAGTGCCGGCAAATTTATGTACAAATTTATATTGCCATATGCAGGAGGGGGCGGGGACTAGGGCTACGTAAGAGTACAGTATTTTATATGGACTTACCGGCACTATAACGCTTAAATTGCGGTGCCGGTACCGGCACTGTAGACACAGCGTTGTATATAAGTATAAAAATAATATTACAATAACTAGTGTCATGCAGGGCCTGTTTGGGGCGAGCCTGAGCTGAGCTTCTGAAAGTCTCTGTCAGTAGCTGCAACTCGAAAACTTTAAGGTACCATTAAATTGCGTGGGCGTGAGGTGGGGGATATGACACCTAAACCACATCAAAGTCATTAGTGAGGTGCATGTTGTGTAACCACGCCCTTTTAATTGCACAGGTCTCAGGGGTGTGGCTGCTAGAGCCGGAAGTGTTCATTTAATATCCTCCATGGACCGGAAGCCGAGCCGGAAGGGAGGGGCCAGGCCACGCCCAAAACAGCCCCACCCTGTTCCCCAAGGACCACCATTCTCAATCAAGTGCCTACTAACCACCGGATGTCCACCGGAAGCCCACAATCAATCCCAATTAAAACACACAGCTTCCTCAAGGCCAAAACACACACAAACACTTGGAGGCCGTTCTGCCACACCGCCCACGCAAGAGCTCACCTCACTTCCTGTGTGGGCGGAGTAACAACACGTCATCGCAACCACATCCGCTTCAAACCATCGTCAGCTTCCGTCCAGCCGTACAGGCCCCTCGATCGCACCGCCGTACAGTGCCTCATTAACAGACATGGCCTCACCTTTGACCTCCTGACACGCCCCCAAAGCCTCCCCGCGGGGTTCAAAGGTCACCACCGCTTCCGGGACACGCCCACCTATCGCCGAGGCCAAGTCCCAGGCGCCGATGTCCAAGCACTGGCCCGTGAAGCCACGCCCAATCGGAAGCAATAAAACCTGCATTAATGCACACGCACACACTCCACACAGTGCCAGGAACACGCCCACATGCTTAATTAGGCCTAATAAGCTTTTTTTTTTTTTTTTTTTTTTCAAGGAGACCACACACTAAGCAGAAAAAAAATTGTCCGAAAACCGCCACATAGTTGAGCTGGATGCATAGTAGAGCCATACAATGCAAGCAGGCAGCCTATACATCAATTTTGATCAAAGTGGGTAATGGTCGTCACGTTAATGTGCGCGCGTGACCCCGCCCCTCACGTAGCGCGTGGGCGGAAAACATTGCAAATGCATGGCTTCCTATACAAACATATGGGAGAACTTCAAAGGGCCGTAACTTTAATTCTAAGGCGTGAATCAAAATTCCCCAAGGTCAAATCTCTAGTTTCGACCCATTCTGCGTACCCATGTAAAAATTATCTCCCCAAGTGCTCCCAAACCCCCCAAACATTAATTAATTATTTAAAAACTTTTTTTTTTTCTACTTAGTGTTTTTTTTTTTCTACTTAGTGTATAATTAAGTCGTTGCGGTTAATAGTTAAGAAAGAATGCTTTGATCTTGCTTTGATGTGGGCAATTACCGGCCTTTTCTTCAGGGGCCACTTCCGGTCGCTAATTACACGCGCATAATCATCCCTGGCCGATTCTGGACACGCCCACCTTCGACCAAAAGCACTCGTATGGCCTCTTCGGCCACGCCCCTTCACGATTCGCTAATTGAATTAGCCATTCCTGACGCTCACGCCCACGCAATTAAATGGTACCTTAATAAAGCCATAGCACAATAGATCTTGAAGACTACTGATACAGATCCAAGCAAACAATGACAGACATTCTCATAGTTCCGTGTAGGCCTGTATGTAGGTCTACAGCTGCATGATAGTCCCCTCCATCCTTCAGTGCCAGCAGTCAATAAAAATTTTTAATTGCCACTATTACCAGAGTCATCAGTGAGCAGCACGTCTACTCTATCTGTATCAATCGCGTTCTTAGCTAGCCCTTGCGCTGTTGAGCTGATGACGAGCTCTGTCTCGCTCTCTCCTCCTTTGGAGCCTTCTGCTAATACGTCTGTACGGCGCGCTTGCACTTGATCAATACCAGTACGAGTGTAAATTTGCAATTCGCTAAATTAGAACAGCGTATATACGGCCCGTGTCCCAGGCATGAGAATGCGCAATAGAATGTTTCGCGTTTATGTCCATAGAGCATCACTGGGTATATAATTTCGCGTGACGGACGTACCATAATAATAATAATATATGATAATATAAAATTCGCGCACAGCTGTACCGTTTATGTGGGGCTCGCTCAGGCTCGCCCCAATTAATTTTGAAATGAAAGTAGTAATGATTTTAGTTAAATTAGCCAGCAGATCCCAGTGTGGACCACGTGGAGGTGGTTCCCAACCCACACCACCTAATGTGTGTATGCATACACATACATGTACATAAAGCATGCCTATCTAAGTCTTCTCTTTGGACTTCAATCTTCTCTTGGCAGGACTTCAATCTTCTTTCTTCTCTTTGGACCTGTGTAAGGATAATTATTATCAGTATTTGATACTTGTAAGGAAATGTGTCAATTATATATATAGAATGTACCATTATTGTTGCTAAAAATAAATAAATTTACTGACCTGTAGCTGGGAAGGTAATGGGCCTGGATCCATGCCATTAGCAGAGGAGTACAACTTGGGTGTATGTTTGTCTCGATAACACCGCACACACTCAGTGGTTGGAGAACGAAGCTGAATACCAGGGAAAGATTCTGAACATGTCGAACACTTTGGAGAATTCAGAGTGGAGAAATACTCATGAAATCTTCTCATCTTCATTTGTACAGAGCGTTGTTTGAATGGTTCTTCTCTGTTAGCACGAGTTTCTCTTTCGCTGGCACTTTGCCGTCTATCTTCTCTTTCTTCAGTTGACTCAGCAGCCAGTCTCTCACTCTGGTTAATCCTCATTCGTTGTAGCCTAGCTTCTCTCTCTCCAGCTGACTCAGCAGCTAGTCTGTCTTGCATCTGCTGTAGCCTGGCGTCTCTTTCTTCAGTTGACTCAGCAGCCAGTCTCTCACTCTGGTTAATCCTCATTCGTTGTAGCCTAGCTTCTCTCTCTCCAGCTGACTCAGCAGCTAGTCTGTCTTGCATCCGCTGTAGCCTGGCTTCTCTTTCTTCAGTTGACTCAGCAGCCAGTCTTGCACTCTGGTTAATCTTCATTCGCTGTAGCCTAGCTTCTCTCTCTACAGCTGACTTGGCAGCTAGTCTGTCTCGCATCTGCTGTAGCCTGGCCTCTCTCTCTTCAGCTGACTCGGAAGCTAGTCTGTCTCGCATCTGCTGTAGCCTGGCCTCTCTCTCTTCAGCTGACTCGGAAGCTACTCTTTCTCGCATTTGCTGTAGCCTGCCCTCCCTTTCTTCAGCTGACTCAACATTTAGCCTATCGCGTCTACGTTGCAGATATGCTTGCCTTTGCTCTACTGTTTGAGCAGCTCGTCTGGCCCTGTCTCTGACTCGCCTCTTTGCCAATCTTTCTTCTCTTTGTTCGGCTGACTCCGAGGCGCGGCGAGCTCTTTCTCGCTCTCGCCTCCTCTGAAGCTTTCTTTCTCTTTCATCTACAACTGATTCAGAGAATAATTGACTTTCGTTTTGTGATGAAGCCATGGGATTTAAAGAAGAACGAAAACACTCAAAACAGACCGTTCGTTTTGCTTGTACACGAGTGTAAATTTGCAATTGGCTAAATTAGAATGGCGTATATACGGCCCGTATAGCCCAGGCACAAGAATGCGCAATGGAATATTTCGCGTTTACGTTCATAGCAATGCTGGGGATATAATTTCGCGTGACGGACGTACCATAATAATAATAATATAATATAAAATTCGCGCATAGCTGTACCGTTTATGTGGGGCTCGCTCAGGCTCGCCCCAATTATATACTAGTGACGATGTTTGAACATCACTGGGGCGAGCCTTCGCTAGAAACATAGCTGCTGTATTGAAAATTTTGTTTGTTCAATATTGTGTTTTAGGTAAAGAGAGGATGATAAACTTTAATCACAATATTATTTTGAAATAATGAGAATTGAAGATAATGAATAATAATGAGCATGATAAATATATAATCACAATAATAATGAGAATTGAAGATAACAGTGGATATGTAATATGTGCATGAAGTCAAGTTGTTCAGACATTGACATGATGCTGTAGTATTTGCTACTGAGCATATTTACCTGTAGTTGTTGTGGTACAGGGCCAGGATTCATGTTGTTCTCAGATGAGTACAACTTTGGTACATGCTTGTCCCGACTGCATGATAGACACTCTCCAGAATGTGAATTAACTTTTAGCCCAGGGAATTGCTTACAATAAGTTGTACAGGTTGGCATTTCCAGCGCTGCACAGTGTGCATGAAACTTCAGCATCTTTGATTGAACTGATGACTGTTCAAGTAAGGGTAGATGGGTCACTTGGTCCCTGTGCCTCTCTCTATCAGCCTGCAGCCTGGCTTCTCTTTGGTCCAGAGTCTCCTCAGTCAACCTCTCATTTCGGCAAGCTATTACATGCGATAGGCGGGCCTGTCTTTCTTCTGGAGTCTCGGTAGCCAATCTTTCACTTTGGCGTACACTCATCCTGTCAAGCCGGGCATCTCGTTGCTCTGGAGTTTCAGTGTCAAGTGCTTGACGTGTATGAATATGGACTCGCTCCAACCTGGCCAATCTGTGCTGTTCACTCTCTGCAGCCAATCTTTCGCTTTCCCTGGAACGTTTCTGCTGTAGTCTTGTTTGTCTCTGTTCCTCAGTCTCTGCAGCTCTTCTCGCTCTATCCCTCATTCTTCTCTTTCTTAACCGCGCTTCCTTTTCAGCCGCGGTTTCCGAAGCACGGCGAGCTCTTTCTCTCTCTCGTCTACGTTGAAGTTTGCTTTCATGTGAAGCACTCCGGCAAGGTCGCTTAGAAGTAGAAGGGGTAGACGTAGGATCCATACTTCACTGTTCAGTGCAAGTGAACCTCGAAATGCAAAAAAAATACCACCGTACCGCATGCACGAGGTGAAAATTGTAGCGTATTCGTTAAATTAGAGGTAGCGCATTTACGGAACGACGTACGACAGAAACATATAAACGGAAAAAATCTCGATTGAACTGACTAGTGTGGGGCTCGCTCCGGCTCGCCCCAATTATATACCGTATAGCACAAAAATTTCGCTGGATAAAAATTTCGCTCAATGGGCTTTTCCATTAAAATTTATCTACTGTACACAGTATATGGCATAGTAGAAAGCTTAAAACTTATCTACTGTACACAGTATATGGTGTAGTGTCGTGGTTAGTGAACGTCGCCGTTAGTGAAATGACAATTATGCGCATGCGCACGTGCGGCCAACGAGGGTGCAATATTAACCCTATTAAAACTCCAAAGTCCGTATGTACGCGCTAGCAACCCGAATTCCCTGCGAGGGCGGGGTCTGGGGACGACAATAGTATCAGCGAGTATCGCGCCTAAGTTTCTGAGGATGGGCGCCTATAACTCAGCTCAGAGTAAGCGTAATACCCCCAGCTGCAGAGTAGCCTAGAACCCAGGCTCTGAGCATGGGTTCTATGCTGGCCGGTTCGAGGCTAGTCTCGTAAACCAGACCCCTATTCCGCAGCACTGGGTGTATTTCATCTTTCCGCGTGCTGGTGATGAAATACACCCAGCGCTGCGAAATAGAGGTCTGGTTTAAGAGACTAGGTTCGAGGCTACCCCTGATAGGCCCTGCATGCATGAAGTTTTTGTATCACTGTAATGCATAATTAAATGCATAGCAGCAATAGCTACTCATCAGGCTCAAACGCATAGAGATTAGGTAGTCAACTATAGCTATTCAATATAAGCCATTTATTGATGTTCACTAACTGCAGCAGCTTCAACGAAGGGGCTGCGGTTAGTGGAAACACTGATGAGACAAGCATAATCAGATGCTAGATTCAAAACAATAACAGATTAGGTAGACGGCTATACATTATCCATTTTAATGTTCACTAACTGCAGCAGCTTCAACAAAGGGGCTGTGGTTAGTGGAAACAAGTATAATCAGATGCAATACTCATCAGGTTCAAAGGTATACACATTAGGCGCATGGTCACCTATGCAAAATGAGCCATTTCATTGAGTGAGCCAGCTTCAACGAAGGGGCTGTGGTTAGTGGAAACATTGATGAGACAAGTATAACCAGATGCAATGCTCTTCAGGCTCAAACGTATACAGATAAGGTGGTCAACTATGCAAAATGAGCCATTTTATTGATGTTCACTAACTGAGCCAGCTTCAACGAAGGGGCTGTGGTTAGTGGAAACACTAATGAGACAAGTATAATCAGATGCAATGCTCTTCAGGCTCAAACGTATACAGATAAGGTGGTCAACTATGCAAAATGAGCCATTTTATTAATGTTCACTAACTGAGCCAGCTTCAACGAAGGGGCTGTGGTTAGTGGAAACATTGATGAGACAAGTATAATCAGATGCAGTGCTCATCAGGTTCAAAGGCACACAGATCAGGTGGTCACCTATGCAATATATGAGTAATTTTATTCATGTTCACTAACTGCTGCAGCTTCAATGATGGGGCTGTGGTTAGTGGAAACACTGATGAGACAAGTATAATCAGATGCAATGCTCATCAGGTTCAAAGGCACACAGATTAAGTGGTCACCTATGCACTATATGAGTAATTTTATTCATGTTCACTAACTGCGGCAGCTTCAACGAAGGGGCTGTTGTTAGTGGAAACACTGATGAGACAAGTATAATCAGATGCAATGCTCATCAGGCTCAAGCATATACAGGTGGTCACCTATGCAAAACGAGCTATTTAATTGATGTTCACTAACTGAGCCAGCTTCAACGAAGGGGCTGTGGTTAGTGGAAACACTGATGAGACAAGTATATGCAATGCTCACTAGGCTCAAAGGTATACAGATTAGGTAGTCAACTATGCAAAATGAGCCATTATATTGATGTTCACTAACTGAGCCAGCTTCAACGAAGGGGCTGTGGTTAGTGGAAACATTGATGAGACAAGTATAATCAGATGCAATGCTCATCAGGTTCAAAGGCACACAGATTAGGTGGTCACCTATGCACTATGAGCCATTTTATTGATGTTCGCTAACTGCGGCAGCTTCAATAAAGGGGCTGTGGTTAGTGGAAACACTGATGAGACAAGTATAATCAGATGCAATGCTCATCAGGCTCAAAGGTATACAGATTAGGAGGTCAACTATGCAAAATGAGCCATTTTATTGATGTTCACTAACTGAGGCAGCTTCAACGAAGGGGCTGTGGTTAGTGGAAACACTGATGAGGCAAGCATATTCAGATGCAATACTCATCAGGTTCAAAGGCATACAGATTAGGTGGTCACCTATGCACTATGAGCCATTTTATTGATGTTCACTAACTGCAGCAGCTTCAACGAAGGGGCTGTGGTTAGTGAAAACACTGATGAGACAAGCATAATCAGATGCAATGCTCATCAGGTTAAAAGGTATACAGATTAGGTGGTCAACTATGTTGTAGTAATGAAGCTACATGCCCTATTCAAATTAAAGAAAATTTCTACCTGCTCCTTCTAATAAAGTTGATAATGCTGCTCCTGCAACTGCAGCGTTATTAATAATTTTCATCTGCAATCTCAACCTGTAACTTTACTGATAATAAGTGTTAAAGGAAATGATCGAGAAGATAAACTATCTAGCTATCAAATGACAATGCTATCATGTAGCTATATAAAGCTCAGGATCTTAGGTATTAGCAAACTGTTGAGGTTGCATAGTAGGTTTGTATTATATTATTAATAGCAGCAGAGATACAATGCACAATATTATTGACTAGTAGACTGACTAACAGCTACTAGTAGCCCTTACAATCACTTTAAATGCTTCTTATAGTCTACGGTGAATTCCGATACAATAACTCAACAAAAATAATATCATGTAACTTCCACATAAGAATCAAATATCTACGTAACTTAATTCAACATAAAAGTCAAATATCTACAGTTCCTACACCCCCCTCCTGTTGTATAATAATAGAAGGTAGGATCTTCTTTCAAGTAGTAGCAGCGTTCTGTTCTTGGGTGTCATAATATTATTTTGAGTGCTGCGCTTTTGTTCGTGCTATCTGGAAGTTCAGCGATACTGTATATAACACACTTGAACTCTGAAACAGAAATATAGAGGAAGATCATTATTATGGGGTGCCGTTTGTGTCAAAATTCATCACTGGTAGGCATTTTGAAGAGTCTGGAGATTATGAAAGTGGCTATTATTATAGTGGATATTTGCATATAATATTATGGTATAATAGGTTGTGTGCCCCATGTAAACACACACATGAGCACAAAATTTAAAATGGACCCACGAACCAAGACTTGGGGCATGCCAAGGTTAATTATTAATTTTAATTCTTCAGGGGCCTTTCCGATGACCATGGACTTGCATAATCATCCCTGGCTCTTACCGACCCCTCCCACTTCTGACCAGAAGTATTCATAACACGATTAAATTTTGCTAATTGTATTAGCCAATAATGATAGATCTCTGTCAACACACCTTTGCTTTGGTGGTAGTTTAATCCCCACAGCACCTTTTATGCATGGGGCACACAACCTATGGGGTTGACGATATTGATTTTAATGTCTACTATACATGTGTTCTTCTGTAAACATCCACTACTTTCGTAAATTCCTGTGACATCACTAAAATTTAATGTCTGCAATTTATGCAGTATCTACCAGTAAGATTTACATAAATATCCACTACTTTCATAAATCTCCACAGTTGTAGCATCTCTAAAATATGTCTTCTGTGATCCATATCGAAAATTTCACTGTGATTTATGCGAAATTAATATCCACTACTTTCGTAAATCCCCAGACTAGCTTTTCTAAATGCCTGCCAAAAATGAATTTTGACACAAACGGCACCCCATACATTATCAATGTATGAGATAAACTTTTGCATTGTTTAGTATGCGATTAAGAATGCTATATGGCCCATGCATAGGAATAGCATGGCTAAATATCATGGCTTCTTTCTCATTTGGTATAAACACCATAAAATCTAGCACGATGCAATTCCATACTGTGGCAGTTTGGAGTGTTTGTCATACATTTCTTTCTGTTTGACTTGAGCTTGCTTGGCACGATGCTGCTCTTTGTCAACTCCAAGCTTCTGACAGGTAAGTGGTAATCTCCAACATCTACTTCATAATTTGGTGCATTTGTTAGCAAATTTTCAGTAGGTAAGCACGGACATCTCTATATACCATAGATCAAGTAGAATGGTGATTTTCTCACTGTTTCTTGGATGGTGCCCTATATACATATATAAATAATAGAAATGGTATATCTGTTGAACAAGGCTGGTCAACAAGATGACTCCCTGCAGATGGATGCTGTAGCCCTGAATTTATATCCTAATCTGACTGAAAACAACTGACTCAAGGATCTTGGAGCATGTTTGCTGTTTATATAATAATATAGCTCACCCTCTAGTACATTGAGGAATTTAAGCTGACCTGCATGCGCATTTTAACCTCTTAGTAGCGATTACGGACCTCCAAGGGCCTGCAGTAGATCGTGAATATCTCGGCTCTGGCTAGGAGTACTCTCATGAAACAAATTGCAGTAGATAGCTCAATGAAAAAGCTATCTACCGAGGCCTTAACCTTGCAAATCGGTTGCGCGGAATCGCCGCTAGCTTCATTTTTGCTTGTATTAAGTTTCTATGGAGAAAGTTTAGGTGGGCGTGGCTTCGTAACGGTTTTGCCTACGATCGTGTTACAAGCGCCGTTGGATAGAGCTCGTGGAGAGCTACCTTCTGATAGTCGAACATTGATATCCCACTGGGAGAAGTTCCGCGGAAAAACTGGTGAAATATGGAGGTCCGTAATCGCTACTCTTAGCAAGTCTAGGGCCTGGTGCTTCTCAAGCTCACACGATATTTTTACTATTCCTGTCTCCGCTGCATACCTATCAAAGTAGCTATGGCTAGTCTGGATCTCCAGTTTGCTTCCTGTATAATAGCTTTTGGGAGAATCTCTTCAACTTCTCATCATTTCCCCTATTTTATAGCTACAGCAGCAGATAATATTATAGACACAATACACCATATTGTTATTGATAGACTGACTAGCTAAAAGCCCTTATAATAACCTTGCATGGTGAATATACATTAACTCATTATCATAATTATGACAAAATTAATATTCAATATCCATATTTCCTACAATCATAATAACAATTTGAAAATATAAAAGTTTGCTCTATTCACTAAACGATATTAGAGATACTAAAAGTTAGTCTAAGAGCATAATAATATTCACAGACCATGTCCGCAAGCTAAATTTTAAGGATCATGCAGTACATAAGTGGACATGCATGTTCATGACAACCAGCCTCTGTGGCCCGGCGACTGGCGACCTAGTCTGTTGCGACTTTGCACCTAGAAGCTGCGGCAGTCAATAAAATGGCTCATAATATTATTGCATAGTTGACCACCTAATCTGTATGCCTTTGAGCCTGATGAGCATTGCATCTCATTATACTTGTCTCATCAATGTTTCCACTAACCACAACCACCTAATGTGTATGCCTTTGAACCTGATGAGTATTGCATCTAATTATAGCTACTTGTCTCATCAATGTTTCTACTAACCACAGCCCCTTCATTGAAGCTGCTGTAGTTAGTGTACATGTACATCACTGAAATGGCTCATCTTCTTGCATAATTGACCACCAAATCTGTATACCTTTTAACCTGATGAGCATTGCATCTGATTATGCTTGTCTCATCAGTGTTTTCACTAACCACAGCCCCTTCGTTGAAGCTGCTGCAGTTAGTGAACATCAATAAAATGGCTCATAGTGCATAGGTGACCACCTAATCTGTATGCCTTTGAACCTGATGAGTATTGCATCTGAATATGCTTGCCTCATCAGTGTTTCCACTAACCACAGCCCCTTCGTTGAAGCTGGCTCAGTTAGTGAACATCAATATAATGGCTCATTTTGCATAGTTGACTACCTAATCTGTATACCTTTGAGCCTAGTGAGCATTGCATATACTTGTCTCATCAGTGTTTCCACTAACCACAGCCCCTTCGTTGAAGCTGGCTCAGTTAGTGAACATCAATTAAATGGCTCGTTTTGCATAGGTGACCACCTAATGTGTATACCTTTGAACCTGATGAGTATTGCATCTGATTATACTTGTTTCCACTAACCACAGCCCCTTTGTTGAAGCTGCCGCAGTTAGTGAACATGAATAAAATTACTCATATATTGCATAGGTGACCACCTATAATCTGTGTGCCTTTGAATCTAATGAGCATTGCATCTGATTATACTTGTCTCATCAGTGTTCCCACTAACCACAGCCCCTTCATTGAAGCTGCCGCAGTTAGTGAACATCAATAAAATGGCTCATTTTGCATAGTTGACCACCTATAATCTGTGTGCCTTTGAATCTAATGAGCATTGCATCTGATTATACTTGTCTCATCAGTGTTTCCACTAACCACAGCCCCTTCATTGACGCTGCCGCAGTTAGTGAACATGAATAAAATTACTCATATAGTGATTGCATAGGTGACCACCTAATCTGTGTGCCTTTGAACCTGATGAGCATTGCATCTGATTATACTTGTCTCATCAATGTTTCCACTAAGTTAAATCACAGCCCCTTCGTTGAAGCTGGCTCAGTTAGTGAACATCAATAAAATGGCTCATATTGTATAGTTGACCACCTAATCTGTATACCTTTGAGCCTGATGAGCATTGCATACTTGAATAAACGAAGATTCTATTCGGCAGCGTCACTTCATTGCATACTTGTCTCATCAGTGTTTCCACTAACCACAGTCCCTTCATTGATGCTGCCACAGTTAGTGAACATGAATAAAATTACTCATATATTGCATAGGTGACCACCTAATCTGTGTGCCTATAATCAGATGAGCATTGCATCTGATTATACTTGTCTCATCAATGTTTCCATTAACCACAGCGCCTTCGTTGAAGCTGGCTCAGTTAGTGAACATCAATAAAATGGCTCATTTTGCATAGTTGACCACCTAATCTGTATACCTTTGAGCCTGGTGAGCATTGCATACTTGTCTCATCAATGTTTCCACTAACCACAGCGCCTTCGTTGAAGCTGGCTCAGTTAGTGAACATCAATAAAATGGCTCATTTTGCATAGTTGACCACCTAATCTGTATACCTTTGAGCCTGGTGAGCATTGCATACTTGTCTCATCAGTGTTTCCACTAACCACAGCCCCTTCGTTGAAGCTGCTGCAGTTAGTGAACATCAATAAAATGGCTCATATAGTGCATAGGTGACCACCTAATCTGTATGCCTTTGGACCCGATGAGCATTGCATCTAATTTTACCTGTCTCATCAGTTTTTCCACTAACCACAGCCCCTTCATTGAAGCTGCCGCAATTAGTGAACATGAATAAAAATACTCATATATTGCGTAGGTGACCACCTAATCTGTGTGCCTTTGAATCTGATGAGCATTGCATCTGATTATTCTTGTCTCATCAGTGTTTCCACTAACCACAGCCCCTTTGTTGAAGCTGCCGCAGTTTGTGAACATCAATAAAATGGCTCATAGCTAGTGCATAGGTGACCACCTAATCTGTATGCCTTTGAACCTGATGAATATTGCATCTGATTATGCTTGTCTCATCTGAGTGTTTCCACCAACCACAGCCCCTTCGTTGAAGCTGCCTCAGTTAGTGAACATCAATAAAATGGCTCATTTTGCATAGGTGACCACCTAATCTGTATGCCTTTGAACCTGAAGAGTATTGCATGCATCTAGTTATACTTGTCTCATCAGTGTTTCCACTAACCACAGCCCCTTTGTTGAAGCTGCCTCAGTTAGTAAAATCAATAAAATGCATATGGCTCATATACATATAATGTATATTATATATTATATAGCTGACCACCTAATCTATTACTATGCTGCGCCTGATGAGTATTGAGGCTATAATTACGCTTGTCTCATCAGTGTTTCAGTGCTTGTCTCATCAGTGTGATCATGATAGATACTCCGCATCTGGTAAAGTGTTGCATGCATCTAATTATGCTGCAGTCTCTACTATTAATTAAAGCTCATATAGACCCTTTGTTGAATTGTAGTAGCTAGTTTAATTAAGCTTGCAGCTGTTAGTGAACTGTGTGATAAAGTCATAATTATATTGTGTATGCCTTTACAGCCAGAATTCTGTAGCTTACCAACGGTTACTAATGTGCATTAATATTATTATTAATAGATGATGGCTAAGTTAGTGATAAGATTAATGGCTGTTATAATAATATTAATCTTTGGTATCAATATTACACTGGAATAGTTTCATATCTCCACTAATCACACTCTCTCTTGATCACACATTTCATAGCTGCATGACCGCTTACAGTAATACGCTTTCACCCATAGGTCAGGAGTTATTAAAGCTTCCAGATATCAATTCTATGCAGCTATAGTTAGCTAACATAATAGCTAACCCATGCTGTATATACATGTAGATCATACTTTAGTTATGAACGAACACATAATATTTTAATTATATCATTACGCAGGTATGAACAAGAAATTTAATTTTAAAATTAAGCCCTTCTCTACACTCAGTGCTCTCCAGATAACACATTCTTCTTGGAACTCAGCTGTAGCTACTTGCCAGTCTTGTGACTATAATATAATATATAGCTAGCTTTGGTGGATGATTATGACTGCAAAATGTAGCGGTAAAAAAAATGATAAATCATCATTAATTTTTTCCTCAGCCTACACAGAGATAGTCTCGTCCCCAGGCCCCTCCCAACGCGGAGGCAGGGGCCTGGGGACGAGGCTAACACAGAGAATGATCAGAGGAGCATGCTGGGCAGTATTAGCTAGAACCCATGGCCACATGTAGTGTGCTTTGTTTCATACACCCTGGCCCTTTGTCCATGTTTAATTCAGCGGTAGGCCCTGCCATGGACTGACTTAATAGTCTGGCGGACCAGCCCCATGGCATACAGGCGTCACCGTGGCAAAGCGTGGCCGACTAGCCAGTTCTCAACGGGCACGCGCGCGCAGGACGCGCGCACACGGACGCGCGCACACGTACTCGTTTTAAACTTCCCGCCTGATGGCGAGCGGCGGCCCGCTCTTGTAATATTCATTAGCTCACTAACGGCGACGTTCACTAACCACGACACTACATATGGCATAGTAGAAAGCTTAAAACTTATCTACTGTACACAGTATATGGCATAGTAGAAAGCTTAAGTGGGCCACACATTCCCATGAGCTGCTTGTATAGTGAGCGATCTGATTGAAATGGAAGAGGATCCAATTCTTGTAGATTTTCTGCTAATAGTTGTACTGTTTTGCAATCAAGGCACTTGTGTCCAATATTCTGAACAGCGAACTTGGTTACTAGTTCCCAATAGTTGGGCACTTCCTTCGATAGTTGAGAAAGAGCAAACAAGAGCCGTCGTAAAACAGAGACATCCTCAATATGTTGAGTAAAAGTAGCCAGCATGACTATAACTTGGTCTAACACACTTGAATATCAGGTGAGATTTCTAATGTGTAGGGGGCACTAAAAGGAGTACCAGGGGGCACGGGGAGCAAGACTGGTTTTGCAGGTTTAGGAATTAGCAGATGAAGTGTAAACCACTATGCAGGAGACAAGTGTGAATTTTCAGTCTATGATTTAGTTAACACTGCAGTGAAGCTATCATATGAATTGCTGTTATGGGATGCTAGTGGGTGGTACTCCTGTGCCTTTCCCTTCCTCCTTTGGTCTTTTACTTCCTGGATATAACAATATTCATAAAAGCCCAAAAAGCAAAAGCTGCTTTCTAGTAGAAACAGCAGTATTTTGGCATACAAAAAAAGCTAAATATGGCGAGCACCAGCCCTCATTCTGGAGACAGCAGGCAGATTGCAGCAGCTATCCAACTTCCTTCAAGGCTACGATGCTGTTGGGAATGTGACCTTGACTGGGAACTCATTCCTCCACATTTGAAACAAGTAGGATAAAAGCTGTATAGTTTATGTATTTTGGCTATAAGTGTTTAATAATCATAATACTTGTACTCAAACAGGCTTGCTATCAAGCAGCTAAATCAATCAGCATGCCTCCTACTGCTGTTCTGGCAGGGTTGGTATTTATTACCAGCTACTCAATGTCACATTCTGTTGTGGAGGTGGAGGGCACGGACTGGCTTGAACCAGTGCTAGTATGGCTTTCAATCTGTATGCCTACAGGCTCAGGCAAGTCTGCCCTATGCGAGTATTTAAGGAAGCTTGTTCAGGAGACACGACTTCAGTGTGGTCAAGAGGAAGCACCATTTTGGATGCTCGATGATCAGTCTTTTGAGAAACTAGGAGAGCTCATGCAGGAAAACCATTGGAAGTTACTTGGATTGTACGATGAGCTTCCAATGTTTTTGTCCCAAATCAATGTGTGTAGGGGCCGTACACTTGCCGATTCACAGCAAGTAGCCATATTTCTCCAGCTATATGGTGGTGATCAGTGGGTGCGAAGAACAGGTTAGTTCCAGTTATAATTTAAAGCTTGCTCAATAATATCATTACTTATTGATTGTTTAGTTTCTGGGGAAGCAAATTTCACAATGACTCACACGGGACTTACAGTGGGAGGTTTCATTCAACCTGCTGTAGCTAGAGGGCTAATTGAGCATCCTTCCAACATTGAGAAAGGGCTGTGTCAGAGATTCCTTTGGATAACTCCCAAGCCCAACCCTACCCTATTTGATGAACTTCAATGCATAGACAAAGACTTCACAACTGCTATTGGTGAGTCTTATTTACCAACTACTCATAGTATGTGTTAGGTAAATACTAAACCCACCCTATGCAGTATGCGCAGTATGGACCACATGAGTGCATTATCCATGCAACACTGCTTGGGGTGGGTTAGCTGATTTGTATCCATATAAGGAATCTAGTTATAACAGCTGCAGAGCCTACACAGTTCTAATTGACATGATAATTAACAGCATTAGTCAGTCAGTTCAATTTTATTTTCAAGCTGCATAAATTTTGGAAGCTGATTGGCACTATGATTATTTCTAGTAAACCTGATGGCAGTACAATGGAAACCAAGCAAAGAAAGAAAGAAGTGGATCATTAAGCGTCCTTGTGAAGTATTTCAACAGAAATATGACAAAATTACCCATTAGCTTGCTCAAATTTCTTGTATGGATGACTTGCTATCAGGTACTCTAATTCGAAAGGATATCTCAGGGTTTATTTCAGGGGACCTGGGAGTGCTTTTGTCTCACCCTTGGAACTTGGCTTTCCCTATTGTTTAATATGGGATTGCCCCCCTGAGCTTTTCTTCTATGTACTTCTTTTCTTCTGAAATAAACCTTGTAGGAGATGATTGTACGTTCTGACTACAGGATAGGTGCTAATGACATTATAATATTGTAGGCCACCAAGAGTGTTAATTAGCCATTGGATGCAGCTTTCTCTTTCACAGCTGAGCACTCACATGCCAGCCCCTTTCCCACATTCTTAAATCCCTCTGTGCACATGACAACACTCTTATGTAATTGCAGGTATGCTATCAAAGGCAAAGGGTCAAATTGGAGCAACCTTACATGTTTTGTTCCACTGGGAAACACCACACTCTATCCCAATAACATTAGTGTTGATGCACTGAAAGCTGCAATTAATTTCGTAGACCTGAGCATCCAACATGCAGCTTACCTCGCTGGTATAGGTGATGTGGAAAAGGCAATTCGATCAACTCATGAAAGTTTAACACTAGGTAAACACTTGAAATTTATCAGTATAATTATAACTCACATGTATTTCATAAAATTGTGAAAAAGTACATGATGCTGTAATCTAACTTTAGCTCAACCAGGTGAAGGAGACAACAAGTCTGCAGAAGCATATTCGAGTGCAGCATTGTCCCTGACCTTACCAGGACAAGTACTGAATATGAGTGCACTTGTATATCAGAAAAAGTTTAGATATGCTGGAAATAAGGTTGGAGGACTGCGTGGGTGGGAAATGTTACAAAGTGCTGGTCTAGGTGAGATCCGTGAACGGAAAGCTGCAAGAGGAACAGACAAGGTATTCAGGCAAGGTCTTCAAAGCTGGCTGATTCCCTTGAGCCACCATTCATATATTAATAATAATATTATGAAATGCTATAATCTGCTATTTTGCCCGTTGAGTTGCAACGACCTCTGGTAAAAAATAATACGTACAACTACTAATGGTTCAGGAGGTGTTAGAGTAGCATGTTCATTTCATAGAAATACAATGCTCCTTTGTTGTCACCCTCCCTTAGGTTGTCATTTTTTACAATAGCTCTCTCCCCCCCCCCCCATGAGTGGGACGAGAGTTTCACTAATGCCTCACATGTTGTATATACAGTAGTGTCATGGGCAAGCGCTACTTATTCTTATTTTCACACAAACCACAACCCACAACAAACTTAATAGCTTTATGAGTTTAAGAAGAAGGAAATTCCTGATTCGCCTGGAGAAAAGGAGGCAATGACGAAGAAGCTATCACAGTTCAGAGTCTCCCTCACGCAATACAGGACAGCTTATATGATGGAAAATGTCACCATGTAAGCAAAATCTATCAAAAAATATTATGCACAGTCTATAATATGATTTCATATATTATATACAATTAAATTTTAATATTATAGGGAAAGTATAACATCACGTAAGAGTAAGAAGGTACAATCCCCACCCCGTCACTCACCACGTCTTGCTAATAAAGACAGTACGAAACGACCAACAGATCAAAAAGATGGTACGCCCTCCCGTAAGCAACTTTGCTTTGATGGTGACTCAGATAAGTAGAAATAATATTTTGTATATGAGCGCTGTCAGCCATTCCTCCGCTTAAAACACCCTATAATCACTTATTCAAACATACTATACTCAATTTGTGCATCAAAAATTAAATTGAGCACTATGATTCATGCTTTCTTTATACATGTATGTCACAATTTCATATTTTAATTAATACTACCTTTGAGTTTGATATCTACCCTTGAACACTGACATTCAAAGACCAAAATTAATTGGCTATGTACTGATTCTACATAGAAGTATGGTATATTATAATTTATTGGCCATCGCCTAGCAACCAAAGTTTTTATAGGTAAATTGCCGGCTACCAGAGAGGTGTGGGTGATCATAGGGTAGGCCAATGATGAGAGGGGGGTCATGGGCCAATAAGACAGTTACAAGACCTTAATTGGGGTGCATTCGACCATGCATCTCATGCACCCCAATTAAGGTCTTGTAACTATAACATGCGTACATGTATTCATACACATGTATGTAGTAAGTGTGGTACACATCAAGTCCTCATACAATGTACGTGACATTCAAACGTGTATACTCTGAGTCCCAGTATGATCCTGGGATCGGTACAGTATCCCGGGTATCCCGAGATACTTTTCCAAGGAGGTAGGCTATGACATACATACATACATACATACATACATACATACATACATACTTATATGTATGAGTCCCAATACGATCCTGGGATCGGCACAGTATCCCGGCTATCCCAAGATACTTTTCCAAGGGGGTAGGCTATGAGTCCCAGTATCATCCTGGGATTGGCATAGTATCCCGGGTATCCCGAGATACTTTTCCATTGGGGGTAGGCTATGACATACATATGTATATACATACATACTTACATGTATGAGTCCCAGTACGATCCTGGGATCGGCACAGTATCCCGGGTATCCCGAGATACTTTTCCATGGGGGTAGGCTGTGACATACATACATACATACATACATATTATATACTTACATGTATGAGTCCCAGTACGATCCTGGGATCGGCACAGTATCCCGGGTATCTCGAGATACTTTTCCAAGGAGGTAGGCTATGACATACATATACATACATACATACATACTTACATGTATGAGTCCCAGTACGATCCTGGGATTGGCACAGTATCCCGGGTATCCCGAGATACTTTTCCAAGGGGGTAGGCTATGAGTCCCAGTATCATCCTGGGATTGGCATAGTATCCCGGGTATCACGAGATACTTTTCCATTGGGGGTAGGCTATGACATACATATGTATATACATACATACTTACATGTATGAGTCCCAGTACGATCCTGGGATCGGCACAGTATCCCGGGTATCCCGAGATACTTTTCCATGCGGGTAGGCTGTGACATACATACATACATACATATTATTATATACTTACATGTATGAGTCCCAGTACGATCCAGGGATCGGCACAGTATCCTGGGTATCCCGAGATACTATTCCAAGGAGGTAGGCTATGACATATATATATATGTATGAGTCCCAGTACGATCCTGGGATCGGCACAGTATTCCGGGTATCCCGAGATACTATTCCAAGGAGGTAGGCTATGACATACATATAATATACATACTTATATGTATGAGTCCCAGTACGATCCTGGGATCGGCACAGTATCCCGGGTATCCCGAGATACTATTCCAAGGAGGTAGGCTATGACATACATATAATATACATACTTATAATATTATGTATGAGTCCCAGTATGATCCTGGGATCGGCACAGTATCCCGGGTATCCTGAGATACTATTCCATGGGGGTATATATACATACATACATACATACACAGGGTTTCATTTAGAATTTTCGTCAAGGGGGGGCAAACGCGACAATTCCAGAGTTAAGGGGGGGCAAACACTATAGTATGTTTTTCCATCCGTGAAGAATGACGTTGTGCTCATCAACTTCATTATATTAGGGGGGTCTGGGGGTATGCTCCCCCAGGAAAATTTTTTAATGTTTCAACGTCTGAGACTGTTTCTGGTGGCTTCTGAGCACTCGGGTGGGGAAAGTCTGTCAGTAATATCCACTGGTTTCCCTCTATTTCAAGTCAAATGTTGCAAGGATGTGGGATATATCTCCTACCGCGCGTAGCGCGAAGCTTTAGCTAAATTATGGCTTTAAAATGAGCAAAACTGCCGCTTTGGACACTTTCACCATTTATCTTTTACTTGTGCATATATTGCATGTATGGATGGTGGCTACTCTCAAGGGGGGGGGCAGCCAGCTTCCAAGGGGGGGCGAGTGACCCCTCCCGCCCCCCCCCCCCCCTAAATGAAACCCTGCATACATACTTACATGTATGAGTCCCAGTATGATCCTGGGATCGGCACAATAGGCTGTGTGTACTGGTATGCAGGAAGCAATAGTCTACACCACCCAAATATCTAATGCATTGTCCCTATATACTCATTGCACTGGTTCAGTGCCATAGGAAGTGTACTAATACGTATACAGTAACTTTGACATTCTAAGAATACTGTAGAATCTCCACGGCACCCCTGGACAACCCTGAGTGCAGCTCCACAAAATTGCAGTGATGAAGAGTCAACAGTCAAGCCATCAGCTCCCTGTATCTCGATAGAAGCATGTAAAAATATTCCGTATAGAGCCAAAAGAATGCCCACAGCTGTCAGAAATAGAGCACTCAGAAAAGTTGTCTGTATGATTATAAGCAAGTTAAGAATTGATAGAACATAGTTATTATAATATCACCAGTAGCAATGTACTTTTCTGAGATTATGAGGTAACTATGGTGTAACCTATGATGAAATGAAGCATTACCGTATTGTCTCTAATTTAACGGACGACTCTAATTATCCGGACACCATTTTGTTTTTACCTCTAATTACACCAGACAGTCAATGAAGTTTGAGTTTTTGTTGCTCTAATTATCCGGACATCGTTGGACAGCTCGCGCTAGCGTGGTACTGATCGAGCAAAATTTGCAATGGACAGCTGCTTCTTTGGTGGTAATGAAGGAGGCGAGCTGTTCTCTTTCCCACCATCAACAGGGAGCTCCAGGTACCGTCTCATTTTCTCAATCTCTGTAGTGCTCGATCGCACGTCTATTTGACCGAATGCGCATGCGTGAAAGCGTGTTCTAATTCATCGGACACTTCGAACGCTGGCTATTTTCGTGTGCTCTAATTATAGCGGACATTGGCCAAAATAATTATTTTTCTGGTGTCCGTTAAATTAGAGGTAATACGGTATATATCCCTTGGTGAATTGCAATGCTGTAGCCTACATGTTGCAAATTTGCAAGCTAAGCTCGGAACACTGTTACTGGATGTCTAGCTAGAGTAACGCATTAATACGCACGTGTATACCAGATCAGCAGATCCAAAGGCAAGAAGTGTAGTTGATAGCCTGCCTACCGTAGCTTTTATAGTGAAGAAGGCAGCGGAGGGTTAATTAAGATGAAATTGTGATGTAAGTGTCAGAAAATTCAGGGCCTCAAGATCACAATGGAGCCTATCTGGGGCTTGAAAATCAGTAAAATTACACTGTTGAGTATGTGATACGTCTGAGATCAATCGACCTTGATAGTGATAGATCTTAATACTTCAATCACTGAGACCTTACAAGCTGCGTATTACTTTCTCTGAAATATGGCTGGTCAACCTTCACATTCCCTTGGCTTACGTGATCCCGTGTATAAATAAAGCTATAGCCTGGCTTGTGCTATGTATAGCACGCATTCATGTGTATGCAGCATGCAGCGATTGAAAGTTTGGGAGCTGTACATGTACATATATACAGTGCTGTCAAGTTCATGCATGCATACTCCATCTCTGTGATAGGGGCATCGAACGTAGATTTTGTATACACTACATTGACATACTTTTACCACATGTATTGCTATGCTATGCAGCTACTGCATGCATGGGGATATGGTTTGGTGTTTCATTATGTTGTCAAATAGGATACAATAGTTCCAATGATATTTATGACAGGCCTATTATTGTCAATGGCAGCCTGAACCACTGCCATGATCAGCATGATGGGTGTAACTACTATCACCATCCACCATGGGTAGCGGATTGATCCATCTACTGATAGTTCCTTGTTTATCACTTCCATGCTAAATCCTATTATGATGAGCACCCAGCCAAGAGCCACCATTCCGACAAGGGTGAAAATAACCTGCATGCAAGAATTAATAGAAATGGCTAGCAAAGGCTACATGAAGAACAATCTACTTACCTTTCTCAGACATCCATTGAACATCTTTTACACTTAACCCTGTGATCCATCTAATACAACTGTGCAGTCTGTGTGAGTGTCTATATACCAAGCTCTACCACTTCTCCTTATTATAGTTTGCAGCAGGGATTATTGGTATCGGTATCTATGTATACTGTGTACCATAGGACAAGTTTTAATTGCAAAAATTTGGTACTCTTTGTAAATACGATGAGATAACATAGCTTGATCTGCATACTATTTATGCCTATACAATGTATATACACTGAGGCTCACTTCTACATTTAAGTCGGATATTATCATGACAGAAGTTCATATTACCATCTCAATTCCCCAGATGGTCCATTTTCACACAGCAGGTCACAATTCAATACAAAGTGTGAGATTTCACAAGTTCACCGGATCACAAGCATAAATCTTACATGTATGTACCAGTATTTTAGAATACCATGTGATGTCAACAAGTGCAGGTGTGAACTGCTAAGAGAAACAGGACCATTTGGGCAGGATAATCAAATTATTATAAGGCCATACCAACTTGATTTTTGTTTCTCGGACAAATGACAGCTAGAAACAGACCCAGGTGGTTGACATAAAAATTAACTAATTAAGGGAGGTGTGGCTCAGCAGATCGTGAGCATTAATTACCACATTAATTGTTCAACTATACAAACAGCGGTGGTATAGAGCCTTTTGCTGCTCATAGCACTGAAAATTATCGGTGACTGGCCAAGAGTAACTATGAAGCTAATTTTTATTATGGTAATTTTTTTCTGTGTGCATACGGGCTATATAGGGTATAATGCTGAACATCTTAAATCAGCTAAAAAGAGACGCGCTGAATCTGAGAAACAAAACATTAAGTTGGTATGGCCTAATGCATGCAGTGCTATAGTTGTTAGAGAAAGTGTATTTAATTGTATCAATGGATAGATATGGAGTGGCCGGATTACGTAGTATGATAGTGTAATGGTCTAATTGCAGGGGTATAATATTGTTATGGTATATGCCAGTTAGCGAAACAGCTGATAGTTAGTGCCCTACACTAATACTTTGTTAGCTTCTGTACATCACTACATCAGTTATTTTGAACATTCTAGTTTCGGAATTTGAGGCCTTTTTAATGTATAACTTTTGGAGCCTACAAGCATTTCAGTCACTTCACGTTTGTAGAAATGTGAAACACATACATATATCACTGAAACCTACATGTAGGAGACCAGTGTGTTTTGCTTTCTCGGACATCCATTGAACATCTACTTAAGACAGTAATACACTTGAATCAATAATCTGGATTGCAAATCAGTATGTGTATGTAGCTGCAGTCTGTGTGCATTCTTTGTAATTGCCGCTTCCCCTCATACATGTATAATAATACACATGTAGCTTTAGTGTGCAACAGGGATTATTTTATTATACTGTGTACCATAGGACAGGTTTTGGGACTTTCAACAAAATTTTTATTTGTTGCTTAATTATTGTGCATGGAGTCTCTACATGTATAAATTTTGTGTCTGTACAGCTAGTACAATGTATATTCACTACTACATGTACATTAAAGTTTATGGAAAGCAAGTTGTTGCAATTACAAATTGTGAAATTTGTGTAGGTAATAGTGAGGTTGCATGTTGAATTTGGGTAAAATAGCATTCTGAGATAATTAGGTATTTGGTTCAAAAATTGTATGAGCCATAGTGAGTACAATTTGATGAACAAATCTATATTCTAGAATACAACGACCTTGTATTGTCAACAAGTGCAGTTGTGAACTTTTTATAAGAAAAGGGACTATAAATTAGAAATCAAGTTTGGTTTTATATATCATGAGGAAATTTTGTGTAGTCCTGATGCAGAAAAAATCCCATACCTAATACTTGCAGTGCATAGCAAAATTTAATTAGTAGCTGTACTGTGATGCTATGATATAGCATGTGATGTCCATTATACTTGACAATGTGTGTGTCATAGTTTTTCTATACACTGAAGTATATACTATCTTATCAATGTAGTGTTGAAAGCATGCAGCTAAAAGTTACTGTCAGTATGATAGCTTCAAGAGCATGCATTCACCTAGGATTAATTTAAGGTATATGGCTTGCAGTATAATTGAATGACCTTGTGAAAGAGGGCTAAATACTTGAATTTTAACATCTAACCATACACACAAGTACAGAAAGTGAGTAGCTACGTACAGTTCAATTTTCAATTACCTTGTCACTCACATATATTTTTTCAAGCAAACCGACATACTAACCCTATTATGCATGTAACATGCATGTTACTAGCACTTACATGCATGTTGACCCAAACATGCCTGTAACATGAATGTTGTATTCATGTGTAGTGCATGTCAAGACAATAATATGCATGTTACACTACGGGCAAAATGCATGTTGTATGCATGTCAAAATAAGGGTAGCATGCGCAGCGCATGTAGCAGGAGTAACAGGCATATAACAGGCAAGTGACATGCATGTTTCATGTAAGTGACATGACATGTTGATGCATGTTTAAAAAGTGTATGTGCTAACTATATCACATAGGTATTCGTTCTGAATCTCTTGATGTTTTAACGTATGCTGACCCCATCCTACCTAGATCTATATGCATACATGCATGTACGTGTGCACAGATGAGGAAAGCGATTTTTAACTTCTCAATCGCCTGATTTAATCCTTAATTTTTTTATGCATGTTCATGCTTTGTCATGTAACATGCATGTACATTGTAGCATGCATGGAAAACGTCCCAAATCCATGCATGTTACATGAAACATGTGTGCTACATGTAGATACAAATGGAACTTGCATAATATAACATGTGTCAAGGTTAGTGCATGTTATCACCTGAAATATGCATGTAATATGCATGTTACATGCACAAGATTTCGTATAGGGAAGCAGAAAAAGTGTCCAGAAAACCCACATAGTACTGCTACACAGCATTGTAGAGCTATATATACAATGCAAGCAGGCTCCCTATATGTGTCTTTGAGCAAAGTTGGTAAAGGTCGTAACATTTATGTGCGTGTGGGCGGGAAATATTGCCAATACATGGCTTCCCTAAACAAACATATTATGGGACAACTTCAAAGTGGTAATTACAGCTGTAATTTATTAAAATTCTGCTTCATGTCCATATAAAAATTATGGTCCTAACTGCCTCCCTAAACCCCGATAATGGAAATCTTTTTTTTTCTACTTTTTACCGCATGTAGTGTGTAATGAGAAGCATTGCATGTATATCTGTAATAATTATTATACACAATAAAATATTATATACAAACAAGGGCTTATAAACCCTTGAGCTATCACTGTCAGTTACTAAAATGAATATTTGAGTTTTGGAACTCGAGGCCTTTAAAATTTTTAGTATGATCAATATATAACTTTTGGAGTCTTCAAGCATTTCATGCAGTGACAGTCACTTCACGCTTGTAGAAATGTGAAACGCATGTCAGTGCAACCTATAGGGACCAGTGTGTGTAAGTGTGTGCATGAACATGTATAAAAACAATTGGATCATTTACTATGCACACTATGTGATTAATTATGCTTATACCCAAAAGATTGCTGATAGTGCAGCTCCACAGAACTGCAGTGAGAAAGAGTCAACAGCTAAGCCTTCAGCTCCATCTGTCTCTACAGAATGATGTAAAATTATTCCATATTGGGTCATAAGATAGCCTACAGCTGTCAGAAATAGAGCACTCAGAAAAGTTATCTGTGATTGCAAGCCTGATTAAGGATCAATTAACATAATATTCTGTGTACTATGTTTTTGAAGTGGTCACTAAAAATTAATATTATTATAGGATACAGTAGCTCCAACAATCTTCACCACAATAGGCTTATTCTTGTCAACGGCAGCCTGGACCACTGCCATGATCAGCATGATGGGTGTGACTACTATCACCATCCACCATGGGTAGCGGGATGATCCGTATGCTGGTAGTTCCTCGTTTATCACTTCCATGCTAAATCCTATTATGATGAGCACCCAGCCAAGAGCTACCATTCCAACGAGGGGGAAAACAGCCTGTGTGCAATACTTTTACTATCAGTATTAGAAATGCTATTTTCCATATTAAATTTATTGGAAGGTAGCTATTAGAAATGCAAATTTAGGTTTGGAAGAACCAGCTGCTAGCTAGCTAGCTAAAATGCTTTTACCTTTCTCAGGCATCCATTGAACATCTTTTCAAGTTATAGCTACACTTCAAAATTGTGGTCGATCACCCTTTCAAATTAGTGTAACTTGGTGTGCAGCTGTAGTCTTCATGTACCTTAGCAAGCTGCCTTGCCGCTTCCCCTTATATAGTGTGCAATAGGAATTTAATATTGATTATTAAATTTTTGTATAGCTATACTGCGTACCATATAGGACAGTTTTCAATAATTGCAAGAATCTTTCTAATTGTCCAAGGTGTACATGTACATATAAGATATCACAATAAATTTTCAAAGTTCACATTCTATAGTACTAGTTGTGAACAAGTGCAGTATAATAATTTATAGGTATTAAAATTGCTTAACTTCCTTTGAATCTGGAACTTTTTTCTGCATCATGAAATTGAGACTACTATAAAACTATATTCAGTTCCTCTCTCTGCAGTAGTAGCTAGTATTATAATAATTATTATAGTGATATCAAGTTTTGCAATAATTAAAATTAATTTTAATGATGATATTAATGAAATACTACATTGTACGGTATCCCCAGTAGCTACATAATTATGGTGCATTATGGTAACTACTGTAGAACGGGGAATCTTCATCGTTAAAAAATTTTCCTTACCGACGAAAATTAAGCACACGAAATATTTAGTACGTTGAATATTTTTAATGTTGGCACCTCAAGTTGCGCGCAGTCAAGTCGTGGTATAAAAGAGATGTCTCTATTCCACTACTTGAAGCTTGTTGATGGTCTTCCAGACCCAAGAGGATCGCTTTCAATGACCATGTCTAGAGAGGCGATTGCGTGCGCGTGTACAGTATGATATTTTTCGACCTATACCAATTTTCATCGCTAGGCTCTGGCAACAAAAATTAGACTACGCAAAAAATTTACAAGCGAAATGTTTTACTGATGAAAATATCCTGATCTATGGTATAAGATTTTATGTCACTGTATGAGAAAAGATCTAGATTTCATAAGGCATGCCCTAAAACATAAACAATGGATTATAGCATACCGTAGGACGGGTTTTAATTGCGTAGTTTAATAATTGCGTTCTAGTCAAGTCAGGCCAAATTGCGAATTCAATAATTGCGATGGACGACCCCGTACCGTACTGTAGTATACGTGCACGTTTTATGTTTGTAAATCTATTAATTGCGAAACGTAGAAAAATTCGCAATTAATAGATACTCGCAATTAAAACCCAACCTACGGTAGTTGGAAATGGGGTAGTCTGACTAGTCTCCTCTGAAGTGGGAGACGGTCAGTAAACCAACGAGTTTCTTTGCCTTTTGATCTCATGTTCAAACTGGATGTTATAGTAGTAAACTAATGTGTATGCGCATGCACCACAGTCCTAGACGTACTGCAGCATCTTGGTGCTACATAATCTATTGCCTTTATCCTTTTTCCATTACTAATTGACATCTTCCAGCTCAGCATAAGATCTGCCTTTTCACAGCTCTGTACTTTAACAATACTACTTTTTTGTCTATAATATTATGATGCATAGATTTTCAACAATTGCGTCAGAGTATTTGCAAAATCTTGGACTGATATGATATATAATATAATAATGTTATTGACATTGGTGACAGCAACAACTCGGTATAGAGAATGGGGAATGTAACCTGGTCCCCTTCATGATCAACTAGAGGAAGAGCACTGGTCTGAGACTGAAAATTATACAAAAGATTTATGCAATATCAATGACATGATGATAGACTAAGTATACGTTGAAAGTACTTAATTAGGTATCAGCAATAGTGTATGATTATAACATAGTTACTGTTACATTAATTTTGTATATTATTAGCTAAATATCTATTATGATTTCTTTTTACCATGTTTTCATTATCGTGTCATTTTAATAAGCATATATTAATCAATCAACTATTTCGGATATGTCCACTTCAGAAGCCGTTACAGTTTGAGCAGTCTCTGGAGGTTGATACTTAATACCAAGTATCTGAGATTTTATTTCAATTTGATAATCAGGATCAGTATCAATCAGCTCAAAAGTACCACTATCCCTAGTTAATGAAACACTAGTTTGAAATGAAGGCTCTTGAAAAGAACTACTCCTCTTGTTGGTGAGGCAGTGAAAACATTGTTTCTCTTTTAAGGGTGTGTATTTGATGATGTGGTATCCAAATATGAAAATAAGTAGCACAAACACGACAGAGGTTGAAAAATAAGCTGCAGCTTGTGCTGCTGTTGGCTTATCGATGGCATAAAGCATAAACGTGGAAAGAAAGAGAATATTGAACAGGAGCAAGCTTTCCAAGATGTCAATGAAATATTTGTTGTATACACGTGTCAAATGGATGGACTTTATCATGATGATTATCCCTATGAGAATTGCTGTTGCTATCAGTTGGATTTGTGGTTCTCCAGACTGATCCACTCCTGCAATTAGATATAGAATCACTCTAACAAATAGTAGCAGTCCAGTCCAGTATCTCGAGTCAGTGTGAAATGGATGAAAGTATGTTAAAATAAGTTGCTCAAGCCTTGAATGAAACATAAGGCTCACATACTTTCTATTAGAATATCGAACTAAGCACTGCCAGCAAAACAGGATGATAGTGAAAGGAATACCCACTAGAAGAATGATTAATGCCATCACGAACAAAGCAATGTGCTTGTCACGAAGATAAAGGATGTTTCCATCAAGGCGCCATACCCTATATATCATACCTGAGCTATTTGTGTACTCCAATCTGGCTATAGACAGCATTGTAATGGTTGAACGTAAAAGTTTCGTATAGGACAAGAGTATCATTGTTGCCAGGGTTGCCACTGGATCGTGTTTACCAATAAGATATGAGAAGCGTTTGGAATACTTGCTGGTAGTTATGATAATAGTGATGATCACAAATAAGTAAATTGGAAACAGCAATTCCAGCCATGCTTTCGTATATGCATCGTTGTGTTCAGCAATACAGACATCGAATCCAGTATCAAGATTGAGCCAAGCGACAAAGATGGTTGGGAATGACTGTCCTAGATATGGTAGAAAAATATTACTGTTTGCACCAATGATGTTGGCATAAAGTATTATTCCATTGATGGTACCGATTGCAACTGTAATATTGAGAAAGAGCAGCACACTAACTAGTAATATTCCGCCAATAGCCTCTAGTGTGATGAATCCAATGATCCCTCCATAAAGCTTGCTATTCTTGCACTCTATACACTTTGAACTTCCTAGAGACAAGCTATAGCCTGGCTTACAAGCCCCACACAGAATCCCTTCACGGTTATGGTTACACTGGGAATTGGATCCATTCAGAGCGGTAAGATTGATACTGACTGTTATTGTTGATGGAAGACAATGATCATAAGGACAATATCTGCAATATACATAACCATGCTTAGAATCATAAGCTATCCAAGAATTAGTATTCTGTCTTATGATTGAATCACTATGCCAGTCACAAGTACTTGTGTACTCACGAATTTCTGGGTCACAATCACATTCACAAGTCTTATTACTACTCTGTATGGGTTGAAAGCCTATTGGGCAAGTGCAAGGGGAAAATTCAATCTGAACTTGAGTGCGTGAGATTTTTGAATCTTTGCACGGACCGCTAGCATACATCACTAAGGTTTCTATATTATTAGGGGACTGTGCAGTGAATGTGATGTTGGTACAATTGACTTGAACATGATGCTGCTGTCCTTGAAGGAGATTGCCCTGGGGAGAAATTGAGCTGATGATGTCTGCACTTACTGTATTGTTGACATGATCCACTGCTGCAATAGCGATATTAAAAGCTACTCCCTTTATTACTTTAATTGGAGGGTGATGATATGTACAGTTTGACTTCCTTTCTCTACAGAAGCAAACTCTTACTGCCTTTGATGAAATCACATCTTGTAATGGTGCTGAAGAAGTGCTGCTGATATCTGAGAAATATTTAAAAGCATCATTGACAGGATTGCCAGCAAAGGTTTGCAAAGTGCGATTTAGCATGCACCTGTCTAGGAGTCCGCCAAAAAGCAGTGGCCCCCTCATAGCTGAATTGCCATGAAATTGAAACACCTTTTCTGCTGTAATGAAACCTGAAAGTGTGAAGTCGTTGGATTGCATGCCTATTCTTAATGGAACAGGTTGGAAAAAGCATTCGTGATCAAAGGTGGTTGAACAGGTATCAGAATATGTATCATCTGCTATGTAAATTGCTCCTCCTTCATAAGCAGCGTAGTTTTTAGTGAACCTTATTAGGCTGGAATTTCGAGAGATGTCGATCAGTGTCACGTAGAGCTTCGAATTTGACTGTAGACTGAGTCCTCCTCCCCTTTTTGCAACATTTTCAGCAAAGGTCAGTGAAATCTCTGGGACTAGATGTGGATTGAAAAAGTGAAAGCTAGACAGCTTTACAGTAGCCCTTAAAAATGATCGAACAGCATGTAATCCTCCTCCAGTTTCATTGGCTGAATTGTTCACCATTGTACAATTATTTTGACATGTCAATTCACTTTGAAGTAAAAAGATGGCACCTCCAGCTTGTTCTGCAGAGTTATCTGAAAGAAATACTTCACCAAAGAGATATAGCTGACTCTCTTGCGTTTATTGCACCACCATTGATAGCGTGATTTCCAGTTAAAGAAGCTCTTCCATAGAACTTAACAACACTTTGATCAGTGCTTATACCTCCACCAAATTCAGGTCCTGAGAGCTGCGTACAGTTAGTGATGGTTGTTTTACCAGAAAAGGTTACGTTGCTATTATAGATGTACATTGTTCCGGAATTGTTACTAAAGTATGTTTTTCCGAAAAACTTGATGTCACTCCTTGAAATAATCATTCCTTCTGTGATTGAATAAGTACCATAAAAATGTGACCAGTTATCACTTATCACTATGTCATAGCAATTTACCTCACTATTAATCACTGTCAGACTTGATGCCCTATATATTGCACTGTTTTTGGTAAATGCACTTCCATTTAGAAAGATGAATGCATATGTGCTAGAAATAACACCTCCGTATGTTCCATCTAAGGGCTGAGATGTATCAATTACATTATTTTCAAAGGTGCTGCCGGAATCAAAGATATTGCATCCATATGAAAACATCATACTTCCTTCGTAGAGAACTCTATTGCTTACAAAGTAATCATCCGTAATATTCACATAGCAATGTTCATTAATATCAAAAATACCTTCTGAACTGTTTGACTGAAGTAATAAGGTGAAGATCACTCCTCCAACATCAGCTTTGCTATTTATGAAAACATTTCCTTCATGTAGTGAAGTATTACTCTCACTGGCAAAAATTACACCACCCAAACCATAAGTTTTTGGTGCACGTCCTGTCTTGACTGTGTTACCGTCAAAGGTAGAGTTACTAATGTGAATATTGCTCCTTGACAAGTATACTACACCTCCATCAAAATGTGCAAAATTTTTGTAAAATTGACAATCATCCAGGATCAGTTCACTTCTCTGCACAAAAATTGCTCCACCTCTGTCAGCACTATTCTCTGAAAAAGTGCTGTTTGTGATCAGAATTGTGCTGTTGATAGCCAAAATTACTCCTCCTAAACCACTACCACTGCCTGTTCTTATACCACTGCCATGGACAAATATCCCTCCTTTGATATAAAGTTCCATATTTGACAGATACATTGTAGAACTATTTAATGCGGCATTCTTTAAAGTGAAGAATTCAATGAAATTCATATCAATATCTTTACATTCCATGATAGTTACATCTTGAATCCTCACTAAAGCAACATTAGTGATCAGCAACCGTGCTGATGATGAACAAATGATAGTTGCTTCTCCCTCTGTGGATGATGATTTGAATGTTACGCTGGTTAAGTTGTCTAGAAATGAGCCATTTGTTTCCAAATCATGGATTCCTGGAAGAAAATCAAGTGTCAGAGTATTAAAATCTAGACCTGTGGCGAATGCAGAGGAGAACTGAGACAAGGTAAAACACCTAGAGCTCTCTGTTGTGCAACCAGTAGTAGTATCATTCGACCCTGAAGGAACAATGTAAATTGTAGTATTCTCGTCACAGCTATACAATGGTAGCTGATGGGATAGCAGGATCACAAACTCAAGAAACATGACAATGAGCTGCCTGATTTCAGATTAGCTATCAACTAGCTGTTCATGTGGTTATCACTTTGCCAAAATACATCATGATGTTGAAAGTTGTATGTTTTACTGATGCATTGAGTCATCATGTTATTCTATGAACAACTGAGATGACCGTAAAAGCATTGTGTAGTTTAGGAAACAGCGACTATAGCTATACAAAACATGCAATGCCATATGCTTGTTCACAAACTGTTGACTGTAATCAAATGTCAGAATCACTTTCAATAACATCTTGATTGTAATAGCTAATGGTTACAATTCTTAGTTGTTGTAACTACATAGCTATATTAGTATTACTGGTAGCTCGGTATTATCGTTAAAAAGCACAGGTTACCAATAAAGACAAGATTCTTTGATATCTCGGTCTGTGTATACTGTTGGTCCAATTGTTCATACAGTTCCTTATTAATTTTATTTTGGCAGTGTAGCAAATTATACATTATGATAAGGTTTTATACACAACCACAATCCATGCATATTGGATGTTGTGTATAAACATGAACTATGATATTTTTACCATTTGTTTGTCCAAAGAACAGCATAATAATGTGTGGCAGGCCAATAATGATCATCTCTCCATAGTGACATGATCATTCTTGGATGGACAAACAATAATAATAATTACGAGTCGTATTTATATTAATAGTTAGATACTGCTTAGGAGGTTTCTATGTGGTATAGAAGACCGATGGACCTATGTAGAATCACGAGCAAATTATACAGAGCCCTGAGGTCTTAATTAAGCTAAATCACATAGAAACCAACTAAGCAATAATATGATAATCTAATGTTTTAAGATACTAGCAACAATACCTAAAGCTTGACATCTGCTGCCTAGCAATAAATCTAATCATGCATAGACAAAAAAACCCCAGAGATTCACATGATTTTCTTTTTAGACTAATGAGGGGGGAGCTGGAGCTGCAATGTCCTTTACAAAAAAATTTAGTACTTAGCTATGTATCGACTCATCATATCCATATAAAGTTTTGTCACAATTGAGAGCACGAAATGAGGTGTTATATATGTTGAGGACTCAGACTAACTACATCAACAGTCTCATAGGAGCTATTTTGTACAAACATATGAAGTTATGGTTAATAACTTACCCAGGATTCAATTTTTGCTTTCAAATAACAGTACTGAGATAGCTGGAGATGATGTATATGGAAGATGGAATCAGGATAGATTAATTTTGTGCAAGTTTTCATATACCGTACTTAATCTAATACTACGCATGGAAAAAAAATAATTTCAATTTTGAAAAATGCGCATTTTTCTGGTAAAGGTCATCAATCGCTCCATATATAAACGTTATGAGAATTCCTAAAATGCTAATTTATTGCATTAAATTGGATCATGCGTTGTATTCGATTAACTACGGTATTTTACTTAGAGAAAAGATTTATATTAGTTAATATAATGGTCTTTCGAAACTGGTAAAAATCATCAGGTTTATGCGTGTGAGTAGCCCCGCCCCTAATGTAGCATGTGGGAAGAAAATATTGCCAATGCATGGCTTACCCATACTAATAATATGGGATAACTTCAAAGGGCCGTAACTTTAATGAATCAAAATTCCCAAAGGTCAAATCTCTAGTTTGAACCCATTCTGCATGCCCATGCAAACATCGTGCCTCCAATTCCAAGTGCTCCCAAACTCCCTGTCAATTAACCCATGCGCATGCGCAAGGGGTAAAATAATCGGTTGTGTCGTCGTTATTGTTGTCCTTGTCGTTAGCCCGAAATAGCCATATCTTGAGATGTAGGCGTCTAAGCGACTGTCACTCGTAAGCACAACAAAGCACTGTTTCAAGTGTTACCGGGACAACTAAGCTGCATTCCCTTTATTTCTCTCAAGTTCACAAAATTATAGCCATGCACCGAAAGTAAATCTATAGATTGCGCAATGTGCGTGCGGGGTATGTGTTCTACGGAGCTCTAGTTTGTATTATTAAGCTTTGTCTGACTACACTGCATTGTAGAGCCCCCATACTCCATTGAACAAATCCTGTAAAGGTGGGCAGGAAAATATTGCAAATGCATGGCTAAACATATGAGAAGTACCCATGCCATATCTTTAATCCTTGCCAAACGATTCAAAGCATACTGAAGCCAGTTTTTCGGCGATATTTACGGATACGTTGCATTTACGAGTCGCTCAGATGCCTAGATCTCCAGATCTGGCGATTTTTGTGCTAACGACAGATGACAGACAAAACCGATCACATTATCTCTTGCGCTTGCGCACAGGGTAATTAATAAAGTGCTAGTGCCCCTACTAGGGGCTTCCCATGGCTAAACACACTCCCACCATGGAACAACGAATAACAAGGAGATTAGAATGGTGGGTTTGGCTTATTTAGTAACAATAATAATTATTGAACACATACACCTCCCAACCAGAAGTGAGTAACTCAGTTTACAGAATGTACAGGGAAAGATGTAACTTGCTGAGGTAGAGCCCAATACAATTGATTTCTCGCTTTTTCTAATATCTTCCCCACCTCACGTACATCTCCATGCACACACACATGGGCTAAACAAAAGAAATTATACACTAAATAGAAAAAAAAGCAAACTTAAATAATTAAATAATCTAATTCACGGGGGTTTGGGAGCACTTGGGGGGATAATTTTTACATAGGCACGCAGAATGGGTTGAAACTAGAGATTTGACCAGACAGATTTTTGATTCACACCTTACAATTAAAGTTATGGCCCTTTGAAGTTTCCCCATATGCTTGTATAGGAAAGCCATGCATTTGCAATGTTTCCGCCCACGCGCACATAGACTTGACGACCTTTACCCAATTTGGCCAAAATTGGAATATAGGCAGCCTGCTTGCATTGTATGGCTCTACTAAGTGTCCAGCTCAACTATGTGGCGGTTTTCGAACAATTTTTTTTATTCTGCTTAGTGTGTGGTCTCCTTGGAAATAATAAAAATAAAATAATAAAGACATTAAAAATTTTATGTTAGCACAAAAAAAAAAAATAAAATAAGAGAGGGGCCAACCTGCTTAAATTTTAAGTATACAACGTCATGTTATTTTTATACTTATAGCCATTTATGTGCCCCTACTCTGTACCTGTCATCTCATTGTTAAACCTGTCCTTTTAAGGACAAAGTCTCCTATCTCATTACATGCAACTTGAACAAAATTATGCAAAATACTATGTCCCAATCACACTCCATAGCTGCCATGCAAGTTAGCATAAAACTTGCCTATTAGCTAGATGCAAATACTTTTCGGCTATCACATTATATTGTCTCATACATAACTGGGGCCACCTCTTAGTTATTCAAAAAAAGCAGAAGCTATGTGAATAAAATTCAGTAACTACGTTTAATTTTATAAATCATTAGTTGAATTATTTTTTAGGCATTATCCCCCTGATTCTCTCACAATGACTTAGTAGCTATCCACATTAAATTTAACTATTAAATTTTATGGTTTGACCATCTGTTAGTTTTCATGGTATCTCCCCTTTGTCTTTTGTCTTGGTTATACTGTCACTATCACTGAAGTTCTCCATAGCAGCTGTGATCTTGTTTCTCGTAACTGGGTATACTATACCATGGCCAAAACTCAAAAAAAAAGAAAAGGAAAAGATTCTCCGTGAAAAAAAAAGGGAAAAGATTGATCCGAAAATGATACACAAAATTATTATATAAATTTAATAAAAAATGTCCCCTCCCCCATATCCTATCTCTGCTCTTTAACCTCTCCCCCTCTCTTCTCTTCCATTTTGCTGATTACATCTTATACATCTCTAATAATATTATTGAATACTTGTTGTGCCGTAGTGACACCATAAATAATTTTATCTTTGTTTCTATACTACCGTTATCCGTTTCTTATTTATTACCATACTTATTGTATTTATTTTGTTGTCACATAGGCCAAATCCTGGCCAGATGCATTATTCAATGTGTAACATTAAAATATCTATCTATCTATCTATCTACACTCTATGCTGAGGGTTTGCACTATAGCTAGTGCTTCATTTTATGGGCAAATATATGATTTCCTATACAAACATATGGAGAACTTTAAAGTGTCCATCTTTAATTCAAATAAAAAATCCGTTTCATACAAATTTGCAGGTGTAATCCATTCTGCATCCTCATAATAATTAGTTATGAATTGCTTCCCAGAGTTTCAAATATTATAATTATATATTAATTTTTGCTTTTTTCAAGAAGACTGACCGCATCCTAAGTAAAAAAAAGTGTGTTCATTTAGCTAGAAAAACATCTGCATTAGGAGGAACAAACTGAATTTAACAAGTTTAGATGTTATGATTATTATATTAATAGCCCTCAGATGCTTTGGTACCACTGGGCCTACCACCACTAATACTGACAGAATATCCATCAGAGGCTTTGGTACCAATGGGTCTACCACCACTGGTGCCCACAGAATAGCCATCAGAGGCCTTAGTATTACTTGGCTGACCGTCTTTTTTACCAAACATAAATCCACAAGATGTACACTGTTTATTAAAAGCATACATAATTCAGTGTAGAGAACAATTATTGTACTTTTTTACCACGAGGCATAGTATTCAACAATTCACTGACTGAATGATAGTAGATCACAACTTGAAACACTTTTAAATTAACAACCAGCCACCACCAAAAGGACGACAATCAGTCAGTCAGCTTGCACCACAAAGATTGATAATACCGCAAGATACAGCACTTGCTACCAAATCATGTGGTGGTTTAATAGTGAGCATTAATATCTAGAGCATGAAGCAGCCAATCACGATCTTTACCTAACTTTGCTTCACTCGAGTATTTAGCTATGGTAAATATTATTGTCATTGGCCAATATGGCCTAAACTGTGTATTGATGATGATGCATCAGTATACATACTAGTATTTAATCTTTTATTATCCAATATACATGAAAGATAACCTTTCCCAGCATCATTGGCTGTTAAAAAGAGTTGGAAAAAAATCGGCTCTGGCCAGTGGCGGGATTCGAACCGGGGCGCGCATTTCACACTGCCTGGCAGACTAAGAGCTTAACCATTAGACCATCTGGACAGTAGTACTGTTGTGGCTTTTGTGTTTTGACAAGGACATTTTCGCTTATAACTCGACAATGAAAGTGAAATTGAAAATTCTGGAACGTGTAAATTTTTGTTTTTTTATGCTCTATCTGCTGGTCTTTGAATTATCTTCGTAGCATGTTCTGGGGCTGAGTTTACTTATATTATATTACATTACATTACAGATTGATTTTATTTTTTTTCCCACTTAGGATGTAACTACTTAGTGTGTATCAAGGAGACCACATACTAAGCAGAAAAAAGGATGCTGGATGCGTAGTAGAGCCATGCATGCAAACAGGCAGTCTGTATTCCAATCTTGATCAAATCAGGTAAAAATCATCAGCGTAATATGCATGTGCATGTGCATGACAGGTATTCACATAGCCCATGGGCAGAAAACATTGCAAATGCATGGCTTCCCATTGCAAACGTAATACCCCGGTATGGGAACGGCTGTAAAATTCTTTCACATTAAATCTTTAGTTTCGATCCATTCTGCGTGCCCATGCAAAAAATTATGCCTGCTTGCATTGTGTGGCTCTACTATGTGTCTAGCTTGACACTATGGTGGTTTCCGGACAATTTTTTCTGCTTAGTGTGTGGTCCCCATATTACACACTAAATAGAAGAGCATCAGCCAATTGCGCCCACGAGGAGGGAGGATCATCACGACTCATCCACACGCTCAACATATAACGAAGACATCATTGACAGTCACCATTCTCATCCTTCTCAATTTGATGTAAACGCTCAATTTCGATTCTTAATCCGATGCCAATCTCCATCTATTGATGAGAAATGGTTTGAAGCCATTAAAATTTTAAGGTAGTTCATCAAACTTGGTTTCTTCAAGTTGGACGAAGTTGACTGAGTTGAATACGCTATGTCAAGGAATGAACATTAACCTACAGTCAATAGATCTACTGTAGTTTAGATGAATTATCCAGGGATTCCAAAAGTAAAAATTAATTACTGTATTGGTGATTAGGATCAATGTACAGCCAATAATGCATGAAGGCTATTGTGACTATACAGCCACGTAAGTGGCTGCAGGGGGTGGATGTGAGATGGGTGTGGGGCTATCTTGTTAACTCTCATGATCAGTGCATGTGCAAAGGGTATGGTAGTCACTTTGCTAGCCATGCTAATAGATAAAAACTGTTGGATTCAGCACAATAATAATATTTGTATGTATAAGAGCCTCTAGACTGCAGCAATAATGATCATGTATGTACCTGGGGAAGTATTGATCTCCTTTGAAGTCAAGTGTGTGAGTTAGTCAGTGGCACCAGCTGCATAACAATTTATGAACATGTTAGAAATAATTACGGTATTATAATATTTGAACAAATCTGCTAAGAGATAATATTATTACCCGGTATTATGAATGCATGAACAAATACTCCATAGAAATATATATATAAGTTCGACCAGTAAACTATTGACCAAGTGGAGGGGAGGCCTCACTGTCTGATAGAATACTCAGTGAGAGCCTAGCTGGGTTCAAGGGTATAAAGAGCTACGAAAGTGTACTACCGGTAATACTGTTATAGAATACCGTAATTGTGAATTGCAAATTTTTCAATAGATTCGCAAACATAAACGTGCACGTATACTACGGTATGGTACGGGGTTGTCCATCGCAATTATTGGATTTGCAATTTGGCCTGACTTGACTAGAACGCAATCATTAAACTATGCAATTAAAACCCGTCCTACGGTAAACATAGTAACAGTGGGCATGCTTACTGATTAGCAACATTCAAGTTGTGACATTGGGTTACGTAGTTATGCTATGTAAATTTATGTTTTTGGCTGCTCCTGTAGTTAGAATGGACTAGTGAGCACACCTCTTAGATGTCAAGTGTACGTACAATGCACTCGCATGTCTACTTCAAGCCGAATGCAAGTCACTTGCACTCGTACATACATATAGTTATCTGACAGTAATTGGGGTGTACGAGATGCATGATCAAATGCACCCCAATTACTGTCAGATAACTATTTTGTTGGTAGTTGACCTCTATTCATATTGGCCTACTTTATGATGACCCAGCCCCTTCCCATAGCCGGTAAATTGCCTATAAAAACTTTGGTTGCTAGGCAACTATACCAACAAAGTATGTTGAGTTATAAATACATGATAGCTGCATGTGATCTGTACATATACATGTACAAATAATATGCTTACCTAGACCACCTGGAGGTGGTAGTTGGATGGTGAATGTGCAGTATGGCCATTTGGCTCCTATCACTGTAACAGAACATTCCTGGGCAGCGATTGATGCATCAAAACTAACATTAACTTGAGCCCAGAACTGGAAACATGGTATCAACGTGCCTGGCTGGTAGCTGTATACATCATTTTTGCATATCTGCATAATAGTATTACATGTTTAAGTTTAATTAGCATGCTATAATACTTTTAACCAAAGAATATTCACTTCGTTGAGATGCTAGCTACTCACCACAGGTATTACTACAGGAGTGAGCTTCCATCCTCCTTTCAGACTGATGCCACATTGTGGAATATCAAGTCTAATTTGATCAGCCTCAAATTCAACTGGCTGGCTAGGACCAGACTTAGCTTGATACCTTTGACAATATATTTTGTTTACAACCTAATGACAAGTGTAATCATGATCTATAATAATTATCATGTGCATGAATCACTCACAGTGAGGTGTGCTTCAAGATTCCATGTCACTACCAAGTGAATTTCGCATGACATTGTGGATGTGGTTTGATTCAGGTAGAATAGCTGTGCAATGTACTCCCTGTCCTGCAATCCTTGCATTTCAATTCATCTCATCATTTCTAGTTGGTTGGCATAGGTGGGAAACTGAAATACCAACTGTGCTAGTTGCTCCACAATCTCACTGGCACAAGGCCTTTTTAGAGGGTCATTGTTGATGCACTTAAGGATAAGATCCATTAGAGGATGATCATTAAATTTTCCAATGTCTTGAAGAAACACGTCACGTCACTCAGCTTCAGATACTTGAAACAGTCCACCGCCTGGTTCAGTACGAATTTCTCTATGCTGTGGCTCTGGCCACCTGCCACTGAATATGTGGATCATGACAATGCCATAAGAGAAACAATCAATACATGTGCCATATCTAGCGGTGTTTGTCACTGCTTCTTGTGGCATAAAACTCATGACACCAAGGCGAGATATCATACTACCTTCAATTGTCTTCAATTACCTTCAATTGGCGTGGATCAGATATCTTGGCGGTCATGTTGGAGGTGAGAAGGATTTTGTTGGAAGAGAGGTCTCGGTGGATGATGGGAGGAGTTTGGCTGTGGAGGTAGCACAAGCCTAGAGCCACGTCATGAAGGATGGAGTATAGCTGATCACTTTTGGGAAAATACCGTATTGCTCAATGGAGGTCATGAGGTTAGTGGGGAGAAACTCCATGACTAGGACTGGTGCTGGCACTCCTTGCTGGAAATAGATTCCCAGAAACTGGACGATGTTGGGGTGGCGTACTCGACTTAGACAGTGACATTCTTCTACAAATCTATGAAGAATGATTTCATCCTTTTGCAGCCAGTCGTGGATCTTCTTGCCAGCACATTTCAGTCCATCGAAGTTTAGTTCTAGTACGACGTTATAGGCACCACTTCCCAGTAGTTTCTCACCGTTAGCTCATAGATTATAATATATCACCGGGTGATATAATATAATCTATGGTTGGCTTTACAAACAGCTTGAACATTTTTCAGCGTAAATCTCACAAATTGTTCTAGCATACATGACATTGTAGATGTCATGGTTATATACAACGTACTAGCCATACAGGCGCGATTTCTTTTCCAAGAGCGCATATTATTATTATGCGGCGAGCTAGCCCCTCCTCTCTTCGCGCGTGCAAGAAGAAAGGAGGGGCTAGCTAATATGCGCAAGGGGTGCGTTCTGCAGTAGACATGATTTTGGACCAAATTTCCCTGTGTCAGCAAACACGATAAACATTGTGGAATTCAGTTACTGAATTCCAATAACAGGATCTTTACCATGGCAGGTCTAGTCTCGTCCCCAGACCCTCGAAGAGAGAGGGAGGGTCTGGGGACGAGACTATGGCAGGTCCTTACACTGAACATGTGCTGACTGAGCATGAGAGCTCTGTAAAGCACTTACCTCACAGAGTCACACACACGTGCAATCCGTACAGAGATGACAATACTGCAATTCTGGAAGCTTATGTGTGCAGATATAATGCTCCAAAAAACCGTCCTCTCTCTGCCCCAGACATAGGATTGGTATACTATTTCAGTCATGATCAGCCTAGTCTACTACTAAAGAATCTATAGATACCTAAGGCCACTCCAAATCAATTAGTAGTTTCTCATCCCCTTAATTTCTGCCCGCATGCATCTTTACCAGTATCCGATCACTCTGTGATTGAATAGTAAAACCATCTGTAAAATCAAACGCCTCTATAAAGTCACTGAAATCACAGAGAAGAATTGATTCTTGTAAAGATTTTACTATTCAATCTTTGATGGAACATTAATAATTGATTTTGGTAATATTAAATTTTTTGCTGTGTGAGCATGCAAAATATCATGATCAAAAATAATTATTGTCGGGGAATTAAATGTGACAATTCGGTTTGCCGGAATGACTGGAAGATACCAAATTGTAACTTGAAGAAAGCTTGTACTCAGAAATTCTACATTGTTCGGACAATGAGCATTAATTAAAAAGAAGCCTTGCATGGTTGATGATATTTATCCCCAAGCTCCCTGTTCTACTTACTATTCAGTGGGCAACATTGGAAACCTGGGAATACTAGGCCCTGGGAATGAGATGCTAATATATGTGGCATGAATTACTCTAATATTTCAGACTTTTGACTGTATAAGATTATGATTCATGCTTAGACTAATAATATTATAAGTTAACCCCCAGAAAGTCCAAGAGGAGTTGAGGGGTTGACACTGGTGGGCCCAGGTTATGTAGGTGACGGTGGCCATGGACATGGTGATAGTAGCCCAGGTGATGGTGACCATTGTGATAATGGCCCAGCTAGGTAATGGTAACAGTTATAGTGATGGTGGCAGTGATGACAGTTGCCCTGGTAACAAGTTGATGATTGTCCTTGTGACTATAATATTATTATTGCTCTGAAGATGGTTATCCATGCCACATAAATTCCGACCATAATAATGATTATTATGATCAAACTGTAGAGTGCATGGTACTACCTTAGTGTCATACTATTATAGGTCGTTTAATTCTATTTTCTTTGTCTTTTCCAGCCCAGAATTGAGATTTATGCACATTTGAACAGCAATTATTCACGCCAGGACCACACAGCAAGATTATCGATAATTATCACTAACCTACCATCCTGGGAAACTCTGTTCTCATGTCATTTGCATCCATTTAAGTGATGGGGATGTAATCAAACAGTTACTAGGCACATTGCATGGTTGATTAGACCAAGGAAGACACTAATACCACAACAACATAATTAATTTTAAGCAATTAAAACTACAGTTAATTTTATTACTGTATGAACTAAAACAAGATTAATTGTCGAGGACAAGATGTCATTACACCACCAAAATTGTAAGATTACAGCATCATGCATGGCATAATAATATGAACTTAAAATCAATTATTAATTTTCACTATAGGCATAATTATTATAATCTTATTGAGCTGTGAGATTTCACTTCATCCTGGGCTTTGCCTCCAGCATCGTTCTGGCTGTCCATTAAATATATTTAGCCTCGCTTCTTTGCTCGATACTATCAACCAAATTTTGATAGTATTTATCTCCTTCTGTAAAATCATAGATAGATAGATACAATTATAATAATATAGTGATGTATTGGTGCTAGTTGGCCATCGCCTAGCAATCAAAGTTTATGCTTATAAAAAATTTCAACCAAGGGGTGCGAGTGGTCGTACGTACTAATGAAAGGGGTCAGGCCAACAAAATAATAAATATTGCAAGACCATACATTCAATTGTGCACTTCAGGTAAATTTATATTGTGCAGCTGTAAATGCAACATTGTAGAATCCCACCCCTTTCTGCCGGTACATGAAATCATATACAGCCATTCAAGTGTACTATACCGTAGGTCGGGTTTTAATTGCAAGTATCTATTAATTGCGAATTGCTAGTTTTTCTACGTTTTGCAATTAATAGATTCGCAAACATAAACATGCACGTATACTACAGTACGGTACGGGGTCATCCATCGCAATTATTGGATTCACAATCTGGCCTGACTTGACTAGAACGCAATTATTAAACTACGCAATTAAAACCCGTCCTACGGTAATACAGAAACAATAAATATTATGTGTACACAGCAATGCCTTTGATATAAAATAATAATTATGATTTATTGTTTTCTATAATTGTAGTGTGCAATTGCGAATAAAGCATGCTCAAGCAAAGAACTATGCAGGTTGCATGCATGTAATTGGTAATGGTACGTGGCCTTCATTCACTGAAGTGCATGCTCAAGGAAAAATGGCTCTTATTAGTAACATACCAGTGAGTGAAAGTTTCACAATCTTGGAATACTCATCATAGCCAGCTTTCTTGAATACTTCTATCAGACATCTATAGGTAGCTTCATGGCCACAGCGCTGTTTCCAGATGTGAAGTGCAGTTCGACTATTCAATAGGAAAGGTGTATTGTACGTGTGGATGCCATTGATTATGAGTCTAAAATTAATGGCACTACATGTATAATTATTATATCATGTAGCCAATCTTCAACCCAGAGGAGAGTACTGCAGCTTATTTCCTATGCTTATTAAGTAAGCCAAAATCTTCATATTTTCATTGTACATCGTGTATACATACTATACCTAGCTTAGCTAATTTTCAGGCATTAGTTTGATAATTATGTAGTTTTCAACATTATAAGTTATATTATGTGCTGGCCTAATATACAGTAACTAGCTATGTAATGCGTAATTCATGCTATTAATTCCAATTTGCGCTTGAATTCATGTGGTTACCTACTCCATGTCCTAGTATCTAACCCTATTTTGTGTGTATACCTAGCCCACTTCTTCATTGTGTGACACTACTCTTTAGTGAATATTTTCAAGGACTCAAGAGGAAAAATTCAAAAATGGAGAGGGCTGGAGAATCCACTTGCTGCCCTTGCAATTAACATTAATTTTATGTCACTTAAAGTTAGTGGAATGCACTTAGTTAATGTACCGTATAATGAGAAATTTTCAAGGGAGAAAACTTTTGCGAATTTTGTGGATTTTCGACCATCAGCTAGCTACATAAATTAATAGTCTCGCAGAGCCAGACCCTTACGTGCGGGGAGAGGGTCTGGTGACTTGCTATACATGGAGTTGTTCTGCTGGAATGCAGTAATTGGCCATTTTACGTGACGTCACGTTAAGTTTATATTGCGCGGCGCGCACTTGCCTATCATAATAATATTTTCAAAGGCACGCGATGTTTAATGACAATGCGTGATTATTGTGGAAGCGCGTGACTATGGTAACGCAATGAAGCTGCAATCTGATTGGTGCTACTCTGTTCAGAGCGCTGGAACAACTCTGTGTATAGCAAGTCACCAGACCCTCTCCCCCCGCGTAAGGGTCTGGCTCTGCGAGACTACTACATAAAGGGGTGTGGCATACATCACGTATCATATCAAAGTGGCTACTAGCAACGCAGTTAGCTAAGCTAGGTGTCAGCCATCGATCGCGATGTCCATATTGAAGTATTTTCAGCTGAGCTCCACGCTACCAAAGCCTCTGTTGAGAACTGCTACTGCATAAGGATTGTGCACGTTGTGGCAAGGCAGAACTTCTCCAACGGCAGCTTCCCAACCTCCCGGTAGACATGGTAGCCACGAACGATGGTCTCTACAGTGTAGGTGCTCATCAGGCAGACTATTACGATCTCGTTGATAGTACTTGCTTGCTTCCAGCTGATGATTGTGGGTGTGGCCATAGGTGGTCTGCCTGGGCACATGCTCAGTTTATAGTCACACCCATGCAGGATCATAGATCCATGAAAGTTTTCTCTGCGAAATCTTATATTTCACCAATTCGCAAGTTTTCTCCTGCGAAAGTTTCTCACTATACGGTACCTTTGAAGCCTCAAATTAGCAGGATGCTTTGCTTTAATCATAGCAATATCAGCATGACTCAACTTCAGTTCTGCTGCTATTGAACCTTCCCACTCCGCCATAGAGTCAGCTATCATCCAAAGATGCTTAGGTCCACCTTGTTGAGAATCAATTACTTTATCCAGTGCATTATCTGAAATTAGATACATATACATGAAATACTATTATAATTTTTGTGCAGTAAACAATCAGTGATACTTAATATAATACCAATTGCAGAACAAAAATAGAACTCCAGAGTACTCAGGAAAATGGGAATGGATCCCTAGATAGTAATATCCTGACGTCGACCTATGGCCTTCAGGAGACTACAAAATTTCCGTAGTGCCATATAGCAGGTAACTTTGGCAAGCATTAAATTTGGCTCTCCATTGGTATTGGCCAAGTTTAAATTTGGCTGTCTGAATACTTATACCGCCATAGGCGCACATGGTGAGTTTAATGTACTGAATTAAAAACCTCGCCAAAGTTCCCGGCTATGCAGTAATTCAAGAAACAATTTGGTATGGCTACATATAATAATGGACTTGATAGAGCCAACATAACAAATGTAGAACACTACCAATAGAGATGCATGTGATAATGATTACCTTCAGTTGCACTATCTTCACCAGAGTTGGACATAACCTTCTCTTGCACTTTTATATTCTGCACCTTTGTACTCAATTCTGTAGATAACATGCACAATATTGTAGCTTTAAAACACTACATTCCAAGATAAGACACATGATGTACATGTACACACTCTGCATACATATAATATACATTAAACTCATAACAGAGGGCTGGTTCATAATCTTGGGGGAGAAGGAGGAAAGCGTGTACAAAATTATAGTTCTGGCAGACCGTTAATTTGTTTTGAGCCTACATGTACCTTCGTAATAGACCTTTCTTTACTCACATATTCACGACAATAGCAGCTAATTCTCTCTAGTGAATCCTCACATTTGGGTGTCATACCTGGCCAGATAACTGCACATATGTATATATATGCATGACAGCACCTGACTATATATACGGCCATAGAAAGCATGACATCTCATGCTAAATTTTAGGAGTAGCTAAACCACACAGTGGAAATTTTTATTGGTTGCACCATGTGAAGATTTCCTGCTATACGATATATACCGGTATATATGTAATAGATAAACTATGGTTGCCCAGGATATACCGTTCATATACCACCCTGAGCTCGAGGGCGTAGCCCGAGAGCGAAGGTGGTATATGAATGGTGTATCCTGGGCAAACATAGTTTATCTGTTTAATATCTTGACCGTGATTGGTTAGTGAAATCAGCAGACTGTTTACTTTTTCATATTTGAAACTTGACTGAGAGTTGGAGTAGTAGGTAGCTAGATTCTATCATAATGACAATCTGTACAATAGTTAGTCTATGAAGCTGGAACCCTCCTAGTGATTGTATTATGTGTGGGAGCTACTGGCTATATTATAGTTAGTGAAAAGCTAGTAGCTACAACACAAACTTGGCATGCCAGTGCAACTGTGTTAAGTTATTGGGCTATTGTCAGGGGTGGGGAGTTATAATGCCTGAGGGCTGGGGTATATGGGAGTTATATCATGGCTGTTACCTAGGATACAAGGCTAAGTCATGATATTAACTCATGTACATGTAGCTTGATATAGCTAATAGTCTCGTCCCCAGATCCCACCCCCAAAAGAAGCTAGGATAGGGTCTGGGGATGCATCATCACATGATCGCACATGCTCCAATACAAGCCTATCGAAATAATCACATGATTGCTGAGCTTGCAGAACCAAGAATCGGCGCCAATGTCCCCAGATCCTTTCCTTCTTTTGGGTGGGGTCTAGGTATACCGTATGGCGTGAGGTGCTAATTTTCGTGGTTGATTTGGCAGTCACGAAATTTTCCACCCATGAAGATTAATGCCTACGGTGATAATTATGGTTAATGTGAGTCCATAATGATGGGCACGGCCACAAACGTCGTGGCAGTGCGGCACTCCCCACAGTGGCTACTATTCTATTGCTTGCTAACACTCATCCAGCTGATAGCGTCTTCGACACTAATATTCTTCTATCTCATGCTATTTGTCCAAGTCTCTGTAGGTATGGCTCAGTAACAAAGAAGATTGTGAGTGCATGTATCGATTACATCATCGCTTGTGCACTGCCATGCCCCTGAACTGGCTGTTACGAATTTAAAACCATAAAAATTAATTTTGAGGGCCTTTTCGGACTTTCCACGAAAATTACCGGCCATACGGTAGGGCACAATGATCATAATATTATATATGCATCAACTCTTGTAAGTGCAAGTGCTAATTAGGTGTGGCGGTGTTAATTAACCATGACCTGTTCAGTCATAGTGGCAATGTATTTTACACTAGCTATTTCCTAGTATACCAGATGTGAATCCTGATATACGTAGAATTTTTTGCCAAGAGAAATTTTTGCCACCTGTTTTCGTTGGTGAAAATTCTATCATATCAGCATGCTAACAATATTTTGTCCTATGTTAAGGCATGTGGCGACCTTTATCGTATCGGTAAAAATTTAATATTTCTTCTGCAATATACATGTAAAGGTAGCTATATAGCTGGGCTTGGCAAAATTTTTATCCAATGAAAATTTCTTGGTAGCTATGCGGTACACTGTAGCTATCAGTGTGTGGGGGGCACACATGTATATTACCGTATGGCGGGTAATTTTCGTGGGGTGCTAATTTTCGTTATTTCCGTGGTTGACTTGGCAGTCACGAAATTTTCCCACCCATGAAAATTAATGCCTGGGGTGATATGGTACTATGCGAGTCCATGATGATGGGCGTGGCCACAAACATCGTGGCAGCGCGGCCAACACTTTCCAGTATAGCAAGCAACAGTAGCCACTGTCATCCAGCTGATAGATGTTCGACACTAATATTCTTCTATCTCATGTTATTTGTCCAAGTTTCTGTAGGTATGGCTTAGTAACAAAGAAGATCGCAAGCGCGTGTATTGATTACATCATCATTTGTGCAGCAGTGGCCCCTGGTCTGGTTGCTGTCACGAAATTTAAAACCACGGAAATTAATTTTGAGGGCCGGCCTTTTCGGACTTTCCACGAAAATTAGACCCCACGAAAATTATCCGCCATATGGTATATAGATTCGGGGTGAGCCTGAGTGAGCCCAGAATACACGAGAGACAGTAAGCGTTTTTATATGTACCGGTATATATAATAATATTATGAAAACTTGTATAATAATATTATATATATGTTTGTGGGCCGGGTGATCATTTCAGTGAGGAGAGAGTTAAATTTTAACGTGTTAGGTAATTAATGGTCGTCATGCGCATACACGCTCACTGCATGCTGTACTGCACGCGATCTGTGAGGTGACTTGAACAGTGTAGGCAAGGCATGAAGCTAGCTGGAAAAGGTGAGTGCTGGACTACACTGGCAAAGCTCAGATCCACAATTAACATCACTGGTAGGTATACTTCACTTAGCATGAAGGTGACTGCATCACCGGGAGGCTTGTATAGGGCCTAGCTACAGGTACTTGGACTCATAGACTACACTATTATAGTACATCATTGGACTACCTAGCAATCTATGATGCTTTTGCTCTCAAGGTATCTTCTCAGTACAAGTGACTGAAATACTGTTGTATAGTCAGTTGGCCCAGCCCCATGCCTGTATAAATCTTGACTTGGCGAAGGCTCGCCCCGCACAGATAATTTTCATCACCACTAGTAAATATTACCTCTCACAGGTTCAAAGGGCAAAGTAATTAGCTCAGTTAATTATAGACCTGGCAATATATAGGAATTTCCGAAATGTTTAATATTTTTAATAACCGGTTTTCATTGGTTAACAGGTTATCTAAAGATTCAATAGCATTTCTATCTTTTATTATCTATAATAATTATGGTGATTACAACGTTGCATCAGTGATGGTTATCATGATTGCTATTACTTTGTATCTCAATAGTGCATTGAGAGAATAATTTGTTTTTAAATAAGGGATATCATGGTTATCAATGGTTATTACCGTGTATCTCTAGAGAACTATGGTTATCTTGGTTATCTGAGGTTATTAGTGATATTGAGAATAATTTCATGCATTTCAAAGTAATGGTTATTATGGTTATTGATGGTTATCTATGGTTACTAATGGTTATTACTGTGTATCTCTAGAGAACTATGGTTATCTTGGTTATCGGTGGTTACCAATGGTTATCTGAGGTTATTAGTGATATTGAGAATAATTTCATGCATTTCAAGGTAATGGTTATTATGGTTATTGATGGTTATCTATGGTTACTAATGGTTATTACTGTGTATCTCTAGAGAACTATGGTTATCGGTGGTTACCAATGGTTATCTGAGGTTATTAGTGATATTGAGAATAATTTCATGCATTTCAAGGTAATGGTTATTATGGTTATTGATGGTTATCTATGGTTACTAATGGTTATTACCGTGTATCTCTAGAGAACTATGGTTATCTTGGTTATCGGTGGTTACCAATGGTTATCTGAGGTTATTAGTGATATTGAGAATAATTTCATGCATTTCAAGGTAATGGTTATTATGGTTATTGATGGTTATCTATGGTTACTAATGATTATTACCGTGTATCTCTAGAGAACTATGGTTAGCTATCTTGGTTATCGGTGGTTACCAATGGTTATCTGTGGTTATTAGTGGTGTTGTTGAGAATAATTTCTTACATTTCAAGACTGTCACAATAGTTACTATCTATGGTTGGAGGCAATCTTCTCCAGGCTGTAGAGCTTCTCCTTCCACGAAGCACTGCCGATTCTGTTCATCAAGCCTCCAAAGAAGTTTCTTTTGTGTTCCTTTATGATCAGCCTATAGCAGCTTCCTCTGTCATAAAATAAAATCTATTACAGAGAAGAGTTTGAAACTTGGTACCAATCTTCTTCAACATAAACTCTACATAGAATTTAAATTATGGGATGTAACTGTGATTACTTCCATTAATTTTATATGGCTTCATAAGATAACATGGTTCTCCAAAATATGTTAGGCACATTAAATGAGTATTGATTTCGGTTATAAGGGTGTGCACTGTACCCAGTCATGCACATCCATATGAAGTTAATTGGACATGAGTGTAGAGGCTGTGCAGTGCATTGCTAACCCTTTTGGAGGGCCAAATAATTATGTTAAGCACATTTTTTCCTATTTAGTTCCAGTTGAGAAATTCCACTTTGTGGGCTGATAACACTTGTAATAAAGTTACTAAATCCCAAAGTTAAAGTCTTGAAGTCAGGCCCACTTCTCCCCCAAAACTTGTTTCCTGGATGAAACCCTGCATTCTTTGCAATTAGATCAACAAAATTATGATATCACCTTATAGCATCCGGCCTTTCAGCCACTGATACCTTATCAAGGCTTGTGTTTGCCTAAATAGTATTTATTTTAACAAAAGTTTTTACATCAGTGAAAAGCAAACTAATGGTGATACACTGCCAAGTATTATGATGTGGCTATAGCTAGCTATAGTTTTGTTCTTCTAAATGCAGTCTTCACATGTGAACTCATTATCCTGTGCTTCTTGCTTCGTCAATTTGGCACACTTGATGTGATACCATTGAGTGCACTGTGCACATTGTACCCACCAAGTACGCTTATTAGCTCTCTTCATGACACACCTATCAGGTGGACATTGCTCCTTCACTGATGAACTCTTCTTCTTGGATGCGTTTCTGTCTTTTGTGGTCTTCCCAGATCGGCTCATCTCCTCGGCAGTCCTCTCGGATGCGTTCCTCTCCTTGGTGGTCTTCGCTGATGAATTCTCCCCATTAGTGGTCTTCGGTGCAGCTTTTGTGATAGGATGGATTAAAGCATCAGCATGGACATCAGTTGACACGAGTACTCCCGCACCACATTTAGGTGTTGAAGATAATACAGGCGAGTGTTGATCGTCAGTGAAGGGTACTAGGCTGGGCGGGTGCTTAACACTTTTGACTGATGCTATAATGAAGACAATAATGAAACAATTGTATCAGATTCAGAATCTTTGGGAAATTCAGGAAATGTTATAGTTAATACACCGCACTTGACTTACACAAGCTTGGGGGAATGTCTTCTTTAGGCAAGTGATCACCTAGTATATCCAACTCAGAATCTTCTAAGTGATTATCTGGTGTAACTGACTCAGAATCTTCTGGATCTGATTATGATATTCACGAAGGAAAGGTGTACATATTAGTGATGATACCATAATTATGGCGGGTAATTTTCGCGGGGTCTAATTTTCGTGGAAAGTCCAAAAAGGCCCTCAAAATTAATTTTCGTGGTTTTAAATTTCGTGACAGCAACCAGAACAGGGGCGTGGCACTACTGCACAACCGATGATGTAATCAATACATGTGCTCGCGATCTTCTTTGTTTTTACACTAAGCCATAGAGACTTGGCTCGGACAAATAGCATGAGATACAAGAATATTAGTGTCAAAGACGCTATCAGCTGGATGACAGTGGCTACTATTGATTGCTGATACTGGAAAGTATTGGCCGCGCTGCCACGATGTTTGTGGCCACGCCCATCATCGTGGACTCGCATAATACCATATCACCATAGGCATTAATTTTCGTGGGTGGAAAATTTCATGACTCCAAGTCAACCACGAAAATAACGAAAATTAGCACCCCACGAAAATTACCCGCCATACGGTAGTTACCATACCAGTAATTGACTTACAAGTAATTTGCGAAGGTGAGGGAGTACTAGTCTCATCGTTTGAGTCGTTGTCACTCTCTGTTTCATTGCATGCTGTGTACATATTAGAGATGATAGTTAACATACCAGTGTACATATTATAGTGATGATAGTTACCATACCAGTAATTGACTTGCACAAATGCTTAAAAGTATCTTCTTCGGGTAAGCGATCATTTGATTCATCATCTTCAAGATCTGGTCATGACATTATTCATAGTTGTAAAATTGCATAATAATTATAAATAATACAATAATACAAGAAACTTACAAGTAATTGGCGAAGGTGATGGAGTACGAGTCTCATCGTTTGAGTCGTCACTCTCTGTTTCATTGCATGCTGAAGAAAACATGGTATAATTCTTAACGGCAATATAATTGCTGTACCGCTTTAATCTCACCTGCATTTAATTTCTCTAAGTCCCCTGGATTCAGTAGGGAGTGGGGAATAAATGCCACTGCACGCCTGTTTATCCCCGTTGCCCTGCACACATAGGTAGCTGTTGAATCGGATGTGGTTGGTAGGAACAGTGCTGAGCCATTAACGGCTCCTCCACCAGCCTTGATGGCATCCTTCAGTTGCTTCTCCACATCGGCCACAGAGCTCCCGGACCATAGGCATGTACAGTGCCACACTCGACACCTTCTTGTAAACATAAGCTGGCCGTACCATCTGGAGAACCTATTACAACAATGGCATCGATGACGAAGTTAATGTGCGCCCCTTGCAAATGCTGACAAAAGGGTCTGGCTTGTCTTTTGTGTATCAAGATTTTAACATAATAATATTATACAGTTATATAGCTACTCTACAAATATAAGTCTAGAGTGTTTACCTCATGGATTCTCAGTGGTTTCAGTACTCCAATTAACTGGTGCAAAAAGTGGGATAAGACACTGCTTCCGGTAGAATGGAGCTGGCAAATCAGTGGACTCATGGTGTTGGTAAAAAAATCAGTAACCTCTTGATATTGGACGATGTCAGATGGAAGGACTTTGCACAGCTGAATATGACAATGAGAAACATGTAATAATTATAATTATTGTGCAAAACCACTTGGTAACTGTGCACACTGCATGGTTATACATATTGAGGAGTGCCATATAAAGGTTCTCAACACATACAAACGAGGTATGTGTAACAGCTAGCTTGATCATAATACACATGCACACATGTAAAGAACAACCATGCACATGCAGTAACTCTACGGCTGCACAGTTTAAACATAAGTAATGACTGCAGGCCATCATATATGTATACTCACAAGTTTAGCAGCAGTCAATAGAAGTGCATAACACTTTTGCACTCTGAAGTGCACATTGGGTAGATACTCCGTAACCAGAGGAAGTGCTATCTGGTCCAGGTAGTGCTGACTCTCTTGGGACATCAAGGAAGCACCGAGTGCAATCATACTGCCAATGGAGGCTGATGCATCTACCCTTGCTTTCTTTAGCATCATTTCACACCTACGGAGATCTGCTGGTGAAGTTGGCTTGGTAGGTGGGAAAAAAGGTATGTGTAGGATTCGTTGGGAATTCCTGGGTAAAGTAAAAAATATAAATTTAATTTAATAGTGCTGTATTAATATAATTGTTTGCTAGCAACCTATGTTTTTATTCCCTTCTACAAGCTGGGTGTGTATTTTTATGTATTGAGTGTATTACGTATGCCATGGCAACCATTACAGTGACTCAGAGGTGTATATACCTTTCGCTACTACAGAAGGTGGAGTTCGAGGTAATGATCACTGATGTATGGGGTTTTAACTCTCCACTTTGGCAGGTATTATGGGAAAAGCCATTAAAAAATTGCACAGCAATGCTTTCTGCCTTCCTGGCACTACGGATGTCATCAATCCCCAATGGGATTGTAGTGGCTATAGCTAGTTTTGTTCTTCTAAATGCAGTCTTCACATGTGAACTCATTATCCTGTGCTTCTTGCTTCGTCAATTTGGCACACTTGATGTGATACCATTGAGTGCACTGTGCACATTGTACCCACCAAGTACGCTTATTAGCTCTCTTCATGACACACCTATCAGGTGGACATTGCTCCTTCACTGATGAACTCTTCTTCTTGGATGCGTTAACAGGCACATCCTCAAACTTGAGGTCTTCTAGCAGCACTGCGTCTGATTGCCAAGGTAAACATATAATACCGGTATAGTATACCTTCAGTTGATAGCAATTAAAGGTTGCAAGCATGACTGTACGTACTAGGTGAGAATCTGACTATCTTGTCCCAATCTATAGTACCAGTATATATAATATTATACTCATGTCCCTCTGCATACATAATAATATAATTATTTTGATTACTTTATTATAGGAACATCATCTATTATCAGTTCTAATCCGGAGCTATCAGCACAACTGGATGATGGAGGGGAGCAGATAACAAGACCCACCTGTAATAAGGATACAGGAGGAAAGAAAACTCTCCAGCGTTGGACTCGTGGCCATTTTTCATTGTGCGTGGAGGTGGACACATAGATGCATGGCAACCTCTATACCAGTAAGTGAATACCCATCTAATATATTATAGCAAGCATAGTTTCTTACAATTAATGATAATTATTATGGCATAATAATAGCAATATTATTATATAGGTCAGAAGGTCCAGCACAGGTTTTTTTGCTTGTACTTGTGTGGATGATAGCAGCTTTAGGGAGTTTGACCAGGGAGGAGAGAAAGAAAGTGGTGCTATCATATGATAACATGTGCCATTTAGACAATCTTCGGGTGGCTCGGAAGCCATTACCTCTCCCAGGAGACCTAAAGTTCCTGTGGCTAGACATAAAGAAGATCATTGATACCTTACATATTCACAATCATAAGGATCCAAAGTGTCATCAGCTATACAATCCTGATCAGCTGAAAGAGGAAAATCCCTCATACAACACCATGTCATGTGAACAGACATTTGCATGGATCAGTAGATTCAAAAAAATTCTGGCAGCAATGCAGAAGACTCATCACCATTTCTATGTTCATAGGATGGTAAAAAGAAGGAACAAATACATTTCATTTTGTTACAGAAATGGACGTAGGCCTGTTCAACCTAAAACCAAATAACGCATCAATTATTCTTGTAATATCACCATCATGATGGCATAATAGTTGGATAATTAATTCTTATTAGCTAATAACCATTGCATGATATCCATGTCTTTTAAAGCAAATTAGCGGTTAATAACCAGAATAACCATGATAACCAATAAGATGGATGATTTAATTCTCATTAATAATCAGCTAAATAGCATTAATAACCAGGATAACTGTGATAACCATAAAATTAATATCGATAGATAAAAGCTAATAATAACCATAATAACTATGATAACCAAATAGCTAAATCAAAGTAATGTAGTGTTTAAGTGTTTAATAATGTAGTGTTTAAGTGTTTAATTTATTTGATAACCAAGATAACCAAATAGGTAAATCAAAGTAATGTAGAGTAACCAGGATAACCGTGATAACCATAAAATTAATGATATTTTCGACAGATAAAAGGTAATAATAACCATAATAACCATGATAACCAAATAGCTAAATCAAAGTAATGTAGAGTATTTAAGTGTAGTGTAGGCAAAAATATAGATAACCATGAAAACCATAATAACCGGTAATCAACTCAACTTATAGTTTTCTGTTCCCCCTATAATTGGCCACATGTGGTTAATTAATCAATTGTCATTGTCAGCGCTTGCACAAAACGGAACCACGTATACCCGTCAAAACTCACAAATAACTGTTGTGTTTGCTTCAAATTGTTTTTGGAAATAAGAAATCTTATTAATCAAGATATTTTTATACACGTACATTTGCAGTGACTTGACACCTTACACGTTTCGTATGAAGATTGGCTCGCTAGATTATACAGACAGTTTTAATAGATTATTTTTAAAAATAGTGTGGTTGGAATGACTTACTTTAACACTTATCTTTCGGTTTTCTTCTTCCGAGCCCCCTTTGAAAGTGATATCTTGTCGCCCTATTGCTATGTCCACAGCTAGCTCGTCGTGCTCGCGCGTTAATTACCCCGTGCGCATGCGCAAGGGGTAAAGTAACCGGTCGTGCCGTTGTCGTTGTCCGATTTTCTGCTCATGCGTACGGGGAATATATAATCTATGGTACAACTATTATTACGAAGTCTTAGATCTATTACTATGGAGCGCCATTATAGTGGACAAAATTCATGTCTGTACAATCGCATCGATGTTTCCATACATGATATCGACGTCTCGATCACTGATGTTCATGTACCGATCATCGTTGTCGATATTTCGATCTTGGATAGCTATGTTTCAATCTCCTCTGTTTCAATCTCCCTAGCATATGGCAGGTGGAAGTCATGTCCGGGTCAACCGGCTCAAGCGTTATACGCGCATACGGAGCACGCGCAGTTTAATTGTCAATGTGTCCTAGTATGGCGGCGTACAATAGCGCGGTGTGATATTTTTCAGTAAGTTTTTCTTACTAGATAAGGCCAAGCTTTGTAGATTCCTTGTTTCCTGTCACCCGCCCGCATCCTTTCTAGGCTACCGCATCTACAATTATTATTGAATTTTCAGGCTTATGAATCTCATTAGCAGATGGCCCTTAATGATATTCATGGAGGAAGCAGTCGTATAATAATTCTGCAGTATTGTGGCCTATGAATAATAATTTTTTAGGCAATAATAGATAATAACCGCCCGCCCGCATACTCTTGGCATCTTGATGGTGACGGGAAACAAGGATATTATTACTACTGGCCTAATGCTCGTGAAAAATCTATAGTCTATCCACATAGCTGAAACAACAATTTTTCTGAAGTTCACAAAAGTATAGCCATGCACACAAAAGCAACTCTATAGATTGCGCAATGTGCGCGTGGGGGTTCGTGCGAAGTTAGACTACGCTAAATTTACAAGCGAAATATTTAAATTTCGTGGTTCAAAATTTTCGTGAAAACCCCATGAATGAAAACTTGTGATAAAAATTTCTTGAATACCGCCGCGCCGGATTGTACGCGTTGTCGCCCCGCCCATAATTGCACGTTGCTCGGCGTATACAGTGTTAGCGGATTGAAAGGTAGGCAACGTTTGCTCAGTGTTCCATGGTCAAAGTTTATATAAGCTTAATACCACGTTCTTTGCACAGTCATGGCACAGGTATGTAGCTCTCCTGATGTGTCCACAAGCAAACCTTCCACTGTCTGTCTGCAAGCGCGGGTATTTTCTGCGTCAGTTTTTGCTAAGGTAAACAGCCTGCATACAAACGATAGCTTACGAGTCTCTACAGGGCCAAGTATGAACTCTGTCGAGTTATACGCTTACTGCTCAGCTGCCATGTGACTCGCTTAATGGCGGCCCTCCAAGATAAAATCTTGTCTGACGATTCACCATGCTATACTTGGCTTGATGGAAAGTTCAAACTTGGACTTCGTTTACATCTCGACGTTCGTTCGTATTTCCGATTAAAACGTACGTGAATTGTGTCCGTGCGCAATCATTTATAAATTGCGCGTCGAATACTATCCCGTAACCTTAAAGCGTACGGAGTCTTTTACATCTTTAGCAGGGATTTCATGCGGTTCACACGTTCACTAGCGTATACGTACGCACAATTGATCGCGCTGCGATCTCGGAACGTAGCCACGCCCACGATAATACTAAATTTTCGTGATCACGAAAATATTGTGCCACGAAAATTTATACCGCGGATAAGCTTATCCATCGACAGCTGTGCTTATTTGACCTGTTTTGCGTATTTGCTGTATGAACTGTTTATGCTAATAATCTAATTAGCGCCTTGAAGAAAATTCGCGTTCTAGGACTAATCATAGTTGATTAAGACTGCGTTACGCAGTCTTAATTATCTATGGCACAATGAAACATTGCTACGTACGTTGCACGCGGAAGTCCGTATACTAGCCGTTTATGCAAAATACGTGGCCACGCCCACTAAGTCAAAGAGATAGATGGCTGCCAAAACGTTGGAAAGAAAGCAGCAGTCGGCATTTCAACGGAAAAGAACGAAAGATAAGCGTGTCTATAGATCATTAGTACACAAAATCGAAGAAAGAAGTGATTGGAGAATTTTTTTTTCTATGCAGCTGCCGTGCTTGCCTAACTGCAACTATGGCAACGGCTCCGTATCATGGACGATCAATGTTAGCTATGCAGTCAACTTCTTCGAGCCATAACTCAGTAAGTATAGCGTTCTAGAAGCTACGAAGCAGATTTTGTGTAGAGGAATGATTCCTCTATCGATCTATGCCAAAAAATGAAAATGATAATTATCACCTTGGGCGATTAGCTAAATAGGTCTGTACTGATCTCAGCCTTTTGATATCCAGCGCAATAATATATTGGTTTTGTCATGGAGGGTCAAATTCACATGAATTCAACCCAATAAATATAATGTAGAGCCTGAAAATCTGAGGCTGGGGGGAAGCTTCAGCCTCCAAAGCCCACCCCCCCCAACACCATTCTTTCGTGATACTACTAACTGAGTGCGAGTTTGGGTTTGGATCTGACTCACACCATTGGATTCAATACATATTTTTATGAAGAATTCCAAGTGATCCCTTTTCTTATAGCCAATTAATTTACCTATCATGATCTAGCCTATACATCTTTAATAATAATATTATATGATCAGAGGGTATAGTTATGAGATGTACCGTCTACATTTGTATATATTACTCTACTTATAGACAAGCTAGGCTATGACTGATCACAATCACGATGATCATGCTGCAGAATACAGGGGCGGCACAGAAGTTATAAAAGTGATACGGCACAAGTTTATGACTTGTGTAATAATTATTAATACAAAATTGTTTAACACATAGCTGTAATACACAATAGACACATACAAATTATACTTTAGTGTTACTTCTGTTATAGTTTTCCAAACTCTGCGTTTTATAGCGCTATGCAGCGAGCTATAATAATGCGCATGCTCAACATCTGGGTTGCCACACCTACTCAACAAAGTGGGTGGGGTAGAGCTTATCACAGAGGCAAAAGTGGTCCGGCGTTGCGCAGGAGCTCCTGGAAGTGCTCCGGCGTTTGCCGCACCAGCCGGACCGTCTATGCCGCCCTTGGAATAATGTACATGGCAGTCCACATAGACAATTCATTACTTAAGGTAGCATTAAAGTGCGTGGGCGTGAGCGTCAGGATTGGCTAATTCAATTAGCGAATCGTGAAGGGGCGTGGCCGAAGAGGCCATACGAGTGCTTTTGGTCGAAGGTGGGCGTGTCTAGAATCGGCCAGGGATGATTATGCGCGTGTAATTAGCGACCGGAAGTGGCCCCTGAAGAAAACACCGGTAATTGCCCACTTCAAAGCAAGATCAAAGCATTCTTTCTTAACTATTAACCGCAACGACTTACAAAAAAAAAAAAAAAAAAAAGCCTTATTTGGCCTAATTAAGCATGTGGGCGTGTTCCTGGCACTGTGTGGAGTGTGTGCGTGTGCGTTAATGCAGGTTTTATTGCTTCCGATTGGGCGTGGCTTCACGGGCCAGTGCTTGGATATCGGCGCCTGGGACTTGGCCTCGGCGATAGGTGGGCGTGTCCCGGAAGCGGTGGTGACCTTTGAACCCCTCGAGGAGGCTTTGGGGGCGTGGCAGGAGGTCAAAGGTGAGGCCATGTCTGTTAATGAGGCACTGTACGCCGGTGCGATGGAGGGGACCGTACGGCTGGACGGAAGCTGACGATGGTTTGAAGCGGATGTGGTTGCGATGACGTGTTGTTACTCCGCCCACACAGGAAATGAGGTGAGCTCTTGTGTGGGCGGTGTGGCAGAACGGCCTCCAAGTGTTTGTGTGTGTTTTGGCCTTGAGGAAGCTGTGTGTTTTAATTGGGATTGATTGTGGGCTTCCGGTGGACATCCGGTGGTTAGTAGGCACTTGATTGAGAATGGTGGTCCTTGGGGAACAGGGTGGGGCTGTTTTGGGCGTGGCCTGGCCCCTCCCTTCCGGCTCGGCTTCCGGTCCATGGAGGATATTAAATGAACACTTCCGGCTCTAGCAGCCACACCCCTGAAACCTGTGCAATTAAAAGGGCGTGGTTACACAACATGCACCTCACTAATGACTTTGATGTGGTTTAGGTGTCATATCCCCCACCTCACGCCCACGCAATTTAATGGTACCTTAATAGTAAATTACACTCATACAATTATTCTTCCATTCCAACATCAGTTTTGCATTTTCTCACTTTTACTGATTATCGATCTGCTGATATTAGCTACCATACAGACTTAGTAGTAGCTGGTAACAGTGACTGGTGATCCTCTGAAGTCATGAAATTGTCCATGTGGACTACCAGTGAGGATCATGATATTGTATAACTTGATTGTATTCTTACTCCAGGCTCAAAGTACATTAATATTGCCAATGGCTCTTGTTTTGCAAGACTATTATGTTAATAGGTACACGTACAAAGTCATCAGCCACCCATTCTGTAATAAGGGGTCCAGTAGCAGCTCCTGTGGTAAATAGAAATATGCATATTTACCCCGCGCGCATGCGCAAGGAGTAAAGCAATCGGTTTGTCCGTCTGTATAATATAGTTGTTGTCGTTGTTGTCGTCGGCACGAAAATCGCCAGATCGCGAGTTCTAGGCGTCTGTGCATAGATTTATATATAGGGAATATATAATCTATGAATCAATCGATAGAGATCGGTGAAAAACTGGTTTATACGCACTTCAAGTTGCTCAAAAAGGCTTACTAGTACTACAAATCGTGCATTTCAATGGTGTAGGGGGGGGGGGCTTTAGCCCCCCCACTTTATGAGCAATAATTTATATAGCTACTATATATGGAATTGTTAAAGTTGGATGAAATAGTTGTATTCACTGTAATCATAATTGGATAGCCAAAAATGTGCAAAAATTTGAGATATAATTGCCATAAATAGCTGATTGGGGCGAGCCTGAGCGAGCCCCACATAGACGAGGTGAACGCTCGCAATCCATATATTATTATTATTATGTATGGTACGTCCGTCACGCGCGAACCGCCATAGACATTGTACAGCGCTGCGCGGTATATTTCAAAAGGCCGCATGAAAACATTTGCGTCAGCATACGCGCCGTATATATGCCTTTCTAATTTAGTGAATTGCAAATTTACACTCGTGCCTGCATGTAGTGCATGTAGTAAGCTAGCTAGGAGCTACCGCGTACCGCGCCGGACTCCAAAGGAGGAGAGAGCGAGACAGAGCTCGTCGTCAGCTCAACAGCGCAAGGACCAGCTAAGAATGCGATAAAGATAGACGTGCTGCTAACTGACTCTGACAATAGAGGCAGGCTAAATTTAAATTAACTTTCTCTTGATTGTTAGCAGACACTATGTCGAGGGAACTAGCTATCGTGCAGATGTATAGGCCTACATAGCACTATGAGACTGTCTGTCATTGTCTGCTTGCATGGATATGTATCGGTGGTCTGCATGATCTATTGTGCTATGGCTTTGTTAAAGTTTTCGAGTCTCAGCTACTGACAGAGACTTTCAGAGGCTCAGCTCAGGCTCGCCCCAAACAGGCCCTGCATGACACTAGTTTTAATGCATTTTTAAGGTTCTAGAAACAATAGGATCAAAATTTTTCGCGCGCTTCGCGCGCAATTGTCTCAAAGCCCCCCCACTTTGAAAATTGTGTCTACGCCCTTGCATTTTCTGTTCAGCATGCATATAGTTTATCTACCACACCCACTCCATCGGCATAATTATTATGCTGATGCAATTGCGCATGCTCAAGTTCAGTGTTGGAAAGGGTCGTCAAGTCATAAAACAGCTCTACGTTAGCGCTACAGACTACAGTGGCTGCAGAGCGCGCGGGGTATGTGCTCTACAGAGCTCTAGTTTTATACCTTATTATCAAACGTCCTTGTGCACCAAGTGATCCAAAACCGTCAATTATTGCCCCTACAGTGGCAGTTGCATGCTCATTACCTGCTAGCATCTTGTATTTGCCTAAGGGGATCGGTATACACAATGTCTCTGAATTGTTGTGCAATACTAACCAGATCATTGGAGACAGCAGTGGTGATCAGTGCATTAATGAATGAACCGAGTGGATATGGGGGGTGAAGCTGCACTGGCATAAGAAGCAGGGGGGCTGGGAGGCTGTAGTCCCCCCCCCCCCCTCATCTTGTCAGCCAAGTATGCCTAAACCTAGGAAGATATTTATTCTACTAGGCCTTGACATCTTCATATTTGTGATGTAAAGTCTACTTTTAATAAAGCCAAATTAGCGCACTAATGGGCATGGTTTCATGTTATCCAAAACATTTTTTGCGCGCTTTGCACGCAACTTTATTCATCGCCCCCCTGTTCAAAATATCTTCTTACGCCACTGAGCTGGAGCTGATGACTCTCCTGTGACCTCTTCCATATGTCCTCTCTCAGTATAGTAACTGCAGACCTGGTATCTATCAATGTGTTGACCACGGAATACCGGTAACCATCAATGTTGAAGTTAGCTACAGCTACAGACACTGTTGAAGGTAGCTATACTTGACCTCTGTAGCCTTTCTTTGAGCAAATACGCCATAATATTATTATCCATAGCTCCAACACTGTGGATCAGAAACTGCACCACCTCGGTGATGTGTAGAACATGATGGGTCTCACATTGCTCCAGGCTTAATTAGTGTTCATCTCATGAAGTTGAGAGACATCCACTATAATAATTATTGCACCTGTTTAGTCAGCTGCTTCACGAGTGCTTCAGTCCTACTGTTTCTTTCCAGCTGCTGAAGCACAGGCTGGGAATTTTTGCTGGCTCACATGAAGTGGCTTCTGATTCATGGCACATGATTCTTCAAGATGCTTCTCCTGATGCAGCCTCTTCTGTGCAGCTTCAATGGATTCTTTCTGCAAACTTCAAAGCAGCATCCAATGTTGCAGGTTTTTCTTTCATCAGCTCTAGCTGGATTGACGATGATCATAGTCCTGGAATAAAATGGTTTCTCAATGGCTCCTTGATCTGTTCATCAGGCCATGTTGGGGTAATTACTAAGCTTCATCAGCTAAGGCACGTAGAGCTCCTGCAAATTCTACCAACTGTTCACCAGGCTTCTGCAGTTGCAACTTAAACTGCCACTCGAGTTTATTACTATCAGGTGCATAACGAGTCCACAAACACTTGATCATAGTTTTGCACTGCGAGGTAGCTGAGAGCCCTTGTTACAAAACTACAGTATTATAAATGGCTCATCATCAAGCATGGCCAGAAGCTCTGTAGACGGTCCATTGCGGGCTATCTTTGCTTGCTTCAAACACATTTCAAATGTAAGTGGACCACACAAACAGAAGAAATAGGGCCCGGGCATATATTATTATAATATAGAGAGTAGCTAGCACAACTAGTGTGACAATGTTCAGACAAATACAGCATGCATAAAAATTACTGTAATGATATTAAATATTATTTTCATTATAGTAATTTTTATGCATGCTGTATTTGAATGTTACATCTGATGCATACATGAGGCTTATTACTGTATACTGTAGCAATGAAGAAATGGGTGCTATATAATATAATTAATCTTGCATTATTGTGCCAGTGTTTTACACTATATTTAAAGCATAATCACTGTAGCTAGAAGAAACTCAGTGGGTAAAGTAATAATATACTGATTACAATTTAATCAGACATTCAATCAGTGCTTTAAAGATCTCTTGTCTTAGTATGATGTCCATTTTCTTGCCAAAGTGACTTTTATAGCTGATGAATTGTAGCATACCAGGAAGAAAGTACATGGATACAGTAGTCAACATCTGAAAAATCCCTCCGACCTGGTCTTCCATGTGGTAGACATTCTTCACCCAGAAGGCAACTCTTGCATAGAAGACTATTGCAACAATCTTAATTATGATGAAAAGAACTTGTCTTCTTAGAGGTCTGCATCTCTCAACTATATCATTGAACAAGTCCTTGTTAAGATAAGTGGTGATACCATCATGGATGAGAACATTGCATAGAGGCAGTAGCTCTCCCTCTTTCCTGATAATGATGGAGTATTCTATTTCATTCTTAGAGGCTGGTCCTTCAAGTTTTATTCTGCCACCGCTTTTTGAACTAAAATCACGTGCAAGCTTTGTAAAAGTAAAATGATCTTTCAGAATGTAAATCATCTCCTCCAGGATGTGATCATAGCCGCTGTGTAGGTCTCTCACAAGTCCATAGATTGCTGTAACAACGGAACCTGCAAGTACAAAATATTGGAAAGCCATTGATGGTGTCAATGCTCCACCAATGAATGTGAACAAGGTGAACTCAGAAATGGCATAGCACCAAGTAAAAGTGACAATCAGTGCATAAGCCAAAAGTGTGACCATTACCATGCCATGGCAACATGCCTTTAGCACAGACCAGCAGTGTAAAGTCTGTTTCTGAGTATACTGATATTCCCCCATGTAGACAGCATGTATAAGTGTCACGAAGAAGAATGGTAAGGGGAAAAAGTGGTAAGCAAGAGCTAAAGGGGTGGCAATAAGTGTAAAAATTCCAGCTAAAAGACCTAGAATGATGTGTTGAAAACTGCAACTCCTTGGCTTGAAGGAATTAAAAATGTGTTCAGGAACAAACTTAAACATAAATCTTGGATCACACATGAGGTACACTCTCTCCTGCATCACATGAGCAAGTTGTTGGAACTCTATCAAGCTGTTATCTACACGAATTAAGCCTCTTGGAAGATTACAATTGAGGAACTTGGATGGAAGTTCAGCACTAATGTGCTCACTGAGGTAGGCTGGAAGCAACACTGCCACAAATGTGACGACTAGCAGAGGCAAGGAGTAATAGCAGTATGGTGGCAGTATCAGTAGTCTAAATGAAGTTACCACCAGTGCTAATAGAAAGAGCACCCTTCTAAGACGAACCCACCACACAGTACTTGGTAAGCCTTTTTGCTTGTAGAAACACAGCATACACTTTAGACATCTTCCAATGTAGATTGGAGTTTTGTAAGAAGGAAACATACTTGTAGGTACCTCCCTACATTTCTTAGGAGTGGAACTAGGTAAGTAGTGCACCAAAAGAGGAGAATAAAGCCAGAGGATTAATCCAATTACAGGAACCAACCAGTAGTGCTTCACTAACTCCTTGACTTCGCAGGTGTCTTGTTCAGGGGCGTAGCTTAGTTGTTTCCTTGTTGCCCGGAAACCCCCCCTGGCAGTCAGATTCAGTATTGTCTTAGTATGATTTAGCTATCAGGAAACCCCCTTGGTTTCCAGATTCAATGTGCAGGCACTAAAATCTCCTAAAACTTAGCCTAGATCTCCTCCTTTTGTGCTTTTCTCCGCCAAAATCTCGAGAATCTAGCAAATCTTGCTGAAAATGGCGATCGTTAATTAGAGGGCGTGGCCGGAAAGTGGGCGTGGCCTTCAAATTTTTCGCGCGCGCTTCGCGCGCAACTGCTGGGAAACCCCCTCAGAAAATCCTGGCTACGCCCCTGTTGTTTGTTATAGCAGTAGTAGTGTGGAAAGTCAGTTTTTGATTGCATGGTACCAAACCAAGGTCTTCTTGAAATAAGCATCTTTAAAAATCGCCAATAGTAGAGTTGATCTGGAAAAGCAAAGCTTGGCACTGATACAATATCTTTCACATCATATGGTGCTTGCAGACACAACCAATTCCATTTGAGTTGTTCTTTTCCCTCAGTGTTATTCAGCAAAAACTCCTCAAGTTCATACTTTCCAATTCCACAGCTCTGGTTCACCTTAACACACTCTGGGTCACAATATCCAACAATATTATGTGTATCAAATTCATCATGGTCAACCCCAAACTGTTTCAATGACACTGGAACTTTATCTTCATGGTAATCCATTGCCCAGTCCATAGTAATGATGCCCATCGCCTTTGCTGATAGCACAATGAAGTTGTGTGGATAGTACAGCATGTACTCATGTGAGTCCAGCACCCATGTCCACGTGAGGTAGCCAGAGTCGTTGGACATGGAGAGGTACGGGTTGTTGTAGCCGAGAACGGGGACTGTGATGCGTACAAAACTTTTTTTCCTCTTCATTAGTCGGTGCAAGAGTTTTTCCTTTAAATGTTCTTTACCAGTCCAAATAAAGTCACAAAGAAACTCGCTCTTCCTGATTGAATTCTTTCCCCGTACATTAAGTGCATAGGGAAAAGTCCGATTTAATTTCTCAGACTCATAATCAACAGCGAACGGTAGACGAGGACACTCCTCACTCAGAATACAACTAGGATGAAGCACCATCAAGGTAGTAGTGATCAGAATAATGTACTCTTTACCGGCCATTTCTGATCGGCATTATCTTCGGAGGCGGGTCAAGTAAGAATCCCACGCATGCACCACAGATGATATAATTCCCCTCCCTGAATCGGTATAGAACGCAAACTATAATAATATTACAACCGCCAAATTAAAATCCGCCAAAATTTCCTACTCGCATATATTATAGCTACGTATGGCAATCCCGTACCAAACCGCCAAATTTAAATCCGCCAATATTCTTGGAACTGGCAACGGTAAATGCCCAATATAATTTGCCCTATATATGATTCCACCTAGTCTCGCGCGCCAGCCACTCCTACGCAAATTTTGCGCGCGCGTAACTCCTAAACTACCTGACCGATTTTCGCGAAACAACCCTCATAATGATCGCCTATCATCGCGCTTTGTCTTGGAGGAGCTAGCACCTCACGATTCAATCTGAGATTCTAATTAAAACACCGCTAATTTTAGAGGTTGGAATTTGGGTTACCGGTACGCGTGACATGAAAAATTACAGTAAAACGCAAGCTCTAATTAGCGCAAGAAAATTCGCGTTCTATGACTCCTCACCGTATAGCCGAAAATATAAATTTGGCGATTGAGCTCAAAATCGCTATTGCAATATTATTGTGACACCAATATCGGGAGAACGGAAATCGTACCGAATGGGAGCCAGTGTCCGAAAAGTTGTCGGATCATAGGCGTCCAGCAGCGTTGCAAAGTAAAACGTGAGCTAATGCAGCATACTCGCTTGAAATTTTATCCAATTAGTTCCGACATTCGAGCAAATCCAAGTGAGCGCAAGGTTTGGCTCACTTCTGGACGCCTATGATAATTGATCGTTTTGTATACTGGTGTTCTAGCGTAAACGCTACATCGCTCCAAGCTCCAATTGCATTACGTGGGTGGGGCTACATCCTCGCGCAAGATCGACGATCGTAGCTATTTCCGTTCTCCCGATATTGGTATCCGAATAATTGATGTGTCTGACAATTGATCATTAGGCGCTGTGTTCAGAGCTGCGACCGCGATCAATTGCAACGGAGTCAAGCGGTGTTCTGGGCGCTATCAGAAGAGGTTGGACATGACAGACGCACATTTACACTATACGCTGCCTCGCGTTCAAAAGAACATTTGCGAGTGTAGCTGGTAGCTAAAATGTTTGCGTGTGTGAACTGTGGCCAAATTTGAAGTTGAAACTCGTCTCGTCCCCAGACCCTCCAGTGTGCGAGAAGAGAGAGGGAGGGTCTAGAACATAACCCCGGGCGGAAGTGTCCCGAAGGAATGCTGCGCACGAGTAATTATGACGCGTAATCTGGCCTTTGTGGTTTCGCGCGCGTACAAAGAATGCAAATTACGTAGTATCTTACTGAAGTGCGCTCGCGCACGAGCAGTGCATGCAAGCACGTTTGGGCACGTTTTGTCGTCCGTTCGAGTATAGTGGTTTAACACACTCAGTGACTGCAGGGCGGAGAAATGGGGGGGGGGGGGGGGGGGGCAGGGGGGCTTCAGCCCCCCCACTTCGGAAACAAGGGGGGCTGAGCCCCCCTATTTTATCATATGCTCATACTATAAAATTACAGCAACATAGTTCTGGGTGTTTGCAAAAGAGTCCTCAAGTAAAAATAGCTACTAAATCAGTCCAAAAACTGCTGCCAGAATGCATCAGAAACACTCTCAGAGAGTCGAAGTTTCCAAAATTTTCTGGGGGAGCATACCCCCAGACCCCCCTAGGTGGGCTGTGGGCAAATGCCCACAGCCTAACTATTGTCACAGTACACAGTCAAAAGTCTGAGCCCCCCCCCCCACTTTGGCTACCTGTTCTCCGCCCTTGGACTGTATTGTGGCCAATCAACACCTGTCGCGGGATTTCTGCCTTCGGGACACTTCCGCCCCAGGGTTATATGTTCCAGACCCTCCCTCTCTCTTCTCGCGCACTGGAGGGTCTGGGGACGAGATTAAGTTGAAACTAGTAGTTGAAACGGAGTAGATCATGTAACAGCGAAATAAGCCGACTGCTGCTATTCTGAAAAACGAGTTTTCTCGATTTGCAAGAAGTGTGAGAGGTGGACGGGCGGGGTATGGCGCTGGATCTTCTTTTGTTTAGATAGTGATTTTATAATACGCCCACTTTTTGTGTGCACATGGCCGGACTTGCTTTTGACTTCCATATCCCGGTTCAAAGGTCAAATGTGGTCACGTGTCACTCATATGTTTAAGTTCGCGCTGGCGGTAAAGGACTTAAGGTACCATTTAATTGCGTGGGCGTGAGCGTCAGGATTGGCTAATTCAATTAGCGAATCGTGAAGGGGCGTGGCCGAAGAGGCCATACGAGTGCTTTTGGCCGCAGGTGGGCGTGTCCAGAATCGGCCAGGGATGATTATGCGCGTGTAATTAGCGACCGGAAATGGCCCCTGAAGAAAACACCGGTAATTGCCCACATCAAAGCAAGATCAAAGCATTCTTTCTTAACTATTAACCGCAACGACAAAAAAAAAAAAAAAAAAAAAAAAAAGCTTAATTAGGCCTAATTAAGCATGTGGGCGTGTTCCTGGCACTGTGTGGAGTGTGTGCATGTGCGTTAATGCAGGTTTTATTGCTTCCGATTGGGCGTGGCTTCACGGGCCAGTGCTTGGATATCGGCGCCTAAGACTTGACCTCGGCGATAGGTGGGCGTGTCCCGGATGCGGTGGTGACCTTTGAACCCCGCCAGGAGGCTTTGGGGGCGAGGCAGGAGGTCAAAGGTGAGGCCATGTCTGTTAATGAGGCACTGTACGGCGGTGCGATCGAGGGGCCTGTACGGCCGGACGGAAACTGACGATGGTTTGAAGCGGATGTGGTTGCGATGACGTGTTGTTACTCCGCCCACACAGGAAATGAGGTGAGCTCTTGCGTGGGCGGTGTGGCAGAACGGCCTCCAAGTGTTTGTGTGTGTTTTGGCCTTGAGGAAGCTGTGTGTTTTAATTGGGATTGATTGTGGGCTTCCGGTGGTTAGTAGGCACTTGATTGAGAATGGTGGTCCTTGGGGAAGAGGGTGGGGCTGTTTTGGGCGTGGCCTGGCCCCTCCCTTCCGGTCCATGGAGGATATTAAATGAACACTTCCGGCTCTAGCAGCCACACCCCTGAGACCTGTGCAATTAAAAGGGCGTGGTTACACAACATGCACCTCACTAATGACTTTGATGTGGTTTAGGTGTCATATCCCCCACCTCACGCCCACGCAATTAAATGGTACCTTAACACTCAACCACCAGACACTTACAAACACGCGAGTTTCGTGGACCCCCGGGTGAGATGATTGCTAAACAAATCCTTTATCGTATTGATTGCCCATATTATAGTGACTGCTCTGAAAATCGTTTAGTTCTGGTGCACGAAGATGCAGTGTCCAGGCTGCAGGGGCTAGATAGAATCAGCCACAAAAGATGGCTGGATGACGAGGTATATGAATCAGTGCAAAGATCAGACACACGTACAATTCACTGATCAGGTTGTATAATATCATACAGGGTGTCAATGGTGTCTTATTGAAGATGGTATGCGAATGGTGGAAATTGCTGTGTAAGCCGGAGTTGAACATACAAATTATGTCACTGTAGTCCATTCTATGTATGCCCACTAGGATGCATTCGATTTTAACTTAGAAATTTCACAAATTTACCTGTTTTAAGATAGTATTGTGTGCGTGTTAATTACGTTTGCATATATATGCGACGGAAATTAGACTAGCTAGAGTAAGAAATCAAATATCAGCCACTACATATAATTAGACACCTATTTCTCAGGAACAGAAGGAGTTATGACCATTCTTACGCTGACTGGTAGCTCTAGTCAAATGCTGATCACTTACCAAATCCAAAGTCTCTGCGATAAACCATGTGTGAGCTAGAGACAAAAACATTCACTCACAACTACCAGACGTTTGTACCAAATTTCAGACAATCACTTCCCTCACTAATTAAATTGATGTGTGGATCTCGAGTTTCAGATTTGGAATATACGACTATCTACCCTTGCTGTCATTGGCCACCAAATTTTAGCCTCTGTAATTGAATGTGACAAGCCTTTAAATCATCAATATTCAGACACTTTTCTGGATTCATGCAATGATTCAAATTAAAAATTTTCATAACTCGGCTGTACGTGTTTGTCTTAATTAAGGTCTTTTACCCAATTTTGAATTTCTTAGCCAAGTGTTGCACCTGATTTCCACAACAAGTGTCTGAATATTGATGATATACAGGAGTATCTACTTAAAACCTAGTCATATTTGATTCAAGTAACACTGTGAGCTAAAATTTGGTGGCCAGTGACAGCAAGGATAGGTGGTCATAATATATATTATATTCCAAGTCTGGCACTCCACACATCATTCTTAGCGGTGAGGGAACTAATTTGGTACAAACGTCTGGTAGTTAATTTAAATAAATATGCGTGAACATTTTTGTCTCTACCTCACACATAATTATGGTTTATCTTAGAGACTTTGGATTTGATATGTGATCACCATTTGACTAGAGCTATAGGTCAGCATAAGAATGGTGATCTTTCTATAATTTCCTGAGATACAGGCGTCTGATTATATGTGGTCGCTGATAATTTTGATTGCTGACTCTACGTGAAAATTTTATATACAAGTGAAATATTTTACCTGCGTAATGGGTGCAATTATTAAATTTTGCTCCAATACATAGCAAAAAATGAATGTATCTACCCAAATGCATAAAAGCAATCATAACTTCATATAATATTCTTTCATGATACTCACACCATTGGATTCTGCATGCACACATAAAAATAGCGCTAAAATTTGATTTTTAAGAAGAACTCCAAGTGGTCCCTTTTCTTAGCTAACAATTTAATATCACCAGCAGCTGGATAATAAATAAGAGTAAGATGTTTGATATCACAATCATGGGATAATGTGATTGAACAGTACAATCGAGTGCCAGTTAGTATAGCGCGCATGCGCAGATGAAGACCACACCCCTCACTGGAGGCCAAGAGTAGCTGATCAAACTCACCGCGTAATGGCGAAGTTCTCACTCCGCTCGAACGTCGAATCTACCACCAGACCATGACAAAGAGCAGATGGATCAAGTGGCAAGAACGGCACCGCGAAATTTTTCAACCATAGAAGATACCGGTGACCTAAAACCCTGTCACAATAGCACGCGAAAATTTGGGTGCCGTTTATGCCACTTGACCCGAGCAGATACCGTATAGCGGGAAACTTTCGAGGGAGAAAACTTGCACGAATTTCGCGATTTTTCAGCCATGCACGAAAGTTTTCTCCACGAAATTCTAGGCATGCCACACCCATTATGCGACCAGTTTTAACATTCCGCGAAAGTTTTCTCCGCGAAACGCTCCTTTCCTACCAATCCGCGAAAATTTTCTCCCTTGAAAATTTCCCACTATACGGTATCGCCTCTCGCTTCGCTCGAGGCTCAGTGGCCTGCCAAGCAGGCCTGTCGAAACGCGCGGCGCTTGCGCCGCTCGCTGGAGCTCGAGAATGCATTTCTATGGCCCTAGGCCTTGGCAACCTCGTTTGTGCACACAGCACAACAATTCTGACCAATTGTGAGTCTTCTGAACTTGTAGGAGAGCGCATCTTTTATGCCCTCCAGGTTAGGACACGGACTATATAAGAAAATTGATCGTCTGAAAAATATTTTTCGTTGTATATATATAATAATATATTATGTGCAAAACTAATACTATTGGAATGGCGGAATAATTATACGAATGTAGAATATTATAAATTGTAATAACGAATTTCCTATAATTATGTGGAATTATTAATTCTTCTGCAGCATGATCATTGTGACCAGTCATAGCCTTGTCCAAGCAGTACATACACCTATATTATATGGCAAATTTAACAAATTGGTCCAAGTAGAGTGGTAGCACATCCATGACTCGATACAACTACCATCTAATAATAATATTATTATTAAAAACGCATCATTCAGGTAGCTAATTGGCTATAAGGAAAGGGACCACTTGGAGTTAACGTTCTTCTTAAAAATCAAATTTTAGCGCTATATTTATGTGTGCATGAATTGTTAACTAACATACAGACTAAGTAGTAGCTGGTAGCAGTGACTGGTGATCCTCTGAAGTCCTGAAAGGATAAAGATCATGACATTGCATAATAATTTTAGTTTTACAGTATAATTCTTATTATTGCCTTTTCTTGAGCTTCAAGCAGAAGTATTTTAGTTCGCTAATGACTAATCGAGTCAACATCTGTTCACAGACAGAGCAATGATAATTACTATGAAGAACGTGATCAAGAAATAATAGCTTACTAGTGCTGAAAGGAAGCATGATGTCATTAAAACATAGAATACATGATCCCATCCCTAGAGTTGAAATAATAATATTACGCAATTACAATACTTACGTAATTATTATTGTACAACTAACCATGCAGTCTTGCAAGGACATTATAATGAACCCTTATTATTATACTACCCCAGTTCATTTCACTGGCAACATAATTCTTGTTCACAAAAGTGCTGATAAGGTCCAATTACAAGCAAATGTTTGTAGACATTTCTTATTGTATAGCCTATATTCCTTACTCCAGGCTCAAAATATTATATTGCCAATGGGTATTGTTTTGCAAGACTATTATGTTAATAGGTACACGTACAAAGTCATCAGCCACCCATCCTGTAATAAGGGGTCCAGTAGCAGCTCCTGTGGTACATAGAAACATGCATCTCAACTATCTATACCTTATATTATATCCTTGTATGTATGTCATACCAAGTGATCCAAAACCGTCAATTATTGCCCCTACAGTGGCAGTTGCACGCTTATTACCTGCTAGCATCTTGTGTGTGCCCTAAGGGGATCGGTACACAAATGAATGTCATGTCTCTAAATTTGTTGTCATTGTGCAATATTGTACTAACCAGATCATTGGAGACGGCAGTGGTGATCAGTGCATATGGTCCATTAATGAATGAACCACACAAACCTGTTAAAACTAAATAATGAAGATATGATCAATAATGATAATTTCTCATAATTAAGACTATTGTGTATTTACCAGCTGAAAGTATCAGTGAGGTATGACCAAATGATCGATAGAAGAAGAGCTGCATGTGAAAGAGGAAGACTGTTTCTGAATGCAAACATGCACTCCATTAAGTTTTTATCATGCATTGATTTGCTTACAGACGGCAGAGCAAGGGACAACATGATAGCACTTGATATAGCTCTTGCATTCAGAAAATCTGATACTGCTCCAGTGATGACACCACCTAAATCATCAACACTATGGCAAGCACTGTATACGGAATCTAACTACTCAAAGTGACATCACCTATAATGCCGCCAACATCATACAGTGTAGCCATCAAGTCTGCCTTTAGCTCCCCAATATACTTTCCAGATATTGCTGGGGATTTGAGGAGGATATACGGGATAAACGTGCACATAATAATAATTATTAGAATAATGATTATCAGAACTCACGATGGAAGGCGATGTAGTATGGTAACCAGAAGAGAAATGTATAGGCTACCAGTTTGGCAAAAAAGAGAGCAATTGAATACTCTAGTACACCCTAAATCAAAAATGCCATTATAATCGAATATTATTATCAATATCAGGGTTGATTAGCTACATGTGGCTGGAGTGTATAGCTGTAGCCTGAGTGGGTCGTAGTAAGTTAAACATTAATTAGCTATTGAAAGCTATATTAACTGAATTAAGATGCATCTTAAGGAATGGATAGGATGAATTGTTGCTTGGTATAATAATAATTTGTACATGCCATAATATTATCGTGATGTGCAGGAATCTAATATCGCAATAACTCACAGGGATTTTGATTGCTTGCAGTAATGAGACAGCTCTTCTTTTTTGTTGTCCAACATCCTCAAAATTTATGAATCAAAAAGCATATTATTATAGTGTGATAAATCTCTATCATGCATAATGATATACCTGCTCTGTCTTCCCAGTAGTAGAGTAGCTCTTCTTGTCCACACTACTCTCAAGTACTTTATCATCATTGCTTAGTTTACTCTTTAAATAATTTTTACTTAGTGATGTTTGGTGTTCTCTACTATCTTCTACTAATCCAACACAAGAATGACTGTTGTGATCATAGTCTTTGCGTAAAGATTTCTTATTGTTTTCCTCCTATTAGACAAACATCAATACTTGTCATCTCTTCCAGACCTTTCCATACTTTTCAGTGTTTGATAATTGTGAAAAATACATTGGTAAGAGGCTAAGAAAATTTCAAGCATAACAAGAGGACACTGTGAGTAAAGCAGTCCACCCTCATAATATCTATTTTATGTGAACTCACAAAGTGATGCTGAGGTGGTGGAAGGCCAACGTAAAGCGGGTCTACAAAGTAAAGTGGGATCATTAATCTATGCCACCATTGAAAGTTACTGACTCACCAACAACTAGGAATAGAAATATCACAATTCCAATAAACATCATGATAAATGCCGGTACTATGAATGACCATGCCCTATAATTGCAAATCATAGAACATGAATAGTGCAATGCAATAAAAATGAATGCAATGGTGCACAACATTAGCATTGCTTTCAAGGCTTCTCTTTGTACTCCCATGTTCTAGTGTCTCACTACAAGGCTACACTCTTCTGATAAAACAGTCCTTTTTAAGCACCTTTGATTCAAAGCAGCACAGCCACAGCAAGTATAATTATTGGAACTATTATTGTAGCAAGCCACACCTACTGCTAGGTCAACCTGTACATAGTGAAAAGCCACACGTACTGCTAAGTCAACCTGTACATAGTGAAATGCTCATCAGCCATATCAGAGAATGTTTCTAATAAGTCATGTTGCTGTCACTGTGTGTGTACACGAGCACATACCATGGCTGTCCTGGCTGAGCCCAAATGGATGGGACAACCGTACCAAGAATGTTACCAACAGAGGTGTGAGCATTCCATATTCCTAGGAACAGTCCTCTGTTCTTCTTCCCAAACCAGTTGCCCATCACTGCCACCACTCCCGGCCAACCTGTCGACTGCAGAAGAGTTAATGTGTGTGGTATTTCTTGAGGAATGCCATACCATGCCAGCCTCTGTCAGCCCCTCTTCCCACTAGCAGGGCTTCCTGTACCAAACCTATACCAACCTGTCTAAAATTAAATCTTTAAAGAAAAGGAATATTATTTAGTCCCAAAAGTGGGTCATTAAATTTATACAAACAATTATTGGAACAAGTCAGTAAAGAAGGCAAGGATGATCATAGTCTCGTCTCTAAACCCCACCCTCAAGTAGTATGGGTGCCAGCCCCCTGAAGGGGAGGACACTCCTCAGGGATTTGACCTTGGGTACAAGACTAACAAAACTGATCAGTACTCACTTCTACAGTCAATCAACTACAGTAGACTTACTTCAAAGACTCCTACGAATACTTGTACCACTATGAAGTATGCAATGTGGTGGATTTCAGCATAGTAAGCTACACCAAGCAGACCAACAAATACTCCACTTCCTGCAGTATATATTATTAAAATTAATAGTATTATTATAATACCAATAGAAAGATTCTCGCTCTAGCTATAGTGATATATCCAGATCCATTACTCACCAAACATGCCCAAAGTCAGAAAGTACCTGATATTAACCCTGTCAGCAATGATCCCACTGAAAGAAAACAGAGTAGTAAGTATAATAAAAAAAATTTGACAAGCATAAGGCCTACCTTATAATCATGAACAATGCATACATGAATAGCCAAGAGTAGTCAACTGCACCAATCAGTGTCTTACAATGAGATCCATCTGTGGTACAATAGTAAAAGTCATTGATGGCTGTTGGGATCTTCTGGCATATAAGGGGGGATTGTCTGACAGCTAAGTATGGGACTACGAGGTGATATTGAGCACTGGTCACACAGCCTAAACCATACTATTAATCATAGTATTATAGTACTTACTGAAGGGTGGCCAACCCTTTTCATACTTCCATGGATCAAATCCAAGAATACTGGTGCCATTCTCAATAGTGGCAGTACCATTTTCAACTCCGGAAACTTTATGTGAGCAATTTGGTGCAAGAACATTCTATTAAATATTACTTATCAAACAGCTATATACAGCATTTCATAATTATTCAGTGCACTCACTGCTACAACACTGATAGGTTTTCTTGACATATGATACGCCGCATAGCACATGAAAGTCAGAATTGCCACGTAGATACGATATCTAAATATTGACTATTAAATTTAGTATTACTCAGCAGCTAATTCTAGCTTACGATTTTGCTGGATGGCAGTTGAACAGTCCCAGTTTGTCAAGGACCCACACTCCAGCACCGAGGTTCTTGGTAACTATATTTCTGCCGGCCATCAGCGTCGTTGAATCCGTTAACGGCTATCATACCGCATCACGTTACCATTCATGTGCGCATGCGCGCGTGTCAATGAACGACCGCGCGGTTGCTACTCTAAATGTAGCTCATCGCAGTCTGGGTACTGTATAAATTTGTACACAGACCACTTGAGCTGCAGCACCATTCAGGTTGCTGCCATCGAATTTATCAGTGGAACTGAGCAGCCAGGAGTAACTCAAAGGTTAGAGGGAAATAGTATTCATGACATTAACTATTACGATAAAAACACCTCCTTCCCATTGCTCAGATCGCATCGGAGGAATCGCATAGGTGACCACATCCACTAATACCGGGTAGTATTTAGATGGTCTTTCTAGGGTATAATTAGGCCATACCAATTTGATGTTTTGTTTCTCGGACAAACAGGAGTTGGAAACAGACCAGGGTGGTTGGCATGAAAATAAAAAAAAAACTAATTAACTGGAGGTGTGGCCTAATAAATCGTGGGCATCACCATGCAGTCCACAGACAGCCAGCTATCATTTTAGTAGTGAATACTTGCATTCTAGAGCAGTTTTGATGATCGTTTAGCTCATAGCACTATCAGTAGTAGACCACGAGTGCTCTTTCTAAAGAGTACTCCTGGCCTGTCACTATCATAATGTGAGGAATGTTAATTAAAAAATTTTTATTTTTTTTTTTAATCAGCAAAAAATAGACCCGCCGAATCCGAGAAACAAAAAAATAACTTGGTATGGCCTTATTGTATATTAATTTAGGGCATTGATTGTTGATAGGAGTATAATAATTATTCATTCCTGATACAACTTTTGCTGTTCATATGGTACTGTAATATTCTTCTAACACAGCAAAAATATTACCAAAATCAATGCACTACATTAAAAAATCCATCAAAGATTGAATAGTAAAATCTTCAATTCTTCTCTGTGATTTCAGTGATTTTAGAGGCATTTGATTTTACAGATGGTTTTACTACCGTATAGCGGGAAACTTTCGAGGTAGAAAACTTTCACGAATTTCGTGATTTTTCAGCCATACACGAAAGTTTTCTCCACGAAATTCTGGGCATGCCACACCCATTATGCGACCAGTTTCAACATTCTGCGAAAATTTTCTCCTCGAAATGTACCTTTCCTACCGATCCGCGAAAGTTTTCTCCCTCGAAAATTTCCCGCTATACGGTTTTCAATCACAGAGTGATTACATGTACAACATGATTTTGGACCAAATTTCCATGTGTAAAAATTTGGTACCACTGATCACTTTTCAAATTATATTTCGACAAAGGCCGTAACACATGTGTGCAACCGTTGAATATTTGCTTCCATAAAGAGGGAAAGTTAAGCATATTAAATTATTTTGTGCCGATTTGTAAAAAAGATTGTGCCCTTGAAGGTAATATTCATGGCTTCATGAAGTTTTTCCCACCTAATTAAATCCATAAAAACAGTTTGCAATAGTAGGTCAGTCAGTGGTGATATCAATGTGACCACTCCCTTAAAAATATCTTTGTTGCTGTAGTTATTATTATGTTGAGAATTATATGTACGTGTACATAAATTTTATATGTATGAGATTTCAGTTCTCATAAGCATCTCCACATCATCAGGCCCGGTCATTTGGTAATTCATGTAGCTACATGTAGGTCATCAGCATATCACAGGCTGTGAAATTTGTGTATGCCTTAGTTTATCTATTATGGGCCCCTAAATGATGACTCGTGTAATACCGTAAATCGCGAATATTTCATGTCTAATCATGCAATATATTTTTGTGTTAAATAATTTTCGGACAAACGACCCTATACTGCATTATCGTTAATATTGCGCACGTATTTTCGTGCGTTTAATTTTCACACAAGCCCAGCTGTCCGAAAATATTTTAACAACAAAATATTCACGATTTATGGTATACTTCATTCCTTCCAGTGTTTCGGTTATCATGCACTTGCATGTAGTCACCTCTTTTGTTGCCATTCATTGAGATTACGTGTGAATAGCGCAAACTCTAGTTTACACACAGCTGCTGTAGTTATGCATCCACAGGCTGAACAATATGGACCTAATAGCTACATGTACCTACATGTATGATAGGAACAGGTAGTGCAGGCAGTGGCCGGGCCATACCATGTGCTCCAACTCTACTAACTCTATTACTTCCACAACTAATGAAATGCAGATCCTTTATCACAGCCAATGTAGTCTCACTGATACGTTAGAGCATTTAGGGATCACTAATGTAACATTCACCTACCATATGCATGGCTGGTAAGTTTAGTGGTGCTAATTTTTGTGGAATTAAAGTCAGAGAAATCCATCAGAATTAATTTTTATGATTTAAAATTTCATGATAGCAACCCAGTCCAAGGCCACTTGCTTGATTTCCTTTGTCACTATATAGTAAGCCATTTCTGCAAAGAAACCTGGACAAATAGCACGAGATAGAATCAGCTGGATGACAGTAGTGATTGTTTCTTGCTAACACCGAAAAAGGTTGGCAGCACTTCCACGAAGTGTATACAAATTTAATTGCTAATGCACCATGACAGCTGTATTATTTTTTGTGCAACTCATGCTCACAAATGCAATGTGGCTCTTATCAAGTGATACAATGCTGTTCTTGTCCATGCCATGTTCCACATGTACTATACATGTGTATTAATTTTGAATATCATTTTTTGCTAATTATCACCCGTTACAATCTCGTGAATATCCTTAACTATTCGTTGCATAATGATACTTTTATTCTGTGCACAGGTGCAAAGAACACCATTTGAAAGATCCCTTGGCACTGAGTTTTTGATAAGGCTCGGGCTATTTGTTGATGCAGCATGATGGCTGTCCAATAGTTTGTGGTAGGAGGTTTCACCAAAGCTTTGATTGGAAATCACACACACTTAGCAAATAAAAAGTCCTCCAACATGTTTTGGCAATGTCCTTCAGCAAATTGCAAACATAATAATTGATGAAACTACCATGCATAATAATATTATTGTGCTTGCTGGCTTAAATTTATGCAGTAGATCTAGATCTCCACAGGTTACCTTAGTACACATGCTCTGTAGGAGTCAAGTGTGAGGAATGCTATGAATGCTGTTACAGTACCACCCAAGATGTAACCCATGTGTATGAAACTGGCAAATAAGCATTGTACTTATAACATGTACTGCTATGCTAGATCATGCAAGTGAGCATGTGCAGATCACACACACATTCGCTAATATGATGAGATAATGAAAAATTCATGGTTGTTTGTTTTCCGACAACCTGAGTCACAAGAGTCAATGAATGTTTTTTGGCCACTCCCCTCACTTGATACAAGCCGGCTAGATAGTGGAACTATAGCTTTATTTTCTCGAAGCTGTAATTCGCTATGGCTTTCCAGTGGAAATTTGCTGCCGTGTTGGCTGTTGTGGTCATCTGTTTTTACCAGGCACAGTGTAAGCACCTGCAGATTTTGAAGTGATATAATATTATTATTATAATATTATGATATGATGATGTAATAAAATCTGATTTGATAGGTCAAAGTTGCACTGAAGGAGATATTCGTTTGGCAAATGGTGCCAACCAGTATGAAGGTCGAGTAGAAGTCTGCCATAACAACGTGTGGGGCACTGTCTGTGATGATGGCTTCAGTAGATTGGACAGTGCAGTGGTTTGCAGGCAGCTAGGATTTGCTTATGCAGGTCTGTACTCTAGCTCTAACTAGAAAATTTTCCCAGAGTAAGTTTTGGCAAGGCCAATTTTGCTACCTCCTCTGATTGCAAGACAAAATTGTTTTGTCCAGTGCATATATAGATAATAAAATAATTATTATGGTACTCGAGTTTCATCACATTAATTTAAATGAAATTTGGCATGTTTCTGTAATGCAAAGATTTTGGTAAAATGGTTATCCAGCAAAAAATTTCAGCTATATATAATAGCTCACTGACTGTGAAGGGATTGATTAGTAAATTGCCTATAACTTTCTAATTCCATACCCATCTTTAGTGAAGGTGGTATTTATTTTGACTGACATATATACATAGTATGGAAAGTGGAATAAGGAGCATTGCAATATTGTGATGGTTAACTAGCTAGTCTAGTACTTAATTATTACGTATAATATTATTATGGCACTGTAATTATTGTGTAATAGTGTTACATTTTTCTGTTTATGCTTCATGGCATGACAATAATATTATTATGATACACTGCAAAACCTTTGTGGTACATGTATGGTGCATGTGTCATACGTATCGTATCAAAAGCCCCCAAAGAGTTTTGCACATGCACAATATATGCAGATTGCGCATATCAAACAATTGTGTATCGTAGCTAGATCGTGAACTGAGGATCGATTATCAAACATTTCTAAATAAAGCCTCAAAAAGTGATAAGGCCATGGCCTTACCAGCCTTATAGGCTCCAATGGCCTTGAGAAGAGGTCGTTGTGAGCTGTTGCTGCTGCTATGCTTACATGTACATGTATGTACACTACCATAATTTGCGACTTTTTCACTGTTAAATGTTTTGTGCAAAGTAGTTTACCTGCACTAACTTATGCAGTGAATATGATATAAATATTATGGCACGTGTTTAATATTGATGAAAATATTGTGGCACGAAAGTTTCTTGCACAAACATTTTGCAATTGAAATTACAGTATGCAAAATTTGAATGGGGGGAGGGGGGTGGGGTGGGGGAGACAGCTACTGTGGATTTCAGCTCACTTCAGTTTTGCAAAAACAATCCCAAATTGTACTTAGGTAAACTCTACAACAAACCACACCAAGACTAATAGGTGTAGTAATCTGTTCTTTTTCTTCTTTGCACATTATCGCATGTTCCAAGTGAGCTGCAAAGGAAGAGAGAGGGTGCATGGTGATCAATTTCCCCACTTGGCCCTATGAACCATCTATGATCTGGTTAAATGATGCATTCCTCATCACTGCAGGAGCTAGTACACCCACCCGGGCTTTCTTTGGTGCGGGAACTGGACAGATCTGGCTGGATGATGTTGCATGCACAGGAACTGAAGCCAGACTAGTAAACTGTAGAAGTCGAGGCTTTGGTGTACACAACTGTAATCACAATGAGGATGTCGGAGTGAGGTGCATACCCGAATTCTGTAAGTTGGCAGGAATTGTATTTTAATTATATTGAATGTTTATAAGATACTAAAATGTATGGATTCATAAATAATATTATAGCTAACAACTGTTAGTTAAGTAGCCTAAATAAATGGTGCGTGATTACTAATGTCATGTCCTCATTCCACTATGAAAAAAGAACCTGTATTACCACTCTGTGTGCTGGTACACTATGAATAATAAAGATATTCTTAATGTTCATGTTGTACGTGTTGGACTATTTTATGTGTATCACAAAACTCATGCATAATATGATTGGCTCGGAAACATTACTTTCTCATCTATCATTGCTGCATGGCTAATTACCCCAACTTTATGACATTGTGTATGCACATGATATGTTATCATGATCAAGAAGCCTTGCTACAAACAGCAATCAAGGTAGACTCCAAAGACCAAAGTGTACGTAGGTGTTGACCATCATTTGGATATTTGACCGTGCACGTTTCACTATCAATTCTCCTGCGGCATGACCATTAGTAATGCATGCACACAGTTGAATTTACATACCAGCCACATTCTGTAGAGAAATGAACATTTTTACTTACTAGACTGCACTGATGGAGATATCAGACTGGTTGATGGAACTAATGAACTGGAAGGACGTGTGGAAGTCTGTTTCAATGGAACATGGGGCACTGTGTGTGACGATTTTTGGAGTGGGCAAGATGCTACCGTTGCGTGCAGACAATTGGGATTTTCTCCAATAGGTGCACTTTGCTATGTACATCATAATAAAAATAGACTATAGCATTTAGTTACCCCGCGCGCATGCGCAAGGGGTAAAGTAATCGGTCGTGTCGTCGTCGTTGTTGTTAGCACAAAAATCGCCATATCTCGAGATACAGGTGTCTAAGTGACTCTTAAGCACAACGAATCAATCGAATTCGGCGAAAAACTGGCTTCAGTATGCGTCAAATCGAGGGATACGGTCCACGAGCGTCACAAATAGTGCCTTTTTGTTGGCCACCGTGGCCACGCCTATCGACAGTGCCCACAATGCATATGCATACTGCTTTCTGCTCATGCGCACAACTAACGTATGACTGGTAAAGATCGTCAATGTTCTAAATAATGCTCGTGATGTCTACAGTGACTGAAATCTGAAGCCAATCATAATGTAAGATAGCTATACTACAACAAATATGTATAGAAATTCATATCTTCCTAGTCTGGGCTAGGTCTGGGTGCAGAGAGCGCTTTTTCAAGTGTCACCGGGACCCCCAAGTAGCTACAACTAAGCAGCATTTCCATTAGCTATTTCTTTGAAATTCACAAAATTGTAGCCATTCACCGAAAGTAAGTCTATAGATTGCGCAATGTGCGCGCGGGGTATGTGCTCTACAGAGCTCTAGTTTGTAAAGAATCACCCTGAAATTAAGATCCAGGAATGATTGTTAGAATCGGTTATAGTTTCCAACCACATGGTTACTACCAGCTTGCAATGCCACTGGAGAAGTGATTGAAACATTATGGCATGTGTACAGTTGTATGTTACTGTTGCAGGAGCACGGGCCCGTTCAAATGCTGCATTTGGGCAAGGTGTTGGAGACATATTCCTTGACAATGTGGTGTGTGATGGTAATGAACTGAGACTGATTGACTGTGCCTCCAATCCCCTTGCTGCTCACAACTGCCTTCACTCTGAAGATGCTGGAGCGGTTTGCCAGCCTTCAATTTCACGTATGAAGCATTTATCATCAGAAATTTTGTCTATGCATGGCATCAATTATACATAATTTGTACATGCAGCATGCACCCAAGGTGATATTCGGCTGGTGGCTGGAGCTCGTGACAGCGAAGGCCGTGTAGAGGTCTGTAACCAAAACCAGTGGGGCTCAGTGTGTGACATGGGCTGGGATATGAATGATGGTAATGTGGCTTGTCGTCAGGCTGGATTTGGTTCAGGTATGTATGCACATTGCCAACTCTAGTATCATTGATGTCATCTTAAGCTGTTGGTATTTCTTTATAGCATCAGCAGTCTTGGCTAATGCTGCATTTGGTGAAGGGACTGGTCCAATCTGGATGAGTGGTCTCACTTGTGGAACAACACAACTATCTCTGTTCAGCTGCTCTTCCACCTCACCTATTGGTTCTGTTCCCTCATCATGCAGACATGCAGATGATGCTGCCGTGAGATGTCAGGGCTTGGCAACAGGTAGTCACATTTTCTTGGATTTAAGACTTTAGTCTCATGCCCAGGCTAGGCCAGTGTATGTAACGTGCATTCTGGAGCCCAATTTTTACATAGCCTCATCCCCAGGCTTTTTGCATGCAACATTAAAAGCTGGGAGATCGAGAGAGGGCGTGGGGGTGAGGCTAATTTTTTACAAGTGTTCTACAAAATGGTGTATGAGATTTTTCCAAGTGGTATATGAGATCAAGAGGGAGGGTACACAAGAATATACATGAACAGTAGTATGGTAGATACATTTTAACTGAATGACATCACAGTGGTTGTGCTAGGTACAAGTAGAGTTACTGTACAAGGTGTATAGGCATGAATACTATTAGCATGGCAGCGAACCATGTGCAATGTAGCATAACTCAATAATTAGCCCAAGGGGTCCAACACTTCCCAAAACAACGTACAAGATTTCTAAATCTCTAGATTTCTTAGAAGATTTCGATATTTCTCCAAAGATTTCAAGATTTCATTTGAGATTTCGAGAATTCACTTGAAACTTTAAGATTTCAGATGAGACTTTGAGATTTCAACAAAGATTTCAAGATTTCAGTTTATAGTGTCGCAGCCGCAGATAGAGATTTTTAAAATTTCTAGAGATTTCACCCAAAAATGTACGAGATTTCTATGAGTGTCGGACCCCTCGAATTAGCCATTGCAGCTGTACATCACTATAATGTTATTCATGCCCAACACCTTATATTAGACTTGTACTTGGTACAACCACAGTGATGTCACTCGGTCAAAACGTATCTGCCTGTATGTTCTTGGTATTCTCCCTAATACACTCTTGATGGGATATATGCCACCTGCTTGGTCCAATCAGATTTCAGTATTTGTTATAATTAGGATCTAAACATCCACGTAGCTAGCATTGTACCCAGGTCCTAATATTAATAAGAATAAGCTGGAAATAGAGGCCAGTACGAGGCTAAAAGGTAGCTGATTCATGTGAGGTTCTGGTACCACATGCCTAGAATCAAGCTAGATCCTGAGGCACTGTGTTTTTGTATCTAATCAATATAGGTTGCACATCTGCTGAGCAAGGTAACATCAGACTTGCCAATGGTACCACTCCGTATGAAGGAAGAGTTGAAATGTGCTACAATGGACGGTGGGGGACTGTTTGTGATGACAGCTGGGGTGGAAACGATGCTGGAGTTGTTTGCAAACAGCTTGGATTCTCTCCATGGGGTAAAATCTCAGCTAAATTAAGTAACAATCTACATTAGCTTCTCATAGCACATCCTCCAATAACATGCATTTCACAGTCCATGCATGGACCTTTAGCAGCTCTTCTGTTGTGTGTATTTGCTATCATAATAACCACTGATGGTCCGAGCATTCTGTAAATAATCTTTGAAGGAGTGCTATGAGAAGCTAATAAATAAGCGAATAGTGTAGCACTGAACAACTACCGGACAAATATTGTGTCTCATATACAGATACGGTACATACAGTGTAGATGTGCTGATGACTCTGCATGCATGGTGAGGAAGAGAGCTTAATATCAGCACACATTAGTACCACCCCTATTTTTAGGCATAAGTTCTAAAGCAAGAAAGACATTCACACTGTATCATTGTTACTTAGGCCAGACCAATTTAATTTGTTGTTGCTCGGATATTGTGAGGTAAAAATTGGACCGAGCGATCGAAAAAAAAAGAAAAAAAAGCAATTAATTGGGGTGTGGTTATAGACCACAATCTAATTAAGACAGACTAATGTGATTATCTAGGACCAAGGAATCAAGATAGAATACAAAAACCACTCTAGTGTACATAAGCTCCACCCAACTTAATTAAATTTTTTTTTCTGTTTGCCCAAAAATTGGAGCGAGCAAATCCGTGCAACAACTTACTTAATTGGTCTGGCCTTAGATACTTTTCACTGGCAGTAGTTAGCAGTAGGGTCGTGGCACTTTTATGTACAGTCCTCCCCCCAAACAATTAATGATTAATTTTAGGTGAATAAAATTAGTCATACTGTTCTAACTTTTTAGGGGAATACTGTATATAGTGGATAATTTCGGGGGGTGCTAATTACTCTGCATGGATGTGCAAGGGGTAAAGTAATCGGTTTGTCCGTCTGTCATTGTCATCGTTGTTGTCGGCACGAAAATCACTAGATCTCACGTTCTAGGCATCTATGCATGCTATAAGCACAACCAATTGGTAGATATCAATGAAAAGTGGTTTGTATGCCCTTCAAATTGTTCAAAAAGGCTCACTAGCGCTATAAATCGTGCATTTTCTGTTCAGTATGCCTGTGATTTATTGACCACACCCATTCTGTTGGCATGTGCTGATGCAATCTGCACATGCTTGAGCTCAGTGTAGGAAAGGGTCGTCAAGTCATAAAACAGCACTACAGTAGAGTGTTGCAACACTACGCTACAGAGCGCGTGGGGGTGTATGTGCTCTATGGAACTCTAGTTTGTACAGTGCCATGGCTCCCCCCCAGGTTACTGTCACAAAATTTAAAACAACGAACATTAATTCTGAGGGCTTTCTCTGACTTCCCACGAAAATTAGCACCCCCAAAAATTACACTTGTACACATATTATCATAATCCCAAATTTCCCCAACCTCGTCTTCCTCCTCCTCTTTCTCAGGTCTCTCTTTCTCCCCCCCCCTCTCCTTTTCTTTTTCCCTTCCTTCTCTTTTCTTTGGGGGGGGGGGGGGGGGGGGGGGGGGAAGCTTCCACCCTGGCCTCCTATGGATAGAACCTGCATGCCTATAGATACGTACATGTGTGGAGAAAAGCAGTAGTAATCAACATTGATAGCATGCAGTTTAAATTTATGCCACTAGCTTACTATTGCAGGAGACATACATGTATACATTTCTATTAACATTCTTAATGCACACAGCTGCAACTAATGTTAATAGAGCGGGATTTGGTCAAGGAACTGGCTTGCCTATTGTGATTGATGATGTACGATGCTCGGGCTCCTCAGTTGAAAATCGATTGATTGATTGTCCTGCCAGGCTAGGAAGCCACAACTGTGGCCACAATGAGGATGCTGGTGTTATATGTGTTCCTGCCTACACACCAGGACCAGGTAGGACTGAATTACATACCAATCATTATCCAGTGCATTAATTTAAACTGCTGCTCAAACACTGCAGATGTGATCTGTGTTACTGGAGATGTGAGGCTGGTTGGAGGTAGCAATCCACTTGAGGGACGTCTTGAAATGTGCTACTTCAATCAGTGGGGTACAATCTGCAGTAGCAACATGACCTCACAGGTGGCTCAAGTGGCTTGTAGACAGCTGGGTTTTGCTGGAAGTAAGTATAATAATTTTCACTTGTACATCTGTAAGCTTCATGAATGCTACAACTTGCAGGTGCTAGTGCTCTTGTTGCTAACACAACGTTTGGGCAGGGAGATGGCCCCATTGTTGCTAATGTTGCATGCAGTGGTACTCAGAATACGCTCATGGACTGCCAGTTTAACACCACACATGGCTGTGTCCATGGCAACGACATGGCACTTAGGTGTACAGCTACCGGTACAGGTGAGTTTAGTAGTACACCAACAATCACTGTATCTTCAGTATAGTATCTGGTACCATAATATTCACGAGGAGAAAAGTAATTGTTGCTAACATCACCACCTACTGTCACTGTATTCCCCTCCTGTGCCCCACTCTTGTATTAATAATAAAGAGGATGGGTGAAGTAATAGATTTTGAATCTTTCAAACAAAATCGATGAAAACATCTAGTAATGATAAGTAGCTATAATTATCATAAATTCAATGTTGTTACTCCACAGGCTGTACTAATGGAGCCATACGACTTGCTGGAAGTGGATCATCGTCCAGTCAAGGAAGAGTGGAGGTCTGTAACAACAACCAGTGGGGCACTGTCTGTGATGACACGTGGAACAGTCTGGATGCAAACATTGCTTGTCTGCATCTTGGTTACAGTATTGAAGGTTGATAGTTTTATAGCTATCATGTCAATAGTTGTTACTATCACATCGATAATTTTCTGTAGGTGCAACTGCTCAAAGAATCTCTGCATACGGACAAGGAACTGGACCTATTTTGCTGGATCAAGTTCGCTGTACTGGAAATGAGACCAGCATATTTGATTGTCCTCGAAATCCTATTGGACAGCATGACTGTTCCCACTTTGAAGATGCAGGTGTCACGTGCACTGCAGGTATATATATATAGGCTGCTTGCAGTCTAGTCATAGTAATATAATAAATCCTGAATGTCTGGCTCGAATGCCTCAAAAAGTGACAAGATCAGAGTTTTTGTAATGTATTACATCATAGAGTCGGTAGACTCTATAAGTAGGGATGGCCCGGATATGCCATATATATAATACATTACAAATACCCAAATATCTCAAAATAGGTAATTTTATGAAATTTCTAAGTGTGAAAATCAGAATCTCCAGCAAATTATCTATCTAACAAGACCAAGATCATTCATCAAATCAATTGTATATGCCAGAACCAGATGTTCAAAAAAATGGCCATTTCTCAATCTTTCTTTCTTTCTTTCTTTCTCATTTCCAGGGCTAACTCAAGACTGTCTGGACCTCTCACCTTAGTTTTCATATAAATCCACTCTATTTTGTAGCGCGCAGTGCAGTGGCACGCTAGTTTGGCATTATCTCGACAGTTACGTAATAGTGGGTGTGTACGGCGCATTAATGATTGGGTGTGTCTGATACGCCATTTTTTTTTTATTATAATGCGCATGCTCAGAATGGGTTGCCATGGTGAAGTCATGTGACTGCACCTGGCCCTATAGGCCTAGGCGAGGTCTAGTCTAGTCTATAGATCTAGCCGGAGTGCTAGTGCTATCGCTAGTGCGTGCAGCGGTACGCTGGATCGATCATGGATATGAGTATGAAGGTGCAAGGCTCGAGGAGCGTTAAGGCGCTAGGCATAGGCGAGCTACTCGCTAGCGCGTGCACTAGTGCTCCGCTGGATCGATCATAGCAGCTAGCATAGATGATCATAGATATCATACCATCGCAAGACTCGAGGAGCGGTAAAGTACAGATCATACTAGAAATTATGCCTGGTAGCTAGCTGCTGCCAACAATAAAACTTAGAACTTTATTTTCTCCCTAAGCGGAAGAGTCTCATCACTACTTGGGCCGCCTAAAGCAGCCTTCTTTGTCAGCCTGCTTCATCATATTATTAATACAAGGCATATGAACGTTTAGTTAATAAGGCCCGGGGGGCGTGGCTACGAATTTTAGTATATACCTCCCATCTTCCACTTAATTACACTGGACAAAAATTGTGAGCAACCCATGTAAGATGGCATTGATAAATTACACTAAGTGCACTAAAAAAGAACAGAAACAAGTATAAAAACAATTGTATAAAATTGAAGAATGAAGTAGGGATGGCAGGATCAAAAAGTACACAAACGAGATATCGCAACTACTATACATCCCTACGCTTGCTTTTTGAGGGATGCAAAAATAACCAGTAATAATGTGATTGAATCAAAACTGATAAACCCAAACCATCGTGACAACTAGGGAACAACCTGAATGTCTCCCATATAGCTACCACACTCAAACACGTTGACATTAATAGGTGCATAATAGTCGAGAAAAGCAAGCGTAGGGATGTATAGTAGTTGCGATATCTCTTGTTTGTGTACTTTTTGATCCTGCCATCCCTACTTCATTCTTCAATTTTATACAATTGTTTTTATACTTGTACATATAAGTATTAAAATTATGAGTTTCCAGCCCATCTCTACTTATAATTACATAGTCTACTGACTAATTTTCATTTCACTTCACAGTGTGCCATGATGGAGACCTCAGGTTGGTTGGAGGTAGATATCCCAATGAAGGTCGTTTGGAGTTCTGTTATGGTGGTGTGTGGGGCACTGTCTGTCGTGATCTGTGGGGGACAGCAGATGCTACTGTAGCCTGCCGCCAGATGGGATTTCTTGATTTTGGTGAGTTAACAACATGCAAAAAGTAATGAAATAGCCAATCGACACATGCCCTAGCAGGGTTTCATTTAGGATTTTTGTCAAGGGGGGGCAAACGCGACAATTCCAGAGTTAAGGGAGGGGCAAAGACTATAGTATGTTTTTCCATCCGTGAAGAATGACATTGTGCTCATTAACTTCATTATATTAGGGGGGTCTGGGGGTATGCTCCCCCAGGAAATTTTTTTAATGTTTCAACCTCTGAGAATGTTTCTGGTGGCTTCGGAGTACTCGGATGGAGAAAGTCTGTCAGTAATATCCAGTGGTTCCCCTCAAATGTTGCAAGGATGTGGGATGTGTCTCCTACCGCGTGTAGCGCGAAGCTTTAGCTAATTTATGGCTTTAAATGAGCAAAACTGCCGCTTTGGACACTTTCACCGTTTAAATCTTTTACTTGTGCATGTATTGCATGGATGGTGGCTACTCTAAAGGGGGGGCAGCCAGCTTCCAAGGGGGGGGGGGGCGAGTGACCCCTCCCGCCCCCCCCCCTAAATGAAACCCTGCCTAGTGTCCTGCAATATTAAATGCACCTCCATGCATTATTATGTATAAGTTTTAATACAGTATAGCCAAAAAATTTAATTTCTACACAGAAATCCAAAACAGTCAGTACACTAGCTTCACTAGCTTAATTGTTGCTACTCTCAAGTCTACCCATATGATTTCTAAGGGTGTTGTCTGGGAAATTTCTGATTTGGATCAACACATGACACTCCTACATCGAGTACCTACTTGCACATTGCTTCTTGATTTTATGCAGGTGTTGGTGTTATTTTTAGTGCCACTGCTGCTGGGTTTGGTGTGGCTACTGGACCTATTCTCATTGATGAGACAAGGTGCATTGGAAATGAAACTCGGTTGATTAACTGTCGCCATAATGGAATTGGAACACACAACTGTCCTCACTCACGAGATGTCGGTCTTCGATGTCTTGCCCGTAAGTTGGATGTTACCTTCACCCTACAGCAGTAATGAAATAAGTATAGCATAGAAACAAGTATGTTTGATATCACAATCATGGGATAATGTCGAGAATAATGAGGCTAATATGCATGAGCTACTATCAGCATGCTCAGTACAATCAAGATTGCCAGTTAGTACAGTGCACATGTGCAGATAAATGTAACCCCGAACTTTGAACCTATGCCATTATGGCATAGACCACACCCCTGACTGCAGGCCAAGAGCAGCTGCTCAAACTGCACGGTGTACATGTAATGGTGACGTTCTTGCTTTGCTCAAACGTCGAACTATGACAATAAACAGATCTCGCCTCTCGCTTCGCTCAAGGCTCGGTGCAGGCCTGTCAAAATGCGTGGCGCTTTGTACCGTTCACAATTTGCTTGAGAATGTGTCTCTATGGCCACCCTTATTTGCATACAGCACTACAATTCTGACCAATTGTGAGCCTTCTGAACTTATAGAAGAGCGCATCTTTTATGCTCTCCAGGTTAGGACACGGACTATATAAGAAAATTGTTGCTCTGAAAAATATTTTTTGTTGTATATGGTATAATAGGGACGATTGTAAATTGGCATGATCGTGCACGTCAGCAATAATTAAAATTGTGATAATGATTGCCTCTCCACAAAAATTGAATCTCTTGAAAATTTCCCACTACCGTATTTTTTCTAAAAATTTGGCATGCAAATGCTGAATATTTAGAGGTTAATATTCAACATTTTTATAGCATGTATGTGTGACAACCTTTGCCGGGAAATTAGAGACTATTTTTATCATTAATTTTGGTAATTAAAGGGTGTTGAATGATTAGAAGGGCCGAATAGAAGTACGGTATATGGCAATCTTGCAGCACTGTCTATGGTCTTTCACGTGTTATGTCACCTTGACAATCACTATGACTCTGTTTTAAACAGCTAACTGTGAGGTTGATGGTGAAGTGAGGCTGGTTGATGGGTCTGGCCCCAACGAAGGCCGTCTGGAGGTCTGCTATAGGAGAGTGTTTGGTACTGTTTGTGGTGATGGCTTTTGGGACACGACTGATGCCCAGGTCGTGTGTAGGCAGTTGGGATATCCAATAGAGGGTGAGTCATAATAAGTATTGAATCTTATTACTGTGATGTACATGTACCGTATTTGCTCGATCAGACGCCACTTTCGAATAGTCGCTGCACCTCCGAAAGTATTGATTGAAATAATTGCCACTCTAGAATAGCCGCACCATGCCTACTATTCAAGAAGCATGTTAGCACATGAACATGCCTCACGACTGGTTCTCAGTGGAAGCTGGTAAAAGTAACAATAAATACTTAGCCATCTTCTAGAACAAGTTCTGACCTTCTTCTATACATCAGCAAAATGCCCAGGATCTCCTAGTTCAGTGGTATCAATCGACCATTTCTCTACAGGTTGCCTCTCTGGCAGCTACTGGTATATGTATTAATTAATAAACATCGTTTTCGAATAAATGCCACACAAACTTTGGTGATGAAATAAATAATAGCCACGGCATCTGATCGAGCGAGTATGGTAGTATGTTTTATTATAATAAGGAGTTATTATGCACAATTTCAATATTAGGAGCTACTGCATTGCGTGTGGCTGCTGTATTTGGTCCTGGGACTGGAATTGTTTGGCGTGGTCGCCCTCAGTGCACTCTGAATGATGCTACCTTCGGCAACTGCACGTTTGATAGACCACTTGGAAATACTGGCTGTAGCCACAGTAACGATGCTGGAGTCATGTGCTTCACTCAGTTTGGTAGGTGCAGATTGTATACTTTTTCTATTAGTGTTATAACTTAATAATTACCATGGTAATTAATTTTATGTAATAGCTATGAAGGCGATACGTGTATGCCTATTACAGTTAGCCAGATATTTTTGCCGGGATAAATTTCTCACCCACATTGCCACCTGGCACAATTTTTATCTACAATTTTTTGTCATGTGTTGACTACATAATAATGGTGATCCATGACCTTAACCACATTCAATTTGGTGAAAGTCTATTCCACAGAATGTTATTTTCTGTAATAAATGCAAAAGCAGCTGGGGTTGGCTAACTTTGCTTAAAAATCAATAGTGATAGTGTATATACCGTATATACATGTAGAAGTCAATCAGTAATCCCACGCATAAGAAATCTAATTACCCCGCGCACATGCGCAAGGGGGTAAAGTAATCGGTCGTGTCGTTGTTGTTATGAGCACAAAAATCACCATATCTGGAGATGTAGGCATCTAAGCAACTCGTAAGCACAAACAATCAATCGAATTTGGCGAAAAACTGGCTTCAGTGTGCGTCAAATCGATGAACACGGTCCACGGGCGTCACAAATAGTGCCTTTTTATTGGCTAACGTAGCCATGCCTATCGACAGTGCCTACTCAATGCATAATGCATGCCCATTGTGTTTTCTGCACATGCGCACAACTAAGTAGCCAAGAGTATAACTGGTAAAGATCGTCGAAATTAAGACATCCATAGTCTATCTGTATCCGCAGATGGAGCAGCCCTATGGAACCACGCAAGACAGCTACATATACTATTTAGTACAACAAAATATTGGTACTATCAGTTCATATCTCCCAGTAGCTAGTCTAGATCTGGTGCAGAGAGAGTGTTTTTTATCACCAGGACCCCCGCTAGCTACATACTATCATAGATTATCTATCCACTACTTTTCTAAAGTTCACAAAATAGCCATGCACACAAAAGCAACTCTATAGATTGCGAAATGTGCGCGCGGGGTATGTGCTCTACAGAGCTCTAGTTAAGAAGAAGCAGTGCCTCTAGACTTACACTTAGCCGGTTTGTGTGTGGTACCAGAAATATGCATAACTAGGCTGCTGTTGGTGATGAATGCTTGCAATGAATGAAATCAGTGTTGGAAATTTGGTTGTTCCATGCACATACAAATTATCCCTAGCTGGTGGTACTTTGCTTTTCTTCAGGAAATTGCACTGAAGGAGATGTGAGGCTTGTTGATGGTAACAATATATATGAAGGTCGAGTGGAGATCTGCCATAACAATATCTGGGGCACTGTTTGTCAGGACTTCTTTGCCAGACCAAACAGTGCAGTAGTCTGCAGGCAACTGGGATTGGGCTACGCAGGTAAGTGAAAGAAAAGAACTGGCATGTGTAGAATAGATGTTACTCAAATACCTTTCTCATTGCAGGTGCTAGCACACCAACTCAGGCCCACTTTGGTGATGGTTCAGGCAAACCAGTCTGGCTTGACAATGTTGTTTGTCTTGGAACAGAGAATAATCTGATCGATTGTCAAGCTAATCCACTGGGCAGCTCTAACTGTGGTCATGATAAGGATGTTGGTACCAGGTGTCTGCCCGTATTCAGTAAGCTGGTGTTTTGAGATGTACATTGTGTATGCATGACTGAATTCATAAAACATACAGATTGCACTGATGGAGAAGTAAGACTAGTGGGTGGTTCAACCTTTTTGGAAGGACGTGTAGAGGTCTGCATCAATGGCACATGGGGCACTGTATGTGATGATCTTTGGGGAGTTGAAGAGGCTAGTGTAACTTGCAGCCAGCTTGGATTCTCCTCTACTGGTAAACAACCATAATAATATTACTAGGAAAATGCACAGCATTGTGGGGCGAGCCTGAGCGACAGTGACCATGCACAGTGATTTATGTTGCGCCATGCCCAACTACAAACTATAGGCTGCAGGATGCACGCTCGTAGCCTGGCCTCTTTCTCTTCTGTCGACTCTGTGGCTAGTAAATTCTGTCTCTTACAGCTTTGAGCTGAGGCTCTGATTGACAACGAACTCTGTTTTGCTCTTGCCTCCTACCCTCTGAAGCCTCATTTCTGAGCTTTTCGCTGGTTTATGCTTTAAAGGTTCAGTGTTCATAGCGCGAGCGATCAGAGCCTGAATGTAAATTTGCAAGTCGTTGAATTAGAGCAGCATATATACGGAATGATGGACATTGGGCGGGGCGTAACTAAGGACCGACGTACCATATATATATATCTATCCCATTTGCACAGTTCATACCTGTTTATGTGGGGCTCGCTCAGGCTTGCCCCAATTATACTGTAACAGTTGTAACTGTTGCCATAGTATGCATTACTGAGAAACTGCTAAGTATCAATCATCCCAAATGCATAATATGATATGACTAACATGCAGTGAATGTATGATGATTCCTAGGTATCATGTATTACTATGGCAACATTGATATTCACAAACGATTGGAATTTCTACAGCCAATTAAGTTCAATTTGTTGCTCATTCTACTTCAGGAGCAGTAGCACGAACAGGTGCTGCATTTGGCCAAGGCTCTGGTGGTGTCTTCCTTGACAATGTTGTCTGTGATGGTTTTGAGAGGAGGCTGGTTGACTGTGCTTCTAATCCTCCTGCCTCAAGCAGCTGCCCACACACCAGGGATGCTGGAGTGGTCTGCCAGCCAATAAGCACACGTGAGTTCACTGAACTTGTGTGTATTGATGGGTGATAATGCATCCAATAGCAAGTTGCTATATATACTGGGGAGGGGTTGATTCATTACTTTGTACGCGTATGTTTGTGAAAGTATTTTATACTACTGTATATCAACAGCTTGTACTGAGCAAGCGGTGCGATTTGTGGCTGGTCCTGATGTCAATGAGGGACGTCTGGAAGTCTGTTATAACAACCAGTGGGGAACAGTTTGTGACCGCGGTTTTGATACGAATGATGCCAGATCAGCATGTCGCCAAGCTGGATACTCTGGAGAGTCTTTTGGTGAGTAACTTGCTCTAGTTAAGAACAGTAATCACTATTATGCATATACATGTATGGTAATACAGAATCTGAATTCTTTGGAAGTGCTCGGTTTGGTGGAGGCAGTGGTCCCATTTGGATGAGTGATCTGACCTGTGCAGGGACAGAGGCATCACTGTTCACTTGCACCTCAAACACTCCTCTTGGTTCAGTTCAAAACACAACCACTTGTACACACTTGAACGATATTTCAGTACGCTGTTCAGGGTATTCTCCAGGTAACCTAACCGTAGTCCTCTTACTTCTCGTTTGTTTAATTAGTGACATACACACTGTAATCCACATCAGTTTGCACGGCTGCGGAGCAAGGAAACATTCGTCTTGTTAACGGCAGCACTCCATATGAAGGAAGAGTGGAACTGTGCTACAATGGTCAATGGGGTACAGTGTGTGACGATATCTTTGATGGAAATGATGCTGCAGTTATCTGTAGGCAGCTGGGATTCTCTCCATGGGGTGAGAATTTATACTGTAGGTCCTCTGATGTATAACATGTATACAATCCTGCATTGATTTGTTCAGCTCCCACGCCTATTCTCCGTGCTGGTTATGGTCAGGGAAGTGGTCCTATCGTGTTAGATGATCTTCGCTGTAATGGAAGACAGAGTCGTCTGATTGACTGTCCCAGAAGAGCTATTGGAACTCATAACTGTGCCCACAGTGAGGATGCTGGTGTTATTTGTGCCCCCTTGTTTATCCCTGGACCAGGTGTGTTATGATGTTGTTGTAATGATGCTGGGATTATATTGAATGGTCATACATGTACTACTATGGCAGATGTTATTTGTGTCACTGGTGATGTGAGACTTGTTGGAGGCAACAACCCTCTGGAGGGACGATTGGAGGTCTGCTTCTTTAACCAGTGGGGCACAATCTGCAGTGGTTCTTGGGGTCAAAATGAGGCTGGAGTCGTCTGTCGTCAGCTTGGCTATGCTAGGACAGGTACATTATGTATACCGTACCATTGATTGTAATTTTCGTGTTAAGAATGTTTATGGTACTTTACAATGACCATCATGGCCGGTAACTCATAATAGCTGCAAGTCCTCAATTGTATGCATGGTTAAAGTTAAGGTACCCAATTAAGTTCTTGCTATTATGTTAGTAATTATGTCAGAAAGATGGATTACTGACTCACTGGACTAAGAACACAGTAAGAGTGGCCAATTTCCTGTGTGTACCACATACATGTACTTACACAGATGTATACTTTGCCACGTGTTATTTGAACCAGTATCTAGAATATTTCGTGGCCGGGGCATGTGCAAATGGTGAATACCGCACCCTTCTCCCGGTGACGAGGCTAGTGCAATGGCAATGGTGTTTTTCTTCCTTATTTGTCATAATACTATGGATTATACTATGAAACACTTGACCATATCCCCAGTAGCTGCATAGTATGGTAATGATAAATAACAATTATGGTAGAAGGTCGTCGATCATTACATTAATTGTGCACCTCAATCACAAAGACAAGTCTCAATGCTTCAATCATGAAGATGAACTAAACAGTTCAGTACAGCTTCCAGCCTTCAGATCAGTCATAGCATGTAGTAAGGCTATGCATGCATGAGTGCGTACTATACACAATATATATATAGCATAAGCTGGTTTCTTATTTATATGCGGGATTATGTAAATCAAGAGAATATGTGAAGTTCCAGTGGCATATCCAAGGGGGGCTCGGGGGGCTTGAGCACCCCCCTCAGTTCTGGCACAGCTGCCAGCTCAGTAGCTCAGTGACAGTTATTATTGTTGATAATCAACAATATTATTGATACGTAGGTAAGACCAACAATAAACTTACTGGCATCTAAAATTCACTCTCTAAACAGCAGTTTCTCATCGCTACTAGGCCTAAAACAGCCATCTTTGTTGTGGAGGTATCTTCAAGAATGCATTAATCAAGGGGTAGTCACCGCTATGTACCCTGTACTTCCATCTGCGACGGCGATCAAAATTTTTGATCGCCAAAGTTTGCTCTTGATCACTTGATCCTGCTTTGAAGCATCCCTTGATCTCTTGATCTTTTACGCTTGATCATTGATCGAGCAAGTGACCACACCCATTGATTACGCCCAGCATCGCATGTGCAGCCATACTATAGAACCATCAACAAGCCTGTAAACCACGCCTACTAATACGCGCACGTACTATATTATAGCTCGAGTAAAGAACAGTAGCGATGAAGAGCTTGTATATAGATCTGAATTCAGAGTTGATAGCTAATCCTTGCTTTCAAGTATCATGAACGTGACATTTGAAACATTTAGTAGAGCTATTGCATGCTATTGTGAACTAGTCTCGCGCGCCAGCCCCTCCTACGCACAAAGCGAAGGAGGGGCTGGCGTGCGAGACTAATTAATTGTGAACCTCTTGTTGTGATTGCCAAGACATACACGTGACATTGCACGCTGTGTAAAGTGCTCAGCCCCCTTCTCGAGCATGCATGAAAGGGGCTGGGTTCAAGATCTCGAGACCATAGACAAAGTACAGTTGACATATTATACTATAATTCGATGTGGTACCATTCTATACAAGGCGGTATGAAATTTCCGACTTTGATCGTATTTTTGGCCTAAATTCTATCTTGATCCTTTGATTGACGCTTGCCAGCGTTCTTGATCCTTTGATTTCGCTTTGATCGCTGTCGCAGATGGAAGTACAGGGCACATTACGGTGACCACCCCTTGATTAATGAGGGGGTGCAGCCAACATTTTTGTGGGCGTGGCTAAAAATTTTGCACGTGCTTAGCACTTTCATCTTCAAATCCTGGACACGCCCCTTAGTTCTGCCAGCCATAGTCATCAGAGAACGTAACACGCTGCTTGTGCTGGGTATATACACGTGCAAGATACTCTACATATCTACTGTTTCAAGTCCCAGAGGCTCCATCAAGGCCCAAATTTTCTCATACTTTAATACCTCATAGATTTGCATAATAATTTCACCATATGTTACACCGTAATTATCTTGTGACTATGGAAAGTAAATTGCTACTGGGGATATTATATATTTATGCATATCGTGCAGGTGCAGCTCCACTTGTTGCTACTGATTTCTTTGGCCGTGGAGATGGTCCTATTGTAGGAAACAATGTGGTGTGTCCTAGCAATGCAGATGGAATCCTTGACTGCATATTTGACCGAAATCATAACTGTGGCCATGAAAATGATGTGGCAGTCAGATGCATGACAACTGATACAGGTTATTACTAGTATATTCTAGTACATTGACATAGTTTTGCATTGGCTTCAATCTCTATACGATAGGTTGCACTAATGGAGCCATACGACTTGCTGGAAGTGGATCATCATCCAGTCAAGGAAGAGTGGAGGTCTGTAACAACAACCAGTGGGGCACTGTCTGTGATGACACATGGAACAGTCTGGATGCCAGTATTGCTTGCCTGCACCTTGGCTACAGCAATGAAGGTATTAATATATGTTAAACCTAGGTACTTATATTATACTCATCATATTATACTACTCACACTTTAATTGTACCAATACTTATTCAAATGGCCATTAGAACACATGATCCAATTTAACGAAAGAAATTAGTGAATTCTCATAACATTTATATAGGAAGCATTGTTGATGATCTTCACCAGAAAATTGCACGTTTTTCAGAGTTGAAATTATTTTTTGTCCATGCATTCTATATTAAATTTGTCCATGCATTCTATTAGAATAAGTACAGTAATAATATGTTATCATTAATTCACTACTTGCACTTTGTCCTTTTCTCCAAATTCACAACCCATGCTATGTGTGCCACTATTAATTTATGAAATCCTGGATTAATAAATGGGATGAAGTGGCTGAAGTTGCCTTAAGTTTTCTATGGATTTTACAAGCATGTTTTGGCCATGCACATGCCCATCGAGTACCCATGCAACAAATACAACAAACACAATAATGACAATAATGGATGATTGAATAGAACCTTAAGCTGAATACCCAATAATTATTGGTTGGCCCATGTTGTTATGCTTTCATCTGTGACCATGGTACCATCATATGTACAAGATATAAGTTGCTACACTTCTGATCATCTACAGATGCTTCTGGACAGCGTGGTGCTACATATGGTCAAGGATCTGGACCCATTTTGCTAGATCAAGTACAGTGTTTTGGAAATGAATCAAATATATTTGATTGTCCTCAAAATGACATTGGAATGCACAACTGCGTCCATGATCAAGATGCTGGGGTCACATGTACAGCACGTGAGTCAGTATTCACTTCTTTGTATATGTAGTTGTACATGCATGATACCCATCCTGTGCATCAGCATGTGCAAGTTTATCCTCAGTTGAGGGTACTTACTAATTTTGTTGAACATGTAGAATCCAGGTATTGAATACTAATTGTGAATTTGTAATTCATTAAAGCTAGCAACTCAGAATAGTATCCGCCATAGTATGACAGTATTACATTAATAATCAAGTGAACTTCTACTTCTGTAGGTTGTCACGATGGAGACCTCAGGTTGGTCGGTGGTAGAAATGCCACTGAAGGTCGTTTGGAGTTTTGTTATGGTGGTGTGTGGGGCACTGTCTGTCGTGATCTGTGGGGGACAGCAGATGCTGGAGTTGCCTGTCGTCAGCTGGGATTCCAGAGCCAAGGTAATTAGCTGCTACTCTGCAGCAATGACTAGGAATGATATCTTGATAACCTACAGGAGCTACTGTTATATTGAATGCGTCTGCCGCTGGTTTTGGTGTGCCCACTGGACCTGTTCTCTACGATGAGGCAAACTGTTTAGGAACTGAGGATCGCTTGGCCAACTGTCGTCACAATGGAATCGGAACATTTAATTGTGATCATTCAAGAGACGTTGGTCTTCGATGTCAGGCAGATGTTCCTCAGTTGGTCATTTCTCCTTCCAACCACTCACTGCGCTACCAAGATCCACTGCGTGTGACCTGTGTAGCTAGTGCAGGTTCACAAGTGTCTTATGGTGTTGATCCTACCAGGATTGTATGGCTGGACGCTGATGGACAGTTGATACTCCCTCAAGCAGGGCAAGTCACCATCACTGAACGCACTGGGATTGTTGAAGGCATGGTCTTTGTTGAATCGGTATTGGACATATGCAGCACTTCATTTAGACATTATGGACAAATGCGTTGCAATGCACGAAGGGTGGTAGGTGAAGACACTGCAACCTTTAACGTTGTGGCTGTTGATGTTGTGCCAGCTCAGTTAGTTGACACTCCAGTCAACCAAAGTGTAGACTGTAACTCAGGAGTTAGCCTGTCTTGCTCTGCAATTGGTTTTCCAGCACCAACTCTCACCTGGTGGTTCAATGGTTCTGTTGTTGATGATGCTTCTGATAATATCGACATTGATGATGATGTCACACAAGTGAATTCAACCAGCAGTGTTCTTACCATTATGTCTTTTGGTAGTGACAACATTGGATACTATGTATGCTCTGCCCAAAACCCTATTGGTAATCCAATGAGCAATCCAGGTGGGTTTAGCAGTCAGCTGTTACATACATGTACAATGTCATGTACATGTAGGTGCATGTGTAATTATTGCATAATAGTAGTAATATCATGACTAAGCCTTGTATCCTAGGTAACAGCCATGGTATAACTCCCATATACCCCAGCCCTCAGGCGTTATAACTCCCTACCCTGACAATAGTCCAATAACACAATTGCACTGGCATACCAAGTTTGTGTTGTAGCTACTAGCTTTTCACTAGCTATAGCTAGTAGCTCCCACACATACTACAATCACTAGGAGGGTTCCAGCTTGATAGACTATTCAGATTGTCATTATGATAGAATCTAGCTATGGTACCTACTACTCCAACTCAAATACGAAAAAGTAAACAGTCTGCTGATTACACTAACCAATCACGGACAAGATATTAAACAGATAAACTATGTTTGCCCAGGATACACCGTTCATATACCACCTTTGCTCTCGGGCTACGCCCTCGAGCTCAGGGTGGTATATGAACGGTATATCCTGGGCAACCATAGTTTATCTATTACTTATAATAATACTATAAAGGCTGTAGATTACTATGTTCATATTATTATAATACTCTCTGTATAGCTCGTGTGGTGATTGACCTTACAACAGCTCCTCCAGTGCTAGCTCCAGAAATAACCATGACTGGGCGCACAGCTGCTGATGTAGCCCAAGTGATGTTTGATCCCCAGTCTCTTGGGGTCTTCACTATCAGATATTATTATGCTAATGATACATCTACTCCCGATCTGGTATGCACATAATAATAATATACATGTATGTCTGAATACCGTATAGCACTTAAATTTTGTGGGACTTAATTTTCGCTGTTTTCGCGGATACAGCGGCTTCCGCGAAAATTATTCAACGAAAATTTCCAATGCCCACGAGCACGCGCCCATACCAGGCCGGAACCGCGAAATTTATTCAACGAAAACTTTGTAGAGAGCTATCCGCGAAATTTAAGTTCCGCGAAATTAAGGCGCTATACGGTATGCACTATATTACACTGCTTGCAATAACTCCTTGCTTATACACTTTCAGAGCCAGAATCAATACATCGACAGTGTTAGAACTGATGTACAGCAGCCTCAAGCAACACTCCCTGGTCTTGACACATGCACAACCTACTGGGTAACAGTTACTGCAAGTTATTGTGGCCGCATGTCCACCACTGAACCACAGTTGATTGGTATCAAAGACACTACAGCTTTTGAGCTTGATGTACTGCTACCTGAGGGTGAGACTTGCTCTGACTGGATTAAAATAGATCCGGACTCAAAACTTAGGGACATAGAAATGGGATTGCAGACTGGTACTTCTTCCTGTGATGGTAACGCTCTTCAGATACCCTGCTTTATAGGAAGCAGTTGGATGTGCTCTGATATTGACAAACAAGCAACATTCCAGTAAGTAAACTCTATTCATGTAGGCTCGTCACTAGTTTGGCCATAAATTATACGTTTATCCCACTCCATTTATAATATGAGTTATGTGAATTGTACTAATGTGTGCAAGTTGGATACATAATTTGAACATGTTTACACTTTAGTTTGGATCCTATATACATGTACGTATTATACTTGCAGAACCCAACTTGTTGGTGACAATTCAGCAGGTGCTGATAAATTGAAGACATGTATCAATGCGTGGTTAGTCAGTGGTACAGCTACAGCACAGTCTTTCATGGTTGGAGGCGACATTTTGATGGCAGTAAGCCTTAATTAACAGCTAGTGTAGCTCAAATAGAATGGATAGCAGGAAATTTTGATAGGTTTTTTAATTTGGTGATTTGGTAAAAATTTTCAATGGTCACCCAGATTTAATAATATATGCTGACCGTTCCGATTACCGAATCAAATCTTGCCAATACCAAATGAGAACCTTTTTGCCAAATTTCACAATACTTACCGACTTACATAATGTATTAGCTTCATATCTGTTTGTGACATACTGACACTCATGTCATTGAATGCCCTAGTACCCATTATTGCTTTTTGTGATTGGTGACATTGATCTGTGCAGGTTCCTCCATCTGAAGAACCTACATCCGGTCCATCGACTCTGCCTTTCTGGATTTGGATTATTGTTGGAGGTGTAGGAGGCTTGATTCTCTTCGCTTTACTTATCACCTGTTGCATAGTGTGTTGTGTAGGCTGCAATAGAAATCGTGACAAGAGCATGAAGTAAGAATCAAGTTGATCACTACTGTGCAATTGCAAGCTAGCTTATAATGATCACTGTTGCATGTGTTTGCAGACCATTCCCAACTGTTGTAATGTCCAAGAAAGATGAGCAGCTGATAAACAAAGGTGATGACATTGAGGAAGAGGATCGCTATTCCGTTGCTGTTGTTGACAATCCAATCTATGATGTGGATCCTGATGAGAGAACTGGCACGGTGGCTTACTACAAGTCCGGTCACGATGACGATGATGATACCGAGGAGGTGGTCAAGGTACGTATGTGCATATTTCCCATCTAGTGCATGCATTCGAGTTTGCCAGCCAGCTTCCATGGTTGCATTCTTGCTTGTCATTGTGCATTGTCTATATAGACTGCCAATTTTATAGTACTGTAATTGCTAGCAGAATCTGATATACATGTGCCAGGAGTATAGTACGTAAATACTCTACCATGGTTGGAACATTTCACCAATCAGATTGCTCAAAATTGGAAGGCTGATAAAATTGCACGCCTAACAAGTCATTTATCAACCTGCAAATGCAGCGTGATTGCAATTTTAGTGGGCAGAGAATTCGAGTGATCGATTTTTCCAATAACGACGTGGCTGCTTCACCGTTGCAAGAAGAATACCGTATTCGCTCGATCAGACACCGCTCTTGATTAGTCGCCGCACCTCCGGAAGTGCTGAACGAAATAGTCGTGGACATGCCTTGCGACTCGTTCTCAATGGCAGGTACAAGAAGAATATTTAGCAGTCTTCTAGAACGTTCACCTACATCAGCAAAAGGGCCAGAATCTCCTCGATCAGTGGTATCAATTGACCGTTTCTCTAAGGATTGCCTCTCTGGCAGCTACTGGTATTAATAAACGTCGCTCTGGAATAAACGCCGCACAAACTCAGGCAATGAAATAAATAGTAGCTGCGGCGTCTGATCGAGTGAATACGGTAGTCATTTTTTGTACTTGGTCAGAGAGATATCACTATGGTAGATGTTGAAGACATGGTATAGGTCATAAGGAAAGAAACTGCATGTATACTCACTGTCGGTCGCTCGATCATGGCTACATTCAACCCATTGTAGCATTCTTCAATAATGATGGCTCTGAATGGTGAAGCAAACAGCAACATGGGAACTCTAGCTACAGTGGTACTAATAAGCATAGTTATTAATAAGTTTATGGTAGCCATGGTGACTTAACATACATTGTATATACCCTCGGTATGATAAATCCCATAGCTGAATTGTATAAACTATTACAATAATTCTATTACAATAAAGAAAATGTGCACTGTCTGATCTATTATATAGTTTCCATACTGCATTCAACCATACATGTACTTCCTCAGGGGATTTAACATTATACATTATCAGCATAGCAATGTTATCCTTGCCCCACAAGCATAATAAAATTTAATACTATTATTTAAATTTTGTGATAATTATCTGACCTGCAGCACTTGTGCAATACTTGGCCTTGACAATATCTATAATGTACTATTCTATGCTATCTATAATTGCATTATTTTGAATGACATGAGATTGTATGACTCATAACATCGACACACACACACACACTTTCCAGCTTGATCTTGCAGACCCAATCTGACCATCTACCATGCAACGCCGTAGCTAGGTACTTTTTTAGAGGTGGATAACTAGTTTAGTCTATAGAACCAGGACAACTGTATATAATAGCTATACTGTCTAATATCTTATGATTTATTACACATGCAGGTACATGTAGTTGAGCTACTATTTATTATTAATAATTATTCTTTATGCCACACAGAAGGTGAAAAATTATAAGTTCCTATGTGTGCTTCATGAAAAGCTGAGAACATATTATAGCTCTTAATAAATATACCGTAAATCTGGAAAATTTCGCTGTAAAAATATTTTCGTAGTCGGTGGCGGCTACGAAAATTAATCTTACGAAAATTTAGTATGCACTATTAACGCTAATGCGGTAAGGGGTCGTTCCTACGAAATATTTTTATACGAAAATTTATCATACGAAAGTTTCTGTACACAAAAATTTCCAGATCTACGGTATTATAACAAGGCTATGCATGCAGCACAGTATTAAACACTGTTGTGGATTGCAGCCATCTACAATGTTGAGATGGTATGGATTAATGAAGGACAGAACTGATTACCCGTTGTGCATGCTTGCTGCCAGGGTAATAAATTTTTGGCTAGTACACTATCATAATCATATACACACCTAGTGGTCGACGCGTACAGACACTATTAAATTTTGCTGTGCGCATTACAAAAATTAATAGCTATGTGAGCACACCTCTAATAATATCCACGGTGAGCAGCATACCTCGATTGTTGACGACCATTTCCTATCGAAATTAGAACTGGAGAGAAGATGAAAAAATTTCAGGATTGCCATTCAAATCAAAATAAGCTCAGAATCTTGAAGTTTATGGCAGCACTGCATATACAGATTTCATGTGGACATCAATTAAAAGATAACGAGGATCACCCTGTCATATATCATACAGGCGTGGAGGAGTGTATGTTCATGACATCACCAAAAGCCATCGAGAGAAATGGTATTAGTATTAAAAAAAGACACAGTCAAGCATGTGAGTCAAATGTTTCATCTTCCCCCCTCCCTTTCTTTCCCTCTTTTTGCAGCTGTAATGCTTGAGCCTGAGCCTGATGATGCCCAATACTCAAAGATCATCATGTCATGATGGCCAGCTTGCAATTTCACTTGACAAGTGATAGGTAAAGGTCGTCAATTCATAAAGTTACAATTGCTAGTGCACTTAAGTTTGTAGGTGCCTTGTTAGCTACCGTATTTATGCCAATAAAACACATGATCTAACTAGCGCAAGAGAATTCACGTTCTAGGACTTTTCATAGTGTAGAGCAGACGACACCAAATTGACATCCACGGAACAAAAATATAAGAGTTGGGTGTTTATTGCTCAGATACATGTAGTCTGTCTTAGACTCAACTCCTTTACTTTTCTCAGCTTTTATCCATTATCCATTCAGAGTGATACATGTACTGCATGTATATGTACCATAGCTGCTGCATTGATGGTCACATATAGGGTACGTGCAAGCAGTTGCATGCATGATTCGCACCACAGTCTTGTGACCCTCCCCTCCTCCTCACCACTATGATGATTAACTCAGTTTGGAGATACTCTTTTGTGCATACGCACTAATGCATCTTATTATAGAACATTATTAGTAATATTGTTAGCCTTATAGTGGCCACTATGGTGTTGTCTCTCTCCTGTACAGTATGAAAATTCTGTCTAGCAAAGTTTTAAGTTAGTACCCAGTACTTGACAGTACTAGCCATGGAGAAAGAACATCCCTACATTGTAGAGTCGCAGTAGACTCTAAAAGTACATGTAAGTATGGCCCAGACGCTCCCATATTAATTTTACGTGAGCATACTACATAAAGTGTCATGATATCGATCAGAGCAGATATGCCATGTGACCCCCTCCCCATCTCCAAATGTCACTACATGTAGATGCACTCTGGGGAAGTATAGCTACCTTGCTAAAAGGCTCACCTCTCCAGTAGCACAGGCCCCGTACACTAGTACACTATCAATATAATAATTTAGCCTGCATGAAACTTCAATAGTAAGTGCAACTGCAGATAGCCGTTTCAGCCTAATTCAGTGCAGTCATGCATGCTTCTACAGATACAGTGAAACAACCAACCCTAAACATCAAAACCCAACTGGCACTTGAAATAATGAGCTTGCCAGGTAAAGAAATCATCGAGTACAATTAAAGCTCCACTGCTAGTAGCAGTGCATGTGCATATGGCTTGCATTGGCGGGGGATGTGTAATGCATACAGACACACCTGTTGGTGCTCCTATGAATACAGGAGTTGCAACATGAATTTCTGGTGCATTTATATCAATACGTACATACTTACGATGTGATTTGGCGTTCCATTTAGTCAATTGCCACATTCATAGTTGTTTGTTTTTCCTGGTCCGTGGTATTATTGTCAGCACACACCCCTTTCCGTGGTCAGCTCTAGCTACACCCCTCTATGCTGGGTAATAATATAGCAGCTTCAGTCACTGGTTAGACTTATCTTTTGCTCTACATCACTGACAATGCTGCACTGGAGTGTGAAGTTAGCTTGTTTGGTTACTATAGCTTTTCTGCTCATTGATCAGTCGGAATGTAAGAAATCTGCAATGTGCAATAAATACTAGTATTGATTAAATTATTTTTCATTCAGGTCAAACTTGCACTCAAGGTGATGTCCGACTCGTTGATGGGAACAACATTTATGAAGGCCGAGTGGAACTTTGCTACAACAATCAGTGGGGAACTGTGTGTGACGATGCTTTCGGCAGGCCTGACAGTGCTGTAGTGTGTCGGCAACTTGGATTTGGTTATGCTGGTATATATGTACATAATATTAATTTTTTTATGATAATTATTATCATGATCAAACTTATTAAATTATCTGCTCTATTAATTTTGTTATTTAATAGGAGCCAGTACTCCCAACCGGGCCCACTTTGGAGAGGGCACTGGGCAAATATGGCTTGATGATGTTGCATGCACTGGAACCGAGGCACGGCTGCTTGACTGTGGATCCAGACCCATTGGCACCCACAACTGCAACCACGCTGAAGACGCCGGTACAAGGTGTATACCAGTCTTCAGTAAGTGCACCACAACTTTGTTATCGATTTTATAACATGCATGAGTCTGTATACAATTACTGCCGCATGAATTCCATGCTCTACTTCTGGTAGTACCTGCCTGCCCTTCAAGCTATAGACTAATATCCTAGTCCTTAGCAGCTGTTATATTGCACAGTTGTATGCATGCTGATTACTCACTACCTTTACTTGTTATACATGTACCTAGACTGCACTGATGGAGAGATCAGGCTGGTTGATGGAACTAATGAACTTGAAGGACGTGTGGAAGTCTGTATCAATGGCACATGGGGCACTGTGTGTGATGATCAGTGGGGACTTCAAGATGCCAGTGTAGCTTGCAGACAGCTGGGATTTTCTCCAATAGGTATTAATATTAATAATATTATGCACCTCAAATTCTGCATAGTATTAGATCGGCTGCACGTCATGATAAGACAATGTATAATACATGCATGTACAAATTGGTGTACGATGAATGAGTCTCAATTGCTCTCTGATCTGCAGGAGCTGTGGCACGGCGTCGGGCAGCTTTTGGTCAAGGCACAGGCCTGCCAATCTTTCTCGATAATGTTGTATGCAGTGGTGGCGAAGTGAGACTTATCGACTGTGCCTCCAACCCCCTTGCTGCCCACAACTGCCAACACTCGGAAGATGCTGGAGTGGTTTGCCAGCCTGCAATTTCACGTAAGTTGTATTTTATAACCGAGTTGTTACCTTTTTTGATGGCCAATTGAGTAACTCTTTTGCTGCAGCGTGCACTCAGGGTGACATTCGTCTGGTGGCTGGTGCCCTTAGCAATGAAGGGCGTGTGGAAATCTGTAACCAAAACCAGTGGGGCTCAGTGTGTGACATGGGCTGGGGTGTTCCTGATGCCAGGGTGGCTTGCTACCATGCTGGATACTCTGGAGATGCATCAAGTGAGGCAATAACAATTGTCTGCTGTATAATCATAATTAATATAATACCATAAAGTTGGAAACTTTCGAGGGAAACGAATTTCGCGGTTTGAGAGCTCAAGGCACCTTGTGGAAATTTTCTTCACAAAATTTAGGCATGCCCCAAGCACCTATATGATTAATTTGACATTCCTTGAAATGTTTTATCCACAAAATGCTCACTAGCATCCTACTGATTCACGATAATTTTCTCCCTCGAATGTTCCCCGCTATACAGGATGAATACAATATCTACAATGTTTGATGATAATAGTATTATTATACAATATACACTGTAGTGACGGAGTCTCTCACTGCTGGAGCATTTGGCTCAGGGACGGGTCCCATCTGGATGAGTGGGCTCTCCTGCTCGGGAACTGAACAGTCTCTGTTTGACTGTACAGCCGCCACACAGCTTGGCTGGGTACAAAACACTACCACTTGTACTCATGCAAACGATGTTGCTGTGCGTTGCCGAGGCCTACCATCAGGTAATCTTGTTTTTGCTATGCATGCAAATTGAACATAATAATAATAATAATATATTCCTTCACATAGCACTGCTATCTAAGTTAGCCTGAATAGTGTTCAAGAGTGGGTTTTTTTTCGCAGTATACTATGATTATGTATAAGTACTGAAGTACTGTGTATTAGAGATGCTTTTGTATCCATGTACTTGTATAACAGCTTGCACATCTGCGGAGCAAGGTAACATCAGACTGGTCAATGGCACCACTCCATATGAAGGAAGAGTTGAACTGTGTTATAATAATCAGTGGGGGACCGTTTGTGACGACAGCTGGGGAGGTCTTGACGCTGGAACTGCATGCAGACAACTAGGATTTTCTCCATGGGGTAAGTCATGGATCAGTACCAGTTACTGCCTAGGGGTGTAAGTTAATATTACTTCACTTGACATATATGTATTCCACAGCTGCAACTATAATCACTAGAGCCGGGTATGGCCAGGGAACTGGCCCAGTGTGGCTGGATAATGTGGCTTGCACTGGTAGAGAGTCACGCTTGATTGACTGCCGTGCTAATCCTATTGGCAGCCATAACTGTGTCCACAGTGAGGATGCTGGTGTCATATGTGCACCTCTGTTCATTCCTGGACCAGGTATTATGTACTGTAATGCAGTATACAAATATTTATGTGTGGGGGGAAAGGAAATTCAATTTTTTTTAAATGTACGCAGCAAGCTTGCACTTATCCAGTATTACTATGATAATAGTCTGTCTGACTGTCATGATCGATACATGTATAATACTTGGTCATTAGATATCATCTGCAACAATGGTGATTTGAGGCTGGTTGGAGGTGCCAGTCCTCTGGAAGGACGCATTGAAGTTTGCTTTTACAACCAGTGGGCTACCATTTGTGATAGCTTCTGGGGAAACGAAGAAGCAAGGGTTGCTTGTCGACAGCTGGGATACTCAGGATCAAGTAAGTCCCAATCTTACATACTATGACTTATATTAATATACACATTAAAATTTTGCTTGATTGTGTACATCCAGCTGCTACACCTATGTATGCTGCTGCTTACGGTCAGGGAACTGGTCCTATTGTTGCAAACAGTATCATGTGCACTGGAAATGAGCCTGCACTCTTCAACTGTTCATACGACTTGAACCACAACTGTGGACATGCTAGTGATGCTGGTGTCAGATGTACAATCTCATCAACTGGTTTGTAGAAATGTTGCTTTACTTCGTTGATACCATCTGCAACCAACTTCCTGTATGTATGTACATGTACTGTAGGTTGCACTAATGGAGCCATACGACTTGCTGGAAGTGGGTCATCATCCAGTCAAGGAAGAGTGGAGGTCTGTAACAACAACCAGTGGGGCACTGTCTGTGATGATACATGGAGCAGTCTGGATGCCAGCATTGCTTGCTTCCATCTTGGTTACAGCAATGAAGGTGAGGTGATCGTTACTAACTTCACTGAGTAATATTTATCACAGCTTTATTGGTGATTGCTGATTGTAGGAGCCACTGGACAGCGACGTGCTCTATATGGTGAGGGAACTGGGCCTATATTGCTGGATCAGGTCATGTGCACGGGGAATGAAACGAGCCTGTTTGACTGCCCGCAAAATCCTATTGGACAACACAACTGCTTTCACAGCGAAGATGCTGGTGTTACCTGCACATCTCGTGAGTTTTACATGACCATGAATGAGCATCTATCAAGCTCCAGAGCTGCATAAAGCTTTGGTATCATATTATAGCCAAATATTTATGTGGGAGAAATTTTTGCCAAGCCCAGTAATATAATGAAACTGGTGAAGGTCGCCATATGCATATCTCATTACTACAAATTCTATGGATAGTGGTTTGCCAAGAAGAAGGATGGCAAAAGTGAAAATTTGGCTCTATGGTACTCGTATAGTATAATATGATTGTACATAATAGGCTTTTGCAGCTGTAATAACATACTGACATTTTATTTTAGCTGAAGGTGTAAAATTAATGAAATGGAGTCATGAATCAATGATTTATGTTTGATTAGGTTGTCACGATGGAGACCTCAGGATGGTTGGAGGTAGAAATGCCACTGAAGGTCGTTTGGAATTCTGTTATGGTGGTGTGTGGGGCACTGTCTGTCGTGATCGGTGGGGAGCACTGGATGCCCGTGTGGCCTGCCGCCAGCTGGGATTCTCAACTGCAGGTATTAGCTCTTGAGTGTTATTGTTTAGATGATCATTGAAGCTATGAGTGCCTTAAATTAGGCAATGTTCATTATACTGTTGTGATTGATGATTCCACTGAGTTTGGGATTGATTGAAAGATCAACTTTTACCTTCTGGATCTCTATGTATCGGGTATTTATAATAGGTTCAGAAGTTATTCTTAATGCCACTCTTGCTGGTTTTGGTGTGGCTACCGGACCAGTTCTCATTGATGAGACAAGATGCGTCGGAGATGAAACTCGGTTGATCAACTGCCGCCATAATGGTGTTGGTACTCTCAACTGCGACCATTCAAGAGATGTGGGACTGCGATGTCGAATCCGTAAGCTAGCTAATATTATTATGAACAAGGCCTGGAAGAGACACAAAACTAATGTTATGCTCAAAATTGCAGCTGAATGCACCAATGGTGATGTTCGACTGGTAGGGGGTTCTTCTAGCAATGAAGGTCGTGTGGAGTTCTGCTTTGATGAAGGCTGGGGAACTGTTTGCAGTGGTGGTACATGGGACACGATCGATGCCCAGGTTATATGCCGTCAGTTGGGATTCCCAGTTCTAGGTAAAATTAATACGTATAATGTTTCCAAGTGTGTGCCAATTTTAGCTGAGCAACGTGAATCCTGATATTATAGCAATTGAGCATTGCAAATCCTGTATAGTATGCATTCATAACCTTTTACGTAACATGCAATTCTTTATTTGATGACAGGTGCTACTGCTTTACGAGCGGCTGCTCAGTTTGGCCCAGGAACAGGGCGGATTTGGCTTAGCAATGTTCAATGCACCCTGGATGATCCCGCACTAGCAAACTGCAGTTATGGTAATGAGATTGGGGTCAACAACTGTAACCACAATCAGGATGCTGGAGTGATCTGTTTCACTGGATCAGGTATGTACAATTGGAGTTGATAGCCATAACTAACGTACCTGACCATGATTGTGCTGCAGTGTAGAATACATTGTACACTACCACACAGTTATAATTATGTTTGTACTTTCAACTCTGCTGTAGTCCTTCAACCTATATACATGTAGCTGCAAATCTGTATAATATAATAATATACTAGAGTGTAATATTATGCTTTATGCCACTATGATAGATTTCTGCAATGAGGGTGATATCAGGCTTGTTGATGGCAACACCATGTATGAAGGTCGAGTGGAGGTCTGCCATAACAACCTCTGGGGCACTGTCTGTGATGACTTTGTTGCAAGGCCCGACAGTGCTGTTGTATGCAGGCAGCTGGGCTTTGGCTATGCCGGTATGTTCTATAATAATAATATAGAATAGGAGTACGTTGACTCAGAGGTGAATTTTGATTTCATTACAACAGGGGCCAGCACACCGACCCGGGCTCACTTTGGTCAAGGCACTGGACCCATTTGGCTTGACAATGCTGCATGCACTGGGACTGAGCCTACTCTCTTTGACTGCCCGGCCAATCCACTTGGCACCCACAACTGCGACCACTCTGAGGATGTGGGTACAAGGTGCATCCCAGTCTTCAGTAAGTTTAACTATTCTCTTAGCTGGATAGAATATAGCTAGCATACCCCCCCAGGTCCATTCATAGTTGCATAAGTATGCTGAAAACCCCACTTTTATCAAGCTGGGAATGTATCTGGGGGACATACATGTACCAGTTTGAGTCTGCTGTATAGCAGGAAGTTTTGATGAAAAATCAGTAAAAAAGGAAAAAAAGGGCAAAATCTCACCAATTTAACTTAATGCATGCATGCCTATGGCAGTAAGCATTCAGATCACTAAATTTAAACTTTGCCAGCTAGTACCAAAGGAGAGCCACATCATCAACTTAAAACGCTTGCCAAAGTTACCATAATATGATGCATAGTGAATTTATAATAATACTCTGTGTGCAGACTGTACTGACGGTGACATCAGACTGGTGGCTGGATCAAGTGAACTGGAAGGTCGCGTTGAGGTCTGTGTTGATGGAGTGTGGGGCACTGTGTGCAGTGACCTGTGGGGAGCTGAGGAGAGCAGTGTGGCCTGCAGGCAGCTTGGATTCTCACAGACAGGTAAAGCCTATCATATTAATACATGCTATTGATTTATTTAAAGGATAAATTTCTAAATGGAGTGGCTTAAAATTGCTAACAGTTAGCTAAAAAGATGACGTCAGTTTGTTCATTCAATACCATTACACTGTATGTTGTGGGGTACACAAAAACTTACTGTATAGCAGGAAAATGCAGAAGAGAATTAAGTTTACAGTTTAGTGTCTGCTTTTGCAACCACTAAATCCCTATAATTATCGAACTGCAAAATTAATTTACACCTGCCAGTTGTAGTGATGATTTTGGGCCCAACAACCCAATTTAATTCTTACCAATATTTCCGGCTATATTATGGGGATGTACCTTATAACTGTTTATCTGTCAGGTGCCCAGCCTCGAACCAATGCTGTATTTGGGCAAGGCGTTGGAAACATATTCCTTGACAACGTGGTGTGTGGTGGTAACGAGCTGAGACTTGTTGACTGTGCCTCCAACCCCCTTGCTGCTCACAACTGCCAACATAGCCAAGATGCTGGAGTGGTTTGCCAGCCTGCAATTTCACGTAAGAATTCACGTTAGCTAGCTAGATCGTGATACAATCGAGCCTGGTCACTATTATGCTTGTGTATGTACAGCTTGCACTCAGGGAGATATTCGACTGGTTGCTGGATCTGCTGCTAATGAGGGGCGTGTGGAAATCTGTAATAACAACATGTGGGGTTCAGTGTGTGATCAAGGCTGGGACATCAATGATGCTAGAGTAGCTTGTCGTCACGCTGGCTACTCAGGAGGAGCAACTAGTGAGTGCAGCAACAGAACTCTACCCATTTACATCATAATTTATGCAGCTGGAAATTTTTGATATAATTCGAAGCAATAATATGAATCCTGCAACAAAGCTGTAGCTATAATTATTAGGTCATAATGATCTCATGGCTCATTTTCAGGTGTACTCCCAGTTTTCAAACATTACATGCATGCAAAATGAAATTTTGGACCAAGGCCAATTCTGGAACTTAACTATTATATTATTGTGTGTTCACTTGCTACACAGTGACTACATCTTTTACATCGGCTGCCTTTGGTGAAGGGACAGGTCCTATTTGGATGAGTGGCCTCACCTGTACTGGAACAGAGATAACACTTTTCTCTTGCACATCTACTGTCCCCATAGGATCAGTTGGACCAACCTGCACTCATTCAAATGACGCTGCTGTGCGCTGTCAAGGGCTACCTACCAGTAAGTATAGTGTTAATTAATAATCACTACATATCCTTGTATTGCAACCAAGAGATTTGTATCATTTGTCTTATTTTTGTCTAAACTATCTGCTAATAGCATGTACATCTGTGGAGCAAGGTAACGTCAGACTGGCCAATGGCAGCACTCCGTATGAAGGAAGAGTTGAAGTGTGCTACAATGGACAGTGGGGTACAGTGTGTGATGATGCTTGGGGTGGAAATGATGCTGCAGTGGCTTGCAGACAGCTTGGATTTTCTCCATGGGGTAAGAGAGTCAAGTAACTTGTGCTCGATAGTCCTGACCATGCTCCATCTCTTTGTAGCTCCTACTCCAATCACCAGAGCCGGCTATGGCCAAGGAACTGGTCCAGTTCTCCTGGACAATCTGAACTGTGGTGGACGAGAGGCTCGCTTGTTTGACTGCCGTGCTAATCCTATTGGCAGCCATAACTGCATCCACAGTGAGGATGCTGGTGTCATATGTGCACCTCTATTCATTCCTGGACCAGGTACAAATGCAATTACCTTGTACGTACATGTAGCTAGTATTCTATTGGTATAACTATGGCCAATATTGAGTTCAACTGCTATAACTTTTGACTTTGCTACCCTCACTCTAGATGTCATCTGCACAACTGGTGATATCCGGCTGGTCGGCGGTAGCAATCCCCTCGAGGGACGGGTGGAGGTGTGCCTCTATAACCAGTGGGGAACCATCTGTGATCTCTCCTGGCGTACTCAAGAAGCACAAGTGATGTGCCGACAGCTAGGCTACTCCGGAGCTTGTAAGATGATAGTGTTAGCCCCTTGTATTAATTCCATATATCCATGCTCCTCTCAGTTTTCATTGTTAAACTTAACCTGGGAATGGACTAACTGGGGATAAGGCTATCACAATGCAGTAGTAGGAACTAATATTATTGCTCTGCAGCTGCCACGCCATTCCTTTCAGCTGCTTTTGGGCAGGGAGATGGTCCTATTGCAGTGGGCGATGTTGTCTGCAGTGGCACTGAACCCCAACTCATGAACTGTACTTATGAGTGGAACCACAATTGCATCAGCCACTCCAATGACGTGGGAGTCAGATGTGTACCTTCAACTTCAGGTATAGTGGAAACTTAAGTGAATTAGCTCTCAGGTGGTAATTACATGTAGGTAATAAGTTGAGTGCTCAGTGTACATGTATATATATGCATGTATCAACTACGTATTAATTGCTGGCAAAATGTGAAGTCCTGGCTAATGTTTCTATCTATGTGGCTTGGTCACACCCTTTAGGTTGCACTAATGGAGCCATACGACTTGCTGGAAGTGGGTCATCATCCAGTCAAGGAAGAGTGGAGGTCTGTAACAACAACCAGTGGGGCACTGTCTGTGATGATACATGGAACAGTCTGGATGCCAGTGTTGCTTGCTTCCAAATGGGCTATAGCAATGAAGGTAATTTTTTTTGTGAATCTATTATTCCAAAGATATCAGATTTATTATTATAGGAGCCACTGGACAGCGAGGTGCAACATATGGTCAGGGAACTGGACCCATACAGCTAAGCCAGGTCCAGTGTGTTGGAAATGAAGCCGGTATCCTCAACTGTCCTGGATCTACTGCTACTCAAAACTGTCAGCACGACCAAGATGCTGGAGTTACATGCATAGCACGTGAGTATCAGCACACGCAATACAAGTTTAAGCATGCTAGCAGAATTGTAAGTACATGTAGCAGCAGCTACATGTATGCAAATGTGACGATTATCACTTGTACGTGATACACCTGTATGAATGGAAGGGTCTGTAGTGCTCTAGTACAGTTTGGTTGCTATCAATACAGACCTCAATGAATGTGAAGGCCTCCATCCAAACTATTATGTTGCTTATGTGTTGTTATTATCAAGGTTGCCATGATGGAGACTTGCGACTGGTTGGAGGCATGAACATCACTGAAGGTCGTTTGGAGTTCTGTTATGGTGGTGTATGGGGCACTGTCTGTCGTGATCGGTGGGGAGCACCTGATGCTCGTGTGGCCTGCCGCCAGCTGGGATTCTCAACTGCAGGTAAAATAGCTACCATTCTCCACCACTATGTTGTTACTACAACAATTACAAAGAAATTATTGCTGTGCTAATTTTCCTTTGATTTGTTCAGGAGCATCAGTTATCCTGAATGCCACGGCTGCTGGTTTTGGTGTAGCCACAGGGCCTGTTTTATTTGACGAGACACAGTGTCTTGGAACTGAGGATCGCTTGGCCAACTGTCGTCACAATGGAGTTGGAACACTGAACTGCGACCACTCAAGAGATGTTGGCCTTCGATGCCAGATACGTGAGTAGCAATGAAACCATCTTCTGGCTAGAAAATTATTAGCTAATCTGTGCGATCTCTATTTGCAGCTGTCTGTGATGATTATGATATTCGGCTAGCTGATGGGAACGACAGTGGAGGTCGTCTTGAGTTCTGCTACGAAGGAGTATGGGGAACTGTGTGTGGTGATGGTACATGGGACACTACAGATGCTCAAGTTGTTTGTCGACAGCTAGGCTTCCCTGTGCAAGGTATGCTTGTACACAGTTACATGTAACTCTCCTTCTGTTGGCTCAAATTCTGTACTAATGACTGAACTTGCTAAGAACCTGTTTTACACTATACTGTGGATAAAATAACATAATTAGAGGGAGATTATGGACCATTGGTGGTGACGTGAAATATACAATTAATGTCCCCAAGTGCTGATGTCATACAGCTAGCTATACAATCTCGAGCTGTACTAGTACAATTGACCCGGGTACCACAATAATTTCACTGGCCATATACTTCACATCCTAGACTTTGCTGATGCATGACATTGTGTATTATCAGGAATACATACTCCTCATAATAATATTATCTAGAGCACTCTTATATTATGGATGTGAGAGAATTATGTCATCTATCTGTACAGGAGCGACTGCGTTGCGAAATGCTGCTCAGTTTGGGCGTGGTACTGGACCAGTGTGGCTGGCTCAAGTTGGCTGCACTCTGAACGACACTTCACTCTCCAACTGCAGTTTAGGAATCCCCATTGGCACTAATAACTGCAACCATGGTCAGGATGCTGGCATAATTTGCTTCACTCAATTTAGTAAGCAATTAATCTCTTCATTAATGCATGCTAAATGATCACATTTACAGTACATGAAACCTCCCAATATAATAATATTATAGTTAATCCTTGGTAATGGAGACACTATGAGTCTCTCTATAAAGAACATACATGGTTCCAAAAAATCCTTATCCCATGGCTCTAACCATAACAGTTACTGGTAATGGATCCTTTGTTTTAGCACTATAATAGCTATTCCAGCCAAACAAGTGCACTTTAATTTGGTACCAAACTTTCAAAGTTTCATGGTACATATGTATCCTTACTCGTTCAGCTCCCTGTGTGGAAGGAGCTGTCAGGCTTGTGGATGGCAACACCATGTATGAAGGTCGAGTGGAGGTCTGCCATAACAACATCTGGGGCACTGTTTGTGATGACTTTGTTGCAAGGCCTGACAGTGCCGTTGTGTGCAGGCAGCTGGGCTTTGGCTATTCAGGTAATCACAGCTGTTGTTTAAAATAGCACCCATTGATTTCTAAACTATCATGTCAATGAGTTTCACCATTTTATTTGTGACAGGAGCCAGTACGCCGACCCAGGCTCACTTTGGTGAAGGAACTGGACCTATCTGGGTTGACAATGCTGCATGCACTGGGACTGAGGCGAGATTGGTGGACTGCCCGGCCAATCCTCTCGGAAGTCACAACTGTGACCACAACGAAGACGTGGGGACAAGATGCATTCCTGTTTTCAGTGAGTATATTATGTCCCCAATGTACTTACTGCATAGCCAGGAAGGGAATTAAAAATTTTTACAACTACCAATCATGTTTTAAAATGTCTGTGTGGGGCCAAATTACACAAATTTTATGATAGGCAATTGATATTTCTGGCTATAGATGATGATTACATGTATATTATAGCAAGCAATATGTTTAATCATGTCAATAATAATTACCGGGGTATTATTATCTAGATTGCACTGATGGAGATATCCGTGTGACTAATGGTGTCAATGCACTGGAAGGTCGTGTTGAGGTCTGTGTTGATGGAGTGTGGGGCACTGTGTGTGATGACCTGTGGGGTGTTGAAGAGGCTAGCGTCGCTTGCAGGCAGCTCGGATTCTCTCCAAATGGTATGTCTACATGTGGTAGTGTGCAGCTATGATATATGGTATGCAAGATCATGAGTTACTGTGTTTATGATAATAAAACGCATGATCTATTTAGCGCAAGAAAATTCGCAATCTAGGATTTTTCATAGTGTATCTCAATGAGCGTGTAATGACCTTTACCAGAAAATTGTGCGAAATTTAAATCTTAACTTATTTTTTAGCTTAAATTCTATTAGCATAAACATGGTACGTACAATATTATTGTACGATTACGGATACTACTCTCACGTGGTGTCCAAAATTGTACCCATGGGTGCTTTATGTTCATCCTTATGAGCACTTACCTGAGATATATGATTGCGTACATGATATAGATGTGTTCTTGAAATTTTGTTATATGGTATGGAAATTAATAGATGCTTGTATGGTAAATGCTAAAACACTCATATTTAAGTTGCGAGATTTGGTTTGATAGATAAATTAAACATGTAGCTATAGGTGCCTCTTTGTCTATTGAATCAGTTGTTAATTGATACATGTGTAATTTTTGATGTTTAGGTGCTGTACCTCGAACCCAAGCAGTGTACGGTCAAGGCACAGGGCCTATCTTCATTGACAATGTTGTTTGCAATGGCCAAGAGCTGAGGCTTCTGGACTGTGCTTCCAATGCCCTCGCTGCTCATGATTGTACTCACCTTCAAGATGCCGGAGTAATGTGCCTGCCCATGATTTCACGTAAGTAATGCAAGCAGCTACATTGCTACTAATAGCCCACCAAGCTTATAGGAAATATCTGAAAATATTCTTGAGCTGGTATGCCTGATGCCAATGCAGCAAACCTTTGATTAGGATAGAAATCAATTCTATCTTTGTGTGTACGGGCATTGTGTCAAGCACGTGTTGTGTGCTTGGCATCACTTTCTTAATGATTTCCATAATAAGATCTCATTTCACTCTTGTGCTTTCAAACAGCGTGCACTCAGGGAGACATTCGTCTGGTGGCTGGAAGTGCTAGCAATGAAGGCCGTGTGGAGGTCTGTAACCAAAACCAGTGGGGCTCAATCTGTGACATGGGCTGGGATCTGACTGATGCCAGGGTGGCTTGCCGCCATGCAGGCTACTCTGGAGATACATCGCGTAAGTGCATGGGATTGTTCAGTGTAGTTGTACTCTTATTGTAGTTAGCATAGTATCCCTTCAAAGTAAGAGCCCATGGGCATTTAATATAGCTCATTGTTTCAGGGATGTAAAGTACATTATTAAATACTGACCACTTGAAATTTTTGTATCTGGGATTGGGCACTTTCCCACAATACAAGTATATCAAAGTGTAAATCCTTGACTCGGTTATTGGCATGTTGGATAAAAATTGCATCTGACTTGTTTCCAGTGACAAGAACTTTACCAGCAGCTGCCTTTGGTGAAGGTACCGGTCCCATCTGGATGAGTGGTCTCACATGCGCGGGAACTGAACTGTCGCTATTCAGTTGTAGCTCCTCTGTTCCACTGGGCTCAGTACCAAACTCATGTACACACTCAAATGATGTCACAGTACGCTGTCAAGGACTGTCAGCAAGTAAGTACATGTACCTCCCTCATTAATTTTGCTGACAAAATTGGTCAACCAACACTGTATCTTTGGTAGGTTGCACAGCTGCGGAGCAAGGTAACGTCAGACTGGCTAATGGCAGCACTCCGTATGAAGGAAGAGTTGAAGTGTGTTACAATGGACAGTGGGGTACAGTGTGTGATGATGCTTGGGGTGGAAATGATGCTGCAGTGGCTTGCAGACAGCTTGGATTTTCTCCATGGGGTAAGAGAATAAAGTAGCTAGTGCTCGATGGTTGTGACCATGCTCCTTGGAATTCTATATACATCTCTTTGTAGCTCCTACTCCAATCACCAGAGCTGGCTATGGCCAAGGAACTGGTCCAATTCTCCTGGACAATCTCAACTGTGGTGGACGAGAGGCTCGCTTGTTTGACTGCCGTGCTAATCCTATTGGCAGCCACAACTGTCTCCACACTGAGGATGCTGGTGTCATATGTGCACCTTTATTCATTCCTGGACCAGGTTTGTTATTCATTAACTAAATCGACCAGTGGATACAATGCATGTATTGAACGTTTGCAGATGTTATTTGTGTCACTGGTGATGTGAGGCTTGTTGGAGGCAGCAACCCTCTGGAAGGACGCTTGGAAGTCTGCTTCTACAACCAGTGGGGCACAATGTGCAGCAATGGATCAATGTGGACTACAAATGAGGCTATTGTCGCTTGCAGACAGCTGGGATATGCTGGAGGAAGTAAATATATGATTATAGCCTTAATTTTTGCTGAATATTCAGTTTTATGTCAAATTGACTATAGGTGCAGTAGCTGTTGATGCCAGCAGCTTTGGGTTGGCTGATGGGCCCATAGTTGGAAGTGATGTTATCTGCAATGGAAGTGAAAATCGTATAGTTGACTGCAGTTTTGACCGAAACCACATCTGTGATCATGTTGACGACCTTGCTGTCAGATGTATGGTTACTCCTACAGGTTAGTTTATTAAATTTTAATTAATGCTTAGAGTACTGTGTTTTAAGTATGCTATCACTCAGAATGCCAATCTGGAGCCATACGACTTGCTGGAAGTGGGTCATCATCCAGTCAAGGAAGAGTGGAGGTCTGTAACAACAACCAGTGGGGCACTGTCTGTGATGACACATGGAACAGTCTGGATGCCAGTGTTGCTTGCCTGCACCTTGGCTACAGCAATGATGGTACATTGTACTAAATATTTGCACTGTGCATAAAATAAAAGTATTTTTGGTGACTGAATTTTAGGAGCTACTGGACAGGTAGCAGCTGCTTATGGTCAAGGAACTGGTCAAGTTTTACTGGGCCAAGTACAGTGTATTGGAAACGAATCAAACATTTTCAACTGTCCTCAAAATACAGCCGGAGCACAAGCCTGTACTCATAGTCAGGATGCTGGTGTTACTTGCACCGCACGTACGTATTAGTTTATAATATGCTGGCTAGTACGGTATATAATGTGATAGTGCTTGACTTTAAAGTCTTGTTTGCATGTAGGTTGTCATGATGGGGATGTCAGGTTGGTTGGAGGCATCAATGCTGCTGAAGGTCGTTTGGAATTCTGTTATGGTGGTGTGTGGGGCACAGTCTGTCGTGATCGGTGGGGAGTACCTGATGCCCGTGTGGCCTGCCGTCAGCTGGGATTCCCTGCTGATGGTAATTTACTTATCTCCAGTAGAATATGCAGTCTAATAATATACAAATTTTATCTTTTCAGGAGCTGCTGTTATTTTAAATGCCTCTGCCGCTGGTTTTGGTGTGCCCACTGGACCTGTTCTCTATGATGAGGCGAACTGTTTAGGAACTGAGGATCGCTTGGCCAACTGTCGTCACAATGGAATCGGAACATTCAATTGCGATCACTCAAGAGACGTTGGTCTTAGATGTCAGGCAGAGGCTCCTCAGTTGGTGATCACCCCCAACGACCAATATCTACTCCATAATGATCCCCTTCGTCTGACCTGTGTTGCCAGTGCAGGAAGTGAAGTGTCCTATGGCTCCGACCCAACAACTATAGTCTGGATAGATGCTGATGGTCAACTTGTTCTCCCAACTGAGAGCCAGGATCAGTCTCGCATCAGAATCTCCCAGCGTGTGGACACAATTGAAGGCATCGTCTTCATTGAGTCAACTCTGGAGATCTGCAGTGCTAACTATGAGCACTATGGAAGAATGAGCTGCATTGCAAGGAGGGCGGTTGGGGAAGACCGTGCAACTTGGTCGGTTACTCCATTGGATTTGTCAGCCCCTCAGCTAGTCATATCTCCTCGTGACTCTGCCGTGGAGTGCAAGAGTGAGGTGACCCTGGCCTGTACGACATATGCAGACCCCTTGGCAGACATTACTTGGATTTTCAATGGCACCGCGCTCAATGATGATGCAAATGATCAGATCAGTATCTACCAGAGGAACCAGGAACTGTTGGGACGAGTGTTTACCGAGTCTTTCCTGAAAGTATGCTCCTTCAATACTCCCAACATTGGAAACTACCAGTGCACCACGACAAATCCCATCGACACTGCCACAAGTCCTCCAGGTAGAGTTTATAATACTACTGAATTTCATGTACATGCATGAGAATAGAGCAGTTGATTTTATTATTCTTGATTGGCATGAAAATGACTAGATCAGGTGATTTAGGTATGAGCATGTAAGTGTTATCCATTGTCAGAAGTGATGAAAACTGCTTTCTTTGTTTCTAAATCAGCTGTGCTGTAACTGTACTTAGTATAGTAGTGATGCTGCATTGGGTTTGAGAGTTGATAATCAAATTTATAATTAATTGGTAATTGACTGTCTTTGCAGGTTTGGTGGCGATTAACCTAGCGACAGCCCCCTCTGTGCCAGCTCCAATGATTACAAGGTCTGAACGTACCAGTGAAACAGAGGCAGTCATCGCCTTCACTCCACAATCCCAAGAGGGACTGTTTGAAGTCACATACTTCGTTGCCAATGGTGGTTCTTCACCTGATTTGGTAATCTTTTATATCAATATTGTACTACATGTTATATATATATTAATATCTTCTGTTGTAATAAGAACTTTCAAGGTTGTTTTCTCCAGTAGCCTGTGGAGCTACAGTATGTATTTTTAATTAGCTGCTCTAGAATCAAGTTTGTTGGTCCTACGTATAGTTACATCTACCATAGTGTCCAAATCCGGAGTCAATGTAGCAGCTTCTATACAGCAATTATTTATATCCCGGGTAAGCACCCATGCAGGCCAACATCACAAGTTAGGTTTAAACACCCATGGGCACTTACCTGGGATGCTACAGTTATGCAGTGGAAATTTATATCATCCTTCATGTACTTGCAGAGTCAAAGGGTTGGAAGTATTCCAGCATCACTGCAGCAGTCACAGGTGAAAGCGCCCAACCTGGATGTCTGCAATGACTACTGGGTTGTTGCTACGGCTATCTACTGTGGACAGAGATTCGACTCTGAACCTAAACTGACTGGATTCAATGATGCCATATCCTTCCAAGTTGCTGCATTCTTTGATGGTGGAACTACTTGCGGCAGTTGGTTGGCTGTGGATCGGGAACAGAAGATCATGGATATGGAGAATGGGCTTCGGACGGCTGAAGCATCCTGTGGATTCCAAATACCATGCTTCAAGAATAGCATGTGGATATGTTCAGATTATAATGATACCAAGATTACATTCCAGTGAGATTACCATAATAATTATAATGCATGACTGTTTATTGATTTTTTTTTTGGTCATTTACGTTTAGATCTCAGCTTGTGGGGAGAGGTTCTGTAAATTCTAACCAGGTGAAGAAGTGCATTAATGACTGGATTGCTAGTGGTCCCAATGCTGTTCAGTCCCTCACTCTTGGAGGAACTACTGTAACGGTAAGTCTCGCTTATGATACTGGTACACATGCATCTTGCATTCTGTGCTGCTTTGGAAATTTCACCAGGATATAATTTGCCAGCTGTTGATGAAGCACTTAGTATCTGTGACTGTATTTTGATTATGTAGAGAGTTCAGGGATCTTTACTGTGTTGGTGAATAAACAAACCGTGACGTAGCTAGCCCATGAACATTGGTGTGGCTAAATGGTTTCACATAGGGGGTGAAAGTTCGAACTCAGAAATAATGATTCTTGTACAGCCAATTAAGAATCAGCATTATATTCTTTGTCTTAAGCTCAGTGAAAGTTGTAATTCAGGATGTCTGCAATACCCTAAACAGTATCTCACTTTGGTGAAAATTTTTCCTGCGAAACTTTCCACTATACATGAGAAATGCTATGAGTCTGTTGTCTGCTTGCAGATTGGTGTTGTGAGGGAGCCTTCTAGCGGCACAGCCCCTGCAGTGATAGCGATCATCGTCATACTTGTCATCATCCTTGTGGGCGGAGTGGTTGCAGCCATTGTGCTGGCTGTGGTCATCAAGAAGCGCAAAGACAAAAGTCTGAGGTAAGTGAGGCAACCAATAATAGTCCAATATTAAAGTTATGCTGATATGTAGCCATAAGAACACGAACTAACTTTAAGTTTTCAATTGTTTGCTTCGTGTATTTGTGTGTAATTATTATTTTTACTGTCATGTAGGCCTAACTGGTGGCCTTGCTGCCTGAGCCCTCTGTGACAGAACATAAAAATCCCATTTATCTATCTGTCTGTCTATCTATCATCTATCTATCTATCTATCTGTAGTGCACTTCCAAAAGTGATTGTGACCAAGAAGGATGAGAAGCTGATAAAGCCTGACGATGACATCAACATCGGCCAAGAGGTTGAGGTGGATCTGGTGTCTCAGGATGACCGCTACTCCATTGCCGTGGTCGAGAACCCTCTCTATGCTGAAGCCGAGCATGAGAATGCTGTCTCCTACCACAAGCCTGGTGCTGATGAAGACGGAGATGAAGAGGAGGTCAAGGTACATCAACTTTTATGAGACAGATCCCCTTTTGCTTTAGTTGTATTGATAATTCTTTCAATTTCGTTAATTGGGGTGCATGAGATATATGGTCGAATGCACCATAATTATTAAGGTCTTGCAATTATTGTAGATATATTATGACTAATAAATTGCTGTACAGGTTACTATTATTGTCATTATTGTAGATTGACTATGATGATTATGGAGATGATGATCATGAGGATGCTTTCACTTACACTTGAGCAACTGTGGCAAATCGCAAACTTTAGTATTATGCCATACCATCTGTTAGAATTATTGGTTTTTATAATAGGATTTAGCTTTTGGATCTGTACTTTGAAGTTTTTAATAACAATAATATTGCAAGTGTTCACCCTGGACGTACATTGTTATTGATTTGGTGTTGCAATGGTTGGCTAATAAACTACATGTAAGCTGTGGCCATACTATGACATTATAGATGATGGTAAGAATAATAGCTAGTGCCTATATTAAACACTTGACCATAGAACTCTCTAGAGCACATACCCCCATGCTTGCATCCTGCAGTAGATCATAGAGATGGGATAGGGTGTGGCCATGCACAAATAGGCGTGGCCCCAAATTTCGCGTGCGCGTGTCCCGCCCCGGGCCGCTGGAAATGGTCGTCAAATCATGCATAAGTTTGGCACGCCAAAAAACTTTTGCTGGTGCTAGCTGCGCTGCATGATGGAAATCAATGCGGGCGGAAATGAATCGGGGGGGGGGGTGTGAGAAACAACTAAGCTGACATAAAAGGACTTCCCAGCAGTGCTGCATGCATGATGCATAATGCCATTCATAGAGCATGACTAATGGCTGAGATACCAAAAATTTAATATCAGTTCAAGAATATTAAACTTCTCAAGGATCTATCCCTTGGCATTGGATCTTATGGAGCTGTCTGTAAAGCAAAGTGTGATGACCTCCTCTGTGCTGCTAAAATCATCCACCCTACTTTATTCGATCCGACTGCACTACAGCAAGTTGCCCCTCAAAGAGAGCACACAGGCCCGGAGGATTCAGGAAGCAATTTACATGTAGTCCGGCCAGCTTTAAGTCAGAACGTGGAGCAAATGTGTGCGTAAGCACGCAAAACTAGGGGGGTCTGGGGGCATGCTCCCCCAGGAAAATTTTGTAATTTACAACCTCAGAAATTGCTTCTGATGGCTTTTGAGACCACTTTCACTGGTCAATATTTAGACTTCGTTGTATGGCCTAAATCCCAATTAAGATTCAGTGAAACAGAGAATTTTTGATAGCAGAAGGCAGCCTCACGATCTAAATAATCTCTCCACTTATATTAAGCTTTAAAGACTGTTGAACTAGGACCAAAATATACAAATACCTTAGGAAGCTCATTTGAAGATGAGTTGGTGTGCTAATTTGCACTATCAAGCATGCGCGATTTATTATCTGACGATCTTTACCATGCGATAAATAAAATAAACGACCATTACCCAACTAAGAGTTGAAAAAAGTGGTCCGGTTTTGGCCTGACCAGCCTGACCGGTTCCGGCGGCCCTGGCACAGACTGCCCATTAGACGCTTTGAGCAGGAGTGTGAGTTCATGAGTGCCATAAGACACCCCAACATCGTCCAGTACCTGGGCATATTCCGAGACACTGACACACACTTGCCCATACTCCTAATGGAGCTGATGGATGACAGCTTGACCTGCTTCCTGGAAAGCTCCCCACGGCTAATTCCATACCACATCCAAGTCAACATCTGTCATGATATTAGTCTAGCACTATCGTTTCTCCACTCCAACAAAATCATTCACAGAGATCTCTCCGGCAACAATATTTTGATGCGTGGAAACATCCTAGCCAAAGTGACTGACTTTGGAATGGCACGCCTTGGTGATATTAATCCTCAAGCAGCTTGCTTCACCAATACCATGTGTCCCGGTACTGATGTCTACATGCCTCCAGAAGCTGTTCAAGATAAACCAGTGTACACAGAGAAGATTGACTGCTTCTCGTTTGGTGTCATCATAGTCCAGATTTTGACACAACAGTTTCCCAAACCTGGAGATCGATTACAAGAGATAGAATTGAACCACCCAGGAATAAGAGCTGGAACTGTGTTAGTACGTGTACCAGAAGTTGAGCGTCGACAAAACCACATCAGCCAAGTTGATCCAAACAATTCCCTCCTACCAATCGCACTAGATTGTCTGAAGGCTAGGATAAGGACAGCAAACGTCCTTCAGCTCATCAGCTATGTGAGAGAGTAGCTGATCTGAAAGGAATGCCCAAATACAGAGCTGTTGATGATAGAGATGAGGTGATTCGATCACAAGCAATCTACATGGAAGAAAAGGATCGTACAATATCAGCAAAAGAGGAGGACAATCAGCAACTGAGTCAACAACTTCAAGAGAAAGATCAACAACTTGCATGTATAAATCAGCAGCTAGAAGCAAGTGAACAAGTGGTAGCTCAGTTTGAGAGACGAATCGCTGAACTGGAGCAGCAACTTAGTCAGAGAGAGAAACAAAAGACGAAAGCCAGCAGTGCTAGTGGAGGAAAAGAGCTGACCAGCTTCAAACTGAGGTGGAGGGAGGGAAAGAGAATGCCATATGAAATTTCTAGACTATTTGATGCTGTTGTGGATGGCAATACAGTGTATATAATGGATGGAGGGTCAACAAGGATTTATTCTTACAATGCTACCAGTGACAGCTGGTCTCAATTACCAGACTGTGTTTATAGGTTTCGCTCATTAGCAATAATTGATGGCTTACTAACTACTGTAGGAGGACAACCCCGCCGTTTACAGTATTCTAATGAGCTATTCAGCCTCACTGGGAAAGAAAATGATAGGAGATGGACTCAGATATTCCCACCCATGCCTACCAAGAGGAGGTCTACAGCTGCAGTGTGTAGTGGATGTATGTTAATAGTAGCTGGAGGGATTGGGAGGGATGACCAAGTGCTTTCAACTCTGGAAGTGATGAATACTAAGCATCACCAGTGGTCCACTGCTGCCAGCCTACCTGAGCCGTTGTACCACGCATCTTCAGCAATATGTGAAGAGCAAATTTATGTGCTGAGTGGAATTGACAAATACAGTCTAGATACTAAATCAGTGTACACTTGTTCAGTTAGTGCTCTCCTCCAGTCTTGTGCTTGGAGTTCACTGAAAGCAAAGTTTAAGAGAGCATCTTTAGACAAACACAGTGGCAGTGTATGGAGACGAATCGCTGACTTACCAGTTATAGATTCCACTTGTGAGACCTTTCATGATCAACTGTTAGCAATTGGTGGGGAGATGGACTCAGGAGAATCCACCACAGCTATTCACATGTACCATTCATCTACCAACTCTTGGGAAATAGTGAGTCACATGACAACTGGTCGAAGGAGGTGCTTTACAGCTGTCCTCCCTGACATCCAAGTGCTAGTAGTGGCTGGTGGACTTAACACCAATACAGTGGAAGTTGCCAGTGTCAATTAATTTTTAAAGTTATCTTCTTGTGCTTAATTTCAATCATTATGCTTTCTATTTCTGGAATGCTGCATCTGCATATTTAGTGAATATGAAGGCCAACTGTCTTAGGTCCTCTAAGAGCAAAATAATTGTCTTTGGACAATACTACTTTAGCTATATCCCATTTACATATCCAGGCCATCCCTACTTATAGAGTCTATTGACTCAACGATAATATCACGTTTATGAACTTAAGTATGGATGGCTTAAAACAATATTAATGATGATGTACAATAATAATTTACACTTAGTAATATTAGTTTTCCCTATCACTCTTGTTTTGGTGCTTTTTAAAGCATAACCTAAGGCCAGTGAGTGGCCAAATTACTTCCTACGACTGCTGTGTGTGAGCTCTATTGAGCTGATGGAGTGTGTGATGAAATACTGGAATTATTGTTTATTAGTACAATGTTAAGAGCTTCAGAAATCAAAATAATTGGTGAAGTGCTTGGATTCATAGTTGTGATCCTTTTGGTCTTGCTGATGATGATATCTGCAGCAGCACTGGTGCTTTTGTTACTACCAATAGCTGCATGTGGCATTCCAGGTAAAATATAACTATGTTTACTCTATAATTATCCAGTAGCCCTGCAGATTCCCATAGAGGATGTTTTCAAAAGTGTATACTTTGGGAGTGAGGCTAGTTACCCCGCGCGCATGCGCAAGGGGGTAAAGTAATCGGTCGTGTCGTTAACCGTTCGTCGTTTGTGTAGGTAGGTGCTCGGATAGCGTGCGTGGGTGGTTCATGTGTTGGTGGTATGTGTATGGAGGGCGTACCTGGCTGAGGCCTGAGGTGATACTTACCACTCCCTGGATCGAGAGTGAAAGCCATTATTGTAGGAGGCTCTAATGAATATGGTGCTCCTGGTTGGAGTTTACTATTAAGTGTTTGTGGCTGAGTAGGCTAAAGGCCGATCCTTTGATTCCCATTTACTGTGTCTGTTCCTTGGAGATAGTAATGATGGGGATGTGCTATCCCCGATCAGGTCCTCAAACAGGTACTGGTCACAACTGACCTCCTGAGTCAGTTGGACAGGAGTGGTCGCCTGTGGTTGATACCGCGTGGTGGGAGGGTGGGAGATTTCGTTAGTCAGGGTGATGCCGGATTTGCTTGCCGTGCGCCTTGGAAGTCGACTAGGACTGAGAGTTTTAGTTGCGCTAATGCTTTATATACTACCGTTGCAGCATTGCCTTTACTGTACCATGCTGTGCATTTGGTTTTGGCGCGCATTGATCCCTCACTGCGCCTGCGTCGAGTTACTGCGGCTGCGCCGCCGCGCCGCCATCAGCCACGCCCTCCTACGGTTAAACTGATGTTTCAACCCCCATTTAACCGTTCGTCGTTTGTGTAGGTAGGTGCTCGGATAGCGTGCGTGGGTGGTTCATGTGTTGGTGGTATGTGTATGGAGGGCGTACCTGGCTGAGGCCTGAGGTGATACTTACCACTCCCTGGATCGAGAGTGAAAGCCATTATTGTAGGAGGCTCTAATGAATATGGTGCTCCTGGTTGGAGTTTACTATTAAGTGTTTGTGGCTGAGTAGGCTAAAGGCCGATCCTTTGATTCCCATTTACTGTGTCTGTTCCTTGGAGATAGTAATGATGGGGATGTGCTATCCCCGATCAGGTCCACTAGGAAGGTGACCCTCTGGGCGAAGAAGGGGAGCCTTCCCCTCCAAGGAAAGAAGGAAGGAGGTGAGGATCCTACTGTAGGAGGTGGCATGGTGGTGTGCCGGGCAGGGCCGGGGAAGACCTGGTGCTGGGGTATTCCCCGAATAATATCATTAATTAACGGCATGCATGGCATAACATTTTATTAAAGACAGTAATGGAACATGGTAAGTGGGGAAGGGGTTGTGGTAAGTTGGTTATGAAGCCAGGAGTTGGGTGGTTGCTGCCAGTCTTTCCCTAGGGGTCCTTAGGTATACTTGAAAGGCGTCGCTCTCCCATCTTCCCAATATCTTGATGAATGAGTCTTCCAAGCCCCTTTCCGCTGCGGTGGTCGCTGCCCCGATTCTGAAGCTGTGGCCCGCGTAATCCTTACTGTTTAGGCCAAGCGTGTCAAGTCCTATGCGAACCTTGTTGATCACTTGGGGCTTACATAGAGGGCTACCGTCAGGGTGACAGAATAGTGGGCCGTCTTTTCCGCCTCTGGCTGCAATGTAAGCCAGGAGGGCCGAGACTGGGCAAAGGTCGTTATAGGACCTTCCTATGAAGACACTGACACCTGTGCTTAGGCGGTCAGTCTTAGAGTGCCGGAGGTGAATTTCGACGATGGACGGGGAGGTGGCATTATCGATTGCAATGTCGCTGAGGAGGAGTGTATTTTTGGCGCCGGGGTTGGTTGCCGCCACTAGTTCTCCGAGGCGGAAGAAGCCAAAGAAGCATGTGACGCAGACTGCCCATAGCATGATATATTCATGTTGGAGTGCGTATGGTGACCAGAGTGCTTTCAGTTGTCGGAGGATTGCGGGGCCAATTGGCAGACGGGGCTTGGTCTTGCTGGAGGACTTGAGAATGCCCCGTTCCACAAGGGAGAGTTTTGGCATCGGGACGGATCTTGGCTCGGGGAGGTTGTTGCGAATGTGTAGGTGACGTATAGCGGATAGGTAGCTCTTTATGGTGCTGTATGATAGGCCTTCTGAGGCTAGGGATGAGATGAAGTAGCATAGAGTAGATTGCGATACGGGTAATGGGGGGCTAATGTGGTATATAGAGCAGAACTTCAGGAAACGGTTGATGCCTGATTGGTAGGTCCGTTTGGTTGAGGGAGCTAGACCAGCTTCAAAGTATCCCTGAACAAGGTGGTCCAGGCTGGAGAGTTCCAGTTCGGCTTGCTGAGGAGGAGCATGTCTCTCAGGGAGTCCGGAATGCTGGTAGGGGACTTGTTCGGTATGATGGGGCACCTCTGCAGAAAAGAGTGGAGGTTTCCTCTAGATAAATCGTCTGCTAGGGAGTTATCTGTGCCAGGGATGTGATCTGCTTGTAAGGAGAAGTGGAAGTGTGCTTCGAAAAAGAAGAGGGTGCGGAGTAGGTGCATGAGATTAGGGTCTCGGCAGGATCTGCTTGTGAGAGCGTGCACTACCGCTTGGTTGTCGCACCTGCATCGGACTGTCTGCCCTTGCCAGTGCTTTCCCCAGACTGCTGCTGAGATCACAATGGGGACTAACTCCAGTGTTGCAATGTTCTGTAGCTTTTCCTGCCTGCTTTCCCATGGCAACTGGAACCAGTGCTGTTGCCAGACAGCTCCAGCTCCCCAGCTGCCAGAGGCGTCGGATTCGAATGATGTGGATGGTGAACATGGGACGCAGACGGAGAGGAAGGACACGCCGTTCCATTGTTCTAAGTAGGTACGCCACCAGGCGAGATCCGACCGTATCCCCGTTGATAGGTGGATGTGGTGGTGGGGTTTAGACACTGAGGCTTGCAAGTCATAGAGGCGTCTGATGAAGGAGCGACCGGGGCGGACCACGGAGGAGGCATGCTGTAGGTGGCCCGCTAGGGACTGTAGTTCCCTCTGGGTACATCTTGTCTTCTTCTCCCAGGTGTTGAGTAGGGAGCGTAATCTGGTAAGCTTCTCTGCCGTTAGCCTGAGCTCTTGGGCCACTGAGTCGATCTCGATGCCTAGGAATGGTAGGCATGTGCTGGGCCCTTCAACTTTCTCTACCGCCAGGGGAATGCCCAGGCGTGTGCAGAGTTCTGTCAGTAGATGGAGGGAGAATGCGCATTCTTCCGTGTGAGGGCGACCAATGGTGATGAAATCATCTAGGTAGTGCCACAGAAATTCAATGCCCAGCTGTTTGCCGATCCATTCGAGGCCGTCTGCCAGAGCGTTGAATAGTTTGGGGGCTGATCGTAAGCCGAAAGGCAGGGCTGCGTCGATGTAGACCTGGTCCTCCCATCGCATTCCTAATAATGGACGGTCGTCTGGGTGTACGGGGATGATGCGAAAGGCACTTTTGATATCAATCTTGGCCAGCTGGGTGCCCTGGCCTAGCTCCAGCACTGCTTGAGCAACTTGCTCCACTCGGGTGTAAGTTAGCGAGGTGAGGGCTGGGTTGATGCCATCGTTGATGCTATGGTTGTCTGGGGAGGAGAGGTCAAGAATGAGCCTCCATTTGCCGGGAGCGTGTTTCTTGGGAAGTACCCCGAACTTGCTGGTGTGAACGCCGAGGTGTTGGATATCTTGGGGGAGGAATGGGCCCAGAATCGTGTGCTGCTGTGATTCCTGCTTGAGGTAGTCCTGTATGACTGACGGGTGTTCCAGTGCTGATTGCATATTTCTCTTAGAGGGGCGTAGCTGTTGGGCCCTATCAAAGCCAATTCTAAACCCGAAGGTCATACCCCGCAGGAGAAATGCTACGTACTGCTGGTCTGGGTGTGCTTGGAGTAGAGCGTGCCATTCGTCTACTCTTAATGGGGAGTAGATTCCCATGAGCCGGGGATCCTGAAGTTTCTTAGCTGGTCGTCGGGCTTCAAGCTGGAGTAGGTCGGGCAGGTATGGGTAGCATGCTGTGAGGGGGGGGAGAGGTTTGTGTAATAGTATGAACGAACCTTTTCGGGTGTGGGGGGAAGAACCCTCCCACGGTCACACCATGAAGGTGGACGGTACCTATAATAATTATGAGGCTTCATGCAGGCGGGCCTAGGAGGGGGGGGCATAGTCTGTGATGGCCGGGCTTGAGGCGGGGAAGTATTATCCAGCTGTACTGTGCGAGTGCGCATGCGTGCGCTGTCGTGACGTCAGGAGTGCGCATGCGCACGAGGTCTGGTATTATTATAGCGAGTATGATAATTTTATGACACGATAGCAGCGAAGTATATTGGGTATAGTTCTGCAGATATAATAATACGGACGTGGCAATACGGTACCACTACAGCTAGCTGCACTGTAGGAGTCTTTCAGTTCAGTCCGGTGGCTGCGTGGCAGCTTTCAGTGACGATGGGTGCTCCTGGCCTTCTCTCCGTCGGGACCGGAGGTGCAGGCCGACTTCGGATGATCCAGGCCGCATCCTAGGCACTGGTGCAGGTATCTGCAGTGTTTGAATCGGCAGCGAGAGCCCCCCGGGGCGTTATAGAGGCGACAAACGGGCACTGCTTCCTTCCTGGACGGCCCCGGTTTCCCGGCAAGGTATATCGGTGCCTCGGGACAGCGCTCGGAGGGGTGGTTGTCCGAGAGACAGTGATAGCAAATAGCCGATTTTTTCGCCTTCCCGGCGAAGCAGAGGCTGTATAGGGTCCCATTGATCTGGGACCATCGTAGATCCTTGGTGACTGCCACTTGTCGCCGGAAGGCGCGGTTGTACTGGGCCCACCCTAGACCCTCGAAGTCCTTGTAGCACTTTACAGTTGTGGACTGGTAGGCCATGAATTCGGGGACCATGGCGGGGTATCTAGTGGAGAGGGCGCTCACCAATGAGGCGTAGCCCTGGAGCCACGTGAAGATGTTCGTTATCGGCTTCTTCTTTTTTGCATTGGTGGCGCCGCAGCAATGCGAGGTGGCTGTGTCTTCCATGGAGGAGAGCCAGGTCTCTGGGAGCAAATCGTGGATCTCGACGAATTCGAGTTGGAGAATTTTGGAGAGCAGCTTTTGAGGGAGTGGCATCACCCCGTGGCCAAGGTACAGTCCTGCTGGTACCATGAGTGACAGAGCTGGGGCGGTGGCTGGTGGTGCTGACGCCTGTTGGGGTGCTGTTGCTGCTATTTGTGGCTGTTGTGCTGGGGTAGGGACTGCCGGCTGCTGCGGAGTGGCCCAGATGAGAGAGGTGGTTGCGGGTTGAGTGATAGGGAGGGTTAGGGGGTGGTGATGCTTGCTGGTAATACAATGGCTTATGTATGGGGTAGTAAGGGTGGGACTAATGGGGTGGCAAAACCTTGCTCAAGCTGGTTCGCCCTCGCGCTATAGCGCTAGGAGCCGGCGAGAGCGCGGCTAGGCTATAGCGCGAGCGCTAGCACTAGCTAGCTGGAGGTGTACGTACGTACGTACGTAGGCTTACGTCCACGTCCGGATCGGAATGCGGTTGCGCATTTGCGCAATTGCGGCGAGTTAGCGCCGCGCGCCTCTTCCGGTGGACGTGTCTGGCCGGCCGGTCGGCCTTGCTCTGAACTGTGGGCATGCACTGCCCGTGCAAGTAGATGTCTGCGATAGCGCGTATACATGAGCATGTACATGTATACATGAAATTGTATACAGCAAGCGCCTAGCCGGCGGGGGCCTGAATAGGCAATGCATGGCTTGCCTGTAGCCTTGGCGGGCGCGCTGCTGCGTGCCCTGTGCTCGGCAGCTGCAGAAGCAATGCCGAGGTAGCTAGCTAAAAATTACAAGGATAGCAATATGGCTTTAGCTATGTTGCAATTGGAGAAAATAAAGGGGGGGGGATGAGGCGGGGCCTGGGCGCTCTGGGCGTGTACGTTGGGCTAGGCTCGACCCGTGCATGCTTGTGGGTTTGGAGGGATTAGCTTGCGGCTTACCCAGAGTGTTCGCGGTGGATGTGGTGGCTGACGACGAGGCGGGTTGGCTTCCGGACGCTGGAGTGGTTGTGGCGGGTGGAGTCTGAACCGCAGGAACGACGGGTGGCACGGAGGAGGGGGTTCCAGGAATAATCGAGGCCAGGACCACTCGAGGGGTGGTAGCGGCGGGAGTGTCGGCGGTGGGAGTAGATGCGTTGGATGTGGAGGACGCCATATCTTCGGGAGAGAGAGGTTGAAAACAGAGATTTCGTTAGTCAGGGTGATGCCGGATTTGCTTGCCGTGCGCCTTGGAAGTCGACTAGGACTGAGAGTTTTAGTTGCGCTAATGCTTTATATACTACCGTTGCAGCATTGCCTTTACTGTACCATGCTGTGCATTTGGTTTTGGCGCGCATTGATCCCTCACTGCGCCTGCGTCGAGTTACTGCGGCTGCGCCGCCGCGCCGCCATCAGCCACGCCCTCCTACGGTTAACTCGGGTTAAACTGATGTTTCAACCCCCATTTGTCGTTGTTACCCCGCGCGCATGCGCAAGGGGTAAAGTGATCTGTTGTTAGCACAAAACGCGGCACAAAAATCGCCGGATCTGAAGATCTAGGCATCTGAGCGACTCGTAAGTATACTATATCCGTCGATATCGTCGAAAAACTGGCTTCATTATGCTTCGAATCGTTTGGCAAGGTCCACAAGCATCGCAAATGCTGCATTTTGGTATTTTGTTGGCCACGCCTATGGACACTACCCACCATGTGCTTTCTGCTCATGCGCACAACCTGGCACAATGTGTAGGTAAAGGTCGTCGACACTGCAGCGCGCGGGGTATGTGCTCTTTTGAGCTCTAGTTGTTGTTGTCGTTAGCACAAAAATCGCCATATCTCGAGGTCTAGGCACCTGAGCGACTAATAAGCACAATGAATCGGTCGCATTTGGCGAAAAACGAGCTTCACTGTGCCTCGAATCGAGGGATAGATCTATGGTCCACGAGCGTCACAAATAGTGCCTTTTTGTTAGCCTTCGTAACCACGCCTATCGACAGTGCCCACTCCATGCATTATGCATACAGGCCTTGTGCTTTCTGCTCATGCGCATAGCATTGAATAATTATGGATGGTAAAGGTCGTCAATAATGGTAGTGGATCACGTTTGGCGGACTGGAATCATCGAATCAGAATGCAGTGGCGTAGGAAGATGTTTTTGAGCAGGGGGGGCTGAAAGTAAGCAGGTTAAGACTTGCTTTACGCGCGCATAGCGCGCGAAAGCTAGGGGGGTCTGGGGGCATGCTCCCCCAGGAAAATTTTGGAGTTTTAGACCTGAGGAAAGTTTTTCTAGTGCATTTTCGAGGACATTCTGGACTCTTAGCTTGTCACATGTGAACACAGATCAGTAGTGACTACTGATCTGTGTTCACATGTGACAATTATTGATATCTACACACCGTGGGGCTAAGATACACCACAATCATGAATAACTCAACCCTGATTGTGGCAACAGATGAAAAAGAAAAGTGCAAACCTCAGAGGGTGAGCCCCACCCCCTGGCTTGTACAGCAGTCTAAAAATCAGAGGGGCTCTGCCCCCCAATCTTATGACTGGGGGGGCAATTGCCCCCCTGGTTCTTACGCCAGTGGAATGTAAGATAACTATATCTACCTAGTCTAGATCTGGTGCAGAGAGAGATTCAATGATATTTTGGCTAATATCACCAAGAGCCCTATATTATACAACCAGGGCTTATGGGATCTATATTAAAATCCTTGATATAACCAAGCAACAACAAAAGCAGACCTATAGATTGCGCAATGTGCGCGCGGGGTATGTGCTCTATAGAGCTCTATGATCTAGTACATTGCAGGTTATATTATACATTGCAATTGATGATAGTTGCACACTTGTCATGTCACACGCATACTATATAATATTAATACTAGTAGCTACTCTCTGACGGAGTCAATTGAACATGCCCGGGCCCTTCCTAGCTACCAAAGTTACATTATGAATGCAACAGCTAACACAGGTGCATCTAATTCAACAATACAAGCTAGAGAAGGACATTCTTCTCAAGCTGTGATAGTTTAATATCCATGCAATTCGAAGATGGATTGGGTCCCAATTATAGCAGCTTTGGTCCAGATTATGTGTCAATTCCTATACCGTGAGAGGAAAGGTGAGGTGCCTGCTGGATGACTCTCTCAGTCTGAGTGGCATCAAGAGTGGATAAGAGAGAAGAGAGTATCTATATAACTTGTACCTGCCTATATTAAAAAGCTCTTTTGCATAATATTGTAATAATATTATATTTAGTACAATTAGACAAGGTGTTATCATAACAGGTATGCCTGCATGGTGACTTTTTTTGTACTAGAAAAACAGCTTTTCAGCAGTTAGATACTCTCTTTTCCTCGCTCTTAAATCTTGGTGGTACGAGTATTCAGAAGCACACTGGCTACTCTAAATTAATGAAGAAGGCTTAGACAGAAAGTGACACCTGAAGCACTAATTTCACAGTGTACTAATAAGATTTGATTTGTGTATTTCAGTAGTTACTTGCCCAGTAGAAATTTACTTTTCTGCGGTTATTAGGTAATGATGACGTAATCTATGAGGTAATTGCCAGAAAACTCAGGGCCTCCGTGGAGCCTTTCTGAGACTTGAAAATCGGTGTATATGTAGAGTATCTGACGCATGTACCCAGCGAATACATTATAAGCTGAGCGCTACTTTCTCTGCGAAGTACCGCCGGCCGAACTTCACGCGTTCTCTTGGCTGACGTAATCCCGTGGATAAATAAAGCTAGCCTTGTGCTATATATAGCACGCACGTTGTGTGCCATGCCGCGACTAACCTGATGTGTAGAAGCTGTCGAGTTCGTCTCCTGTGATTGAAAATTGTCAGTGTCGAGGTCGAGAGTCGGCCCGGCGGTCGATTCTCAGACTCCATCTCTGTGATTGAGGCGCCAGTATCAATGTGTGTACGCACTATATTGACGACCTTTTACCATATGAACCATTATACATGCAGCTACTGGGCAAGTGGTCAAGTGTTCATTAATTAATAGACTATGTCATTACGAAGAAATTTTAGCCTCATGTTAATTTGGCTAACTTGCTTCCAGTCGCTAAAGCTAAATTCACATGCAGTTAACTATAATTAGAAAGAAAAAATTCCATAAATGGCCAGGTGGCGCTTATAGTGCTAGTGGCGCCTAAATTACAGGAAATACGGTATTGTGAAGGCCCCGTAGCGTAATTGCAACGGGTCTATAGCTTAGTACTATACAGTTAGTGGTGGTACATCCGCATGAGTTTCTATTTGACCGTGACTTCTAATTATAGTGTAAGCAATAATTTCGATCTGACCCCGAGTCTGCTTACCTTTAATACCGGTAGTAGTTGCATGTAGCTAGCATCACGCCATCGAATTGAAACTTCAGTGTACTGACTCTACGGTGATCCACTCAAGCATGGAGACGTCCGAGGTCAAAGATGTCAAAGTGCAAGCCAAAATGTTCCTCAGTGCGAGTATGAACGTGCTAAGTAAGTACGTCCAAGTTGAACGTGGTGTTGAATCCCCCTATTGCAACGATGACGAACTCAGAGAGACTATGAAAACTATTGCAGTTATGCTGTCTAATGCTCCTCCTGATCTCAAATCCACAATTGTAACACTAATTGTTCAGGAAGAATATAATCTCATAACTCCACTAGCTTTATTCATTCATCAGCAATTTAATGGTGAGTCAGTACTCATTTCTATTTCAACGTATTTTTTTAGAGCCTTCAACTCATTTTTAGTTCAAAGCTCACTCATACCTAGAATTATAAACTTCACTTTTCCACTTTGGTCAATAATTGTACGTGTAGCTGTATGTGCAGACGATATTTATACACTTAGGTTCTACAATCAATAACTTCTTTCTAACCCTTGGAACTCTAGATGCTTCTTAAGCTACAGCTCAGTACTCCGTAGTAGAATGCTTCCCACAAGCTATTATAGTCGAGAGAATATAAAGAGAAGGAGCATAGCTACATCTACATGTAGATTGCATAGATAGTATATCATGATAAGTAGCCTAAAACAAATCTAGCAACAGGACAGACTCGGACATTGTCAGGGAGACAGCTGTTTGTTAGCACATCAAATCTCATGCTGGCTACTAGAGCTGTTGTTCAGTTGTACCTATTTTGTGTATGCACAATACTAAGAAATGCTCATGGGTGAAACTTTTCATGTGTACTGGATGGACCATGAAATGATGAAAATTAGCGCCCTATAAATATTTCCTGCTATACCGTAAAATCCCAGGTATTTGCCCATTTGCTAAATTTCAGAGTCAGTGTAGCACCTTTCATACAAACGTATGCAATTATGGGCCGGGCAAGCATTCATGTTCACCAAAATTGAGAATTTTAATTGTTTAAGTACCCATAGACATTTAAGGTAATTATCATAGAGTCGGTAGACTCTATAAGTAGGGATGGCCCGGATATGCCATATATATAATACATTACAAATACCCAAATATCTCAAAATAGGTAATTTTATGAAATTTCTAAGTGTGAAAATCAGAATCTCCAGCATATTATCTATCTAACAAGACCAAGATCATTCATCAAATCAATTGTATATGCCAGAACCAGATGTTCAAAAAAATGGCCATTTCTCAATCTTTCTTTCTTTCTTTCTTTCTCATTTCCAGGGCTAACTCAAGACTGTCTGGACCTCTCACCTTAGTTTTCATATAAATCCACTCTATTTTGTAGCGCGCAGTGCAGTGGCACGCTAGTTTGGCATTATCTCGACAGTTACGTAATAGTGGGTGTGTACGGCGCATTAATGATTGGGTGTGTCTGATACGCCATTTTTTTATTCTAATGTGCATGCTCAGAATGGGTTGCCATGGTGAAGTCATGTGACTGCGCCTGGCCCTAGGCGAGGTCTAGTCTATAGATCTAGCCGGAGCGCTAGCGCTATCGCTAGTGCGTGCAGCGGTACGCTGGATCGATCATGGATATGAGTATGGCTCGAGGAGCGTTAAGGCGCTAGGCATAGGCGAGCTACTCGCTAGTGCTCCGCTGGATCGATCATAGCATAGATGATCATAGATATCATACCATCGCAAGACTCGAGGAGCGGTAAAGTACAGATCATACTAGAAATTATGCCTGGTAGCTAGCTGCTGCCAACAATAAAACTTAGAACTTTATTTTCTCCCTAAGCGGAAGAGTCTCATCACTACTTGGGCCGCCTAAAGCAGCCTTCTTTGTCAGCCTGCTTCATCATATTAATACAAGGCATATGAACGCTAGTTAATAAGGCCCGGGGGGGCGTGGCTACGAATTTTAGTACCTCCCATCTTCCACTTAATTACACTGGACAAAAATTGTGAGCAACCCATGTAAGATGGCATTGATAAATTACACTAAGTGCACTAAAAAAGAACAGAAACAAGTATAAAAACAATTGAATAAAATTGAAGAATGAAGTAGGGATGGCAGGATCAAAAAGTACACAAACAAGAGATATCGCAACTACTATACATCCCTACGCTTGCTTTTTGAGGGATGCAAAAATAACCAGTAATAATGTGATTGAATCAAAACTGATAAACCCAAACCATCGTGACAACTAGGGAACAACCTGAATGTCTCCCATATAGCTACCACACTCAAACACGTTGACATTAATAGGTGCATAATAGTCGAGAAAAGCAAGCGTAGGGATGTATAGTAGTTGCGATATCTCTTGTTTGTGTACTTTTTGATCCTGCCATCCCTACTTCATTCTTCAATTTTATTCAATTGTTTTTATACTTGTACTATATATAACGAAAAATATTTTTCAGAGCGACAATTTTCTTATATAGTCCGTGTCATTACATGAGGGCATGGATACGCGTCTTGGATGCGCCTGGTTGCTATGAGAAAATCTGCACTACAAGGCTCAGGATTGGTCAGAACTGTAGGGCCGTGTGCACCAAGTAGAGTGCCTCGGGCCATAGAGATACATTGTCGAATGATCAGTGTGAAAGGGCTGTGCGCCTGCTAAGCAGGCGCTGGTGATAGCCACCGAGCCTCGAATGAAGCGAGAGGCGAGGTCTGTTGCCTGTTCTTTATCATTCCTGTCAGTAGTCCGGTAGCAACGTTCAAGCAGAACGAGAACGTACACTTAGTTGCTATGAGGGGTGTGGCCTCTGCAACCGCTTCCATCTGTGCATGCGCACGATACTAATGGGAAATCTTGCCCAGGCAGGATACTGTTTGTGCATGAACTACGTCTCTATATTTTGTAAGCATGTACTGTTAATAGATGATCATGCACGCTAGCCACATTATCCCATGATTGTGACATTAAACATACTTGTACACATCATATTTTATTCATGCACATGTGCAAATGCTCATTGTCCACCTGCTCGTAACTCAACTCAATATTTCAATGAACCTCTCTCTCCTTTATAAGGCCAAACATATTTCTCTTAATTATGAACACTCTACGTAGCTGGTTGATGCAACAGTGGAAGTAGAACTGGGGGTGGAAGTCCAGTGGAACCTCTATAATATGGACACCATTGGGACCCTACAAACTGTCCTTATTAACCCTCGGCGTATGCATGAGGGTTACAGTAGTTGGTCTGTCTGTCTGTTACCACGCTAGCTGCTACATACCTTTTTTGTGAGTCCAATTTGTGGTGTTGTAAGGTTCCTTATGGCGTTCCAAACGCATGATTTGTGTGGATTTCTCCGAAAATGCTTTGTTCGCCAGTTTTGGCGTCATTTGCCGATTCTAGGCTTCTTGACTTAGCCTGAGCTAGCAATAGCATTGACTTAACGTATAAATAGGTTGCGCGCTATATACGGTATGATTGTTGCTGCTATGAGCCGTTGAACCTTGAATAACACTGCTGTGCAAGTATAACATTAGCCTCATCCCTGTCTTGCCCCGGCCCCAGTTCTTTAGCTACCCCTTTTCTGCATGCAACTGTTGAAGCATTTTGCTAATGCCATGCAACACGCCGAGGGTTTTGTGCTCGAGAGAGCTCTAGTTATAGAGGTGTCCTTAGTTTGGAGGTTGATTGTAGCCACGCCTTTCCACCAACGGGCAACCGGCAACATTAAGACTTCATAGACAAGCACGAGGAGGCACAAATGAGGCCTGGTATAGAGTGTGATACATTGATGTATGGCGTTTCAGTCAACTAAACCAACCTTCTTTGTGGTGATCCATGTATATAGAACTATATGGCTAGTGCTAGTGATGGTACTTGGAAATGTGGCCTTGACCGTAATATGGAGTTTGGTAAGCATGCAATAATTCCATTTGGGAGCCAGACCACGTGTCCGTAATACGAAATAGAGAGGTGTCCTTAGTTCAGAGGTCAGGTAAGTACACGTTTCAATGGGCGACTGTTCGGGACCGTCTATGACTGTCTGTCCGTACAATAGAGGTGTCCTTATTTCGGAGGGCCATAATAGAGAGGTTCCACTGTTACAGTAGTTTGGTTGATATACTGTATAGCTAGAAATTTTCAAGGATTAAAATTTTTTGCTGATAGCTTTTCCCCAAAATTTTCGTGATTTAAGTTTTGAGGATGGTATTTGGTACACCTACTGCTGGACTGAGGACAAAAATTTTTAGGGTAAACTTTTTTCATGCTTGCTGCGGATCCGTGAAAATTTTAGTCCTTGAAAATTACAGTACTTGCAAAACGACAGCTGGTGATCAAAGTGGGGCTTGTTGAAAGTTGATCATGGGAGTACAGCTGTTCAAGACACATAAGGAGGTAGAGGTGGTCAAGACACCATGGAAGTAGAGCTGGCTGAGGCACTTGTACTAGTTGAGCTGGTTGAAAAGTCGGTAAAGGTACAGCTAGTTATCTGTGGTCACGAAGCAATAGGTACAGTTGTGATAGGTGATTCAGTTGATGGATCAGTTATGCTAATAGGATTCATGGAGGTACATCTGCAAACTAATCAAGTAAATTTGATAATTTTTCTCCAAAAATTATCAAAATAACCATGTGAAGTCTACATCACCAAACGGTCAAATATAGCAAATATAAAATGATTTTTGCAAGTCTCCCCCCCCTTTAACGATTTGATTCAACATACAATTGTAAGTGAGCTCTGACTATACTAAGACTTGATGCTTAGCTCACGTTTGAATTATGTGCGTGTACTGGTGTAACGTTGTGGGATTGTACAGGCCCTCTAAAGAACTAACCAGGTGCAAAGTATGTACACCCAAAGATCAACATAACTGGTTTGGCTGTGTTCTATCAGAGCATGAGAACTCTGTTTGTATTTCATCCCACATTTATCTGAAGGGGTGGCTATGGATAAGTTTTGATCATTACTTCACAGCAAGACTCATATATACACTTGTATGTGTACATTGGTATGATAGTGCCACAACTGATCAGAGCTCAGAACTGAAGCATATGACCAAAATGCCTCACTGCCAGATTCGGTTTATTTCAGAGATATTTATAAACCTCTTGTATATATGCCAAGGACGAAAGTGTTCCAAACAAATCTTGGATTCTCAACTGGCATCAGTTAAACTGCTGGCCTGTAGATATGGGGGACATTGGGAAGTGCATGTATACCTTCCTTTCAGAGTGGAGTTGTGTTACATGTGTACATTAAGGGCATCTGAAATGGAAGTTGAATCTTGTGCCTAGCTATTTTTAATTTCTTACCCAATTATCAAAGCTCAAACCTGATTGGTCACTAAAACATCTCAACCAAGCAGGGATGAGCTTTAAATTTGGGTCAGAAATTTAATAAAAATAGGCACATGATTCAATTTCTACCTTTAACAGCATTGCAACTTCATATTCATGTGTATTGTATGAGCTGGGAGGCCTGGGTACAAGGTTACAAAAAAAAGGAAAGCATGCTTAAAAATATTGTGTAATATATCTGAATTTTGTCTTATTCAGCGACCGTGATGAGATGTATATATATTGATTTCCAAGGCCATCCTCTAATGTTGGCTTACAGTGCAATAAATTGCTGCATTTCTCGCCATCTCTTCAAGCTGATAATGAGCAGTACCATACCAAAATCTATCATAGAGCAGTTGAGAGTCCTCCAGTGTTTTCTGGATGCAAAGAAGGTATGTATATCCACATTGTAATAAAGATTGTCATATAATATAGGGACTATGAAGTCAATCATTTGTGAATTGCACCTGGCTTACACGTTATGTAAATACACAACATGTATAGTGGGAAAATTTAGTATTATACCGTAAAGTCTGGTTAATAAGCGCACTTGTCTATTAAACGCACATTCTTTAATAAGCGCATGCTTCCTTCCTGTTTTTGTACAATGTTTATTAAGTGCATGCTAGACGGCGCCCACACTAAGTTACTGCAAAACATTGGACGATGCGTACCGTTTCTTCTCAATTCTTCAAAGAACAAGCATCAAGGTTCCTTTCAGCAGACGAATATGCAGTGTGACAGTCGTGAGTGTTTCCTGGATTGCAATCTACAAAATTAATACGATCTCACAAAGTGTCCGGCTCCACATGCTTTTGTAAATATTGCTACGATGCACACTCTTGTGGAGAAACATGGCATTATCCTTCATGTTCTGATCGAGAAGTTTTCAGACCATAGATTTAGTCCTAGACAAGAAATTGCGCTTGGTGGGCAAAATACGTTCGCTCATTAGGGCCAAGAGCGGATATATCAGCACGCGCTAAATGATGAGAGCAGAAATATCCGCCACGTGTGTGCGTTATTACTTTTTAGCTACACCCCTCATGAACACCCACTTGATCTCGTTCTTAGATAGCGCGATAAGCAGCCTACATGTTAGCGATAAAGTTGCAGCTGCCTACCTCTCCCAGACTGCACTGTGGTTAGTGTCTTAGTGGCTGCTAATCAACCATGGCTAGGAGCCTAGAATCTCCCTTTCTGAAGTAATTGACAACCTGAAGAATGAAGAGTTTGAGGATCTCATGGCTGCTGGCAGTGATGATGATTTAGGTGTGGATGTAGACTATGATTTATATGATTCAGATTATTCATTAGAAGGTACTATTCAATAAAAAAAATCGTAAACCATTGAGCTGTAATAATTCTACGTCATAGACCCAGATGACATGGACACTGAAGAGTCCCCCTCAGATGGTACCAATGATTCCAGTGAGCAAGTTATGAGCCAGCCTGCTTTGGCAGAGATGTGTGTGTGTGAAATGTAAAATGTAAGACAGAGAATGTAAGACAGAGAATGTATGACAGAAACAGAAGCCTTTGGATGTATATGATTGTGTGTGCATGTGCAAGTGGATGGATACATACATGTACAGATGTAATATATACAATAACAACATAGTTGGTGTATGCATGCGTGTGAGTGACTGAGGTATACAGCACACATAACAGTCTTATATTATGTGGACACGAGTGTGCATGTACATGTATGTGAGGAGGTAGGCATGGTAAGACAGGCAACATCAGAATTATTAGTATTACCACATCTTTAGCTCCTAATGACGCTCAGGCATCACAGTCAACTAGCGGCCACATACCTGCAGCAATTAGTAAGAGTTTTTTTTGTGTGTGCAATAGAGATAGATTTATGCAATATCGGTAATTTCTAATCACAGAATGGTCAACACAAGCAAGTCCAATTGTTGTTACTGAGTGGTCACAACAGGCAGGTCCACAAGTGCCACTACCTCATGATCCCTTGGGGCTTTTTCACTATTTTTTGATGACAGTTTTGTAGGCCTATTGGTGGATGAGACAAATAGGTACCCTGAGCAATCACTTCGAGGCACGGAATAAGAGTGGTCAACTAATGCTGAAGAGATTAGGGTGTACCTAGGCTTCATGATACTAATGGGTATCAATAGGCTACCAGAGATCAGGGATTACTGGTCTAGCAATGAGTATCTACACTACTCTCCTATCGCTTATAGGATCACTGGGGATCAGTTTGAGCAGATTACTCACTATTATTTTCACTTTGCTGATAACAAGACCCTACCAGCAAGAGGAGAGAAGGGCTTTTCTAGGCTCCAGAAAGTAGACCAAATAATTTCTGCCCCCAAGCAGAATTTTCAAGCTGCCTACTACCCTCAGTGTCAAGTGAGTATTGATGAAACCATGATCCCATTCAAAGGTCGGTCCTCCATGAAACAATATGTGCCACTAAAGCCTTTAAAGCATGGTTTGAAGGTGTGGGCTATGGCCGATTCTTTGAATGGGTACGTGTACAAGGGCAGGGGAAAGTGGTGAGAGAGAGAAGGGTCTGGGAGAAAAGGTTGTACTTACGTTAGCTGAGTCAATCAAAGGAAGACATCAGCACTTATATTGTGATAACTACTTCTCATCGATCAGCCTACTCTCAAAACTTCTTGAAGAGGGTATGTATGCATGTGGCACCATCCGTACCAATTGCAAGGAGTATCTGTCTGAGATCGGTGCTGAAGCTAAGCGGTTCAATCGTAGTCAGTCCAGCTTCTGTCAGTGTGGTAACCTTGTAGCGACTGCCTGGAAGGACAACAAGGTGGTAAATGTAGTATCAACACTAGCTAGTCCCACTGACACTACCTGTGTAAATAGACGATAGAAGGATGGGACAAGGATTGCAGTGAGTGCCCTTTGTGTATAGCTTTGTACAACCAGTACATGGGTGGTGTTGATGAGGGAGATCAATTGTGAGGGTACTATCACGTGCGTCTGAAGTGTACCAAGAATTACAAATATATATTCTGGTTCTTGTTCGATGTTTCCATCACAAATGCTTACATCTTTTACTCGTTTGATGTCAGGACAGGTACTCCCATGACCCTCAAACAGTTTAGGATGAAGTTAGCAGAGCAGCTGATCGGTACCTATATGTCAAGGAAGCAAGTAGGCCGACCCCGTAAATGCCCTTGCCCCACCTCCAACCCCACCAGTCAAACAGCTCACCTACCAACACATTCCAGCAGTAGTGTACGGTGTGTTTTACTGCAGACAAGTACACTTCCCTCCACACAGGAAACATATGGTATGGGTTTGTGCTGAATATGAAGGTAACCTTCCTCTCTGCCTGACAGGAAGAAATAATGGCAGTGATATATCAGCATGTGATTTGTCCAGCTGGCCTGCACCTGGCCAGCGAATTGGCTAACGCGAGGCCCGCGTGGTGCTAAAGTCTGCACATTGCACAATTGTATGCTATGCACATTATTGTGGTTACTCCAGTATTGATGTCTCTGCCTTCATGACTGCATGCTTTATAATATTATGCTTGCAAGCTCTTAGTGTCTTTCGGCAACTCAGGCGCCAAGGGTTTTGCACAATAGTGCTTCATTAGTGGAAGGTGTGGCTTCAGCCATGTCTAGCAATAAGCTAAGTAGCTAGCGACTGTCCAGGGGCGGTGAGCCTCTTGGAGCAAGTCTCGCTTTAGCATTCTCCATCCTTGACATAAACGATAGCTTAGCATCCTCACTGGCGAAGCTCAGCTCCATTGAGTAGCGAAATCCAAGTCCCGCGTGCTTCTTTCTTGGTTCATTCAAGGTGGCCATTTTTTTCTTTTTGTCATGTGTTTTTTGAAAGGTATCTCGTGATTTGTTAATGTTCGCGCTAGTGGTAACGCTGATTCGCTGTGCCTATCGTGTGTATAGCTGGCAAAGAGCTACTCGCAAAGTTTGTCACGCTGCCATATAGGCCATGTGCATTTAGACATTACTTCCACCCTGGGCACGGTTTAATACCCCATCTCCTCTTTTAAGCCTTACATCATCTAATAGGTGCATGTTTCCTTACCATTGAGAGTGATAAGCGCATGCGCTTATTAACCAGACTCTACGGTATTGCAATATTAGCACTTTTGGCAGATGGCCAGTCTACCACTAAAATAAAATAACCACTATTTAAATGCTGATGTGGGTGTGGCAATTATTGCAGCATGCAGGTATATACAGCATGTATGTACCAGTGAGAAGGTGTGGTTTACGTTTGGCACCACTAAAAAAAATTTCTTCTAGTACATCTGGTGTCATTCCACTAAAATATTTCTCACTGAATGGTACATTCAGCAGCTATGCTTTGGAAGTATGCCTATCTTTTAATGTAGACAGAGGTATTGAAAATTATATTTCTGTTGTATACAGGAGCACCTTCAAATTTCTGCCTTAATTGTGACCCTGATTCAAAATTTACTGAAAGTTGGTGACCATAATACTGAAGATGATCTGATTAAACTAGGACTTCTTCAAGTGCTTCCCTTCTATACGGACGTACTCACTACAAAATTTATACTTGCTCAAGTTTATGAACGTTTGCCCAACTACTGTCAAAAATTTGTAGTTTTGAGTGATTCTCAAGTGAAAAGTTTACAAGGGGCTCTCATTACCTGTGTAGCCAATGATTCACCTCAATTCAGAATAGAAGTTGGTGGAATTGGATTGATGTTGGACACATCAGAAGCAGTTGCTTATCTTTGGGAGAGTTCTAAGCACCCACTCAATATGGAAAAGTTTCAAAGCTCTGAGTTTATTGGAATGCTTTCACTAGTACTTCAGTGTATAAATGACTTGGATATGATATTGTCATCATTACGACTGTTAAATGCTATCTGTATGGACAGTTCAAGTTCTCAATTGTTGGTGCAAACGAACTTTTCGGAAATTCTCACCAAGCTAGAGGAGTATGCATTCCATGATAATGAGGAGGTACAGGTTCTTGCTGCGTCAACTATAGAAATCATAGTTACTGGTACCTGTGTTAAAACTGACAGTAAGTACATTTAAGTTTATACTAAGAATGATTCAAATACACACTAGGTACTAACCTTTAGCTGGTATAGTTCTATCTAGTAGGGCCACCCATTCCTGTACAAAATTTCCCATTTCCAACTTCCTTAGTACTAATATTTCTGACTTCACTAACTTTGGTAATCAGACCACTTAGCATAAGCTACCACACCTGTTGTATTACAAGCAGTCACTTTGGGTGGTTTAAAGTTAGGTTTGACATACATGTATATACACAACATGCATGTGCATGAACACTCAGGACCCATGATATCCATGCATAATGTCCATTTGAAAGTAATTATAACCTATATTAACTGCCTCTCTAGACAAAATATAGTAGCTATAATGTGCATAAGGAATGCTCATATCACATGAATCAGGTTTTCACCCTTCAAGTATTTGTACTGCCTCGAATAAAGTTACACAGGCATTACGTTACACTACGTCATGTCAAATACTTTACAGTAGACATTCCTAATTAGTGCAATCCAAGTGAATATTTTTGCCTTATTTATGTACAGCTTATCATGCCTATTAAAATTAGGTATACACTGAGTGCAGGTGAGTGCCTTGCACAAATTTATTAATGAGAAATTTAGGCTAATTGGGAAATCATTGGGTAAAACACATTGTTCTCTGAAAATGGCTTGCATAGTGCCACAACAGAATTATTCACCCATCTCTTCGTCTTCTAGCTTTGTTCTTCGTGATCTTACCCTGGCACTTGAACTTGAAAGGTAGGTACCAAAGTTTTCAGTGCCTATCATGCTTTAACTAGCTGACATCTGGGCGTGGCATTAAATAATACGTAATAGGTGTGGCCATGATTGAAAAGGTCTAAGCTTGGATTAGCGTTCTGATTGCCAAGTTTGCGATCATCAGTACCTGTCACTATGTGGTATTTCCAGTTGTATCTCGATCCACTATGAGCAGGTTCTCCTTTGGAGGAGCCTTGATCGCACCTTTGAGGTAGCTAGCTGATAATAGCTATTCAAATTGTCCTGAACCAAGCTGTTAATTTGGCAAATTTTAATATACACATATGAGCACATAGCAGCACTTGAATTTCACACACTAAGCAGGTGGTCCTTGCTTGTATATGTGCTTGAATTTATGCACTGAGCAGGTGATCCTGAAATACTGCCAATTTGAAGCACGAAGCATGAAGCATGAAAGAGTGCACACTACAAACGCACTCATACTAAAGTTGCTTGAAAGGGATGGCTGTATTCTTGCCATGAACTTCTTTTTATTTTGACGCTCTTGTGTGATCTTTATACAGTGAAAATGCGACTGCACATTCTCTCATGCAAGGCACTATTTTCAAATGGAGTATAGAGATTTCAGGATGGTTGTCCAAGTACATGTACGTTAGCACATATGCTGTCTCACACTGACCTCTTTCCCATCATTTATGACACACAAAAGTGTGCATTGGACAGATAGTTACATCCTCGATACCACTTGCTAGGCGTCGTTGGGACAAACAGTAGAATTGTCACTGTGCAAGCTATAGCTAGTCACAGCAGTGGGACATAGGATCGATTTTATGGTCGCTCCAAACATGCAAGACAGAGTACAAAATAATATTGTCCTGTACCTCATGCAGGTTGCTAGATACCTGTGTTCTCCATCAAAAGTAAGGCAAATTGTGAAAGTTCCCCAAAAGAAACTGAGGCCAGTGGGTTTGAATCCTCCTTCAAATACAACCTAACTGAGCATTCTGGGACGCACATTTGCGCTGAAATGGTGGATAGTGGCTACGTTAGACCATACTAAGCCAAGCAATTCTCCATCTAAAGTTCATACAGCATGAAACAGGCGCTAGGCACGGTGGCCATACTAACCGAGATTGTAAAATTTGGACAACCAACCTGAAAACCTCTGTAGCCTCATCTCCAGGTTTTTTGCTTGCACATGCACAATGAGGCATATTATTGCATTCTGAAGTATGATAAACGTACATACATATGTGCTAAAACATGGAATAAGTCTATATACTGCAATTATTTGGAAGTAAGAATGACCCATCTCAGCCACCGTATTTATCAGTAAGAATATAAGCACTCTTCCTTTAGTTGCTCCATGTGTAACTTATTGTTAGCATGTACTGTATGCTCATTAATAGAGATAGGGCTACTATGCTTGCACATAGTTTTGAGGGCAATGGGTTGGCCATGCTACGGCTTTGAGTAGTTAGTGTTCATCAGATTGGCACTATAGGACTCTATCTAAAGTGTAGTTGGACTCTACGGAGTGCTAGCTATATGCTGTGAGTTCTGTAGTTTATGAAAGCACTGTTTAGTAGTCAAGCGTGAAATGACTCGGAAACTCGCTGTTTCACGCTTATCTTTGGGTTGTCGAGATAAAAGTGATTCGACAATGGACATAAAGGTTGATGTGAGTTTCAGAGCCTGAAACCATTCTGCCTTCGAGAAATGCGTGACCAAAAAAATGTGCATAGACACACACACACAGATAGATGCACGCACAAATATCGTCAAGTGATTACAGTAACCCCCCACCTACTCTTCACAGTGAAAGTTATTTGCAGTCATCAAAACTGAACCTTTTCCTGTTAATAAACTTCAGTAGTTTTCACGAAATGTTAAATTATCTCTCTATACTGACATATACCATTCAAATTTAAGAAAATTATACCATAAAAATCAGAAAATGCAGATCAACTAAATGTATACCAGGAGGAGGTGAAAGTGCAGATCAAGACATGTGCATTGAACCTGCTGGAATACCTGCTGGGAACATCTTCAGATATCATAAATATCAATGACATTGAGCTTCGTTACCATCTTGGAAGAGTAATCAGCATGTTAAAACTTGTTGTTGTGAGTGAGGCAGAGGAGCTGGCCTTGATTGTATCCCACTGTTCTACTGAACTTAAACAGCTTTGTCTTGCTATGCGTGACTATTCATTATGGATACTTTGCAGTAAGTATTTCTTTATTTTTGCACTTTTATGATCAGTATGCTGTGGTTAATTATTCCAATTGTGGTACTGTTGTTATATAGGAGATGTTCTTGATGCACAAAAAGAACAGCATCTTGTTCCAACAAATGCTTTGGCTTTATTTCATTATACTTTCTACCTTCTTGTTCGTGTGGGTGATGATACTTCAGAGCTTCTCAAACGTGTTGGTGTTCTGAATATGATTGTTGATGAGTTGGTATCATTTAATCAGTTGCTAAAGTGGAATAAGGTTAAGTTTGTACATATATATATTTGTACTGGATAGCAGAATACAATCTGAAGATAATATACAGCACAACAAGCATACATAACAGTTACTTATTTACAGTGAATTTTGTTAGCGTTCGAATTTTTCGTGCATATGGTTTTTGCGTAGCGCACATGCGTGAGTTCCACGTGTTACGTACGTACATACAGTAGCGGTCAATAAAAAGTTTATGTTGAACGATCGTTGAACGGATGTGATCGTCTAAAAAAACGAAGCGGAAACGAAGTACGTAATATGGACAATACGGTACGGAACGATCAAACGGTATGGGGCAAAGGTCACGATTGTTTGACACCTGGTGAGAAGACACTGGCACGCTTTAAAGAACGATTGTACAACGGTTGATCGCAAAACCGCTCATCGTTCTAACGTCCCAGCTGTTCGTCATCGTACTTACTCCATCAAAGAAGCTATTTGTCCTACTGTCACCGCATAGAAGCAGAAACTACTCCTTAGACCAGCTTACTTTGTGCAGATGGCCCTGCGAAAGCAAATGAAGGAGCTACGAGAGAAGAAAAGTAAGAATAATACAATTGCTAATACATAATTTTATAGCTATAGATACCTAGGCATCCCTTATGACCTTTCTAGAGCTTGATCTACTTTTTTGTTGTACCACAGAGTGCTACTACCTGATATTTTGGCCACAAGAGGAGACTTACAGCATTGTTCAGGACTCAAAAGTAGTAGAGCCAAAAGACCCAGCTGTTGATGATATGGTGAAAGTGAAGGAAGGAGGGAAAGTTTTTGTTGGCAAAGTGGCAGCAAAGCTGATGTTGAAGCCCGAATGAGTGAACTGGAGGCCAATAGGAGTGAGGGGTCACAGGCCAAAAGTACATTGTGCGTGTATGGCATGGGAAAGTGTGAGACATGCATGTACATGTATGTGAACGTGAACTTAATATAATATTTAGTTTTAGTAATGATGCCTTTAATTTGAAAGTGAGGGCAGCTACATGTGTTTTAATTTCGTACATGCACCTACTTTGCAGAGCAAAAGACACCACCTGCTCTACCATCAGATAGCTCAACTATCCCAAGAAACTGTGTCTTAGTCTCTCCATTTGATATGTAACGGGCATAGCCTATCATCTGTTTTATAATTGAAACATCCATTGTTTCATCAACAAGAAGGGTAAATACAGGAGAATTTTGTATTTCCTCCTTAATTGGCTCCAGCGCAGCTTCTCCCATAGCTAAGACTATTTCGTGCATAAAGCGTTCAGACATATACTTCTGATTCTGACACAAGGCTATTTCCCCCCAGGTAAGTAGCTCCAAGAGATTTTGCCAAATTTACTAAGGGTGTAAAATTTGTTGTGTGGGCAATTTCTTGTTTAGCAAGAAAGTGCATGCATTTCAAGTGTCCAATAAAACCTTCTTTTGTATTGACACTATAGTATCGAAGCACGCTGAGATACCACCTTGCTTCTCGACTAAAGCACGAGTGCTCTCCATACGCATAGCTTCCTTATGGCAGCTACTCTCCAGATGCTCTTTGAGACTTTGTTGTGTAATAGTTTTACATGGGACTTCGACCCATACAGCCTTGCCAAGCGGCGCTCGTACTGGTCTACAGTTAGTCTTACAGCAGATGCTACATAACATTCCCTGCTCACCACAGTCATCTTCAGATATCACCAGCCACCGAAAATCGCTCACCCAAGACAGGTCGATCCCTGTCCTTCGATGCTTTGAAGCACCTGGGTTTCTTCCGGTAGTGGGAGGAGGCCTTTTTTCTCTGATTGAAGTAGCTGCTCCACCGAAATAAATGGACAGAGTCGTCTGGCTAGTAGCTGCCATCCTTCTCGAGACACCACAAGGCACGAGTGATATTGTGCAACAACGCTGAATTCGGGAACGCGCACATGCGCGGAGCCGCCACACCCACAAAAATTTAATGTGTTTTGCATGCAACCACGCGCACGCACGTGGTATGACCACACCCACAAAAATGTCAATGAATACTAATTAACTGCAAACAGAAGGCAGAGTGGCCTGCTCTGCTGAAAGGCCCTGGGGAGAACACTGTATCATGTAGTGCTGCTAAGCCTCTTGGTCTTGTTAGCGTCTCTGATGAGCTGGCAGTAAGCAGAGCCGAGTACTGTAACACCATCTTTCACACTTCTCTGGAATAACTGTCACCGTCCGTCTGTGCGTTCAATCGAACGTATGAACGACGCATGATATGAACGGTACGACTGTACCCGCCGACAATAATTAATATCCTGTATCCGGCAACAAACGTGCTATGCGCGCGCAATGCAGTGTTGAACAATTGAACGATCGCTTGGAACGGTGTCAAGATGACACCAGCGGTATGCTGAAACGATCGTTCTACGGAACGGAATGTAAACTTTTTATTGACCACTACTGTACACAGTGCAAGGAGTAGATAATCTCAGAGATATCTGATACACTTTCGCCAAAATGGAGAATCCAGCTGTGTCCCAGTCTGTTGGTGGAGTGTTTAACACGACAGGCGATGATGCTGGCAGTGTGGCTGTAACAGTTACAAACACAATAACCAGACTCACCAGCAGTCGAATCCAGAGGCTCCGATCATTGTTATCGGTGCAGGTGATACTATAGATGTGGAAGTTAGTGAATATCTTTTTTTTTAATACCAAGGCTATGTAGTCCTGTCTTAGTGTGGGGTACAGTGGTTGCTAGATGTGCATTAAATAGAACTGACTACCAGTCCCTGCATGATGAGTTGTCGTGCAAAGTTTCAATCTGAGCCCAGACTCCACCCTGAAATTTATAGCAAGTAAAAGTGAGGCCATAGTAATTTAATACATTTATCTTGTGATTGTCACAAATTATACGCTTTTACCACTGAGGCTCTATCTGGGAATGAGACTAACTACTCATATCAGCTGACTAATTTTTGATTACATGTAGCACACTGGTTCTAAATATGCTTGGACTGCTCCCTCTACATTGAAAACCTCCAACCTCCAAGCCATATGCCCAACAGTTAAGGTCATTAATCAAAAGAAGAAATCCAAGTTCACTCTACATAAATGCCTATCTGTTACCAAATTCTCTTCGATCGAAGAACTTAAAGTTTCGAACGCTAATGAAATTCACTGTACTAAAGTAGAAGTGCGTAGACTTGCTTGTGCCTCTACATATAGCAGCTGCATGCATGGAGATGGTCTCACTGAGTATATGACTTCGTTCTATATATCTTGTTTGCAAGTTACGCAAGGATACAGAAGTAGCAAAACTCACGTACATATAAAAAAATATTGAGATATGGGATGAATATCTATGCCAGATAACTGCCACATTTGCTTCTTTAATGTCCATAATTCTGGAAGTTAGCATGTAAATGTGTAATTGTTGTATATGCATGCTTCCAAGAAATGAACTGACCATATGTGTTGAACATACATAACAGTTTGTTACTAAGGTTTATGCTGCACTAGCTACATAAATTTAAAGGAGAGGTGGCTTTAAAACAGTAATCTTGGACCACATTAAAATAAATCAAGCCAGAATTGAAGGGAGGAGAGACCTTTTACCACAAAGCTAGAATCCTATGCGTATTTGTTACGAAGATTCTACCTCTCATTTTCTGTTCCAACATTTGCAGGCAGTTGGCTGGTTTATTCAGATGTGTCTAGCGACTTTGTTTCAACCAGTGATTTGTGGAGTATACAGACCTGAGAGAGCTGATCTTAGTGATGTACTAGCTTACTTCTGTATTCATGAAGACTTTGAATACAGCTTTCCTGCAAGACTTCTTTATTTAATTGCTTGTCCTACAGTAAAGAAACAGTCTCAACTGCTTCAGCTTACTGAACCTGAAATGAGATGTCTAATCCTGAGTCTTTTCCAACTAACTTCAACTAAAATTCAGAAAGCACAGTTTAGGGGACCAAAAGGAGGTCCCATTATTTCACTTAACTTAAATGAAGTTATTATGTTCATAATTCGCTTTCTAGAGATGAACTCAAACAATTGTCTTCGATTTGTAGAAGTTGATCCAATGCCAGTGCTAGTTGCTCTCTTCACATCAGAAGACACTACCATGAAGGAACATGCTGTTCAATTGGTTCTTTCTGTCATTAATCATTCTCAGAATCACAGAAGTAACATGGTGGAGTATTTGCAAAATTTTCTACAGATTGCCAGCATTGATCTTGAAATTACATATCATGGTAAAGGGACCTTATCATGCATGACTTTCAAAATTGCAGATAGTTATATACCTCTCACCACACACACACACATGCACACATAATAATAATGCAGACATTCATCAGAAAGAATCCCCAGTGTCTTCATCATTCATTCATCAAATCAATTGCTGGCGTTACGAAAGGATAGTCAATCAAACAATTTATTCTATGAGACATGTAATGTCCACAAAGGATGATGACTTGGAAAATTATTTGTCAGAGACGTTTGTGAAGGCACGAAAGGAAATAAACTACACAAAGTTTGCTGAGCAAGATCGTCTTTGTCAAGAATTGATGGAATTTATGGACATCATTGAAAGTGATTGTGAAGGAGGGCCACTGCTTCTTTCCCACTTTGTGGCTTCCTGTCTGCCATACTTGACATTAATATGCGAGTTTATGGATAGATGCTTCATGAGTGAGTTCTGTTGCAAAGTTACTATCATCATAGTATAATTATTCTCTTCTGCATGTATGTACAGAAATATTAGGATATAATGATCAAGTGATTATTCCAGTGACAACATTGGTGAGATTGGAAAGAATACTTTTAATCTTCTATGGTTTCTCTCAGTATTCCAACGAATTTTGCCAAGAACTTGGAAGAGCTGGACTTATTCCAAAACTTTCGACATTCCTGTATGCTTATCATGCTCTTTACTCTTGTGGAGTGATATCTGAGGTACAAGTAATTTCCTTCTTATGATGTGTATTTTATACTTTATTGGATGTGTAGGTCACTCAAAGGCTTCCAGAACTTGCTCTGTTTCTACTAGGTGCTTGTAGTAATGCTACTGGAGTGGAAGGATATTTTCGTCATGGAGCATGTTTGGAGATAGTACAGTGCTTCTGTGTTGAAACTCTTAGCCTAAGTACAACAAGATTGCTAGCCAAATGTACAGTGAGCAGTTTAGCACGATTTCAAGACATCGATTCAAAACAATTTGAACTGAGCAAATCCGAAATAGACACGCTTATTATGCTCATTTCAAATGCAGTTGATGATGAGCATGGTGAGTCAAATGCCTGGCCAGTGTACACTCTTACAGCACCACACTATCTTCACTATTTGCTACTGCTTTCTACTCATTTATTGCGAAGTAAAAGTAATGCCAAGCTTTTCCTGGAAGAATACGAATTTAATGGCAAGTCTGTGACAGTGATTGGGCTTTTGAGTTCAATTTTTCAGCATCACAGTGATGTTCTTTTATTAGAGAGAGCTTTGTACTTTTTGGAAAACTTATGCCTTTGTGTAAATTCTACAATTAGTGTCTTAGTTGAAACCATGTATCCACAACTCATTGCATCTGTTAGAGATCTGTTAAAATCTACAAATTCAAAGCTACAAGAGGGTGCCTTTTTTTGCTTGCTATCACTAAGGAGTAATCCGTTAAATACAACAGGTTTGTTGAATACATGTGTATCCATAAATTATGAATCAGATATACTATTGTTCATTAATAGGAATTCCTGACATTCTTCTGGATGGTGAAGTTATGTATCGAACGGAAAGGTATGTTGATTGCATAAAATCACTTGAGAATGTGCTTGAATGTGTTGACATTGATGAAGTAATTCAGCTACAAGCTAAAGGTATTATTGGAAAAGCAGCTTTTCAACTTTATAACAAAGAAAGGCTTGGTGCACCAAAAAAGACTTCTCATGTCCAAACTTACTATGCTGATTTGAAGACTGCCATTGGTGGCTTGGGAACATTGCTTGAAAATGGAATAATAAACGATAGAAATGTAGAAGCGGAGATGTTTGATGTTGCTTTAATGGACTTTATCCTTAGTCAAGAAATGCAAAAAAAGAAGTCACAGGTCCACTGTCTTCTTTGCCGGAAGCACTGCAGGGAAGGTGAAAAAATTATTAATAGTCATATATGGGCTAATTGTTTTCTACATGCCTTTGCCGAGTCAATGAGTGCTCCAAAGTCTAAAAAGGTGTTTGATAATTCAGCCAAAAGCTATGGGCTTTTACAAAGTCCAGGTCAGATTACGTATCCTATGCTATGTCAAAAGTGTGAAGATCTGTTTGGCAAGTATGAAAAAGCATTTAAATCTAAGCTCTTTGATGTGCTATATAAAGATGATTATGAATATTGCTACAACCCCAAAGAAATCTCAATCAACCTAGAAAATAAGATCAATGATTGGTTATACTGCTTCTGCCTAAGTATGATTTTCAGGGCAATGGGATTAGCATTTGGAGGATCAATGAGATCATGCGGAAATGTAAACGAAGTGTATGATTTGTTCACGAGGTGTCGATCTCTTTTACTGAGCAAAGAACCTTTAGTGAATGTCAAATTGAGGCCAGTGATCGGACTTTTCTTCACACCAATTCATATGATGATGTTGAATGAATCAGAAATGTCACCAGCCTTCAAGAGCATTGTTTTTTCCAAAGCCACTTGCATAGATTCCGTATTTGCACTCCATAGTGGTAGGGAATTAGCTCATGGAAATTTGGAATACATTATTTGCAGCATCGGTGCAATCCATATTGTTGCATCCATTGGAAAAAACCAACTTCCTTTATTTCCATCTGAATGTTTATTAAGTCCTGGCCAAAAAACATTTATAATACCGTCGTCCATGAGACGATACCTCTTATTTCCAAAAGGCTTGTGGAAGACCTTTGAGTATCTTGCTTCTAAAAAGGCTCATAGGATTCTCCACGCTCCTGAAAGTCGACTAAAACATCAAGCTAATACTTGGGCTGTGGAAGAACTTGAAAGTTTTACAGACGATATTACCTCCAAGATGGCAAAAGTGGATCTTGATGAATCTATTAACTTGCAAGAAACACTCTCTGCGATAAGAATTCACATTAATCTTCTTCCTCATCCTTTTTCGAGAGTTCGTATGCCCATGGATATTAAAAATGCGGTGATGCTTTTAGGCAAGAGTAGTAGTATCCTCTTTCATTTAACAACATTTGCTGAAGATTCAAGTTCGAAATCAGTGTTTGTTGTCAAAGCACCACTCACTACTGGAGGGATAAGCGATAACTCACAATTGTGTGCATTACTGAACATTGAGTCCAATGTTTATAGCATTTGGACTGGATATTCACTGTCTTCTGATGATTATGTATCAATTCAAGAACCACTAAAAGGTGGACAGGATGTGAGACTTTTACAAACAGTTGAAAATCAGCTTAATATCAGGCAGGCCATAAAAGCTCAACTTGAAGCAGCACTTCTAAAACTTGGAGTTATTAACACAAGTCACATTGCACTGTGGATAAACTGCTGGTAAGTCACCATATGTGACTGTCCACGAGAAAACCATGAATGCGCTGGATATCAATCTGAGATACAGGCCAAAATAGTTACCTATGGTGATAACTATCGATTTTCACTTTTTGGTATAGATCGATAGAGGAATCATTCCTGTACACAAAAATCTGCTTCGTAGCTTCTAGAACGCTATACTCACCGAGTTATGGCTCGAAGAAGTCGGCCGTGTAGCTAACATTGACCGTCCATGATATGGAGCCGTTGCCATAGTTGCAGGTAGGCAAGCACGGCAGCTGCACAGAAAAAATTCTCCAGCCACTTCTTTCTCCGATTCTGTGTACTAACGATCTTTAGAAACGCTTGTCTTCTTGTTCTTTCCCATCGAAACGTTGGCTGCTGCTCTCCTTCGAGCGTTTTGGCAGCCAGCTAGCTCAATGACTTGGTGGGCGGGGCCACGTATTTACCATAAACGTTAAGTATACGGACTTCCACGGGCAATGTACATAGCAATGTTCATTGCAAACTTTAGTACGGGCGATCCGGGTATATTTTTGCTCATATCTCCATGATTTACTCACACGAGATCAACTTTTGTGGCATCAACTCCCACGTGATCAATTCTTATAAGAGCAACTTTTCGTGAAGTCAACTATCAGGAAATCAACTCAAGTTCCATAGAACTAACTGCTTTTAAATCAACTCAGAAAAATAAGGGAAATAACTATAGGCACATAGCTTAAAGCACATCCGTAGAGTTCTGCTCTTGGCTAAGTGCCTCAAATTGGTCATCGTAGGTGGCTCGGAGGTGCTCTCATCTCTGGCCCTTTCCTCATTCATGCCATAGCTAGTTGAGTGGTGGTCTGAGTTGGATTTGGTGGGTCCCTCTGAAGTGGCTCTTGCTAGACATCATGGCAGCCTTGCGGTTTTGGCATCTCCAGAATTGGAAGCCATTTGCATTATCCCTTACCTTCGTATAGATATACCCCTCAAAATGAAGGGTCAAGCTTTCCTCCTCGGTTGGTATCGAGAAACTGAGCCATTGCAGAAAATGATACTCAGGATGTCACTGGCTTATATAGAAAAAGCTCACTACTCAATACCCGTCGATACATATCAAGGGGTGGTCTCTCCTATACCCAGTGTGGTCAGATCTGCGACCGGGGTCACGGGGTAGTCACTGGGTCACCGAGGTTTTTCATAACTGGTCACCAGGTCACGGCGCTAAAATGGCTATTCCGTGGTCACAGAGCACAAACACGGACGAGGTTGTCAGAGAAGTCAAATACTAGCTAAATAATACGTAGGTACATATTCAGAGACGATATACTCGCCCTTTAAACGTTCCATATCCACATGACATGTTCTGGTTCGACGTTCTCGAGTGCGGAGATTGAAGGGTGTGGTTTGCGACGTTACTAATATCATTAATTTTAAATTATGTTCACGTGAGCACGCGCGGCCCGCGGCTACTACTATACTATACTATGTACTATACTATGGCTAGCTAGCTAGCTAGCTAGTGCTATGGCGCTAATAGCCGACGATTATAAGCGTGGTCACAAGGTCACAGCCGAATTTTAAGCACGGTCACGAGGTCACAGCCGAATTTTGGCGGTCACAAATTGTGACCCCGGTCGCAGATCTAACCACAGTGGGTATAGGAGAGACCACCCCTTGCATATTGACCTTTGGCAAGCACTAATTGCTCAAAGACAAGGTCAAATAGAATATCACTACTCAATACTAATACTTGTCGATCCATATTGACCTTTGGCAAGCATTAATTACTCAAAGACAAGGTCAAAATAGAAAAGCTCACTACTCAATACCTGAGGATATACCGTATAGCGGGAAGTTTTCGAGGGAGAAAACTTTCGCGGATCGCCAAAACTGGTCGCATAATGGGTGTGGCATGCCTAGAATTTTGTGGAGAAAACTTTTGTGGATGGCGGAAAGATCGCGAAATTCGTGAAGGTTTTCTCCCTCGAAAGTTTCCCACTATACGGTATGTTGACCTTTGGCAAGCACTAATTACTCAAAGATAGGATCACTGACATATCGGTGTGTGTGTCAACATATCAATACCCAGTTGATTTGAGGAGTTGAGTTGAATTCTTATAGAGTTGATCCTATGAAAGTTGATGTCCTGATAGTTGACATCATACAAAATTGCTCTTGTAAGAATTGATCACGGGGGAGTTGATCACATAAGAATTCATCTCGTGTGCACACACCATCTCCATGACTACACGGGCTAGAGACTTCAAATTTGCTGGAGCAGTAGTTCAAAGGTTGTAGTTGGTAATGGTGGCCTTAACTCAAAAAAATTTTTTCAGCGCATTATGCATGGTTTTCTCATGGACGGTCACATATTATGTATAGCTACATGTGATGACAATAATTGTGTGATCTATTTACAGGTGTGATGGAATATCACCCATTTTTGATCTGAGGTGTGAAACGCCAACATGCAATTATTGTTCAGGTCTCTGCCATATGTGTATGCAGCCTGCTACAATGTCTATTCAGGTGAAGGAATCACGCTTAGTTGCCCAGTTTTGTAGCAGTGAGTGTGCTTCTTACTTCAGTAGTGAAATTCCCATGCCCATTAAGGTGTACAAACCTAAACCTGAATCAAAATCAAAAGTTATTGTGTCTATTACTTCCAATGGAAGCTCTTTCAGTCTTGGAAAAGGAAAAGTATCTGTTCAGTTATTGGAATCTGACGCTGTTGATGAATTTATTATTCTATACCAGATACGATATCTCCATCATCAAAAAGTGGAGTTCCTTAATGTTTCGAAAGATTTTCAGTTGATTAAATTACCAGAAGAAAACATAAATGTTGAAGAGAAACAACCCTGTACAGATATACAGCAATCTCGACTTCTTTCAATTGTCAGTGACATAGTGAACAACAAACAGAAAAAAGATAATATTATAGTGGTGAGCAGTGTACCATAAATTTAATGTTACATTACCGCTATAGTATGTTCTTTCATGCACTTGCCTCAAATTTATACACTGTTGTAATGAATGCCCAGGAATGCAGAACCCTCACCACTACACGCATGCATGACTCATGCACATATAGTTCTATAGCATGTCTCAATGTGTATATGCCTGCTCAATATCAGGAGTATTGAACTAGCTACATACCCTGCACCTGAGGTACTCGGGTTTTCTTCAGAGTCAGTGCATGACATAGGCGTAGGGGGAAGGCACTTGGCTATGTCACTGAAAGCCTCTGTGACTACTTTAACTGAATTATATGCACTTGAGAGCCACTGCCGGTTTACACTGTCACTGCATTGACAACTGACCAGCAAGGCACAGAATGGCAACCACAGCTGCACACTACTATACACCACTGGGCAGGACTTGACATGACCACTCTTCCCTTGATGCCTGGTAATCCTCGGATGCGTACTTTCTCTCAAACGACCCTTACCATACGAACGGACGGACGGACAAAAATCGCCAAACAATTGCAGTAACCCTCCACCTACATGTGTATGCTTTGCGGTGAGGGTTAATGAATAGACTTGTGTGACACAGAATTACCGTATAGCAGGAAACTTTGGCGAGGTTTTTAATTTGGCGATTTGGTGAATTTTGAAGAAAATCGCCAAATTAAAACTCGCCAATATTTAATTAAATAACGTATTTTTATGACGTAATGACTACGTGTGCGCATGCGCATGTGAATGAGAGCAGTGCGAATTCAGTAAAATTAGATTGATTGCTCGCAACCTTGGTGTAAAACAGAATTGTTTGACATGCAGGAATCAATGTCGCTGCTCAAGTTCTTTCAGGTTAACATCCGATGCTACCTTCGTCATCAACATGTGCCTACTCGTCTCTCAGCAGAAAGGACCTCGACCACACGAACAAAGAAGTGAAGCGCGTTCGAATGGAGTGGCCGGCCGGCCAGCTGATCCATGCATTACGTCACTTATTTATCGCGTCATGCGCTTGCGCTCACAATTTGTCAAGTCGCCGAATTTAAAATTCGCCAATATGTTTACAGGAGTGATTCGCCAAATTTAATGCTTGCCAAATTTACCCGCTATACGGTATAGGGACATATAATTTTGTACTCAAATTACATCAGGTAGGACTAGATTGTTATTATTGTGTCACATTATGTACACTTCGTTTCAAAACATTTACAAGGTTCATAGGACAATAATATATTATTATATGAATATGAAGCTATTAATTTTAAGTTCTGACTGCAAAAGCCCTAAGCTTGCAAAATGTATACCACTATATTATAAGAACATGAATTGGAAAACTTGCTGCTATTTGCACTAGATTTAAACATAGTCATTGTGGTTGTGCCATGGAACTAATCGTAATGTTATAAAGATACCTGGTCCATTCACGTGAGTTATACTGAAGTTGTAGCCCTCTTATGAAGTGGACCAAAGCTATTACCACCTGGGTGATATGTGCCATAGACACTTTGTGGCTAGGGTGATAGTATGATATATAATATAGCTACATGTATAACCCTGTGGTCTGCACTACCAAGCTGCTAACGGTGGTTATAAGCCCAGATAAACTACAATGTCGTATAATTCATTTCTTCAATGCTAACAATCGGGCCCTATAATGCTTTCCAAACGTACCTATAATTCTCATTTATTGCTCCTCAAATTCACTAAAACAATTGTGTAATCATTGAATTTAATACATAAGTGAATTCAGATCACTAGAGTGACTTGAGCTAGAGCTGGCCATGAGTCTAGCATGTGATCTGACATGTGACAATTATTATTGAATCCCACATTCACATTCCATATTACCACAAGCTGACAGATCAATAGTTTGGTGCAATGCAGCCCAATTAATATCTGGCTGCCAGACCAGGGGCGGATCCAGGAATTACCACTGTTAGGCCCAAATAAATAATGCTGGTATTTTCTTGAGCATTGTAGGTATCTAGATACATTGAGCAATACTTGAGCATTAAAGGCAACTTAAGTATATGCAGTGGCGGATCCAGGGGGCCAGTGCCCCCCCCCCCCTCAACAGTGAACTTCCCATCCAGCATAATTGATCAGTTGATAGTTTTATAGTATCTTCTACTTAATCTTTCATAAAAATATACCAAACTTTGCTCAGAAAATTGAAATTTCGTCGAAAAGGAGCATTTTACTGCCAGAAAGCAGTTCAAAGCAACTGATCGCGGCATATTAGGAGGCGTGGTTTATCGATTTGGGGGCATGGCCAAATATTTTGCGCGCGCTCACAATGGCACTGTCAGACAACACCTGCACTACTGGTGCTTTGGGCTATAAGCCTGTATGCTTTACATAAGCTGGAGTATTCACATAATCTTACCGGATAAACACCTCCTCTTCAATTTCAAAATTTCTCTTCTTCATCTTCAAGCAGAAGGTACACATGTAACATAAAACATCATTTCTATCAGCTTATTGGCATATATTACGTTTCTTGTTAATTTTTATAATAATATAATAATTATTAATTATGCAATGCCAATAATAATAATAATTATTATTATAAAATAAAGTTACATACAGAATAGAAGATGTAGTAGTGGTTAAAAATGGAGCATAGAGATAAATTATGACAAAAAAAGAAAACTGTTTTCCAAAAGAAAAAAAAGGCTAAATAAGTCTTGCTCTTCCGATGTACTGAATTATTACACTATATACAAACTTGTACTGTCCGACCATCTGAACTAGATGCATCCTTTGGCGCCGAAGCTCCACCAAGCACTTGGAGAGGTCAAGAACCTGAAGGTAAAGCAAGACATGCAGTGAATAAATAATCTACATTTATAATAATTATTATGAGTCCCCAAAAAGCAGGAAAACCCCCACCCACTATATAGCAAAAAAAGATTGATAGTTACTGTACTATAGATTGATCCATTGCAAATAAAGCAAAGAATGTGATACTGCTAGTCAGGGTGTCACCAAACAGCTTGAGAGTCGACCTTAATTATGTACTCCATCTCCATGATTTCTGCCGCCAGCATGGAAGTGTACGCATTCTCTATTGACAACCTTTTACCACATGCAACATTACACTATGCACTCTAAAAATTCGGCATGCAAAGCTTGAGCAATACCATTATTTGCATGCCGAAGTTTTAGAAGAAATATAGTACTCAGGAGAGGGGGAGGGGTCTGACATATTCCAGTACTTGAGCACCATCTCTGTGTACACTAGAAATTCTAGGGAGAGGAATTCAGACACAGCTGCAGGGGTGGGAAATGTCTGTGCTCCCCACCCTCTAAATGAATCTCTGCTAGTCTTAGAAGCTCGGTTTGAATAGAGATTTAAAAGACTGTGAACTATAATAATACAGTGGAAATCAGAGTGGTCTTACATCTCCACAGTCAACTTTAGCCATGAGCATGTCCATGAGAACGACAACACCAGACCTTCCGACTCCAGCACTACAGTGGACGAGGGTAGGGATATTTGGCTCATAGCGCTCTCGCAGAGAACGAACATCAGCCAAGAAATCTGTGCACACAATAGCATCATAATTATCACATGCATACGTACAGACCCACATGCTAATTAAGTAACAATCACTCTCACAACAGAAGGCCCATGGGCAATACACATCACCTTGGGCTGAGATGGGGGAGGCTAATATTGAAATGTGAAAAATGTAGCTGGGCAAAAAATCTAGGAACTTTTAAGTTAGTATATCAGATACCGTATAGCGGATAATTTTCGTGGAAGTCCGAAAAGGCCCTCAAAATTAATTTTCGTGGTTTTAAATTTCGTGACAGCATGCAACCAGTCCAGGGGCGTGGCACTGCTGCACAAGCGATGACGTATAAATTGATACACACGCTCGCGATCCTCTTTGTTACTAAGCCATACCTACAGAGACTTGGACAAATAGCACGAGATAGAAGAATATTAGTGTCGAAGACGCTATCAGCTGGATGACAGTGGCTACTGTTGCTTGCTATAATGGAAAGTGTTGACCGCGCTGCCACGATGTTGGTGGCCATGCCCATCATCATGGACTCGCATAGTACGTAGGCATTAATTTTCGTGGGTGGGAAATTTTCGTGACTGCCAAGTCAACCACGAAAATAACGAAAATTAGCACCCCATGAAAATTACCTGCCATACGGTACAAGGTGCGGCTAGAAGCTCTATCATGAAAAATTTGTCCATGAAAATATGTTCTTGAGTCATCTATCGATGGAGTCTAGCTAAAAATTAATTAATTAGTTAATTAGACATTGAACATACTGAGAAAAGGTTGTGGATCGTCAGGAATGCCATAGTCAGGCCAGTCAATGTACTGCAAGTGTGTTATCTCTCTCTCTTGTCCACTGGGTATGTGCTGAAGTTGGAAGCCTCTACTAATCACTGTTGCTGTCTTTTCAACAAAGAGCCGTGATACTCGATACTGAAGTGAAGCGGTAGGAACATATCACTTAAGCCACACATACATAATCAATATTGTATAGAGTAATCTTACTTGTTCAAACTGGACATAGTCTGGTTTGCCATCTTCTTTATTATCAGCAGGAAAGTATCGATGACACTTAACTCGGCAGTCCTCCTGTTGATGGTATGAGAAGGGGAAGAGAGAAGAGAGGGAGAAAGAGTTCATGAATTGTGCCTAATAAACGACTGAATATTATCAGCACATACCACTTCATTGGTAACCATGACGATGAAGTGGACTCTCTGCTCCCAGACCATTTGCCAGAAGTCGGTACAGGTGTGTTCCAGAGGGCCTTGGGCTACGATATAGCCATACTTCTTTCCACTCACTGTGAACTACAAGCAATCAGAAAGGAGAGAAATACATTTATATGTATCTTCTTATAGAGCATAAAACAAATTAATGCCCATGGCAGGCTCTTTCTCCCAGCTTGGCATTATTTCATGCAGAAAAGCTGAGGCATACCATATTATAGTGGGAAATATTCGAGGGAGAAAATTTTTGCGGATCAGTAGGGAGTGAGAGTTTCGCTGAGAAATTTTTCACAGACAATCATAGCTATATAGGTGGGTGGCGAATGCAATGGAGGAAGCTTTCACGGTGGCTCTCAAACTGCAAAATTTGCGAAAATTTCCTACTATACGGTACAACATTAGAAGCTGGGGCTCCTGGGGATGAGGTGCAGCTGGTGAGGTGGGATGAGGTATAGCTCAATGATGCTAGCCTAGCTGCTACTATAGAAGAGTGGAACTCACATTAACAAAGCTTGCATTGATGTAGTCATTGCCAGTGCTGTTGTTGGAAGAGTTCAGTAGCACTCGAGTCTCCTGTATAACAGATTATTACACAGATATTGTCAATAGTACTAGTCCCAGCAATAACACTATTGTGTTAATTAGCCAACATCAATTTCACTCACTTCATATGGCAAAACATCCCTGTATCTGTTTTTGCCGATGTTTTCAGGAAGTTGTCCAGCACTGGTGTCTCCACCCTGCAGCATACAGATATTGTTCTGAATCACTCTGGTCCACTAGCTAGCGGTCGCTAATGATAATTTTCTTCTTACCAATTTCTTGGGTATTTCTTCATATTCAGTATAGAATTTGCCACTATCCAACCTTCTCTCAAGTTGAATACCCTGAAATTAAAATGTTACTCTCATCAAACTCTACCAAATCACAGTTGCGCCTTTACTAAATTTTAGGACCCAATAATATTATGTTGTGTAATTATTCACCAATACAGACACTGGCATGCAGTACACAGAATACTGCTGAATCATGCAGTGGGTAATTAATGCCTTCTCACTCTCTTGTCCCTTGTTCCACTGGCAGCTTCCTGCTCCTCCTGCTCCTCGATGCTGAATGTCCTGATCTTTAGAGATCTTGGTGGAGTTCTGGAAGGTATTTGCTCAAGAGAACCTAAGAGTGTCATTTCAGTGTGAATAACATCCATGAATTCATAATTCATGACAATTTATACCAGATATTTTCTTCTTAATTGAGCCAAGTAGTTCAAATGTCTCTTGAGAACTGTCAGTATCTCCAGCATCTCCATTTGACAAAGCTACATGTACACACAGGTAATTATAAATTAATTAAAGTGATAGCCACCAACAAATGTCTGTGCTTACTGTGAATGTGTCCATTGCTGTATTTCTTCTTGAACTGGGGGCTCTCCTTTTCACTGAGGCTGGATACTGTGTCCCCTGCACCATCTACAGCCTCCGTGTCCTCAACCTGTGGCTCATCTGGATACATACAGGGAGGCACGTCGTTACCTGAGGGGAGAGAGAGAGAGAGAGAGTTTATGAACGTACTAGCTGTCATGTTTCCTGCTATTGTACACTTAATTGATACACACATGCATACCGCCTAGACAGGTTGAAGCCCAGTAATGAGTTCAGAGCAGCATAAGTACATCTATAGACTTTACGTACTGGTACCGTGTACATAGCCTGTCCCCATGGCCAGGCCCTTCCCAGTTATTCAGTGTTACATGCTAATAACTTAATGGGGACAGGCTAACAATGGTATGATTGTCTAACCTGTTGGCAGGGTTAGGTGTGGCTTCTTCCCCTGTCTTCTCGGGGTGGACTGCTGCTCTTGGCTTGGCATCACTGACGAACCTGTGACACTATAAAGATGAACAGATTACACAAGATACTCAATGAGAGAGAGAGAGCTAAGTAAAACACCACATGTGTACAAAAGTTCTATCTCTGTATACTACCACTATCTTAGTCCCAAGCTATTTCTAATATTTTAGAATTAATGTTGCACACTGAAAAACTATAAATAGCCGAGGCAAATCATTTATGATGTACATGTAAAATGGCAAAATTGATTTTAAACACGATAATTTCATAGATGAAATTGCACGAGTTAAATCCTACAGGAAACCATCACAGTTCCTTATAATTCTCAGGGTTAATATTCTGTAAAATTAATCATGAATACACATACAAGGTGGGAGAGAACACCAGTATGTATTATACATACACTAGCCTACACTGTAGTTTCTTATGTTTCAACCAACCAACCAACCTTTCAGTTGGAACGTCATCCCCTCGCGGAGATAAAGCTGTTGTGTCTGTTGTCCCATTGAAGGTTGCAGAAAAGACAACAGGTGAAGTACTCTGTTCCCGGTTGGGGGACTGCTGCAGCTGCTTGGGAGCTGTCTCCTCTCCACTTATTGAGAGAACCTGCACACCACTGTCTGGACCATCTGACCTGTAGGAGGGAGGAGAGAGGAAGAGGAGGGGAGAGGGAGAGGAAAGGAGAGAGAGAGGGAGGGAAGGAGAGAGAGAGAGAGAGAGAAGTAAGGGAGGGAGAGAGAAAGGGAGTACAATGTACATCACTGATGTGTCAGATACAAGTACATGTACTTATTGAAGTTGCTTACTTTGCAGGAGACATTGGTGCTGTAGAAGATGCTGATGATTGAGGCTCAGCACTGCTGCTGTCTCGGTTAACAAAGAGTGGTCCTAGTGATCGATCAACAAACAAAGTAGTAAATCAAAAACTTTTGGTGAGGATTGTTTCAGTAATTTGTCTATTTGGCAAATGGTTGGAAATCACAAACATCTTAGCCCAGCCAACAACATGTGTATGTATAGTATCCAAAGACCCAAACTCATTGGTGGCTCATTTTGCCAAACTTTAATCCTTGCTAAAACTTTCTGCTATGCAGTAATTAAAATAGGTTTTATAGCTTACTTTGAATGGGTGTAATAGCCTTCGCAGACTTGGACGTTTTGTCTGATGCAGTACTGCATGTGGTTATAAAGTGGTGACTGAAAGATATCACCATAAAAGGAAATGGGGTAGGCACTTACCTAGCTCCTCCGGTGATTTTTGATCTCAGGTCGTGCAAAGATCTCGACTTTTTCTTTGATCTGCATGTGTGTCAAGAAAAATCACTAGACAGGAAATACTGCAACAAAGTACAAGCAATACTAGATGACACGGTACTGCATGCACTCATGAACATGGCTATTTTGATGCTGGGTTCAGAATACACTGCAACAGCTTTCATTGTATTGTATCAGTGATATGTAGAAGCTCATAAAGCAAAGCATTGCTAGGATAGATACATGTATATAGGTTATATACTTGTGTTGTAAACTTGTAGCTGATCTGCTTTATTCAAGGTTGATGCAATACAACACAAGGCCTGGTGTCATAATGATATGAACTGAACTTTTAAAGTGCACAATCTCACATTTGCAGTTTAATACAGCAATGAAGCATCACATGCACTCACCCTTCGCCTGTTGCTTGCCAACTAAAGCCAGGCATTGCCTCCACTTCACTTTGATAAAATTTGTGCTGGTTGATCATCATACGGAGCACATACTGAGCAGTGTGGTGGTCACTCTGCATGTGTCAATGTTAGCAAGAATCAAATATCTAATGATCGCATTAGTTTGTTAGTTATCACAGAACTACCTAGGGTGATAATTAATTGATGTCGTAACGTACATGCACATGTGGGTTGATCTGTACACCAGTGTCAAGCTCAACGATATTTGCTATACATTTGCCACTGAAACACTAGCTATTATATCTACTATAAACTGGGAACGTATAACACCCATTACACTGTAGCAGCCATTCAAGTATCACTAGGACAGCTCTAAAAATGGGCTCAATAATACAGTTTCAATCGCTTAGTTGTTGGGTATTCTTGTCAGAAGAGACCCTTTTCCCAAATTGTGTCACATAAGGATGTTGCTTGGGCTACTTATTTATTATGTTCACTTACCATCTTGAAGTAGACCGTTTCGCCCGGAGTCTCTATCCCAAAGTTCTTGTCTCTAACTTTCATACGGAAGATGTCTGGCCACCTAATACAAATGAATGTACATGGCCCAGTGAAATTATCTCTGGTAAACTTATTTGGCTACACGGTAATATTACAAGAGTCTAAAAACATGCAGTAGTAGATTTACTCACTTGAAATAAATGTTTGGCTGTCCATTTGAGTGCTTCACAAATACCCCAATGAAACAAGCCCCCAACCAGATGCTACTTCCATGAATGTTCTGTACGGAAACAAATAAAGCAAAACAGACAATAATTAATATCATGACAATACACATTGCATATATATGTACCAATGCTTGGTAGATTTCGTGACCATACTCAGGCAGTTGCTGAGCTAGCTTGATGTACATCAGCTCAGCTGCAGCTGGGGACATCCCTCTGAAACAACCAATCATGAAATTATAATTGTCTTCTGTGTAACATTTAGTGCTAAATGTACATGTGCATGCATGCACATGTAACTCACTATTTCCCCCCATGATGGTGCTTACCAGAGATATAGTGTGCATACATTTGTATGGAAGTAGCTACATTATATAATATACACTACTAATCCCTCAAAAACTGCTTTTATGTGTGGAATTTGTCCGGAGTACTATATTGTGTTCCTACACACTGGTGTTAATGCTCTAAGATGCTCACTACCAATGGGGTAAGGGAAGTTAAGTATGAAGCCATGATGACCAGAACTACTTACGGGTACATAATATACAAACATGCATAGCATCATAAGTCTCTCTTACCTGTGTCTTTGATGAAATTTGGATGACTAGAGGAATGCAATAATATTGTGTACATGTGAATGAAAAGGATTACTGACACCATATTCAAAATACTTCAGTGTTGACTTACCCTTTCTATGAGTGACTTGAGGACTGACGGAGGACCAATATGCTGCAGGCAAGTACACAGAAATGAGTCACAACTTGATGATAGAAATGGTGTGTGTGTGTGTCAGTGTAATGAACCAACCGGTGGAAGGAAGATGTAGTCACTGAGGAACTCATCAGTGTGCTTCTGCTCATCAAAGTCTCCAAACTCGGCTACAATGTAGTATTACACAAAGAGTGTGAGTGAAACTCTTATAATAATATTATGTACAGGGTTATAAATGTGTCCAGGATTACAATGTATATTTGTATACATACCTTGTAGTGCATAAGATGCCAGTTTGACTGCCAAGTCATTGGAGCATTGAAGCAGACCATCCAAAATCATTTGCTTCAGTTGAAGGAAGTATAGGTACCTGCAACATAGTGGTTAAACATAATATAATGAATGCTCTAATTGTTGACATTAGTAAATGCTATGCTTAATTTTCGAGATGGAGCACACTTAGCTTTTAACTCGAAATTTCTTATAATTGCAGTGAATACTGCAGCCTCAGACTATAGCTGCTTACTTTGTGATTTCAAACTGCAGCTTGGTGACGTTGGTGATATAGTACTGAACCCTGAACCTTAGGTGGGAGTTTCTTGCTCCGTCCAGCCCATACTTCTCAAGCTGCTTGCGAAGAGGCTTTTCCCTGTCTACCCACTTCCAACACTCCATCTTTGATTGGTACTGAAGACCAAAATAGTTGATCTGCAAGACATGTGAATGTCAATAATATGCAGTTGAACAGGTGATTGAAAAGTGAAAGGAAGAGAAAAAAATCTCAGGATCAAACTGGGATTTGAACCCTGGGTCCTGCCTTACCAGGCTTATGGTAATTAGCATTATCTTGCAGTGTATAATATGATTGTGAAATGCATCAACTGGGGAGAATTCCGATACACTAAGTTGAAAAGTCGCGGCAGTATCAATTGTACAAGGTAGTTGCATGCATTGACTGCAATGGTTTCTTTTTCTTTTGATTGTTACTCAGAATACCATAATACTACAGAAGCCTAAAAAGTGACATGATCTCAAGTTTTCGATATTCAATGACATTACACCAAATATGGACATGCCCAGGCCATCTGTGCAACTCTTACCTACCCAATTCAGATACATTATACAGGTGTCATAACAGCTCAGCAATCTAACACAATTTTTTATACAACAGAGAATTACTAGAAATGGGAACAAAGAATGCTAATGTTGCTATAGCAACTAGGACATGCAGCTACACTGATTGCAAACAGCAGCCACTCAGTGATACACACACACACACACACACACGCACACATACAAATCATGGCAGTTATAATATCCATTATTGGCCATCACCTAGCAACTGAAGCTTTTATAGGTAAATTACCAGATACCAGAGGGGTGTGGATTATCATAATAGGGTAGGCCAATGATGAGCGGGGCCAACAAACTAGCATGCATCTCATCCCAATTAAGGTCTTGCAACTATAACTTACGCTAGATGCCCAGTGCAATGTCTGCCACTATGCCAGACAAAATATACACACCCATCTAGTAACTTCGTAGATATGTACATGTACTTCATATACGGTTCATGTTCAGTTGCCTGTAGCGTACATGCATGTAGCTGTATTTCTACATGCACTGCAGTCCACATTTGGCTAAAAGCTGTTCTCGCTCGTGTAATTAATATGAACTACTAGCCAATACTTACCGTAGGCAGTATCGGTAACATGCCGTGTGGGGACACAACAACTTTGAGTGGGCAGGGACCGATAAAATCCATGCTCCTAGCTAGCACAGATAATACATAAGTCCATATCTATACTTACATAATATAAGCGTGCTTATAATTAGTTAATCCCTACACATATTATGCTCCTATAGCTAGTACAGGTACTAAGTCCATATCTATGTTTCCAGCACAGACAATACATATAATATAACTAAGTCCATATATACTTATGCTTCTAGCATTATATAGGTATTAATACACAAGTCCATATAATTTTTTTAATGCTTAATTCTAACGTAGATAACACTATGCTTCTAGTTAACGCATGTAATGGTATAAGGAATCTACACGTACATATAAGTACATAGGCAGGTCATGCACAATCAACTGCTACAGCTGTAGCCATCATTGGCCATTGGGGACCCAGCCGGCCGGGTTTACATGTAAATCAAATGCCACTCTACTGTGACACTACATTTGACTATACATGTAGAGGCACGTGTTACATCATCCAGCTAGCCAGCCATGGCCAGTACACTACCACCTGCACACAGGGATTCACAGAACTGTCTATGCACATAAAAGGCCATACATAATACTGATTCCTTATATGTGCGGCTCATATGCAGGTGCACCAAATCATGCCTAGAATAGAAGCTGCCTATAGCCTTTAAGAGTTATACAAATAATAATATTATTATGTGTATGCAGATCATGCATACAGGTGCTATAAACTAGGACAGAGCAGTTACTGTAGTGTATACGTACTACATGATGAATATTAATATCAGAATTTCGCTAGTACAATAATTATTATCGTATAACTTGTAAAGGGAGGGCAGTATAACCACGCGTGTCACTACATGACGTATAAATGTACACGAACAAATCCTACATACACCAATGTAACCAGTGAAAGGAACAGCATGTACATGTACAACTGCTAGTTTGGACATGCTTGTTGGCCGGTGTACAATGGCTTGTACCAATGCATACTGAAACCATTAATTCTGCCATAAAAATAATGCGTACAATGCACATCTTACATGCATATACTAGCTGTGACTTATAGTACACAATGCAAGTATAGCTACGTATATTATTATTATAATTCGTTTTATTATGGAGTTTTGTGTTGGCTGGCAGTGGTTGTGGTGAGTACAATGCTCCAATTGGTGGAGTGCAAGGACACCTGATCAGTTAAAAGGCAGAGCTTAATCTCAAAGGTAGTCACTCTATGGCTTGCTGCCAGGAGCATTCACAAGCCAGCTAGCTAGCTACATGTACATGTATAGCTCACAATGCACATGTACATGAGGTAAATGTACACAAACATGTAAATCTTGGTGTCTTGGTACATGGTGCATGTACATGCAGTTACTCTGTGGTGGTGGACGACAATACTCATGTGCATATGAGCTATACATACATGTATGTGTACATGTACATGTACATGTATGTACCATAATGAGCTACATGTACCATAGCCTCCCGGCGTCCAGTTCCCATTTTACAATGTTGCATGCTGAATAAAGGAAGCATTATAGGGCTGGGTTAGGGTTGCGTACTGATTCAGAAATGGGACTTATTTAAGGGTAAGGAGCAAAGGGTTCCCCAATTTCCTTCCCTAGACATCCTACATGTAAATTCTACATAGAGAATAGTACTTAAGTACTGGAACATACGTATCTGATTTCCCCCTTCTAAACACATAACAATTGATGATCCTGCAGCAACCCATCCTGGGAATGAGGCCTAGTGGAACATACTCACGTAACTAGACATGGATACACATATAGATGTAGTCAGCTAGCATGCATGTACAGGCAACCCGCCTAGTATCCATACTGCGACTACCAAAAGTATACGTAAATACCATATCAGGCACACACACACCACAGGACAGTATAGATGTTCCAACGGGCAAGGTTACCAGGAATAGCCAAATTGAGCTGAACTTATCCATAATACGGGACTAAAGAAGGGCTGATGGTTTGGTAGGGTGGGGCGAAGGGTGTAGGGTGACACTCTCTGCCAAAAATTATCTTGTCCCACACCCAGTGTCTCGTAGGAAACTATAATTTAAGTGCATTCCTGGATGCTATACCTGGAGCCCCGACTGTGAGAATACAACACTACCAAACTGATGTTTTACATGGGTTGTTTTGCTTGGTGCTTAGTAACAAAGTTCTAGCTAGTACTACAGTTATCTTTCATAGATTCATAACAATAGTAGATGTATATAACCTAATAGCCGTGTCCCTCCCATTAAACCTTGCACACTGAAAATGGCCGTTGAAAACAACATGGAAATGGACCTGGAGACAAGACTATAATTTACATGTAGCAATACCACTGAGTTAACCTGTTTATGTCAACCAATCATTATTCATGAGACGAGAGCTGCCCCACCGTTCACAGATTGGATAATATTCACTTACACTGGATTGTTCAAATCCCATAGGTGATTAGTATCAAGTTTCCCTGATCTGATACTTATGGAAAATTCCAAATAATAGAGACGATCTAGAATATGCTTAAATCAACAACTGATCAATTACCACCAGGTATGCACTTAAATGCCAAGAGCTGTATGCAGCAACTGAGGAGAGGGTAGACACAATAAATATTGTACAGCCTTACTCCACCTTGAACTCATTTGGCTGGCTGATGCATAATGAGAGAACCCTAAAATCAAGTTACAGACCACTTACATGTAATGTGTGGACGTTTAAGGATACTAGTGGGCACAGGTCTACTAATATGATTATGGAAATAGGATTTTTTCAGCATAAATGCTAGCAATTACATGTGCATCAACTCAAAAGGGAAAAAAAGGATTCTCGTAGTATTTTACTGCAGGCTGACTAGCATACATCCCATAGTCCTTTTAATAAATAGCAGTAACATGTCTTTCCATAATAACAATGATTACAATGTATTGTGCGTACATAACTTGCATGCTCTAACGAGATAAACATTGACACCTTTAGTGTAGCTTACGATGTGAGGCAAGAGTGAACATGCATGTTATTATGAATAACATAAAGGGCGGTCAATGGCAGGATTTTGGTGTGGTATACTAAGTCAAACTTTAAGCAGATAGCAACTCAGAGCATCGTGGGACGAAGTAAGAACTAGGAAACAATAATATAATACGGTCCCAGATACATTGTAGATCAACAGTGATGCACTAAATTACCCATGAAATGAGGATATAATTCAGGCTGACCGGAATAGATAGGTTTCTCTGTACACATACACACACACACTCACATACACATATGCACACACACACTCACATACACACACAAGCACAGACACACACTCACACACAGACACACACACACACAGACACAGACACACACACACACACACACACACACACACACACACACACACACACACACACACACACACACACACACACACACACACACACACACACACACACACACACACACACACACACACACACACACACACACACACACACACACACACACACAGTGCCACACCTACCTCTTTGATCTCCATGACCTGTGCCACCTTCTCGAGGCAGTCAGCTCCAGTTACCTCCGGCAACAGATTGAACTCGATCGTAGTGTGATCAAGAAGGATCACTTTGGCCACGAAACAGTTCCTGGCTACGTTATATCGTTGGCTTCTCTTGAATAACCGCGGCATCGTTGATTCAGAGCGCCTCAAAAATCATAAAAAAGTAGAATTTCTGTTTACTACTCACAGCTGAATAATATCACACACAGAATATTGATAAGATTGGTGTCGACGATCGGTGAAGTTCAGCTTGATTTCCCTGAAGAATGTGCCAAGTTAGCATAATCACCACACCCCCTTTGTTGATAAAACCGCGCCCACATGGCGTTAAATTTGCGCATGTGCATAAAATTCAAATTTGAACTGTGGAGCGGAGGCAAATATGGACGAAACATTGATGGGTGATCTAGCTTCTCTGAAGCGCCCAGCGCTCCAGAAGTTGTGTAAAAGGTTTGGAATCAAAGCGAATGGAAAGGTAAGGCTTGGAATGTGTGGTTGATATATAATTTGTATAAAGTGGGTATCAAACTTTATAGAACGTTGATATGATAAGAGCTCTGGAAGAACTCAGAGAGTCAGCTAGGTAAGTTGAAATTGATAGACAAATCTATGTGGTTTTGAATATGACTGCATGGGTACTCTTGGTACCAAGAAGAAACCAGGATATTTAATCCACCAGTGATGTAAGCTTAAACATATCAAGTAAAAAAAACAACTCTCTCTATAATTTAAACAATCAGAGAAAATAATAGCAATACGTGTATGACTATTAAACTTCTTAACATAGATCTTTCCTTTGACCAGATGAGTGAAAAGCTGTCCTGCATAACTTAAGAGTTAAATTGAATACATATTAAACACCATGATATTTAAAATTTACCAGCTATCCCACAGTTTCGTGGGAGGGTGCCATTTATTCCCCCTACTCCCATTGCCTTATTTGTGCAGCTTGGTTGTCCAGAATATAGAGAATATGCCTGATAGCCAGCTGTCCCAGCCAGAGGCAAGTGTGGCTCTCCCCAGTGAGCCATCCCCCAGAGTTGAGGAAGTGAATCCTTCCATGAGGAAGAGTACGAAAAGAAGAAAGGGAGGAAGGAAAAAGAAAAGAAAAGAGCTCTCCCCGTCACCAATTCAAAGTGCTGGTGATACTCCGCTGTCACTGTCTGGTGTATCAAACAAGCCGTGTGCTTGGTTGACATCGAGCACAGACTCATTCAACTTGTCTGACTCTCAACTCTCTTGTCATCAAAATGTTCAGAATTCACCTCCTTGTGGGCGTAAGAGGAGACACAGTGGATCAGTAAACACTTCTCCAGAATTACCTGTTCCAATGGCTAAGCATGCTAGATATGAACTACCACACCAGGCTCTTGATAATGACTCCATCTCCACTGAGCAACCTTGTGAAACTACTATTCAAATTTCTACTTCTCCTCTTCAAGCTCCTGCTGATGCCGTTTCTCCTCCTCAAGCTCTCATCTCTCCTTCTCAGTCTTCCAATTCTCCACAAGCTCCAATTTCCCCTCAAGCCCCTATTTCTCCCACCCAGACTCCCTTTTCTCCTCCTCAAGGTCCTACTTCCCCACCCCAGGCCCCCATTTCTCCTCTCCAACCTCCTATTTCTCCACAAGAATCCTTTTCTCCTCCCCCAGCTCTTATTTCTCCCGAGGCTCCCTTCTCTCCACCACTTGCAAATGAAGGTTTGCAGTCAAACTGTAAGCGTAAGAGAAAGTCGACGTACACTCTTGATGGAGGTGTTTGTGATGAGCCGTGTGCAGTGAGGGAGGAGGAGGGGGGAGAAGGCGGAGAGCCTCCCTCTAAGAGAATTAGAAGAGCAACGTTTAGTGTATCACCAAAAATTACAAACAAGAGTGAAATCAATGGCACTGCTGATGAAAATACTTCCGCTAATGGTGTAGCCCATGGTGCTGCAGTGCTAAATGGCATTATGGATGTCCACTCTGAAATCATGGATCTCCTTGATAAGCGAGTGGAAAAAATACGTAAATAAATGTGTGCATATTATAAGGATCTGAATATCGATATCTCTTATGGGCTGCAAAATGTCCCTATTGCATGCATAAAATTTGTATTGCATTAAATTTTATTATTTTCTCTAGAGGCTGATCCCAACTACAAGCCAGTGTTTTCAGCCGATGAGTTGTCTTCTAAGTCACCTATCAAAACTGGCATGCCAATCGCGAAGAAATTTGATTCTGCTCATAAAAAGCAGTTTTCCAGGTACATACATGTGTGTGTACCCACCTGTATAGATTTAATGGCAAATTAAATTGATGTACTTGGATTCCTAGTGTCCCCAGGAGAAGTTATGTACTCTGTAAAGCTGCCCAAAATTTTGAGTTGCACTAATGCAGTGGAATCTATTAATAACAATCACACACCCTTGGGCTGAAGATTAGTGGCTATTTGCCACTTGAAACTTAAGTGGCTACAACTATTGACAATATTCCTAATTGAAACCATAATGGTTGGCACTATGAATTCATAACTACATTTAACATGATGTTGTCTGCCTCATGGTGCATGTAGGATGCAGTCAATAGTTAGCTATCAGAGTGAGAAGGAGAGGAGACGTGCAGCTGTTAGGAAGGCCAGTACTCCATACACAGGAAACATTCCTAGAGTAAGTGAGACACTCATCACATTACAATTAGTTTTGTCGGCAAACCCAATCTGCTACATGTATTTCTACTACAGCCAATGGATAAGCGAAAGATTCCTAAAGCACCTATAGCTGCCTCTAGACCAAAGTCCACTACCAGTTTCAAGCCAACCGCACTCAGTGTTAAGCAGGCATCTTTTAATTTTGCTGCCGATGGAGCTAAAGTTATTGATAAGAAGGCACCTAAGATAGGTAAAGGTGAGTTGCATGCTTAAGCAGTGTTCTCCTCAAGCAAAATTCAAGGCGGCATGGGGTGGGTGGCTTAGCCTGGGACGAGCTAGGGATTACAAACTGAGTCCCCAAGGACAAGATATATGTTCTTACAGGTGTGGTTATGTTAATTGTTGGGTTAACTTCATGTCTTTCAGAAGCCAAACCAGTAGTTGCATCAGTCAAAGAACCTTGTGAGAACAGAATGAGGAAATCAGTAGTAGCATCAAAAACTCCAGGGAAGAAGGGAGTACCAGGTTAGCTACATTTAGTTCTGCTTCCTGTGGGGATGAAATTTCAAATTATATAATGATTATTGGTTATTTGCAGGTATTGTGGCCAAAACACCATCTAGTGTGGTCAAGTTCTCTGCATCCTGTACATCAACCAAGAAAGCAAAATCTCAATTCGATATCACCAAATCACTGAAGAATAAACCTGCCTACAAACCTCATTCAGGTACAGAGTGCATGTTTGGGCGAAGGGGGCAATTGAAAGCATCCCCCCTGAAAAAAACCCTGAGAGGGTGTTGATTAGATTGAAGCCTATGATTATCATACCTCATGCAATCTCTTTATTTCTCTGTAGGAAAATTGCCTGATTTCAACATTTGCAGATATTAACAGCACATAAAACAATATTGATCACAGTGAACCTTGTGTTTGAATTATCCTAATCCTTGTCCCTATCTTTCTTTGGGCTACATTATGTCTTTTATAACAACTTTATACAGATTTACATGCATAACAGTAGAGTACATTATTGAGGTGATGATTGTGCAAACATGGAATTAGAACGTTTTTTGTGTACATTCTGGATCAAAATAAAAATCAGTGGAGTAGAAAACACAAATCAAGTAAGTAACATGTAGCATTAACCCAAAGAGTGTACTGATTTATTGCAACATGTGTTACGGACATAGCTGCTATAATATTATGTGTGCATTGATCATACACAGTATAACAATACAGTCAAACAAACAGTGTATAGTATTGTCTTGTGCATAATCATTGAGCTTGCAGTTCTGGTGGAAGAGGTTGCTTGGGATGCTTACTCTCAAAGTGCTGTTTATAAGTCTTTGGATCTGGCATTTGGGTTCTGCAGACTGGGCATGTGTAGATGAGGGCCTTCTTTGCCGCTGCCTTTTGGTCACTGCCGGCTGCTTTCTTCAGTTTGGCTTGCTTGGCTGCATTCTTTTGCTGTGACTGAATCTTCTGTTGGCCTCGAGCCATGTCTTACATGTGCTGCACAGAAGCCTGCAATAGCATATTATTATACCAGTATAATTTATAAGTAGTATTTGGTCATGTGAGAGTCACCCCTATAGAGGACTCCAACAGTGGATACATGCGATAATTCTAAATATCTCGATTCCAAATTGTATAATACACCTTGACAGATCAGACTTCAACATAATATTCAGTGAATACCCTGCTATTCCATACAACAGACACTTAATTAATTTTGGTCCCATTAAATTCTACGCCTATGGAATAACGAACGACCTCACATAATGGCAAGATAGCCAAACCCACCATTAAAATCGGTAAGTATTATCAAGAGGAGAAGAGAGTATCAAATACGCCATAATACTCCATATAAGATAGTCATGCACCAGGAATTCAAAAATTGAAAGTGCTCAATTCAAATGGCATGTTAGGGCGTGACCTCAAATGCAAGCAAATGTGAGTGCAATTTCAACTATAAATGCTAACAGATCACAAATATAAAACAAGCATTCATGAAGAATCTAGTGTAAAACTCACAAAAAATGGTCCTATTTTTCACAATCCTAAGAAAAATCAAGTGTTTAGCCCCTTGGGCTAGTCACATGCGTAAGGTGGGAAGTTGGGTTACTTGCTGAAAACATTAGCACCTAAGGTTGCTACTCATGGCTGTAGTGAGGTATTTTATTATTATTTCAAGGGTTAGTGATTGACAACGCCCCTCCTACAATCATGGCCAATTATGATAAGCATGACTAGGGATGGTGTTAGAGGCTGTAATGTTGAGAGATATATCGATTCACAGCTCTGGTAACTAGTAAATAATGAGTGTAAGAGGGGCTTGGGTTTGAAGCATGTGACAGCTTGTGCTTTTGATGACTAAGTGAAAATTTTGTATAATGATACCATAAAGCCATCCTGTGGTATCAGAGGAGGTAGGATAGGCTTGACCTTTGAATCACTAGTATAGTGAAGGTTATATCATTGCCATTTTTGAATTCAGTGCTATTGATTTATTGGGGGAGCTCCTACTCCAGAGCAATTTTTGAACATTTTATTCTGTGGTTTGAGAGTGACCATGAATATTTTTCTCCATAAAATTTTGTGCCATGCCATACCCATCTGTACGATTAGTTAAGCATTCCATGAAAGTTGTCTCTGTGAAATGATCTCTTCCTATAATATAAGGTAGAGTGGGATAATTTCGTAATTTTGTCAATTTCGTCTTACAACGCTACTATCATGCGCAAAGCATGTCAGTGATCTATTATGCAACCATCAATAGTGGACCTTCACTGTCTCCCTGGCAGCATCTGTTAGCCTCGCTTCTATTTCTAGCATAAATCCTGTATCCAAAGTAGCCCTCTGTTGAATTGATTCAGCTAAATATAATTATGTATCGACTGTTCAGCAGCATTTGACAATTGTCCTGGTGTTCCTTAGTCTCATATACCAGCCCTGCTGGCGTGCAAGACTAGGTGCTCCTGTGATTGCGCAAATTGCATTCTAATTGCAGCAAGAATGCTCTGCGTGACCATCACGTGTTAATCACAGGCTGCTACACGTCATTCTTTGCCATTCAGTTAGAGATGGAGTGTACAGGCATGGTGAGGCACTACCAGCGACTGAAATGTCAAAAATATACCAGTGAGCAACTACCGGCAGCCATTCACTCCGTCAAGGAGCATAATAATATTATAAAGGTACCTGTGGCTGCAGAAAAGTATCATGTTCCACTCCCTACACTTTATGGCCATGTAAAGGAGCGAGTGACTAAAATAGGTGCTGGAGCACCCACCATCCTAACCAAGGAGGAAGAAAAGGAAATTGTAGTCTCACTTCAAGTGCTGCAAGAGATGGGATTTGCTAACGAAGGAACTTGTTGGCATTATTATCCGTGATTATTTGAAAGACCAGCTAGGTCATTCCAATCCATTTAGCAGTGGGGTGCCTGGGGAAGATTGGTGGCAATGTTTCCTTAAACGTTGGCGTTCCAAACTGAGTTTTCGAGAGCCACAACATCTACCAACTCATTGTGCTCTTTCAGCCACTCCCGAAGTGACGGATGGATGGTTTAAGTGTGTGCAGCAGCTGTTTGATGAGGCAAAGCTGAGCACACTATCCACTGATGAACTCAAGTGTTACCTGTGGAACTGTGGTGAAACAGGATTCTGCACGGCCATGACTGCAAAAAAGATTTTGGCGAAGCGTGGTGATAAGAATGTCCACGAAACAGTGGGAGGAAGTGGTCGTGATTACATTATAATACAGGGAGCAGGCTTCGCTGATGAGACTCGGCTTTCTCCATTTGTTGTACACAAAGGGAAAAATCTATGGAGCAGATGGATGAAAGGCGGACCAGCTGGCTGCATGTACTCTGTCTCAGACAGTGGCTGGATGGAAGCAGCGAGACTAGGTGCTCCGGGCAGTTCAGCACATGGCCAAGAAGCTTCCTGTCATTTTAGTCTTTGATGGTTACCATTCATACCTCAGCCTTAAGCTGATTGAGCTGGCTCATACACATAACGTGCATTTATTTTGCTTTCCACCTCATTGTACACATATCCTACTACCACTCGATGTTGCAGTGTTTGGCCCTGTCAAAGCAGCATGGTGGAAGGTTTTGAAACAGCATCAAATGGAGGCCTGTGCAGCTTACATAACCAAGGACTTCCCCATACTCCTATCTAAGTTATGGGGCAGCTCATTCAAGCCTCAGAATCTAGTCAGTGGTTTATTTTTTACAGGTGTGGACTTTGTCCTGTGTCCAGGGAAGCAATCCCCCCACACAAATTGTCCACTGCTCTGCCCCATACCAAATCATCAGTGGAGCCTCCACCAATAATTACTGTTGAAATGATAGGAAAGTGTACTGTTGGTGATTCAGTCACACCCATTCGACTACATTTGAGAGGGTATTTCTCCAGTCTCCTCCAAAAAAATAAGCTACAAAAGCCCAAGGAGGAAAACAAGACCTCGATTCTATGGTGAAGCACTTACTTTGGATGAAACGTATGACAGAGTGTCAAAAGAGCAGCAGCAGAAGGAGGCTACAGCCACTTCTAAGACCCGAGGAAAGTCCAAAAAGCTGGTAAAAAACTAGAAGCAAGGCATCATCCAAGAGCACAATTGTGGTTCTCTTAAGTACAGGAGAACATGACGGTACTACACAATGGCCAGACGTGGAGCAGCAAAACCTCCGACTCCTTCCACACCATCTTCAAAGATTTCATTGGACAGTGACAAAGAATCCATCAACAATGATGGGAACAGTTTGAGTGCAAATGACACAGAAGATGATGGTGTTTGTGAAGAGTGTGGAGGATGTTTTAAAGACGACAGCAAGAGTGCTCGATCCTTGAACTTAGTAATATCCCTGAAGGATTTTGGTCCTGCAAGTATTGTTCATAACTGAGAAATCTATCTGCATAGAGTCTAGTATAACTTGATGGGTGTTTTGTAGCTAAATTTATCTCCACAAGGTATAAGATATTCATTGAAAAACGGAAATCGTATTCTTACGAAATTGCCTCGTCAGCAAATTTTAGGGCATGTGCAAAATTTTAATGCTTTGCAAGTCATATTGAGGGGTTGCATTCAACCTTGCTATTGGGATCAACGGGTCGATAGCTACTTGTTTCAGGCCCGTGATCATCGTTGCTCAGCTGTAGCTCACATCCTTCTGGTAGAGTGAGAATCCAAAAATTTGTTACGAAGTTGCCCCGGTTTACCTTTATAATTAATATAATATAATAGAAAAATATTCATGGTTACCAAGAATTTCTTTCCCTCCCTCACAAACTTCACACTACATGATATTATGATATAAACCATTCAGTTACCCTGCAAAGCGATTGGTCTAGGACATTATCCACTGGCAAATTTTCCTACAGAACATTTCTCATAATTTGGTGACGTCCCCCCCTCAGTCAATTTTGTTCCACTATTAACGGTCCTGCTCACACTATTAAATTATTACAATTTATTAATAGATTGGATCAGTCACGACCCGATTTCAGTCATTTTCATCTGACACAGCTAGCTACATCGTACATGTTTAATATTATGGCCTGGACTGGGCGTTGGATTGGGCCAATATAGCCTACTGATGTGCACCACTAAAAGGCGTGTAAGAACCATAAAATTCAACATAATTTCAGCCTCGACTTCATGCGAAGTATATCAAGAGAAACAACACCTATTACCTTTACACTGTTACCACACTCACCTTTCCAAGTTGGCTTTATTTGGAAAATGTCGTGTCATCCTTGTACATGGCACGCGGTTAAATCATACCCCGAGAAGGTAGCTGAGAACACCTCGGGATAACATTCGCTATGTCGGGGTAACTTTTACCCCGACATACAAATATTATAGTACACGTACACGTACGTACGTACGTACACCTTCATATTTTTCATCCCGGGGTACTAGTAACAAGGTCAACGGACATCGCATATCGATGCATAGTGCATCCGGGACGACCTTTACCTATCAGCAGGTATGATGGAGAGTGTGAAAGCATTTGCTATTGAATGGCTAGATTGGGGTGCGGAGTATTTTAGAGACAATCCGCAGGAATTTTTCACTAGACGTAAGTGTTGATGCTAAGTTTTGCTGGATGTACATGTTTTCATTTATTTTCTGTGACAATAGTAAAATCTCTAATTAATGCCCATCCCGGGTAGGCAGCTGTCTTAAATGACAGCTTGCCAGAGGAACCTTGGGCAATAGAAGAACGTGCTAGTCTCACATACCAGCCTCTCAATCTTAGGAGGACTCTCATAACCTTGCTTGAAATGATATGAGGATTTCATTGTGCGTGAAGGGCCAATTTTAGACAATATTTAATACCTTTTCACAATTTAATTTAGCCTGATTCTTGTCACACCCATTGGTGGGATTCAAATAATATTATTACACTGTATAGGACTAGGATGCATTTGTCGATCATGCTAGCCAAGTGATTATAAGTACAGTCCAACCTCGATTATCCGAACCCCTTTGGCCAAGGGGAAATTTGGAACCGTTCGGATAAGCAAAAAGTTCGGATAATGTTGACCACACCCACTGGATCGATTATGCATGCAAAAATGTATCATTGACAGATTTATCGAGCTTTTTGATGATTTTAATCCCATCCTCGATTGATAGAACGCTTACCATGCGTTTCTTTTACTTCTTTGAGCATTAAAACTAGATTTGATAGCAGTGCAGCAGCTGGCAACGACGCGACGTAGGTTTACTGCGCATGCGCAATCCAGTCACGTGGTCACAATGTGTGCTTTAACCCTGAATTTTCTTTGCATCTCGAGTTCGGATAATCGAGAGTTCGGATAATCGATGTTCGGATAATCGAGGTTGGACTGTATATCTTGAAAGAGTGCCTCAGCTACGTATATAATGTACAATACCCTTGAGTGCTGCAGCTATAGCACTATTTCTCGGTATCTGCCTTGAAGCTCTGTGCAGCCTCCATATCCCCATGGACAAACTATTGACCAGTGAATGTGACAGGAACCTTGCTGAAACTTTCTGAATGAGTGTTGAATATCATTTGCATATCTTATCAAAATTCCTTCATACATTTGTGTAGAATTCTCATATAGAATTTTGCTCCATACCCAGGCCCTTTGAGGAGGAGGGAGAGGAGAAAGGGCCTTGTACATACCAATTGCGCATGCATTGTCAGGGTTTCTTTCAGGGGGGGCGGGGGGGGGGGCATTCGCCCCCCCTTGGAACCACTTTGCCCCCCCTTGGCATTCTCACATTGTCAATTACAAATACTGTGACAGACAAATAGGCAATGGCACAGCTAATTTTGGCTGTCAGATTGCGCCAGAAACGGTCTGAGAGGACCTAAATTCCAAAAATTTTCTGGGGGAGGACCCCCAGACCCCCCTTTATGGCGTGTTCTTGGATTGTACTTTGCCCCCCCAAATTTCACCAAACCCTGGTTTCGCCCCCTCTTGGGAAATTTTCTGAAAGAAACCCTGATTGTCAATCACTCGGAATTGGGGTGACTGTATTTGCCTTGGATACCTTCTGCATGTTCTCATATTTCAGTATGTAAGCCATCGATATCATACATCAATCACACTAACCGTGAGCTATACTTGTGTGATCTTTGTAATTACGCAAGCACCACATGACTTTTGGGTGCAACGGCATAGAATATTGATCAATTCCAATAAGTATTGCTGCATGCGCTGACCGTATGTATACCAGGCCCTTTCTTATCCCTCGTTTTGCCGAACGGCCTGGGCATGAGGCTAATAGAATTTTTAAGAAAACCATGTAATACTCTTCTCTGGAGGCCTATGTTATGATGCAATGTCGTGCATAATATTTTGGAGGGAGGGGAGGGAGGAGGGGGGGCCTTGGGGTATTATTAGTGATGCATGCTCATATTGGAAATGACCTACAGCTGTATGTGTGATTGTACTACTACATGTACATGTAGGTGTATGCATGATCACCAAACTAAAATCCTTGAAATTCACCAAAATTTATTCCTTGTGTACATAGTCTATTTTCCTACTATAATATTATACATTATACATACCCGTATGTTATTAATTTTGAATAATGCTTGATGCTCTCTATTGTTTGTATACAAACACACACACACAGTACTCATGATTTTATTGCCACTATTTGCTCTTAGTGGTATCCTAGCGTACTTTCTGATCAAACAAATTGACAAAGAAGAAAAAGCAAAGCAGAAAAAAGGTATGACATTGTGTTAATGAGTATAGAATGTAAATTTTAATAATGGTACTCGCTTTAGATGTTTGGAATACACGCATGTACACCCATCTGCGCAGATTTGTCCCTATCCCTGGATAATATGAGTATTGGCTATAATATTATTATAGGCTAACTACAAGTATAGCTTTGCAGCACTTGTATTATGTATGAGTGAGGCTGATAAAGTGTGAACTGTAGGGTACTGATTAGAGGGGGTAGAATCTTGCAGAACTCGCTAAGCCAGTTATCATTGCTTCCTCAGCATGTACATATATTGTGAGCAACAAGGAAGGCCAAGGCTTGATAGATTAACTACCAATACGGCGCATATATCCTCATTCCACTCCACGTACAATGTATGTTAGTGGAGGCTGAAGTTGTAGGGAAGCTGTACATGCACAATCATGATTATTATGGTTCAAATGAAATTTTGAAGAGCGAGATACAATGTCATGTACTGTTGATAGCAGGTGCTATGCATACAAACCCTTGGTAGTACTCCTTGATGGTACACAGTGTGGCTATAGTAACTACTTCTAGAAATGTAGCAGTGTTTTAGAAGGGGGCATAGTTGTAATACAACATGCACACCCTATAATGTATCTGCATAGCTTGGTGGCCATGACTGTCATTGTACAATTTGTATGTTAATTTTCTGATCTGCAGGTCAAAAGGCTAAGATGATTCAGAAAGCAAAGAGAGCATCACATAGGAACAGTGGCAAGAAGAATCAATAGCAAACAAATTTTATTATCTATTATTAACCTCACTTTGTATTACCATGCTTCATATTATCTGGAATGACCACCTATGTTCATGCACTTGTATATGTTCGGAAATGGTCGTCACAGCAATTGCCGTGTATTTCCGTATACTAGTTCATATATTCAGTCACATGGCCTACCCACGTGAGGTACAAAAGTCATGATCAATGGTGTTTTGAAGGTGGACGAGGGGAGAGCGTCGCCGATCCAGTCACTTTGAGGGGTCTCCGTTAAGTGTTCTCATTGAAAAAGCCATCGGCGATCGCCATTAACCCGTCTTCGCATCTTGAATCCTTCGTTTCGACTCGATTTGGTCCAAGTGAGTTTGAATTTTTTGACGGCACATGTCACTCGTGGTAGTTTTCGTTTACCGCAAATGGGTGTGTCTCGAATTCAAAGAATGGGTGTGTACGTCCAAGTGTCAGTATAAAAAAATCGTGCAATATTTTTCTATAAGGCCAAATAAAATTGAATATTAGTTTCTCATCCCCGCCCGCCTCTAGTTTTTCCTCTGCCTGACCACATTTTATTTCATGAATATCATTAAAACTATCTGCACAAGGCATTACGTCATAGACTCGCCCATTTTTAATGAAATTCATGATGACATTTAATGATATTCATGACAAAAAATAAAATAAAAAGCCACCCTCCCGCCTGGGGAAATTCCTGAACATAGGATGAGAAACTAATAATCAATTTTGCTTGGCCTAAGTAGGCTGTTTCATTTATTAACCCTGTTGGCAATCTTGGACACTGCTCCCTCTGCATGGTACATGTATGAACTTTTTTGTTTACATACTTAATTTATGCGTTGTGTGCATGTGTAGTGTTTACATACCAAATTGTGTTCATGCCCACACTGGCCTTGGGTTTGGCTAAGGGCTGGGTTTTCATTTGACTTATATAAATCTAGTGCAGGCTAATGACAGTTTCAGTTTTCACAAAGTGGGTGGACCTACCTCCATGGTTACACTGTACTTTTCATTGAGGACCTATATTTAAGTTGAATATTGTAATTATTTCATAGCTATTAACGAATATCATTTCATTCCAGAAATGCTGAATTTATTGAGGATATGGCCTTGGCTATATGATTTTGTACATGTGGTATACACCTTTAGGAAGAAGTACAGCTTGGAATTGGGGGAGGGAGGGGAGGTTTATTCAAGAATGAGTGGGATCATAATTGTGGCTGGTAGTCGTGGTAGGTACTGATGGGCGTGACTGGAGAAATTGAAAGTGTATGTAGAGATGTCAGGCTTCACTACTTGACAAGTGTCCATGTTGCAGTGATTCATTGTTTTCCATGGGTGGGGGATATTTGATGTCATAGGATACTTGAACTGCACACAGCAGCAGATTCCTGAAATTATTCAGTTACTGGCTTGTTTTTTGTACATGTAGATGGATATTTGCATTGTGGTTCTGCATGATTATGCCACACGTACCAGTAAAGCGCTTTCACCAGTACAGCTATGGCCTCCTGGCAACAGGGAAATGATTGGATAAGGGTATCGAGTACTAGCTATACTGTTGAGGGGGTATGGATCCTTCCCCCTGTAACTGAATCACTGAGTGCCTAATTTAATTATATTAGCGAGGCATGTCCAGCATTTTGGAGGAAAGGATTGACAATGTGTGAAGGTCCTTGTTGAGGACTTGTACAGGGAGTCACCTTGTAGTGTAGAATAGCTGTTGCAATGATATGGGCATGTTAATATGCTGCTCACTTGTTTTAAAGTTGAGTACTTGTGCCAGACCTTGTAGCATAGTGTATTGCAATAGTGGTGGTTGTGTTAACATGCTGCTTTTGCTTGTTTCAACCTTTCATGACCTTGTTGTCACAGTTACTGTATACTATAGAAATACTTTCCAAACCTCTTAACAAACACTTACATTGAGGGTTGTGAAGAGGCTAATTACCATGAAGCCATGAATATGATTTTTTGGTTGTTTTGGCAAGCCTACTCAGAAAAGTATGAAGGTGCTTATGAGCATTAAAGGGATCCACCTCTGTATACATATTTCTGACAATAAGTATTTCCCCATCTGTTTTTCAACATTTGTGCATGTCAAAATCAGAGATTCACGTTTTCTAGATAGAAGGAGAGCGGAGGGGGCAAGAATCAAGTCTGAAGGAGAAATGGATAAATTTAATTAACTGCCAATATTCTGGGGGAGGCTAGCAGATACCCCTTTCCCCCTTTCCTGAGTGAAATTCTAAGTACATAGTAACCACATTCTGTGTTTTTGCTGTGATCGGGTCTGAGACATATTGTCATAACGCGCATATGGCACAATGCGCGTTTTTAGCATCTCCAGCCAAAAAAATATCAAAGTCCAGTTTTTGCCATATTTACATGTATATTGAGGAACTTTTCTACTAACTGCTGCCACCGCCTACGGAGGGCAAGCGTAACGAAATAAGCCTTCATTTTGACTTACCTAGTCTCTACAGCTGCCGTACGTACAAAGAGGCTGTTGCTATGGGTGTTAATTAGAATTCCCGCCAGCAGGCTATCTAGATACATCAAACTACTGTACGTTTGCTCACCTTTTTAGCTTCTTGGGCGTCAAAGAATAATAGGTGCCTGTTATCAATAACGAAATCTGAATGATTGATCTTTATGTTCATTTCGAACGGCTCCTATGGCCATTTAATTGATTTCTGATTCACACGTAGTATATGGAAACGCTATACATTGTACGTGTGCATAGCAACGCATTTAGACCGTATTTTCTCGATTATTGGGGGTGTGGCACGATTGCAAAGCTCTATAGCCAAGCACATGATGTGTCTCAGACTTTGATACCTATGAGATACATATATATAGCTATCCAAATATACAGCTACAGTAACTAAATTTTTATGGATTGACAAATGTGGCGGGTTTTCTTGGATCCGGTCACATTTGTACTTGATGGGCTGTACATGGTATTTAAGATGTCCACACATTACAGCTACAGGTGGTGTGAGCGAGATGAGTGAAGAGGGTGACATTGATGTGGAGAGTGCGGAAGATGTTCCTGATATTGCGGTGGAGGCAACTGCAACAACAGTCGAAGACAGGTCTGAAGTCTACTCACCAACGGTCAGTGGAGTTCATAATACTGTACCCTCACGAAAGAGGGAGAATATCGGCCCAACCCACTTTGAACTCAATTTTCTGTCAAAGTCTCTAATAAGCACCCATATGTAGCCACACATGCGCAATCACTATTAGTGGGTGTGGCGACAGTGGTACTTCGAATACCGGCCCTTTCTAGGTTGTTTATCAGGTGTACCTTGCCCATAGGCCCTTTTTCGCGAAGGTGTGTGTTTATTTTTAATTATGCATGCTGTATCTACGTTGTAAATGTACATGCATATTATATGTATGAATGTATATGTACAACATCGTGTAAATGTATGCGTACGTGCTACTTGGTATTCATGTGCTAGTTGATTAATAAATCTACCTCCTCTCTCACTCAGTGCTCATTTATGGGTAATTGGTTGTAATCAGTGCCCCAGATTCGCATCTGCAAATTGCCACTTAGGTGTTCTTTATAAGATCAGTGGGTGAATATGATGGCTCAGCATTTTTTATCAGGACGTGTACAAGTGTATCTCCTTTATACATGTACATGTATAGTATAATAATTATTATATAAATACATGTACCTAAGTAAAAGTTGTGATAAATTATTCGTAATGAATACTATCATCAGAGTGGGTGGAGGAGGTTGAGTGTGGTTGGTTAGATAAATCCATGGACTTCTTGCAGGGTGGTCACATGGACAAGCGTGCTCACCACAATGCCCTGGAGAGGCGGAGAAGGGACCACATCAAGGATTCATTTCATGGTCTCAGAGACTCCATCCCTTCCCTGCATGGAGAGAAGGTACTGCATGTGCTGTTTGCCATAATAGAGGGAAACATTTGTGAGGCTGCATTTAGAACCCCCCCTCGAAAGAACTCCTGAAAGCAGTTCTGATTTAATTGTAGGGAGCTTGCCAAGTTTTTGTCAGGGAAACCTTATGAGTGCAGCCCAGTGTGTACAGAATTCTTCTGTGAAGTTATCATTTACCTCCCCCAAAGTTTCCCCGCTACTCCTCATCTTCAATAAATGCCTACAGTTGCTTTCATTCGTATCTTGCTTGTGTAGATTTCCCGTGCCCACATTTTGAATAAGGCAACAGATTACATCAGAGTCATGCATAAGAGTGGATTATCACGAGAGGTTGGTTCAGTTGTGTGCCTGTTCATCTTAAACTGCTACATGAGATTGTACATGTATGTCCATCCATTGAGTGAGTATTGAGGAACTAGTGCATGCATTGGTAATGTTGTGTGGAGTGTCTGTGTACATGTGACTGGTATATTAATCGCTACCATGCAGCAAGAAATCCAACAGTTGAAAAGAAGAAATGAGATCTTGGAAGAACAGGGTAATTACACAAACGATTAACTAAGACATTGTGATCCACATGTACATTACATATTATATTTAGTTTATACTTGTCTTTGATGTATAGGTTCACCTACTGGGGAGAGTATCCCTCCAAAAGCATGTGCTAAATAATATTTAATAATAGTGTATAGTACACCTATAGCTAGTTAATGCATCAGATTCTGCTTTCCCCACCTCTCTCAATTTTGAACCCTTAGGTATAATCAAGGGCTTATAGTGGTGTAATCTAGCCCTACGTATGTGGTAACATTTTTACAGTACGTGCCCTGGAGGCTGCTAGGGCTCTGGGCAGCACTGAAAGTGCAGAGGACATCCTACAGTCAGTGGCGGAGAAAGTAGAGAGCAGGCAGCAACAGCAAAGCAAGGCTAACTCAACATCGGTAAGAATTCAAATCACGAAAGTGAATTGTAGACTCTTTTGGTGGAATTTGGTCATGTGATGTCATTGATACCCTGCAGACTACTACTACCAGTGGAAAATCGGAGAGAAACAACAGTACAGATAAATCCAGTGGGGGGAAGACCAGTCAGCAGTCTAGTGGTGGCTCCAGCAAACAACCTACACCAGTAGTAGTCAAGGGTGGGTGATTCTCGCCTCCAGTGATCGAAATTGATACTAATTATTGCATACCATGTTATACTTAGGTGGTGAAGCATCTAACTCTCTCACTACTAACCACATGAGTATCCTAGCTAAGAATCAGTCTCTGCTGTCAGCTCTGCAGAAGAATCTCTCTTCTCCCAACCTGCCAGCCAGCATCAAGTCTCTAGCAGCGCGAGTCTTAGCCTCTCCCCTTGGAAGAACGCAAGGTATGATTCTAGCTACCCACAGGCAGGGGTTTAAAAGCAGGTTGTATAGGAAAGTATGGCAACATTGTGGGAACCCTGTAAATTAGCTTGTAACAATTATAGTACAGTTGCAATAGTAGCATGGTAGTGGTTTCTACTTCTTGTGGTTTATACTAATGTCATGCTAATGCTGAATCAGCTGATTTCCATGTGGATTGACATTAGATAGCCACAATGTGAAACTAGCACATGTGGTCAATCTGTACATTTAACATTGGTGTAGGAAGCAGAGTAGCCGGGGGAGGGGTATGGTTGTTCCTAGCAGATTGCGGCAACACCCAAATAATACGATGTCATACAATGTAGCATACACATAGCCATATACCAGCAGCATTTGTTGTAGATCTAGCCAGCTATACTGACGACCTTTTCCTACTGAACTAACACCCACTACATTATCATAATTATGATTGGCTCCACCTCCACAGCCTACCCACTTCCAAACTTTGCAAGTATATAAAGTATAAACTGCTCAAGTATGAACTTGGGAAGAACATACGATTTATTGCTAATACTCGTTCCCTCTCTAGCAGTGAATTCAGGTGGAAACATACCTCGTGGTATAGTGACAGCCACTACCGTTCCCAAGGGCAGCTCGTTCACCTCCTCTCCATTACCCAATACATTGCAGCAACAGCTCCAACCGCAGCAGCAAGCAAAAACCAATCAGACACACACAAAGTCATCACTAACCGATACTCCTCCAAAAGTTCCTACAGCAGCCAACACTACCCCTTCAACTAATGAACATGCTTCTCCAGTCATTACCAACTGCTCTAAGCCTCCAAACACTCACAACACTGCAACGGTCAGCAGTCCAGACAAGACCGCTGTTGAATCATCCTCACCCTCTCCACTCACACAAACCACAAACTCAGATGCCTCAAAAGCTGTAACTGCTGTTGCATCCTCTGCTCCTTCTTCTTCATCATCGACTCTAACAACGTCAGCAAACACTACTCCTGTCACGGCATCAAGCCTGGCATCTCAGTTGCTTGATGCACACTCATTACTTCAGCAGCAAGGAGCTGGTACTACCAACTCATCCCCTGCTGCCGTGGTGAACTCAACAACTACCATACCGTTGATTTCTCCAGAGTTGTTAGCTCAAGTGAGCTCCTTCTTGAATGTGCCTGGTCAAAATGCCTCCCTGCCGGATGCATCTGAGAGTGTGGCTGGGGTGTCTGCTTCTGAATCTTCAGACCAAGGTAAAATATTAAATTTTGTGAAATTACAATGTAAAATTGATGTCGTCCAAGGCTAGCTATGCACCAAAGTGGTGGCTGAGTTTGTGCACGCGATGTTGCATGAAGATGCTCTATAGGTCTGTCTATTAGTGAGGCCCTGGATTTGCTGTCATACACATTTTTATGCAATCTTCAGCTTATATGTGAGCGAATTTGAGAAAAGGGGTAACTTCGCGCAAAACGCGATTTTTTGTCACTTTTCAGCCTACCACCATTTCAAGCCAGTAAGAGCCCTAGGCTTCAGACTTGGTTTGCAAGCAGTTTGGACCTTCTACTTCACAGATCCAACGTTAGAAGCTAGAGCAAGCCTCCTGTCTCGAGCGGTGAGCCGCCAAAGAGGGCCATAAAACGGCGTTTTTAGAACGCGATCAACGCGCGCGCTCGCCCCGCCCATACCGGAAGTGGGCGGGACTCGCGATTTGCAGCGAGTGTAGTAGGATGATGGAAGAATATTCATACCAGGTTTGAAGTTCATAGCTACTATGGTTCCAAAATTATAAGCGTTTTAAAACCAAAATTCGGGAAATGCGCGAAGTTACCCCTTTTCTCAAATTCGCTCACATATGATAGCTATTGCAAAGATTATCATTATCACAAAATTAATGGTTGTCTTTTATCAACCGTAGACTCCCTGTCCGTTGACGCCAGTTTGCAAGGTATCAAAAGGCCAAGTTCTTCACAAGAATTGGATTCTGAACACTCTGTGAAGAAAATACATCTTGAAGCATGAAAGCACCAGTTACCACTAGCAAAGCAAAGCAAAGCAAGATATTACTATTATAGATTGAATATAATGTGCTAGCCAGGGCTGGTATATATAAATATTATTACTGTCTCCATTTTTGAGCGTAAAGTTTTAGTGGATTGTACTGTGTATGTGTACCGGTATATATATATTGTATAGGTCATCCTTCTTTTAGTGTGTTTATACATCAGTCCAGTTTTTGTGATGTAGTTGTGCCCTTTTTTTCTATTGTATAGATAAATTTTTGAAGAAAAAATTCAATTTGCAGAAGTTGTTTGTTACTTGAGTGGGCATTAGTCGTGCGCACGGTCTTGAGCTCAACCACGCAATTTGAGTCCCTTTCACAATCATCACGAGGTAGCTTGCTCTGATCTGATACCTAATCTCGAAGATGCTCTCTTCCATCTACATTTGTGTGCTGGTGGTATTGGCGTCCCGGTACGCATTGTCATGGTGTCCCAGGGCAAAGTTGCCCCGCTGCTGGCGGAAGAATTCACTGCCAACATGATACAAAATAAGTTCAATCACAATTGATTTGTCATCAATCACACCTGTGCTGGGACCTATTACTCGAGCTTCTAGCATAATATGATCTGCGCTGGCTGTGCTGTCGTTGACATTGCCAGCAATAACCACAGTCACCCATCTCCTCTCACTAGTTCTGTTTCTATCAGCCTGCTAGATTTCTTGAAAGAATCCTCCACTCAGTACGTTGTACGAAATGACTAACCTCGTGAACAAGTCAACTTGTGCCACCATAGATAATAGAGGGGGGAGGAGGGATCGGAAACGTACAGTACATAGATAGTAGAAAGGATAAAATACCCTTTTACCTTTTCTACTGTCTATGTACATATTTATGATACCATCCAAGTAAGCACACTGATGTTACACCATGCAACTATTAAGTTGGGATTGCTACAACCCATTGATGAAATTTTTTATTAGTACTATTATATTTACGCCTTAATCTACTCAAGAAAGACCTTGGACATAGATTTAATTTTAGTATGTCCATTGTATCAAGAGTGTATACAGCATGATTACCATTTCTAAGCACCCAACTTTATCCACCAATGACTTGGCCTGCACGTGAATTAATTGACAATGTACGCCTAAGCAGTTTAAAGAAAATTATCCATCTAGTCGTGTTATCATTGATTGTATGGCACTATTTCCATCATCCCTTACTGTTTAGTCATCTACTTGGTCATCTTATGAGCATAACATAGTGCTTATATATACGCGGGATTCTTACATTGCCACGTGATGACCTGTCACGCTGTCAACGGTCCCCCCAAAATTGTGGTCCCCCCGGACTGTCCACTGCGCCGTATTTGGTCCCCCCAGGACAAACCCTTGAGACTAACCCTGCCATACAGACCCTGGAGTCTAACCCTGCCATACAAACCCTTGAAATTAACCCTGCTAACCATCTATACCCAAAACCCAGCCCCTGACCCCTCTCATATATGGTGGGGGGACCATGCATAGTTGCTATGGACAGTCCGGGGGGACCGCTTATAGGGGGGACCACTTAAAGTATGACAGACCATTACCGACCGTCGAATGCCACGTGGGCGCGCGATCTCTGGTCAAAACTAAGTATGGCACAAATAGCTAGTTTGCTAGCTTTAGCTACTGCTTTTATTGGCTTATGGACTCTAGTAATTAAAATATTTACATTTTACTGTCTGATACGAGACAAAACTACCTACAGTACAGTGCACACAGGAACTTGAGCTAAAATTGCAGGGGGGGTATTTTCGACGGTAATATTATAATTTACAAAAACACGTCCATCACTATTATTAAAGTTGAGCGAGCTATTGGTTGTATTGAGCAGTATCATATTTTAACAAGTGTTATTGCCCTCGGCATCTCCCCTTCTATCAATAGTATTTGGCCATGGCTACTCGTTCCTTTCAAAGGACTCTGGTTGATGAAATTGCGTTGATACCAGAAGCCAATCGATGGAAGCCTAAGGTAGACAAAGAGATCGACTTTGAAAACTTTGACTTTCGAGGTCGCAGCACCTTGGGCAAATCGCGGCGGTTATGACCAACTCATGCAACTGGGAAGGCCCCATAGCTGACTATCTGGGACTGAGTCTTGAGTGCCTCAGACAGAGCTGACATCTTGGAAAGGTACCCCTGGAAGCCTTCACTTCAGAGGTATGACTTGAAGTCACTTGAATTTTACAGTATAGCCGACATTAATTTTTATGAAATAATCACAGGAGGGAAGCTTTGAACATATGGAAGTCTACTCTGGGCTGTCGGGCCACCTACAAGGCTCTTATGGAGGTATTCGTCAGAGCTGGGAGAAGGGATTGTGCTGCTACTGTTGTGGGCTATCATATTGACTATTGCCAATTGAGTATGTAGCATCATCTGTATAGTATTGTGTACACTCATTTCCAATCCCTCCTCCCTCTTCTATGGTGTATGTGGAAATGCACCTGTCAAATATAGTCAAAGATTATCTATGGAATACTAGCGGCCTGTTGATCTAGTCTCGTCCCCAGACCCTCCAGTGCGCGAGAGGAGAGAGGGAGGGTCTGGAACATAATCCCGGGCAGAAGTGTCCTGAAGGAATGTTGCACACAAGTAATCATGACACGTAATCTAGCTGGCTTTTGTGGTTTTGCGCGCGTATGAAGAATGCAAATTTTGTAGTATCTTACTGAAGCGCGCACATGCACAAGCAGTGCATGCAACACGTTTTGCCGTCCGTTCGAGTATAGTGGTTTAACACCCTGTATTGTGGCCAATCAACACCTGTCGCAGAATTTCTGCCTTTGGGACCCTTCTGCCCGGGGTGATGTTCCAGACCCTCCCTCTCTCCTCTCGCGTGCTGGAGGGTCTGGGGACGAGACTACTGTCGATCAGCATGAAATGTAGCACTTCTTCATACATGTAGTCTCACGCGCCGGCGTGCAAGACTACCTTAGTATCACCAAGCCAGGAAAATAAAATTTTTAGTTTCTCAGGTTTTTTTCAGTTAAGGGGGCTTGTCCAAAGACCTTGTGGAAAACGTTAGCAGGGGAGGGGTCTTGGTCCAGGACGTTTTACAGCTGCATTGTCAGCAGATTTTAGCTTTCGTTGTGATTATGCATTGTTGTGGTTGAACAAGTCTCTGCATGCCTCCAGCAGTGTCAAAAATTAATTTGCATTTTAGTGACTGTCAAGCACTACGTAGCTACAGGCAAGCAAGAAACTGCCAAAGAAGCACAGGTACATGTATGCAATGAATCCATGAAGACATACGTAGCTAGCACTGTAGAATATGAGTGAATACTGAATGTGTAGGCTAAATGGAGCAGAATCAGTTTCAGTGTTGAATCTATGCTAAATTGCTGTGACGTTAAGAGAGGGGGGGGGAGGGAGGTAAAATGTTAACGTCATAATGATGTTAATTTTTCCACAAGGACTTTGGAAAATTTCCCTTTAGAAGAAATGATGCGGGCGGGTTGGCTTTTTATTTTTGGAGGTGTGGTCCATCACTAACCACGCCCATTTACTGATGACCTCGTGCAAAAAAGTTTGAAAAGTGATTGATCGTACGTAGTTGATCTTTAGTGTCTTATAGCTTAGCCATCAAAGAAGAAGTCAGATGTACAATTCACGTATGTTTTATTGCAGTTTAGTGCTATGAACCACTCTCTTATAGACGCGTACTTCGCAATAGTTACTGTTTCAGCCCTGTAAGTGCATGCACTTAAACTTAATAACCTGAGTCTACTATAATAGTGTTAAGGTGGCAGATTCCTACATGTACTTCCACATTTGGCTTCTTGTTGGAGATCATAAGAGCACTAATAGTTCTCAATCCAGCTACCTGGGTTCGATTCTGTCCCAGTTCTTTCCATATTCTATCTTTAGCCTACATGTATGTATGGTGTTAGCATCTTGTTATCTATTCTCCAGGCTACATGGGACCATCTAAAGGAGATGTAAGGTTTTCACCCAGTATGACACCCACCCAGCTGGAACAGTGGCTACTCCTGGAGTATGGAGGGGGTTACAAGAATGACATTAGAAAACTGAAAAGTAAATGGTTCACTGCAAATGATCAGTTTAGACAGCACTCCTTTACGTATATTAGATTATATGATCAATGGCGAGCTATTTCTTGAAGTACTAGAGGACAAAGTTTTGGATGATCTAGAAATCTCTTTGGATTTCAAGATTCTTATCAAGAGAAAAGTTAGCCAGGTACGTACACTGTACATGGCTGGTGAACTTGATAGCTAGCTATGTACATGTACATGTAAATATGCAGCTAACAGGAGAGCTCAATTGCCCCTGTCCTATATATGCCAATCTAATAGTACTGTAGAATCCCGCAAATACGCCCCCCCTGCAATTTTAGCTCAAGTTCCTGCATAGGTAGTTTTGTCTCACGTATAAGCCCCCCTCTCTGACTGTAGAATATAAATATCAGAGTCCATAAGCCAATAAAAACAGTAGGTGCAGCTAGCAAACTAGCTACATGTTGTATTTGTGCCATAGTATGCCTTACATGTTGATTTTCTCGAGGTTTGAACATCAAGTAGCCAGAGAACATTCACCATGAAAGAGCAGTACCACAAACCACAGTGCTAAGATGCGGAGTTAGGAATGTGCATACTAGATGGATTCTCACTTGATCACACATACACATGAGCTAATCTGTAACTACATGTGTACTTACCCGTAACATTTGAACACACCAGTAATAAATTATGTACCTGATGAGCATATGCCCCCAGTCTGTATGGCCCGAGGCATTAAGGCCACTCTTCTTTGTGCACACGGCTCTACAGTTCTGACCAATCCTGAGCCTTATAGTGCAGACTTTCTCTCCACCCGCACCGTGTGTTCATAGCAACTGGGCACATCCAAGACGCGTATGCATGCCCTCATGTAATGACACGGACTATATAAGAAAATTATCGCTCTGAAAAATATTCTTCGTTGTATATAGTACAATAAAATTGCTCCGTGTTATGCTAGCATGCTCACTATGCAATTAAATCTCTGACTTAGTATAGCCTAAAGGAGTAAAAAAAAAAGCCAAAATGCAGACTTTTACGCTACTAAAATCTTTGTTAGGGCTTTCCACTTTGGCTCTCTTCATGGCTGCTTTCTCGAGTCCTCACTGCCATAATATACAAATAGAAAATGAATGGACCAGCCCACTTCCTATCCCTCCTACAAGTACTAACCGGATGAACTTCAAAATCGCAGTGATTTATTATAATTGAAATTTTAAAGCATCCACGAATGGAATCTGAAAAGGAACATTTGGGCTTTCTAGATCAGGTACCAAATTTGGGATTTTCAACCATTTCTCTATCACGTTTGATGTGCGTTTTTAGAATACGCCCATAACCATAATAATTATGATAATGGTTGCTGAAATGTGAAAATGCTAACTGGAGCTAGTTTTATATCAATCTGTAATAGAAATGAATACATGTATGTGACCTAGTCATAGTGCATATTTTTGGACAACTTTGGTGAGATTTTTTGCCGAGCGCATTAGCGCGAGGCATAATAATCCCGTTCGCTGTTGAGTTGCGATTATTATAATTACTTTTTGTTTCCGATTACCAGTTATTAACTTCCGATTACTACTTATTATGATTACTTTTTGTTTCCGATTACCAGTTATTTTAATTGTTTTTTTCTAATTATCCCGATTTTCTCACTAAATCTTGAACCTTACTTTCTTCAACTCTACGTGATGACTATGCGGCACGAAAGACCTCACCCATGAACTGCCGCAAGTTCTTCACTGCTGTTTGTGTCCCAAAAGTTTGGCGTTCTCTGGAACTGCTTAGTACTTTGCATTTTCTAATTTTACACTCTTTTATAGCGAATGCGCATTATGCGCATGCGCTGTACCTCTTCACCGTCGATTATAACTTGACATGTACTTGGCACTTTTTAGCAATGCCAACGTGCACAGTTCTTACAACTGCTGTAGCTATTGCATGAAGAGGAGGCTGTCGAAAGTGTTATTGCAGGCACAAGAGGTAAAAAGAAAACTCTATAATATAATATTACATAGCTACTTTTCATCATTTTCATTGACTGGTGCAGCCTGAGTAAATTATACTGAACTCTGCTTTGATCATCACTTAATAATAAAAGTACTCTTAACTTGATTACATCACTGATTGTCAACAATTTAAAATCTTAATAATTATTACTATAAATCTTGGCGCGAGGCTCCTTTCTGCACTATGTGTACTAACTAGTAATTTAGTGATTTGGTGAATTAGGTATAGATTGCCAAATTTAATCTTTGCCAATATCAGTAGAGCCATTTCACCAAATTTAATACTCACCCAAGTTACCTGCTATATATATGGTATTATTATTCTGTACATGTAATATTGTACTACTGCACCTAATGTTATGTATCAGTATTGGGCCAATGTTTCAAGTGTCATACTTTACAGTGTATTATTGTGGTTACGATCGCTAGCCATGCAGGATCGTTCTTTTGTGCTGAAATGCAGCACAAGACTAACTAGGCTTAGTTCTGCGGCTGTTTGCCAATTGGCAGGTTAATTATTCTTACCTCAGTCATTTGAAGTTCAGTCCTCTAAACGGCCTTTTGAGCTGCGTTTTTCCAGAGCAGCTACACATGGGCATATATGCCAGTAAACACTAGACTTGAGCAGGAAATTGAGCCCAAAGTGTGCTCACGTGTCTCATCCATACATAATGCAAGTACTCATATTATGTCAAGTTAGCGGTGACTTGTACTGTACATTGGTCAGCCCTCTTTCACAAAGAGCATTACACCTTTATTCATACAGTTTAATGGTTGTTGATATAAAATCCACATGTACAGTTAAAGGAAAACTTTGGTGCCGCTGCCTCCATTTCTGTATCTGCTAGTAGTGATGAAGTCAGCCTCCCTCAGACGAAAGGTACAATGGTATGATTCTCAGTTAAGCTATGCATGTATGTATTTTTCACTAGTTATCTGTGTTCAGCATATTCCCGTGTGTTCCACTGCTGATGCCATGCTTGAGGGTGATGTCGTACAGCGAAACAATGTCGTTTGGAAAGGAGTGGAAGAGCTTACTGTCAAATTCCTAAATGACATCCCAACTGAGTGGACGTACAGTGGCAGTGGGATGAATGGGGGGAACATAATAAGCTGGGCCAACGAGTGGAGCTTGCGAGGTGGCAGCACGGTTCCAGTGTTTACACTGGTAGAAAAAACTTACGGCCACTCTCATATTCGTGTCATGTTTACTAGTAAGACATAGTTACCTATGGTACATGTAAGTGGTGGTGCAAGGGATGGTCCACCCACAATGTCGTGTAGGCTTCCTACTTACAATGTAGTACTATGCTAGGTAAACTTTTATTGATTTTGACTGCTATTATATAATATTATTATGTGTATAGCTGATGGGAGGAGAGAATCACTGATCGGAAAGGGAGCACAGAATGCAAACCACAGTGAACCTACGATGTGGCTCGATCTTCATTCTGGTAGTGTTGGGGATGATTACAAGAAGCATATAGTGATCCATGAGTTTGGGCATGCTCTCGGCTTAGGGCATGAACATCAGCGCTCTGACTTCTGGAACCTTATCAAGCCTTACATTGACATTACAAGGATGAAGAAGGATCTAAATGTGACCGATAAAGGCTTCAAGGCTAGGTGGGACAGTGATTTACAATTGAAGACAGGAAAACACACTGCTTATGATCCCCATAGTGTCATGCACAATTGGTGAGAAATATTGACAGTTACATGTACATAATATTTCATATTTCCAAGATAGATGCCAAACCTTATGATGTACATGTATGTAAGTAGGGATGGCCCGGATATGCCATTTTGTACAAGTTACATCCCCAGTATAAATTTACTTTTTTGCGGTTATTAGGTAATTATGTTGTAATTATGATGTAACCTATGTCGTCATAGCGCTAAAATTCAGAGCCTTTACAGAACACTTCTGAGACCTGAAAATCCACAGAATCATATATTAACTTACATACATATCCAGCGAATACATTAAAAGCTGAGTGCTACTTTCTCCGACAAGTAATGCCAGCCGAACTTCACGCGTTCTCTTGGCTGACGTAATCCTGTGGATAAATAAAGCTAGCCTTGCGCTATTTATAGCACGCTTCATGCCACGACCGATCTGAAGTTCGGAAGCTGTACTGTGCTATCGAGTTCATCTCCTTTGATTGAAGCATCGAAACTCGAAGTCGAAAGTTGATCTTAGACTCCATCTCTGCGATTGAGGCCCCGGCATCGATGTGTGTATTGACGACCTTTACCACATGCACCATTAGAACTATGCAGCCACTGGGGATGTGGTCAAGGGTTCATATAAAAATAATTGAATAATATTGAAGGATGAATAGGGATGGCAGAGCCAAAAAGTACACAAAGAAGAATTGTAGGGATGTAACATCCGCTGTACATCCCTATGCTTGTTTTTATTGATATACCTATTAGTACTAACTTATTCGTTAAGTGGTCTTGACTTGCATATGGGAGACATTACTGGTTGTTTTGCACCAAAGCAAGTGTAGGGATGTATAGTAGATGTGATTATCCCTACAATTCTTGTTCATGGCTTCTCGAAAGCTCTTTTCTTCTGTGTGGCATCAAAAATGATCAATTATTACAGTATGGTTATACCTACCAATTACATGTAAGCATTTGCGTGAGCATAAAAATGATAGATGTGTGCGCGTGTGTACTACCCCGTACTGCAGAACAGTGTAAAATGGAAATGCTCTCACCTCAAAACGATGATGCAATGGAACTGAACATAACTTTTTATTGACCTCTACTGTACATAGAAGATTCAAATTGAGATTAAGGATAGCACCAATGGGTCACCATCAATAGGTGCACGACAATAGAGAAAAACAGGATGTATAGTGGACGTGATTATCCCTACAAATCTTTATTTGTGTACTTTTGGCCCTGCCATCCCTACTTTGTGCCTAAATTTTTATACTTATAAACAATTTAGGTTCATAAAGGATTGATTAAAGGAAGGATATAGTGATCAGAGAAAAGTAGAGAAAGACCGTGATTCAGGAAGTCTACCATCTAAAGTGGCAATAGCTCTTCTTGGTATTCACTTGCGCAGTGCGATGCCACTTGCATCTGATATGGACGTACGGCTGCTCAAGGATCTCTATGGTACATTGTACATGTACAGCAACATTTAGTCTGCTTGTAATTGTAATTAGTGTTCCACCACACAGGAAACACAAGTTCCACCATCCTTGGACTGCCATCCCAGCCCCAAAGCAGTCAACAACTGAAAAATGTGAACAGAGTCATGAATGACAATGCTAGTGTCACTGGACAACCGTCACAAGGTATAAAATCTAACCTCTGCATCTAACATTAACATTTGTGACCGTATCTAGAAAAACCCTGCATGTAGCAAAATTTAGTTAGCTATAATATACTTGATAAGCTCTACCACAGAGCTAACCTACCTCCAAGTTTCAGACGGATTGCGTGCTTTGCGTAGGAGCTAGAGCGCTTTGTTTGCAATCGCAACATACCTACAGTAACAGAGAAATTACGGTCTAAAGGCATTGCTATGCACGCATAATATGGCATTTCCATATACTATGTGTACCTACGCATGAACTGGAAATCAAATAAATGGACCTGCATGAGCAGAACCATTCGAAATGAACATAAAGATCGAGTAAGAGTTGGCAGAGCCGTTTGAAATAAACGCAAAGATCGAACTAGGATTGAATTTCGTCGTCCACAATGACAGCCGATTGTTCTTTGATGCCCAAGAAGCTTAAAGGTGAGCAAACGTACAGTAATTTGATAAATCTTAACTGTATCTAGGTAGCCTGCTGACGGAATTCTAATTAGCACCCATAGCAACGGGTCCCACCTGTACAGACTAGATAGGTCTAAATGAAGGCTTATTTCACCTTGGTAGTTTACATTTACCCTCCATGAACGATGCCAAGAGTTACGTAGTAGAAAGGTTCTCTTACATGAGTATGGCAAAACTGAATGTCGACAATTTTTGACCTGAGGTACTAAATGCGCGCATTGCGCTACTTGCGCGTTCTTGTGACATGCTGAATTTTCCCAGATCCTGTCACATTTTGTTACTCTTCCTTTCTCTAGAAGGAACAAAATTGACCTGGTGTCTCCTTGGCAGGCTGAAAACCAAGTTAGGTGAAAGAATCAACATCATTCAGCAAGTAGCTCCCTACTGGAAAGATTTTGCTACCTTCTTGGATTTTGATGTAATAAGAATGGAAATTATTGATACCAAGCATCATCGTGACCCAGAGGCATGTTGCAGAGAGGTGATGCAGATGTGGTTGAGAGGGATGGGGAGGCAACCAGCTACTTTCGAACTGCTGGAGGAGATACTTGATGATTGTAATTTGACAGTACTAGCTATGCAAGTGAAGGAAGCAATTCCATATACAGTGTAATTAGGTTTATCAGTGAATAATGTTGCTTTAAATATAGTGAAGTTCTTTACCACATCCCCAGTAGCTGCATAATAAATGACACATAATATTGTGGCAAAAGGTCGTCAATATAATAATATAGTGTGTACGAAGTTAGATATTAAGTCTGGGGATGAACTTGATGGATCAACTCTGACTCAACTACACATGCAGGGGATTGTATAAGCCAAGGGAACACACGCAAAGTTCGGCCAGCCACAATTTTGTCAGAGAAAGTAACACGTAGCTTATAAAGAGTTCACTGGATAATTTTCTCATGCTTTATAGATTACACCATACGTTTCATCTCAGATTACACCATGCGTGCACATGGAGCTAGTATAACAATTATTATTTGTGTGCATCTACATTTGGTTGTACATGTGCCTAAAGGGAGATTTTACGCCATCATATTATAGTAGGCTTTTGTCCCTTCAGATGTTCATAAATGGCATAATTGGAATTTTTTGTTAAGAATACAAGTATAAGAGCATAATAAACTTCACTATGAATGCATACAATCATAAGGGAATTAAACTGTATAAATGAACAGCCAGGAGATCGAACTAAAAAATTGAAGGATGAAGTAGGGATGGCAGTGACAAGCAGAATTAGTAGACATCCACTATACATCCCTACCTATGCTTGCTAGTATTATCATGCATCAGTTGATGTCGATCCGTTAGTGCTGTCCTTTGAAAAAATAATCAATTTTGAGTCTCTCTTGACTCTGCATGTGGGAGAATTAACTTTTATGCATGAGGGAGGATAGTGCTATGTACACAGCAAGAGAGTATGTAACTATGCATGCATACTTGAACCTACAAATTCATTCTAGAGGTTGAATAATTAATTATATATAATATTATAGTACTTTTAGCTGCAGTATAATGTTAGTGTGCAAAGCGTCAAAGATCTCTCCATTATAACAGAAGCCATGACAGTCTGGTATCATAATTTCGGTGAACACACCATTTAAGGTATACAAAAGATAGTTGTAAGAAATAATTGTTTACAGTGCGGTAAAATTTAGGACTTACTATAAGTAGAAATTGTAGCTAATCACAACAGACAGTGTATAATATCATAGGCTCCACGTCTATGTGACTAACAGTCGAGTTCTCACAGATTAGATCTTGATATTATAAGAGTTGATCTTGCACATTATACAGTTAAAGGCATTGTGTCACGATATTATAGTGCGCTCCTCGTGGACTCCAGAACGACAAGGCATGGACATGTGAAATAAAATTCAATAATTTGCAGTTGTTTGTTACTTGAGTGGGCGTTAGTCGCGCGCGCGGTCTTGAGCTCACCCACGCAATTTGGAACAATTACATGTACGTCCCGCGATCACGAGGTAGCTTGCTCCGACCTGACATCTGCATGAAAGCTAGATCACTTCGTCCCAAAGATGCTCTCTTCCATTTCTACTTGTGTGCTGGTGGTCTTGGCGTCCCAATATGTTGTCGTGGTGTCCCAGGGCAAAGTTGCCCCGCTGCTGGCTGAAGAATTCACCGCTAATATGATACAAAATAAGTTCAACCACAACGGATTTGTCATCAACCACACCTGTGCTGGCACCTATTACTCAAGCTTCTCTCAGCAGATGATCCGCGCTGACTGCACCGTTGTTGATATCGCCAGCAATAACCGCAGTCACCCGTCCCCTCTCACTAGTTCCGTTTCTATCAGCCTGCTAGATTTCTCGAAAAACCCACCACTCAATACGTTCTACGAAATGACTAACCTCGTGAACAAGTCTACTTGTGCCACCTATGAAGCCAGCTGGCTGCCTCCGATGTCATCAACCTTCCTTCGTGACGTGAACGCAGTCTATGCGGGCACAGAGATAACTAGTGATTATGGGTTATGTGAGAAATGGTCGTTTATTCTACCTCAATTGCCAGGAACAGTCTTTACTTTCTTCTTTGATTCGTTTTCTAACATGGCCCGCTATGATTTCATTTCATCAGACTCTGAGCAAGGTGCTGTCGGTGTTACAAACAAGTTTTTCAACGTTCTCACTGGGAATAAAACTCTGCTACCAACAACAATCTTCAGTGGCTCAGGCAAGTGTCCACAGGGCACTGCCCCCAGTTTCAGAAGATCACATTTGTGGAATATTAAACTTCATTAAAAACATAATATTATGCAGGGTACTATTCTAGATCTACCATGGAATTACATTTGCTAGTGCAGGCAGCCATGGTACCTATTACTACATGTATAATTATGATCCTATCAGATTATCACAAGACATACCGGTACCGCCACTAAGTACTATGCATGTTATGACTGTCAATGCTGCAGTTAACTAACATGGAAAGAATTCTTTTTATGATGTCCCCTGAGATCATAACTTTTTTAAAATGCTCACTCAATCAATCCTGCACAGTGATGAAGAGATTCTCAATGTCTGTGCATGTACAGCAAGTGGCCAGCTAGGGGTATATTAAGAACAACCAAATTAAGTATAATTATTGATGTAATGGCAACACGTGCACAGTGCAATAAATTGCCAAGACTACCTTTTACAGCATAAATATACACAATATCATAGTATGATACAGTATTTAATACATACTTTCTTGTTCCCATCAAGTATATATAGATGGTTTAAAATCACAATGCTGTGCTTTCCAGTACATCAGCACTTGTGTACTCTGTCTTGAGCTCCCTAGTAGCCACAATCTCCTGGTAATACGGTGTTGAACCTATATTACTAACATCCTCAGGAGTACGTGAAAGCACTGCACAATTCTGATAATTGTGTCGAGAGCGAGCCATTTGGTTGCCAGCATTCGCCGTGCTAGCTGCTTCTCTTGCTAGCTTATCCTCTTCATCAGACTGCAACTCCAGGCTGGAGGACCTGACAAATTCTTGCTGTTTCTTCTGCTGTTGTAAGTGGATATCACTTTCCGCACCATAGTGAGAGTCGGTGTAGACAAGACTTTCACTATCATCTATGTAGGGATCATCAAGGAGCTCTTCATTGAATTCACCATAGTATGCAACTCGGTTGTCGTTGTGTTCAGGTATGATGTAGTATGCAGAAGTGTCACTGGTGCCAGTTGTAACCCTCTCTCTGCTGTTATTCTTACGAGCGTTTGAAGTGGGCCTCTTCAGGCGATTGTACTGGTAGTCAGTTGCACGATTGTTACTAAAGCCTCTTAGTCTGGGTGGTGGCTTGTTTGGCGGTATAAGTGAACTCTCCTGATCATTGTGAGCATCAGTAGTAACGTTAGCTACTGGTATTGCATCTATAGAATTAATAAAATTAGCAATAATAATACAATAATATTATAATCACATTCATCAAGCTTACATCGTGTTTGTTCATTAGAGACTCTTCTGCTATTGAATGTCCTTGGAAACTTGGAGTTATGTTTTTTCTTCCAGATCAAATAGAAAATGACAAATCCAACCGCTGCAACAATTGCCATAGCAATGATAATAATGGCAGCGACTACCACTCCACCAATCAGTCCTGCGTTATCTCCATCATTGATATTAGCTTGGTTCAAGGCAGTTGGAGTAATGAACTGGATATCGTCAGTATCATTGGCTGGAGCTGGTGTGATGATTTGATCTGGTCCCAGTGGAACTCCTTCCAGTGCACAAAATGGCACTGAAATGTTCTGAAATTCATCCACCAGACATGGCCTTAAGTTAATGAGTGGTTGCTGAAGCTGTGCAACATTGCTCCTTACTAGCGGTCGGCCGTCAATAGCTAAACGAGGCTGGCAAAAATAGAATCCGATGGGTGGATTGCTTACCTATGCACAATAAATCAAGATACAACATTAACTGACGCCATAAATAATATTATAATAGAATACAGTGGAATCCCTATTTCGGACACTCTTAAGGGACAGTTTTAAGTATGTGCCCTGATCCTAATTTCAGGGGTAGTTTTGTACACTTCCTTTATGTAGCTGGGACCATGCGTAGTGTCCTGATTAAGGAAGATGTCCTTATTTCAGGGCAGTGATGTCCTCATAGAGGCATTCAACTGTAGTTAATGTCTCAAAAAACTATTGTGAATTGTCTCACCACTATTCTTGATGTGAAAGTGTCTGGTCGAACCACTTGAAAATTGACTTGCCGAAGCAATCTTGCATCAACTTGGCCGACCTGCAGGCCACTGACAGGTGTTGTACTAAAGAACCACTGGATTGTCAAGATCTCTGGAATCTGCTGAACAAATAAACTGCAGACAAGCTGAAGCTGATTGATTGGAAATGGGTCACAGATCAACTGGCCTGCAGGTGGCTGTGCAACATAGACATAGTCACACTGACCAACTGCAGTTTTGCCAATAGCTAGCAGGAGTAGAGCTAGAACCCAACTCATTCTTCTTTGTGAGCCAGCAACTACTTGCAAACTAAGCTAGGTCATGTGAGGACATTGTATGATTATGGTCATTGTTTGAATAGTCATTCTAACTAGAACAATGCAGGCAAGCATATGATGCAGGATATATGGAATTGTGAAACCAGCTCACAGTTACATCAACAACTTTAGATTGTAAAATTAACATTGACAATGTTTGCATGCATGAGTGCAGTTGACACTAATTTTATAATTTTTTGAGGCAAAGTGCAGCTAGCGATATACAGTGTAGCCTGCATGCAGTGCATGTGCTTGTAAAAACCAAATAAAGATTTGAGCTCTTGAAAAGGACTCTTTATATGACATTGTGTATTCTTCCAACAGTGATTGTGTCAGATAGGTATGAGGTATACTTAGAAATTGTCCAACTGATAGATGCATCCCCATCTGATAAATAATACACAATAGCTACACACGTTAGCTGAGATAGAATAATATAATGCTGCATGAACTATTATGAAGAGCAACCATGAAGTAAAGAATTGCTTCCTTAATCATGTTATATTTCACAATAAAAATTATTATTATAGATAGCAGCTGGCGTGGGAAAGGCAGCTAGGAGGAAGAATGTCGCATAAAAAGAAAAAAATGATCAATCAGACTCTTGCTTCATTAACTGCGGGTTGGCTAACGACCCGAGCACTTCGCAAAAGTGGTAAATAAGTTTAGTATGAACTAGGCTGTATCTCAAACTTACTAGCTACCTCCATGAGCTGTGAAGCCGTCAAGTAATGTCATCAGTGCTGCCAAAGTTTAGGATTTTATCCTAATATTAGGATTTTTGAGCATCAATTTTGCTTCATTAGCATATGCAAATTTGGAGTATTAGGATTTCTACTCCCATAAGGTACAGTGTTTTCCATGATTATCTCAGGATTTGGGATATATTCCTCAGGATTTATTGTCAAAAGATTATGGCAGCCCCGTCATACGTACATTCCATACTTAATTATGATTGACATGCTGTCCATTATTATGTTCCATCATAGTTATTATCAGGTATAGGGATCGAAATATATTGAATACTCTGAGTGGCTTCACTGTAGAGCCAAGGCTGTATACAAGGGGCAAGCTAGAGTATCTAAGCAGAGTTGCTCAAGTCCATCAAAACTGCTCTAGTTAACCATCTTTAATTTCTAGTATTATTTACTAGGCATGGAGATCTTTTGGCCATGGTAGGCAGTCCAACTTGCTCTCATCAAAAATTATAGTGAGGGGCCTATAGCTATATAGTGCGGGTGCTGGGGGACTAAATATATACAGTATTGAACCACAGATCGACCTAGCTGCTCTCGTAGGAACTATGAGCTGAAATGCATATTATATATATATACACGAATTGTTACAGATGGAGCTATACATCTGAATCAAAACTGGTCACTGTCATTATGTGTCCCCCTCACGGCTCAATCCCTGCTCTTCAACATGTGGCGTGATTCAGCATACCACTATCACCTTTCTGCTGATGATGACTAGCTATCTTCGGTTGGGATGTCTGATCCATTTCAAGTTGATCATGAACTCCATAATATTAAATATAGTGTTCTCCTCACACTGCTAAGAAGATACCCACCACTATTACAGTAGCTCTTTTAATCCGCAAGGTCAGCTCTACCATCTAGATTTCCCACTGAACATTTTCAGTATTATGCTTCCAGGACAAGCATCTACCTCAACTCTCTGAAGTATTGATATAATGCACTGGGCCTACACCTCACAGGCAAAAGGTGGGGATTTTATTGTGATTGACCATAGATCTAGCTATGGATTAACCAATAAACATGCCCGGATCAGGGGGATTTGATCAATATTAAATGGATAATAGGGGGAAATATACAGTCCTAATGGACCCTAGCATTCGATCACTCCAGGGGAGAGGCAATAGGTCAAATCCCCCATCCTTGCTCGTGGGGTGGTACTAGTCTCGTCCCCAGACTCTCCAGTGCGCGAGAAGAGAGAGGGAGGGTCTGGAATATAACCCCGGACGGAAGTGTCCCGAAGGCAGAAATTCCGCGACAACAGGGAATGGACGTGTGGATAGAGTGGGTAAAGGTCGTCGGGCGAAAAAGGGGTCTAGCTTGATAGACTATGCTGCATGCAGTGCTCGTGCGCGTGCGCACTTCCGTAAGATACTACGTAATTTGCATTCTTTGTACGCGCGCGAAACCACAAAAGCCAGATTACGCGTCACGATTACTTGTGCGCAACATTCCTTCGGGATACTTCCGCCCGGGGTTATGTTCCAGACCCTCCCTCTCTCTTCTCGCGCACTGGAGGGTCTGAGACTCGGGTGGTACCTGGAGCAATACCGTAGAATCCCGCGATTACGCCCCCCCTCGCGCATAAGCCCCCCCTGCATTTTTAGCTCAAGTTCCTGCATGGGTAGTTTTGTCTCGCGTATAAGCCCCCCTCCCTGACTGTAAAATGGAGTCCATAAGTCAAGAAAAACAGTAGCTACAGCTAGCAAACTAGCTATTTGTGTCACACTATGCCTTACTTTGTTGTTTTTCTCGAGTTTTTCCCATCAAACAGCCAGAGAAAGTGTAGAGATCGAGTGCCCACGTGGCATACGACGGTCGGTAATGGTCGTCACACGGAAATGTAAGGATCCCGCGTATAAGCCCCCTCCCCACTTTTGCCCAATCCTAGCATGCACAAAGGGGGGGCGTAATCGCGGGATTCTACGGTACATTGATAGGTGCGTAATGGACACTTGGTGTGTAAACAACCATGATGGTCCCATTAAATTCTCTCTGTGTATTCTAGCTATCAGGCTGAAGGCTAAAATGCAGGTGCATAGGCGGCGAAACAGAGGGGGTGTCCTACAGCTTCTAATTACAGCGCCGCTCTAAGTATCATTTTTTTATTATAGCGCCAACCTCCAGTCAGAAATATTACAACTGGCGCTTATAATTAAAACGTGGTAAATGTTTCATCTTCGGGATTACCGTGCTTCCGCATGCATGTCCCGCTGTGTTACTTCTCCGACTGTAGGAGTCCAAATAGAAAGCCACGTACCACAGCATAGAAGCTGACTTCAAAATCACCTGGCATATCTGTAAAATGATATCGGTAAGTATAGGCAGCGCCCAAGCACCGCTAGCTCGTTCTAATTAGTAAAATTTAAGCGCCACTGGCTACTTAACGTACGTTCTTATTATAAGCTAGGGTTTCCACACAAAAAAATGAAATTTTTCAAAACTTCTCAAAACTCTGGTAGGACGAAGATGTTCTTGAACTAACACTAATTCTCACTCCAGGTCACGCCCCCATGTTCATTTGCCGAGATATCGAGACTTTAATTATTCTCCAAATTTTGGCAAAATTCGCCAAAATGTGGGGTACCATCGTTATACAGTATGGTAAACGCTTCCTCATGCTGTCACTGGATGAGGACGATCAATTTAGTAAGGCAGCCACAATAAATCACAGGTTGGAGCATATTAACCATCTGGCGCGACAATTTTGCCAAAAAACGCAAAATTTTTGTATCTCCACGTACGAGTAATTTTGCACAGTATCATTCGAGATTTAGGGACCGTCCCAGTAGGCTAGCTAAATGCCGCAAAATGAGCGGTTTTTGGAAAGTTTGATTTTTTCGTTGGATACCCTATATAAGCGCCACACGAAGATTAGAATTATTATTTTTTTTTGGCGCTATAATTAGAGCTTTTACGGTAATAAGTAGCTACTTTTCACGATAAAAATACCAAGAATAGCTTCAAGAATCGATCACAGTGCACATTCCCCACCATTTCTTTGTTTCTGACAGTAGCACCACTATCGAATGCCCTTTGAACTTCAATTAAAGGGCGCCTGTCCCAAAAATTTGCGCGCGCGCAATCGTTAATATTTGAACTAGTTCCTCAAACTCTCTGAGTGGCCATAGATGTATTGATCGAGACAGTTCTAATTGTAGTCCTAGCTCGAGGAGACAATGATATTATGTTCCAGTTCACCCACGAAGTTATAGGATTGTTAAAGGCATAATATATTAGGGCTACGATTATTTGCGGGTAAAAATTTAAGCGGATTTCGGAAATAGCGCATTAATTTCTCATTTAGCGATTTGTTCAAAATTAACATTCTATTTATTCGAAAATAAATTAATATTCGCGGGTACAATTTTTAGCGAAAATTAGTACCCATAGTAATGTTACACATTATCGCGCATCATACTGGTATTAGTGATTCCAGACGATCGACCTCTGGCAATAAAAGCAGCCATAACTTGGTAATGGAATGTGTGCTATATATAAACTATGCGTATTCTATATTATTATAAGTAGTGATTCCGCAATGCGCGTTTTTAGTAGCTCAGGTTGAAATTTGTCAAAAGTCCAGATTTACACGGAGCCCGTTGCTATGGGCGGTAATTAGAATTCTCAACCTAGATACAGCTAGATTCATCGAAGTACTGTACGTTTGCTCACCTGTTTAGCTTCTTGGGCATCTAAGAACAATCGGCTATCGTTATCAACAACGAAATTCAACTCTTGCTCGATCTTTATGTTCATTAATTGATTTTCGGGTCACGCGTAGTATGTGGAAACGCCATACGCGTGCATAGCAACGCCTTTAGACCGTAATTTCTCGATTATTGGGGGTGTGGCGCGATCGCGCTGTATCTCAACAACGAAGCGCGCGATCGGCCCAAGACTTGAACGCGGGTTAGCTCTATGCTAGAGCTTATCAACCATGCATCAAACTCAAATTTCTGAAAAAAATCCCATACGGAGGGATTTCCCAAATCCGGTCACAAATTTGCATGCAAAAATCTGTTTCAGTGCGTAACTCGAACAAGCTTTGTTCTTTCAACAGGAAACACCCGGCACTGAATAGGCCTCGTCAAGAGGAAGCTATCCACACCTTAATCGTTTGAATTGCTATCGTCGTCACTTAGCGATATCGAGCCGAAAAATTAGACATCTGGAATCGCTACTGGTATCCTTTTTGCTGACTCAGCGGGTACGGAGGTTGACCCAGGAATTATTGGCGAACGTGCTCTTATCGCATTCGATTTCTGCTACATAACGCGCGTAGTCGCAGCGTACTGCGTAGTAACGCCGGCTCGCTGAATAGGGAATGATACGGAATACGACCGGTTTAGTAAACGATCAATTGTTCTGACACCAAACAGAAATAGTTACGGCGAGGATGTACCCCCCCCCCCCCCACCACCAATGGGAGCGTGAAGCGATGTTGCGTTTTCGACCAGAAACACTAGTGTCCGAAAAGTGCAGTTTGTCGGACAGCGTTTATTCCAGAAGTATCGAAAACCTCAGCAGCGTTGCTTGGTGAGAAAGCGATATTATAGACAGGAATTCTAGCTGGGTCACAGTCGTCGCCGTTAGCATAGAGAAATACTGTATAGCCCCAAATTTTCGTGAAATGCTGAAAATCGCATGAATGAAATTTTCGTGATAAAAATGTGATCGCCACATATTATCGTGAATACTGCCGCGCCGCGGCCCCGTACGGACAATTTACGTAGTCGCCCGCACAATTGCACGTGGCTAGGCTCGTAGCATGTTACGTAGTGTAATGAGAAAGAAACATACGGGCCTTTATACCTTTAGCGTCTTCTGCTGTCGTCTATTGGCAATCTCTTGAACGTGATTGTTTGGCGGATTCGATACAAGAAGGAAGTTTGGACAAAGGTCTTTGCGGATTTGGTAGATTTTTGAAAGTAAACGTACAGAGTCTGTACATCGATCGCACTCGCGCTGCGATCGCTATGTGCATGTGTACGCACACAGAACGTAGCCACGCCCAGAATAATACTAAAATTTTCGTGATCACAAGTCAAATCACGAAATTCACGAAAATATTGTGCCACGAAAATTTAGAGCTATACGGTATGCGATCGACTAGCCAGACCTGTCGTAATCCCCGCCCGCGCGTCCTGCATCAAGGGGGTAGTGGCGTCCAGGAGCTTGCCTCGTGCTCGCGACCTTTTTACACTACCGAAACCATAGTACATGCGTAATAATTGAATATTCACACGATAAATTTTTCGTGGTTCAAGTCTCGTTATCGCGTGAGCGTGTAAAATTGCTGAGTCACATTCAGGAGGCCCGAAGGAGCGTCACCAGCTGCAGCAGAAGCCACACTTGCTGTCACAAAAACCTTTCGGACGCTCCTGTGGTGCTGTCACAAAAACCTTCGGACGCTCCTGTGTTGCCTTTCGGGCGGCTCGTACGCTCATGCCTTTTGTTTGCGTACTAAATTTAGCGAAATTGGCGATTTGCCTAAGTAAAAATTTACCCGCGAATAACTATAGCACGATAGACGCTGAAGACCACACACAGTGTAGCTGCATGACACTTCCACGTGATTTATCACGTTCTTAGCTGCTCCTCGCGCTGTTGAGCTGACGGACTCTCTGGCGCCTTACTCGATATGATCTGCGCGATAAACACGAGGGTAGTATTAAATTTTAATCTATTAATTGCGAATTGCGTTTCGCAATCAATAAATTCGCAAACATAAACGTGCACGTATACTACGGTACGGTACAGGGTCGTCCATCGCAATTATTGGATTTGCAAATTTGATCTGACTGGCAATTATTAAACTACGCAATTAAAACAGTGAGTACCCGCTAAATGCGCTACGTATTAAGTTTTCGAAATCCGTGTGCCCGCGATTCAAAAGGCCCCGATAGTCAGTGAGGGTAGTGATGCAAATCTGCGATACTATGGACTCGCAAGCGATCGTGAACCTGTTTTTTCGCGTGCGAATATTACACGCGAAAAATCGAAGGAGAGCTGGTATGGAACCGCGCCCACCCAGAGCCACCTCAGCCAGGATCATGGCGGTGACGCGCTCTATCCGCTCTCGATCTCGCGCTGCGTTGTGGATCATGACAAACTTCCAGTCACTGAGGCACAAGGTCACCGCTCAAGATGGCGATCATGGCAAATTCGCTCTTCTTAGTGTGCACAACGGAGCGCGTGACCTCCATGATCACGGTCATGGCTGGCCAAGGTGGCCACGGGTGGCCGCGGTTCCGTACTCTGCTTCGATTTTTCGCGTGTAATATATTCGCGCGCGAAAAAAGTGAGAAAAGGAGAGGGAATGAGGTACTAGGTCGAGGCTAAACAGGAAGCGGATGTGCGCTTTGCACGCGCACGTGTTCAAATCTACGCGCGCGCGCAAAGATACATATACCGTAGAATCCCGCGATTACGCCCCCCCCCCCTTTTTGCATGCTAGGATTGGGCAAAAGTGGGGAGGGGGTTTATACGCGGGATCCGTACATTTCCGTGTGACGACCATTACCGACCGTTGAATGCCACGTGGGCGCGCGATCTCTGCACTTTCTCTGGCTGTTTGGTGGGCAAAACTCGAGAAAAACGACAAAATGAGGCATAATATGACACAAATAGCTAGTTTACTAGCTGTAGCTACTGTTTTTATTGGCTTATGGACTCTATTTACAGTCAGGGAGGGGGGGGCTTATACGCGAGACAAAAATACCTATGCAGGAACTTGAGCTAAAAATGCAGGGGGGGGGGGGCGTAATCGCGGGATTCTACGGTACTTGCGAAGCGAGGTCTCTACTCGGACTCAGACAAAAAGTATGGCTTCATCCATATTCCTCGCGTTCTTGTAAAATGTTGTTCTTGCTCGCCATATCGAGTTGCTTTCCATCGCCAACTATCAGATTGCCAAACATGGATTTCTATCTTCACAAGAACACACAGCGGCTACAAGCCAGGAAATTTGCCGGATTTTACCTATCTTGTTCAAAAGTTCGCGTCGGCTTTATATCTTCGCCCATCTTCCCGATAGCCTCTGGCTGCTTCTTTGTGCTCCTGATACACGTCAAACATGGATTTCTATTCTCTGAAAACTTAATACCACCAACGCTCTGCCAGTTTTGGTGAACTGTACTCCCTCGATGGCTCTAATGTGCGACCCACAAAAAATGGTCGCCCGTTGTTGAATCGTGGTTGCTGACACTTTCATCAACAGTCATAGATAGTAAACTACCTTGTCTACAATATAAACTGATTCCTAGCTTATATCTTCTACAAGTGCCGTTTAGTAAGCACTTTTGTTGCACCTATGTATCGCAAGATTTGTTTACCTCGCATTGTGGCACTGAATTGTAGGGAGTTCCCCGTAACCACATGGTTGCTATTGCGCGTGCGCACTGCCTCCCTGAGCTGAGCGGCGAGGAAGCCCCTGCACGTAGTGTACCGCTAGTACAGTGCTAGTTGCAACCACATGCGCGCCCGTGGGCATTTGAGGAGCTCTGGGTGAGGTGTGTGTGAGTGTTACTTTTACGATAAAGATTTTCGATTTTCTCAGATATTAAACTTGATAGAATACGATAAGATAAAGATTTTATAGAAAAATAATATTATTATTACTAGATCATAATCAATGTTATAGGCTAATAACAAACGGAGCAGGAAGATTAGGCACCGTGTATAATTTTGTAAAGTATCTAATATGTTGTTTCAGTAACATAAGGTAGTTAATTGTTATAGAATTTTGATGTTGAAATAAATATGGTGTTATCCCAAGCTTATATATTTGGATCATACATGCATGTGGTTAACAAATGTTTGGTGAATTTGCTACAAGTGAGCACCTCAAATCTTGAATAGTTCCTTGGTAGCTAGCATGCAGCTTTGTTGTGTTATAACGATAGAAGTATTAACTTCCAACTGTAGGTGTTATAAATGAGTTCACCCATACATGTATATGAGCCCCGAGCAAGATGGGGTCATGGAGCTGTGGAGGTCAAAGGAAATGTTTACATCTGGGGAGGAGAAGATTCAGATGGCAATCCTTATTCTGCTTCACTTGTTGAAGTGTTCAACATCCGTACAGGCCATTGGGAACAGCGTATTGCCCGTGGGGTTGCTCCAATTGGTGTTATATACTGTGCCTACACAACTATTGGTGATAAACTTTACACTTTCTCTGGACGAGGAAAGGGAAGGACATACTTTAATACCCTGCATCAGCTCAACCTCAAGACTATGAAGTGGAAGAAACTCGCTTCTCGAAACCCAGCAGATGCTCCTACTTCTCGCAGGGGGTGTACCATGATCTCATATGGAAATGATAAGCTGGTGACATTCGGTGGTTATGATGCTAACAATGAGTACAGTAATGACCTTCACCTCTATAATTTAAGAGATGGTGAGTAGACTTACACATACGTACATATACATGTGTATATACACATGTAATAATGTAATAGTCCTGTAGACATGATTTGCGCACATGGTGCTCACCTGGGATATATATTGCATACATGTACATTTTGTATTGAAGCTGATACATTGATCCCATCATTTCGGTGCATGGGCGCTTACCTGGTAGTGGGTGCTTGCCTGGTATACTTACGGTATAGTCCCGGGTGAGCACCCACTCCCGGTAAGCGCCCATGTACCGAAATGATGGGATCAATGTACCAGCTTCGATATGAAGTGGAGCACTTATGGAGGTACACAATAAATATTATACTGTGATACTCGTGACAGGTCATCTTAATTGATCTTGCAAAGACAGTCTTTTGGAAGAGACCTCATTTTTCCCTGAACTAAAATCCATGCATGTAGCATTTGTTTTCCCAGTGGGAATTTATGCAATTCACGACAGGAATTTACTCAGAGTAGACATAATTATGAAGTGAAAAGTGCTAGTATTCATTTTCAATATTAATTTAATACTCAGGGGTGTGGTCAAGGTGTCAGGTGTCGGGAGATAGTGAAGTTCCCTTACCAACTGGATATGGTACTTTCTTGAGAGTGGATGAATTCAAGGCCATTTTATTTGGTGGAGCTACACGCAAAGGAAGAAGAAATGATACTTACTGCCTTATCATGCCCAAACATCTTTCTGATCAGTGCACGTGGGTAAGGCAATGTTCTTGAATCTTCTCTGATTATTGTTGTGTACTATAATATTTTTATGCAGAAAAGTATAATGTTTTTTTCTTGAACGGGTTGCTCTGAACTTTCCACCTATTAATCACATTTCCCTTTCTAAGTCAGCTGTAAAATCATAATTATTATCATCACACATACACGAGTTTCCCCTCCAGTTTGTAATTTAATCAAGTCCCTAATATGAACACTATCTCATACTACATAGCATGAAGTATCTCATGGCATGAAGTATGTACACGTTGTAATTATATTGCTCGTAGAAATGGGTAAAACAAGGAGTCCTTTCCAAGTCTTCAAAGTGTCCGGCTAGGTCTGGTCATGGTGCAAGTGTGGTGAAGTGCAGGAAGGGTAGGGTGAAAGGTGTACTGATATATGGTGGACTGCAGGACACTTACAATACTCCATTGAACGATGCTTGGTTCTTGGACGTGAGTGGAGATGATTTCACCTCAAGTTCATGGAAGCAAGTGAGCATTAATTGATGTAGACACTGCATCTATACAATTACAGTACAGTCCTTTGCAATGATTGCCGTATTATGGAAGAATGTAGTACAAGTGTATGATTTCCATGATTTTGTGTAGAGACAATAAAATTGCATATATCCTGATCAGCCTTGTATCCTAGGCAACAGCCATGGTTTAACTGTGATATTCACCAGGAAATATCACTGATATTTCCCTTGTCTTGTAAATTTAAATTACAAGCCTCTGGCTATTATTCTGCCATTCCTTTAGTAGTACCTTTGCGTGTGCATCTATGGTTTGCATACAGTATTATGTATGCATACAGTGACATAGGCAGCAGACATTGTTTACACAGACACGGAAACATACATACACTAATTGAGACTAATCAGGAACCAATTAGTTATCTCTCAATCTGGCACTTCTGCCACGTGGCAAAGTTCAACAGTACAGTGAAGAAGCGTATGTAGCTGATTTGCAGTCTAATGCACCTATCAATATAATGCCCCACTACCCCCCTCCCGGGCGCTATAGGGGGCAACACAGGGGGATTGACATAGAAAACCAAGCCCCAGACAGGGGCATTTGACTTGCATGTATTCGATATTTGTCAAATCCCCTATCGTTTCCCCACCCTGGAAGGGGGATAGAGTGGGGATTTGACAGATGAGGCTGGCCCCACCTTACGGGAAGTTGACGAATTCATTAGTCAAATCCCCACCTTGCCCCTATGGTGCCCGGGAGGGGGGTAGTGGGGCATTACATTGATAGGTGCATAATAGTTAGCGTAGCTCTAGTAGCCATCGCCCAGGAGTTTATTGAACAGTGAAACTACTTTTGAATTTAGTTTCGAAGCTACCTGGCTGTCTTCTACTCACGGAAAGCTGAAGCACTGGTCTGGCTCGGCACTGGTTGACTCAACTAGCCATGGTTCACTCATAATTTCATTATTCTGTACGACTCTCTTCTGTTCAGAACTTTATTGTTGCTAGGTCAGAACGGTTGTTGCTATGCATGTACACTATGGTGTGCTCGTGACTTTCGGCCAATCAGGTGGGATATATAATACTTACAGCACGGTTGCTAGGGATTTATGGCAACGTAAACCGCCCTTGTCCTCGGGCTTCGCCCTCGGACTCGGGTCGGTTTACTGCCATAAATCCCTAGCACCCGTGCTATAACTATAACATATTTTTGTTTGTATGAGTACATGTAACTTTCACGAGTGTATATATCCAAAAGATAACTGCAGATCCATTTTCAGTCATTTAGAGGGATGGAAAAGAAACTCTGTTTATTAATCCATTAGAAGGTGCCTTTCATTGGTAGTTTGAACACCACAACTACAACACTAATGATACATGTAGCCATATCTAGAAAATGTGTACCTATGTTCTTTTTTAGGGATATGCTATATAGCTGGAAAATATGGCAGGGAATTAAATTTGGTAGTTTGGCTGTCTGCCTTCGCAAGTTAAAATCTGTTAGTAGTTCTTATGCGTGCATCTGCATTCACCTACAATGTCTGTGCCAGTATCCATAGTACTACATGGGTAAGATCTAGACTGATAATTTAGATAAACTTTGATTCATGTGTAGGTAAAACTGCCAGTAGAGATCGAGGCTAGATGTGATCCTACTATATCTGTCATTTCCTCATCAACTTCTCAAAGTGCTCACATACTTCTCTACGGTGGACAGCATAAGTGGGCCCAGCAAACAGTTGCTGAGACAACACTGATGATTTTATGTATGTTGCAACTGATTAATATACCATAATGATGTGTGTTTTTTTAAGTACGTGAATGAATCTCCAACAATAATAGTGTATGCATGTACAGTACACTCGATGCATTATAAGATGTTGGGTTGTCCCTTATTGATTTATGGGTGTGTGATGACCATTACCAACATATATGTAATTGCATGTTTCTGCAGTTACATCTGGGAAAAGGGAGATGACTATTGTTGACTGTGCAGTGATCACAGATGCTGTAAAATGGAATGAACGTGTTCTCCTCTTACAAACGCTAGGTCTGTTACAATATACATGTATACACACATATACATATACCGTACCCTCGCGAAAGAGGGCCCATGTGCGGTGCACCTTACATTGGGCCACGATTGGGGGGTGGGCCGATATTCGAGGTATCAGTATCGCATTTTTATGCGAAAGAGCGCCCAGGTAAGTTACCCACGCTAGCTTCATAATTTGAATACTAGCAGCTGCTAATATCAAATTGATTTCAGCCTATTCAAGCACGGTTACCAATCCAGAGCAAGGGCGGCCGCGATATTCCACTGTGTATTGTTGAGTGCAGCCCTATTAAGTGGGCATGGCTACGATCGCTAGCCGTGTACGTTCGTTTATTTCTGCTGAAACGTGGCATAAAGCTAGCTAGGCATAGTTTTACAGCTGTTTAGCATGTCACCTATCGATCTTACAGAGACTATCCGAAGTTCAGTCCTCATAAACCAGCCATTTGAGCTGCGTTTTCAAGGGCATTCGAGTAAACACTAGACCTTAGCAGGAAATTGAGCCCAAAGTGGGGGTGGGCCAACATTCCGTAGTGGGCCCTCTTTTGCGAGGGTACGGTATATACATGTACATGCAGGATCAGCCTGTGTGCTTTATACAGAGATGTTACATGTACATGTATAGGGGTTGTACTAATTAGTATTAAGAATCTTGTTGGGGTGGGTGGGCGTTTAGTAGACCCACTCTATATTAATTTATGCAATGTACATTGTGATTTGTTGCAACCGCAGATAAAGTTAAGACAGAAATGAATAAGGGAAAGACAGTAAGGAGAAAAGTTGCTAGCATGCTTTTCATTGGACCACCCCAAACTGGAAAGACAACTGTAATGCATCGCATTCAAAATCCAGAGCTAACTGCTCCAACAAAATCAACTAGCACTCCAATTGCAGAAGGGCCTATGCACGTTGCAATAGAGAAAGCTGTGCCTACATTGGCTCTTTTTGAGAAGCAAGAATGGACTGCACAGAGTTTAAAAGAGGAAAAATCACATCTATTGAGTTGCACTCTACCATCAGATGAGCCAAGTGAAGTTTTATCGACCGAGAATACTGTTGATACTATGGAAGATATTGGAGCAACTAAGGATGCAGAAGAAATGCAAGCCTCACCGAAGGTTCCAACAACTAGTAAACAACCCCGAAAGGGTTTATTCCGTGGCTTGGTCAGGAGAAGACGTCATGAACAAAAGTTGGCACGAAGTGATTCAATTTCATCAGTAACATCTGCTTTGTCAATAACATTTGAAACTCCTGAAGATATGTACAGGGAACTGCTTCTAGTAAAGAATAGAAAACGATCAAAGGATGATAACTGTATATCCCTGCATTTGTTAGATACCGGTGGACAACCAGAATTCATGGATATCTTACCACTTCTTCTGTCTTGCCCGTCACTGATCGTGCTTGTCTTCAACATGAATACGAAGCTTACAGATCGTTATGTTGTTGAGTATGTTTCTCCTGATGGTTCCAGAGCTGTTCCTTATGAATCATCCTTCACAGTTGAAGAAGTTTTACTTCAAACTCTAGCTAGTGTTGCACATTCCTCGTCAGTTTCTCTTCCATTATCATCTGGTAATCAACCTCTGTTTGAAAAGGACAGGCTACAATCGGTTGCAGTGTTTGTTGGAACACATCTAGACCAAGTATCAAAAGACCAGGTAGAAGAAATAAATGATTTCCTAACTTGCAAAGTACAAGATATATCAGTGCCTGATTGCAAGATTATCAGCTATAATAACACTGTAGCTAGTGAGTCATTACCACCTTCATATCGCTATCTTTTTGCACTAAACAACACTGTTCCTCATGATCCTGGACTTCTTACCTTGAGGAATGTCCTCACTGAAGTCTTACATGAGGAGTTTGGATTGTGTGAGGTGCCTCACTCTTGGTTGATGTTTTATCTTTCTGTACGGAGCACTCAAGCTCGCATCCTCTCCTTTCAGAACTGCAAAAAAATTGCTGGAGGCTGTGGTATTTCAGATGATAGTGAGCTGAGGTTGATGCTGTGGTTCTTGAGTAATTATTGGGGTGTCTTTAGGTATTATCCTGAAGTGCCAGGCTTGCAGGAAATTGTGATAGTTGATCTTCAAATTCTATTCGATGCCATTACTAAGCTTATTACACGTGCATTTGAGTTTGGCAGACAACAGCAAGCTTCAAATGTCGACGTACTTATTAAAGAGTGTGGAAGGTTCCCTCTCCATGAGCTTGAGCATCTTTTGAAGATAAATGATTTCAAATCGCATACGGAGATATCGGTTGGCCATTTCATCCTACTACTTGAGCATATGCATATCATTGCTTCAATCAGTGATGGCGAAAAAAAGGCAAAGGAATACTTCTTTCCTTGTGTCCTAAAGCCATACCCAGTCGAAAGGCTCACTGTGAATCCTGAGCAATCGATTCCACCACTATTGGTAGTATTTGAAAGTGGCTACTGTCCACTTGGCTTATTCAATGCACTAGTTCTTGAATTGGCGAAATGCGATGCATGGCACATGGCAAGATTTAGTATGCTTAGCAAGGAATCAAAACAGTATAGGAATAAACTTGTATATCATGTGGGTGAAGCTGAAGATAGGATAACACTAATTGCACACCCAAAATTCATTGAAATTCAGATAGAAAGAACTGTGAAATCTATGAAAAACATTACCAAAGTTTGCTATGAAGTGCGAGGCACAATTGAGAAATCCATTGAAAAAGTGAAGACGCTTGTTGCAGCTTCTCAAGATAATTATCAGCACTTTGCCTTTCATTGTCATGGAGAGCACTTACCAGGAGATATCTGTGCTGCAGCACACCCTGCAATTGTTCAGATACATGTACATGTACCAGAAAAGAAAATGTTATTACCATCATTTGTACGCTGTTCAATCACTGAGCGTTTGATTCCTCTTTCAGCAAAACAACAGCTATGGTTTGGTGATCCAAGTTCAATTGTAAGTTTTTTTAAAATATTTTATCTGCTTAAAATATGAGCTCTGTTCTTTTGTTGGCCTCAGGAGGCAATTGAAAGTATAAACTTGGAAGATATTGACAATACAGAGCTTTGTAAGTCATGGGGGAAGTTTTCTGCATGTTGTAATTAGTACTGTGGCATTAAACTGTAACTATCATCAAGTAAATTTTCCTAATGGTACCTCCATAATTTATCACTATAATTAGTAGTATCCCGGGTAAGAACTCACTCCCAGGTAGTGCAATGTACCAAATTACAAGGGGCCTGTGTATATACATGTAGCTCCGTATAACCGTGTGCCATTTGTATACTTAGTAAGTACGAATGTGAGTCCAACATTGATTGTTAAGTTGCTTGTGCATGGCATGGGTGCTTTCCGGAACACTACATAATAGTTATATCATGGGCGCGAGGGATGTATGGCATTTATTGCACCGAAGCACGAGGGCAATAAATGCCATGCATCCCGAGTGCGCGTGATATAACTAGTTTATATCCCGTGGGCATAGCTACCATAGATACGCATAGAACACTAAAAAAGAAAGAAAAGGCAAGGCTATCTTACTCAAAACGGACACACAAAGCCGCTCTCTGAGTCAAGTTCTCGAACGTCAATCGAGCTTCTGAACGTCTCGTGATCGAGGGGTGTGGTCAAATCCACACAGCCATCCGACTCTTGACGGTGAACTACCATCGTTAGCGTGACCTGCAACGTCGAGCTCAGAAGCCAAGAAACGAAGCTCGAGCTGTTAACTATCCTAAAAACAAGGCTACGTGCCTACGCAGTGATACGCGTACACTGCCAGTGTTGACTCGTGATCGATTGACGACTCCGCCCATCGCTTCGAACCGGCTTTCTCCCGCTACCTTTCCTGCCATACGTTCCATTTTAATAGTCTCGCGAGACGCTCCATTGATAGTTTTACTTTTGTTGCTACCAGCATGTTTATTGTTCAAGGCCTGCAGTATTTAATATTGCACAGTAAATTTACCTGAGGCTACTCATATTGCACAGTTACCAGTGCAATATGGCTAATATAGCACTTAGCAACAACATAGCAACGGGATATAAAACATGATATAGGAGAGCTTGCGTATGACGAGTTCATTGCCACCTATCGTAAGCATGAATCAGTGCAGGTATTAATGATCAGCATTTTATTGACTAAAAGACTTAATGCATGTAGCTGTCTATGTTGCAAATATGATCCAGGCTAAACGGTCTACCGATTATATGATTCAATACTAAATCGCACTCCACAGGTGGTGACTCACTTCATGCCGTTTTTTGTGAAGTGGCTGAAGTAACGCGATGGAGGGAGCTGGGCAGTACCCTCGGTTTAGAGAAATCAACACTTGATCACATTGAGGCAGAGCAAGATAAGATAATATGTAACTGTATTCGTGAAGTGATGGTTTGCTGGCTAAAAAGAAAAGATTCCGTGCAAGTGCCAAGTTGGCAGTCACTAGTCTGTGCACTGAACACAGGAAGGGTTAATCACTCAGACATAGCATTAAAAATTTCAGCAAGGCACTAAAATTGATTTTCTGAGCTATGTTGACTTTCTTAGCTGTATTGGCAGTTTAGCTGTTTACCAAGCACATTTTGTAATTTTTTCAAGTTCCACATGTATCTTGCTACCAAGGATGAAACAGTTGATAGCAGTAAAATGAACAGTGTAGTTGATTATGTGACCACCATTAGCCTTGATCGTCCCCAGACCCCACCCTCAAGGAGGGAGAGAGTCCAGTACACCCCCGCCTAAAATCCTTCTGTGCAGCTCCACCTACCTACATACATAATTATATATATATACACTGTCACTGTGTGGTTAGCTGCATGTACAAGCTGTGTTGTACAAAATTGGCCTCAAACCAACAGGTAGTGCACTGTGATTACCTGAACGTGGCTATACAATAGCAGGAGCTTACAGTCTGCACGAAGGGGTCACATTTTCCATACATTTTACTTGAGTTGCCATGCCATGATGACGTATGCGCCTACGGCTAGCGCATTGCGCGAGCACCAAACGTGTACACATTCATGATAATATATTGCGCACACGTTGTGTGAAGGTGATTGTATACGTTTGGGCGCATTTTACGATTAATATTAGTGCCACTGCCAAAAAGGTCAGTGGGCCAAGCAGAGGTCAAGGGAGCCGAGTGCACCATATTGCAAAAATTAGGATTTGATACCAAAAAATCTCTTACAAATAGAAACAATCAAGATTCAGCTATAACGTATGTTAAACTACTGATTGTAATGCATCTACACTGGTGTTTTTGAAAGATTGGCTGCTTGTCTTCACCATATGTTCAAAAATTCTGAAAATGCTCCAGACACAAAAATCTCCAAATGTGTTGTATGAAGTAGACCATCACTCACAAACTATAGTGAATTGGAGCATGGGGCAGGGGTTGGTTTTACCAAGGGCTTATCGAGCCTACGGCGGCTCGATAAGCCCTTGGTTTTACTGAAGAGTGTTAGGACACATTCTTAATATTATCCACTTAGTTCAGCCATCAGTGTTGGGTAGGCTCTGACTAGGGGCTTTGAATATAGTCCAAGTTTTCAGTTTTATGCACCTCACAGATCCCAACTAGGGCCAATCTGTACCTCTTGAAGAATACATGTAGTAGATACTATGGTACTGAAGTCCTGTACCAAGTTTTTGGTCCATTGCAGGCATGCAAGTATACATGTACGTTCAAAAATTCTGAAATATGTTGAAATGAGGATCCCTGCAGATAGTGGCAGCAGCAGGAGAGCTGTTTTGCGTGTAGCTCATGATATAGTTGTTTCAACCAATTCTTGGCTCAAACGCCTTCACGCCGGCGTTGCTGACACGTACCGTCAACTCCAGTTGACCACCTGTTCTGTCCGCCATGTTAAAATTTGTCCATACTGTAAATTAACTTCCGGGTGCGTGATTCACTTCCGCGCGAATAAGAAATTTGACCCCTTTGTGCAGACTGTTATGAGTGCCGTGTAGTGGCCGCTACGTGGCGTTCATAACCTCCTGACAATAGCCATAAATGATCTATAATAGCAATATTATTATTGTAAGCCACAAAAGAGTCGGTTATGGTGCTAGGTGTGGTACTGGTATTGTAGCTCTATAATCGCATGCATGCATACATACCTGAACACGAGACTATGCCTCTGATGGTAATGGTAGCAGAAAAAGATCTAGGGTCCTAAGAGAGTGTCTGCTAGTCGCGGCACCAAGAAAGAAGTCACACTATGGCTATTTTTCCTTGTATTGACGTTGGGTGTGGGTCCAAATATTGTCTTTTCGTGTATATTCCAACTACCAGTACAAAAGCAGAGAGGTCTTTGGCATATGTGGGTCATTATCCTGTTTGTACGTCTGTCGTTGTTGTTATTGTTGGCACGAAAATCGCCAGATCTCGCATTCTAGGCATCTGTGCATGCTGCAAGTACAACCAATTGGTTTGTACGTGCTTTGAATTACTCAAAAAGGCTTACTAGCACTACATTTCTGTTCAGCCTGCCTGTGGTTTATCGACCACACCCACTCTATTGGCATGTGCTGATGCTCAAGCTCAGTGTTGGAAAGGGTCGTCAAGTCAGAGTGTTGCAATACGCTACAGAGTGTGCGGGGTATGTGCTCTACCGAGTTCTAGTTAAAAGTGGGTGTGGTCGCAAAATTTTTGCATGCTTTGCATGCAGTTGTACTTACGACCCCACCGTATTAAAATTCCTAGATCCGCCCCTGAGGTCATAAAGACTACATTAAACTTTGACACTGGCAGAGTGGGACAACTAGTCACATAACTGCCTTGTATCTGTCTAACAGTCCTGGGCTGCGGTACCACGTACAGTGTGTATTCTAAATCAGGCTTTCCACTTTATAACTGAATCGTGATCCCCTATTGAGGAGCAAAATTAATTGTGAAATATGATATAACTACATACATTTTTTGTCCCTCCAAGATTATTCAGTTGAATGCCCTAGGATTTAATTTATCTAAAGTATCAATCTGCTATCTTGATGAAAAAAACGAACTATAAGTCAAGTGGAATAAATTTGGTTACATTCTACACATAATCATGCCTGGAAATCTGTGATGTAATAATACTGGGCTAGAACAAAGGGGGGCTCTGCCCCCCTTCCTAGAATATTGGGGGGCTACAGCACTGCCCCCCCCTCCCCCCGGTTCCTACACCGGCCTACATGTATGATTATACCTATAGTCATAGATGCTACTATCAGGCTATGCTATTATGTTCTTCTAAAGAAAGACCTACATGTACCAAGATTAGAGGTATCAACATCTATTACACAATTATCTGCAGGGACATCAACTCAAACATAAACGCATTTATTTCCTGGGGATCTGTCATTTCGACAGTCCACGTGAACTCTAAATTGAGGGTGAAAAAATTGAGTGGAGCCAGAGCTGTATTAAGTGGCAGTAGTACCACAGTTGCTGCAAATGTCAATTCCACATACTTGTGCAGTGACCCTGTCCTGCTGTATGCTAGCAACAGGCTCATGCTCATTACTAGTGTGCAGCAGATGCAGCGTGCGAGATATGTGCTCTATAGAGCTCTAGTTACTAGTATTGTTGAGCCGGTCAAAAAGGAGAGTGGCTGCAGGAGCCTAATACTAAAATATCATCTGAGTCTGATAGAGGAGAGATGTACTAAAATTTAATTATAGTACCAGAAGATAGTAGATGTTGACTTGAGTGCTGAATGGGAGGAAGCACACTTGAATGCATAATTATTAATAAAAAAGGTGGGATGTAGTTATCAAAACTGAGTAATATCAAAATAATAGCTAATATTATTATTATGGAAAATTGAAAAACTGACTAAAATGTGGTGCATGAAGTAATAAAATTTCCAAAAAATCAACAAAAAATGATTATGACCTTCTTGAAAATGTAATATTAAAAGTAAAGTATAATAGTTTTGTATTAGCAACTCAATCAACAGTGCATATCTATGTGTAGATGTATGGTTTGATGATCATCAAAATATCATTTACCATGAAGGATTGTCTTAACTCCACGACCAATATCGCGAATGCCATCTGCCACCCTGGAAAAAAATTCAGTCCTCCTTTTTATTTTATTCTCAACAACTGCAGTGTTGATGCGTTTCATCTTCTCCAATTCTATGACTCGATCCTCCCACCCTGGTTCCTTTTTTTCCTCCTCCTTTTCAATCATCTCCTCGATACTGCTACATCCCGGATATCTCACGAGGTTGTCTCTCCAAGCTGCTTGCTGTTTGGCCTTGTTAAGATTGACCACTCGCTCTTCCCATCCTGGCTTCCTTTGACTTTTTTCTGAATTGATCATCAGCTTGATGTAGTCGGCCTGTGTTAGTGAACTTGGCTTCAGGGCTATTTGTTTCAGAAGCTCCATGCAAGTTCGTGCTTCTTCGATAAGCATCTGCAACCGTGTTTGAGCTTTTTCAAGGGCGCTTTCATGGCTCTCTATAAGCTTGGTAGCAGTGAGTTGCCCTTTGTGCGCTTCATGGAACTTCCTCTTGAGATCATCATGGCTGCGGGTTTCTATCTTGTATTCCATTTCGAATCTTTCGGTGCCTTTTTGATGCTCTTGCCATGAACATTTCCCTTTGCATTGTTTGCAGCGAGCCGACTTCTCACCACCGCTGTCCATGGCTTTACACTTCCATTGCTCCTCGTCTTCGCAGGGATAGTGGCAAGTGTGGTTGCATTTGAGGCAGTTGGTAGCAAAGGTACCTGATCGCATTGTAATGACTTTGAAAGACGGTACCTTTATCTTGTATTTGAAATCCTCATTTGCATCAATCTGGGATTGGTAGTTTTGCAGTACCCTTTTTTCTTGTCGAAGGACATCCATTTCGTTGAGGCATGTTTCAACTTGGTCTTGGACTTTGGAAAGAAGTTTTTCAAGCTCCTCCCTGTTTTCCAGGACCCGTTTTGTCAACACTATGCTAACGCTTTTCTTAGTATCGAGTTCGGTAAAAAACTTATGAAAGGACATTTCACCCATTTTCCAAAACATTTGGTTGAACATGTCAGCATCAGATTCTGAAGCATGGGTGTATAGTGCCGAATTATTGAATTTGAAGTATGCACTGCAGGGAATTTCTTCTTGGACAGCTTCAATGACTGGTGGTTTCTGTCCATCGCAAAAGGTTACCAAGGTCAAAAAATTTTCCTTCACATCGACACCAAACATCTCCAGTATTGACTCAAATATGTATTTCTGTGTTGGAGTCAGCCTCACCAAAGCAGACTGAGTGACGAATCCTACTGCGTCCAAATGTTCAATGCCTTTTCCACCTCCAAGTGAGAAGAATTCTTTGACTTGCTTTTTGATCTCTTCATCTCTCTCCATTCCGCGTGTATCACCAAACCCTGGTGTATCGATGATGGTGAAGGTGTAATCGACACGGGAGCCCTTCATAGGATGGATGGTGTATGCTGTGATGTGATCTGTGACACTTTCTGTCTGCCGTTTAGCATCTTCGACAATCAATTTGAAACGGAAATTGTCTTGCCACTCGACTCCAAGGATGTAGTTGATCATGCCGTTGATAAGTGTGCTTTTTCCTGCACCAGTTGCACCCATGACCATCAATACTTTATGCTGTGTATATAATATATCTGGGAGCTTTCCAATCTCAAATTTTCGAATCATCTTTGCACCTGGAATTTCCACAGATTTTTGCGGCAATTTGAATATTAAATTTTTATTATCAGATTGTAGTTTCTCAGACATCTCCTTCATCCTACAGGCTAGCCGTTCGGGTTCTGATTTTTGGGTGTCGGTACAATCTTCTTCCCCATTGTCCACACCTTGTTCCAACTTCTCAGGTTTTGATTCTTCAGCCATGCCAGCTGCTTCAATTTTTAAGCTGCAAGAGTAAGCATTACTAATAATAATGTTGCTATATTACATCTATGCGGAAAGTTACTTTAGCTGCTTACATTATTGTTCCTTTCCAGTTAGTAGGTGGCTTTAATTTGCTGCAGCAGCTATTACTCTTCTTGTTGGTATTCCAGTCAGATTTTCATTTAGCTGTAGCTTTGAAAGACTGAGCTCTTTTTATAGAGTAGCTAGCTGGCCATGGGTGCATGCAGAATGTACATGTACACACCTCCTAATTTGATTTGAAGCATTCTCATTTTTGCGGTTCAAGTTGAGGCTCAATTATTGTTTCCTCATTCCTGAAGTTCTTTGTCCCATGCAATAAGTTTTTAACCAGATAATATAAGTCTTTGATGATCAATATTTTTGCTGAGACCAGGGTATTTTTTTATCTCTATGTGTAACTAAGGAAGAAGAAAGGCTAAGACTATTGAAAAGGAGTACATTTTCTTTCCGGCTGCTTCTCTCAGCCACTTCCTTTCATATAGAAATTTCTTCACCTGTGGGAGTTTATCCTATTCCTGTGATTCATCTAAAAAAATTTCATGCACCATTGGTGAATTGTCAGTGTTTCCGCATTGAGTCATTTGAAGTGTGCTTACAATCGCACTTTGTCAACTGCTTCTCTTGGGCACATATAATATGAAAATTATTTCACTTATGGGAGGTTATCCTACACCTGCGACCTATTTAAAAGATTAATTTGCATGCACCATTAGTGGATAAGTTAGTGTTTCCGCATACTTATTATGAGTCATTTGAAGCACTGGGCATGCAATCACTTTATGATCTGCTTCTGTTGGCTACATAATTATAAATATTATTTCACTTGTGGGAGTTTATCCTATATCTGCGACCCATTTAAAATATTTGCATGCACCATTGGTGAATAATTCATATTGTTAGTGTTTCCGCATTAATTAATTAATTGATTATTAAGTTAACTTATTATGAGTAATTTGAAGTATGCATGCAATCACGCCTTTGTCAACTGCTTCTCTCGGCCACATAATATTATATAGAAAATATGTATCCCACACCTGTGACCCATTTAAAAAAATTGCATGCACCATTGGTGAATAATTCATATTGTCAGTGTTTCCTCATTAACTTGTTATGAGTTATTTGAAGTGTGCATGCGTGTCAGAATTCGACATACCAAAGCTGAACTACCTAGAAAATTGGCTTTTCTTAATTAATAATGTATGAACAGCACTGATCTGAATTATTAAGTCGATTAACTTATCATGGTACAGGGGGTTATATGTATATACCGCTATGTGCCTGCGTATGGCTCACCAATAGAATAATAATAATATTATTGAGTACTGAATTCTCATTTTTGTACATAAGCTTAGTAGCTAAGTGTCATGAAAATTGATTTCTATGCATGGATCCAGGGAAATATTGGGAATTCAGCTTCATTTCTTTGGCTACAATATTAGTTAATTTGGGTATGTATAGCTACCGTGATGCATGAGGGAAATCTTAGCCAGTAAAGAATCATGTATGGGAAGGGGGGGGGGGGGGGCAGTGGCTGCAGCATTTGTTCCAACTTGGAATTCATCCTCTCTCTGCTATCCTTAATAGAGCTACCCAAATTAAGCCTGGTTAGAAGGAAACTTTGAGGCAGCACCAGTGTAGAGGAAAAATAACGAGTAGGAATAAAGGAGTTTAAGACCGCGTCCCGTATCCCTCCCTCACCTCATATTGATTCATTGTGTTGGTCAACTATTTGATTACAAAGGGACCGGAGTCTTGAATTCTTCACTCCTAGCCTCATCCCTAGGCCGCTCCTACATTTTCAATGTTACATGTGTGTGAGGCTATTCATCCTACTCTGTTATCTATAGCTCTTGATTGTAGCCACCTGTAAGTTTTCTTCTAACCACGCTTCCAGGTAGCTACGTACGTATATACCTGTATTGGGATGGGGAAAATCAATAATATTGTTCTATTGTATGTAATTGTGATCACTTAAGCATTTATTGAATTTATTAACCTGCACACTCAAGTTTGATGTTTTGCCAGGCAATCATGAACAACTTTATCTCGTCCCATTTAATCCAGCTTTTCATTCACTTACTTCTAATCTTGTCCCCAGGCTTATTGCAATGTTTAGGAGTTATCCTGATTCATGAATGTAGACTTAATCACGAGCGTGGTAATGACAGTAACTCTTTGCCTACGCTTTGCGGCGAGGGTTAATATTAAGTAAATTTATACTGATCAGAGGCATATCACAAATAGTTGTACTGTTAATAGCCAAGGCATAACAGTGCCATGCCATGCTATGAATATTCAGCACACACACACTTTGTTATTTGAAGGGTTCAATGCTGCTGCCTCCCTCTAATTAATGCATGAAATTTACATCCTCAGGCCATGCAGTTGAGCTGAAATGGTAATTCATGTTTAATGCAAACTGCCCAAATTTAGTAAGTGCCAATGAGTGCTAATAGGAAAAACTATCATAATGGTGTCCTGCTATAATCATAATCAAGTGGGAACAAAAGATCATCAATATCGCTGTATATTCAGATGTACATTAATTTTTATTACAATCATGGCATTATTCTTAACTTAGCCAGGTACATGCATTATTCCTATGTGAATCATTGATGATACCTACAGCTTATCCCTTTCTACTTGCAACAATTATACACCCAGAATGTACGTGAAATTACATATTAAAAGTCTGGATGGAATCCATGAAACTATGCTGGGACTTTTTGGACAGACATCATGGCTTAATATTCACCATCCATACTTGAGACAGAAAAAACAATTAATCATAATCAATAATCTCTAGAAAACCTTTGCATCTGTTCACTGGAAAAGGAAATTCATGAGGTCAAATGGAATAACAAATAAATGTATTAATTGCAGCAGCTATGACTTGTATAACACAATTGAAGTAGTTATTAAATTAACCACACTACAGACTAAGTCAATTACATGTAGCTAGTACAGTTGTGGCTTGTACAAAAATAATCTACTATGCACCGCACAGCTGCACGTTCCAAATAAGGAAGTGTAGTCTTAAGTACTTTGCCTAACACATGCTATAGCTAACCCTACAGTAGTCGGACTCTCCTTTGCCGCCCTTAGGGTGGCTCATATGCTCCTGGTATTTAATATGTATGTCTGCAATATAGGCATGGTCAACAGATCACAGCGTTTGCGACAATCCAAATGATTCAAAGGTAGCATTTTTGACGGTTTTGATGGAACTTTATGCTTATGAGTCACATGCTTAGATCTTCAGACCTGGCAATTAACGTGCTGACAGACAAACAAATAGACGATTGCTTTATCCCTTGCACATGCGTGCAGGGTAAATATTGTGGTACATAATATAGCTACATGGGTATGTATTATACCACAATTGGCGGATCCAGGGTATCAACAATTGTGAGTGTGTAAGGTATGCGAGTACCAGCCATGAATGGTGTAGGCTGTGATACTCTGTGTGACACTCTTTGTCTGAGACGCCAATTCATCAACGATAAGCTTGAAGTGGAAGTTGCCCTCCCACTTCACCCCTAGCCTTCTTATCTTGTGCAACGTCGAACGAGAAATCACTGTCGACTGTGAACCAGTATCAATCATTGCAGACCTTATGATAATGGTCGGACATCAGACATTTTCCGGACAAATAGCCAGTATGTCCTAGCTGCCATTCACTTAATTGATTATTTGGACACTTTTCATTTAATCAACGCAGCATTCAATAAGTACTAATGTCTGACTAGCATCCTGTTTACTAGCTTAGGCTGCACTGTAGTAGCTATCGCTATGTCAACTATGGTTTAGGAGGCTGGCTTAGGTGGGTCTACTACATTGACCACAACTGACATGTACATCTGCTGGTGGTATTCTATGCCTTGAGCTGCAATATTTACATCAACAATTAACGTGCTGACATTGGGTCTGTAATATTACACAACATACTTGCTACAGAATTGATAGTTGGGTAAAAGAGAATTATTAATAATATTTTAATGTACACTGGTATCCGGGCATTTGGTGTAAATGTCTGGTCAAATTTCACTTTGATAAGATATTTTGATTGGCCATACAAAAAATTTATCATAAGGTCTGTCATTGCATCAGCTCCATCCATCTTAACTTTCAGAGACAGTAGTGGGCCAACAGCTACTGACGAACCTTCTTTGGTATGGACCACGTCCAACCTAGCTGAGTCATATTATGCAATAATTCTTGTTCTCTCTCCAGCCTCCGCTTTGCTAGTATACGTATCTTCCAACTGCCCATCTATCACAAGTATAAAAAATAATTGATAAAATTGAAGGATGAAGTAGGGATGGCAGGGCCAGAAAATACATAAACAAGATAGCTAATCACATCCACTGTATTCCTATGCTTGCTTTTTGAGGGGTGCAAAAATTTCAAGGCAAGAACGCCTATATAAACATATTCGGTGCATGATTATCGAGAAAAGTATGCATACTCTACTAGGGATGTATAGTGGATGTGATCATACCTACGAATCTTGTTTATGTACTTTTTTTGTCTCTGTCATCCCTACTTCATCCTTCAATTGTTTATACTTGATTTTGTTCTTTTTTATTGCTCTCTATAATTCATCAATTATTGCAATAAAACTTAGAACCTGGGCTTTCTCCCTAAACGGAAGTTTCATTGCTATTAGGGCCACCTAAAGCAACCTTCTTTGTCGGCCTGCTTCATCAGGTAGGCATAGGAATGCAAGGGGCGTGGCTACAAATTTGCATGCACATGCGAACTTCGGCACCTCCTTAATTACACTGGCCATGGATCAATGACGGTTGTACAAGTATTATCGAGCTGGTCAAAAAGAGAGAATGGCTGAGCCTGATATTAAAGGATCATCTGAGCCTGATAATATGGCCTGACAAAGTAGAGATGTACTTAATTATAGTACCAGAGGATAGTAGATGTTGAATCTCAGTAGTGCTGAGTAGGAGGAAGCACACTTGAATGCATAATCATTAACAAAAAAGGTGGGATACAGTTATCAAAACTTATAGTAACAATATCAAAATAATATTATCTAATTTTAATTAAAAATTAACTAGAAAAATGAATTTGTTATGACCTTTTTCGGAGCAAACCATAGTAGTTTTGTATTAGCAACTCAATCAACAGTGCAGATCTGGATGTATGGTTTAATGATCTCATTTAACATTAAGAATTGTCTTAAATCCACGACCAATCTCGCGAATGCCATCAGCCACCCTGGAAAAAAATTCTGCCCTCCTTTTTATTTTATTCTCATCAACTGCAGTGTTGATGCGTTTCATCTTCTTCAATTCTTTGACTCGATCCTCCCACCCTGGTTCTTTTTTTTCCTCCTCCTTTTCAATCATCTCCTCGATACTGCTACATCCCGGATATCTCACGAGGTTGTCTCTCCAAGCTGCTTGCTGTTTGGCCTTCTCAAGACTGACCACTCGCTCTTCCCATCCTGGCTTCCTCTGACTCTTTTCTGAATTGATCATCAGCTGGATGTAGTCGGCCTGTGTTAGTGAACTTGGCTTCAGGGCTATTTGTTTCAGAAACTCCATGCAAGATCGTGCTTCTTCGACAAGCATGTGCAACCGTGTTTGAGCTTTTTCAAGGGCGCTTCCATGGCTCTCTATAAGCTTGGTAGCAGTGAGTTGCCCTTTGTGCGCTTCATGGAACTTCCTCTTGAGATCATCATGGCTGCGGGTTTCTATCTTGTATTCGATTTCGAATCTTTCAGTGGCTTTTTGATGCTGTTGCCATGAGCATTCGCATTTTGTACAGCGAGCAGACTTCTCACCACCGCTGTCCATGGCTTTACACTTCCATTGCTCCTCGTCTTCACAGGGATAGTGGCAAGTGTGGTTACATTTGAGGCAGTTGGTAGCAAAGGTACCTGATTGAAGTGTAATGACTTTGAAAGACGGTACCTTGATCTCGTAATTGAAATCCTTATTTGCATTGATCTGTGATTGGTACTTTTGCAGTACCCTTTCTTCTTGTCGAAGGATGTCCATTTCATTGAGGCATGTTTCAACTTGGTCTTGGACTTTGGAAAGAAGTTTTTCGAGCTCCTCCCTGTATTCCAGGACTCGTTTAGTCAACATTAGGCTAACGCTCTTCTTAGCGTTAAATTCGGTAAAAAAGGTGCGAAAGGACATTTCACCCATTTTCCAAAACATTTGGTTAAACATGTCATCATCGGAAGCATGGGTGTACAGTGCTGAATTATTGAATTTGAAGTATGCACTGCAGGGAATTTCTTCTCGGACAGCTTCAAGGACTGGTGGTTTCTGTCCATCACAAAAGGTTACCATAATCAAAAAATTTTCCTTCACATCGACACCGAATATTTCCAGTATTGACGCAAATACGTATTTCTGTGTTGGAGTCAGCCTCACCAAAGCAGACTGAGTGACGAATCCTACTGCGTCCAAATGTTCAATGCCGTTTCCGCCTCCAAGTGAGAAGAATTCTTTGACTTGCTTCTTGATCTCTTCATCTCTCTCCATTCCACGTGTATCACCAAACCCTGGTGTATCGATGATGGTGAAGGTGTAATCGACACGGGAGCCCTCCATAGGATGGATGGTGTATGCTGTGATGTGATCTGTGATGCTGTTTATCTGCTCTTTAGCATCTTCGACAATCAATTTGAAACGGAAATTGTCTTGCCACTCGACTCCAAGGATGTAGTTGATCATGCCGTTGATAAGTGTGCTTTTTCCTGCACCAGTTGCACCCATGACCATCAATACTTTATGCTGTGTGTACATGTGGGACTGTCCAATCTCAAATTTTCGAATCATCTTTGCATCTGGAATTTCCATAGATTTTTGTGGCAATTTGAATATGTTATTATCTAGTTGCTCAGATATCGCCTTCATCCTACAGGCCAACCGCTTGGGTTCTGATTTTTCGGTGTCAGTACAATCTTCCTCCCCCTTATTCATCCCATTTTCCAACTTTTCAGGTTTTGACTTTTCAGCCATCAGCTGCTTCAATGTTTAAGCTGCAAGAGTAAGCATTTATAATGCTAATAATGATGTAGCTATAATATTTGAGCTGCATGAATAAACATATACTAATACCGTAGAATCCCGCAACTATGCCTCCCCCCTTCGCGCATAAGCTCCCCAGCTGAAGTTTCTGCACAGCTATAATAAGCCTTCCTCTCTCTCTCTGATAGTATATAAAAATAGAGCCCATAAGCTAAATAAAAACACTGAGTAGCTACAGCTAGCAAACAGCTAGCAAACAGCCATTTATGTCATACTATGCCTTACTTTCTCGAGTTTTTCCCATCAAACACCTTAAGGCGTCACCGTTTAGCCCATTAACTGCACATTTGGTGGTCAACGCTGCCATAGCTTTATACCGTGTACGATCGCGAGTGCCGCGTGATTTCTCGTCTCTAAGCTCCCCTACGACACTGTAAAGGTATTGAAGCTTAGTTCCGGATGTAACGCTCTTGGGCTGCTTGAGACAAACTGTCGGTGTACTTCTTGCTCATGATCCGGCGATCTTGCTAGCTTCACTGGCATACTGGCACTGCAGTACACGCAGTATTGCCGCTTGGCCACCAAAATGGCCTTACAGGGATCGCGCGCGCATTCAACGGTCGGTAATGGTCGCCACACGGAATGTAGGAATCCCGCTTCTCTACATAGGCTAGGCTACTTCTAAGCCCCCTCCCCGTTTTGGCCCAATGCTAGCATGCACATTCTACGGTAATGATATTGCTCTGTGCAGAAAGTAGCAGCAACTACATGTGTATACTTACATTGTTATTCCTTTCCAGTCAGATTTCTGAGTGTATCAGTCTAGCTTTGAAAGACTGAGCTCTTTTATAGAGCAGCCAGGGTGCATGTAGAATATACACACATCCTAATTTTTCAGCATTTCTCATTTTCTGAGACTCAGCAAGTGTTTCCTCATTCCTGAAATTCTTTGTTTTCAACGAAGGACTTTGACCATCAATTGCTCAGACCAGGGTAGTCTCCATTATTGATGATAGAAGGGCATGTCATCAAAAATGGTGCTATTCTCTCTCTCTATCTTATTCATAATCTTTGATCCAGCCCAGCCATTCCTATGAGTGTGACTCAATTCAATCCTATTATATATTCGTTCTTGCAGCAATCAACCACATATTTATGATAACTTGACTGTACGCTCTATCTTTCCAGCTTGTGGCATTCACCCATGGCCAGTCCTATTATATATTCGTTCTTGCAGCAATCAACCACATATTTATGATAACTTGACTGTACGCTCTATCTTTCCAGCTTGTGGCATTCACCCATGGCCAGTATGGTAAAATTTTTTTAAAAATTAAATGTAGACCATGGGTATAGCCTTGTCCCCAGGCCACTCCCGTGTTGTCAATGTACGTTGCACACAGAAAAACGGGAGGGCAAAACATGGGAGTGGCCTGGGGACAAGGCTACCAAGTCCAGCTGCTGGGACTCTACCTAGCAAGATAAAATTAATATGGCCTCCAATTAATGTTGGGCATACACACTTGAGAATGAAACATTGTTAGCTATGATTTGATAAGCTTTGTACCTTCTTGGTGTGTATAGGAGCGCATAATATTATATAGAGAATGGGACATGTGTACAATTGCTTGCCAGCTGCTTCTCTTAGCCGCTTTCTTTCATGTAGAAATTACTTCACTTGTGGGAGTTTATCCTATACCTGCGACAATATTTGCGTGCACCATTGAATTGGTGAATAATTCGTATTGTTAGTGTTTCCGCATTAATTAATTAATTGATTATTAAGTTAACTTGTGAATCATTTGAAGTATGCATGCAATCACACCTTTGTCAACTGCTTCTCTTGGCCATGTATATAGAAAATATGTATCCTACACCTGTGACCCATTTAAAAAATTTGCATGCACCATTGGTGAATAATTCATATTGTTAGAGTCTCTGCATTGAGGTGCATGCATGTGTGCATGTAATATTGCACTTAGTCAGAATTTGACATACCGAAGTTGAACTATCCAGAAAACTGGCAGCTTCTCTTAATTTCATGCATAATAATGCATGTACGTGTAGCACTGATCTGAATTACTAGCTAAGTCTCATTTATCATGGGGAAGGGGTTATATATTAGGAGGGACGGGGCCTGTACCTGTATGGCTAACCAACAGAATTAAGTACAGAATTCTCATTTATTGTACAAAATTTAAAGTTTGGTAAGTGTCATAAAAATTGATCTTTTTGCATGGATCCAGGGGAATCCGGATTTTTTTCAGGGAATGCAGCTTTATTTCTGGGGCTATAATAACAGTTATGGGTATGTATGTATAGCTACCATGCTGCATGAGGGAAATCTTGGCCAGTGAAGAATCATGGAGGAGGGGGGGGGGCCCGGGCTGCAGCATTTGCTCCAACTTGGAATATTCATCCCCTCTCTGCTATCCTTAATAGAGCCACGTACCTGATTAGAAGAAAACGTTTAGGCGGCACCAGTGTAGAGGCTGGATGGAAGAATAGGAATAAAGGAGTTTCAGACCGTGTCCTGTATCTCTCCCCCACCTCACATTGATTCACTGTTGGTCAACTATTTCATTACGAGGGGAGTCTTGAGTCCCTACTCTGCTATATCCTCTATACTGCAGCCGCCTGTAATTCTAACCAGGCATATGTACCTACCCTGTATTGACAAGGGATGGAGGGGGGAGGAATCAGCTGTTCTAATATTGCACCTTATATTATTCCCTATGATTGCACCCAGCTCACTAGTTAGCCATAGGGCATAAATGGTAAAGGGTCGTTAGCACAATTAGATACTTTCATGGATCTAGATGATGAATTAAAAATATTACATAGCTCGTACATTCTATACATACATAATGTGAAGTGGCATAATTATGAAGGCATCAAAGAACTAATGAATGTACTGGGAGTACGTGCAGAACCCTCACCGCTACATGGATGACTCCCGCGTGTGCTCACTGTGTATACTAGTTCAATATCTGGAGTATTGAACTACATACCCCGCACCTGAACAAGGTTCTGCATGGTATCGTCTCTTAGTCAGTGCATGATGGGGAAAGGCACCTGGCTATGTCAAAACTGAAAGCTATGTGACATACCTGAACTGAAATATGCACTTAGAGCCACTGCCTTCAGGGGCGTACCCAGGATTTAATACAGGGGGTTTCTAAGTAGTTGCGCGCGAAGCGCGCGCGAAAAATTGAGCGACCACGCCCACTTTTAGGGCCACGCCCTCTAATTAACGATCGCCGTTTAGCATGTTTTAGTAACAGTTTGCCAGATTCTCGAAGATTTTAGCAAAGAAACACAAGGAAAAACACCAGAGGAGAGTTCTAAGCTAAGATTTAAGAGATTTTAGTGCCTGCAGATGGAATCTGGAAACCAAGGGGGTTTCCTATAGCAGCTAAGTCATACTAAGATTATGCTGAATCTGACTGCCAAGGGGGGTTTCCGGGCAACGAGGAAACAACTAAGGTACGCCCCTGGCCTTGTTTACACTCTATACTGCATTGATAACTGCATGGCACAGAACATGGCAATGATGTAGTCATATAGCTGAGGTATGTGCCATGTAAACAGATTGGCAACAGCTGCTCACTACTATATGTACTACTGGGCGGGACTCACTATTCCTTTATGCCGAGTATACCTCGAAGAATGCATGCTTTCTCACAGATGACCCTTACTAGTTAACACAGGAGGGTTCCAGTGGACGCGGACAAAAATCGCTAAATGATTACAGTAACCCCTCCGCCTACGCGTTGCAGTGAGGGTTAATTAGTCACCTCTTGAATTTTGATATTGTACAGAAAAAATGTAAAATTTATACTGATTAGACTCTATACCCTGTACCACTAATTAAAATTTGTAGATGCACATCATAATAATTATTGTTATGAACATTATAATTAGTCATTTTGTTAAAAGCCAAGGCATAATAGTACAGTGTACCATGCTATGAATATTCAGCACACATACTTGTGAAGCCATTGTTATTTGAAGTGTTCGATGCTACTGCTTCTCTCTAAAATTAATGTATGCAATTTATAATCCCAGGCTGTGTGGTCGAGCTGAAATGGCGATCTATATTAAATGTGAACTGGCCGAGTTTAATAAGTGCCAATGGGTATTAGTTAACGGAAAATTATCATAATGGGGTGTGTTATGTATATACCTGTTGTGATCATATAATGAAGCAAAGGATTGATATTGGCCGGAGTATATTCACATATGCGCATTATACAATTGTGGCATTATACTTAAGGTACCATTTAATTGCGTGGGCGTGAGCGTCAGGAATGGCTAATTCAATTAGCGAATCGTGAAGGGGCGTGGCCGAAGAGGCCATACGAGTGTTTTTGGTCGAAGGTGGGCGTGTCCAGAATCGGCCAGGGATGATTATGCGCGTGTAATTAGCGACCGGAAGTGGCCCCTGAAGAAAAGGCCGGTAATTGCCCACATCAAAGCAAGATCAAAGCATTCTTGCTTAAGGTACCATTTAATTGCGTGGGCGTGAGCGTCAGGAATGGCTAATTCAATTAGCGAATCGTGAAGGGGCGTGGCCGAAGAGGCCATACGAGTGCTTTTGGTCGAAGGTGGGCGTGTCCAGAATCGGCCAGGGATGATTATGCGCGTGTAATTAGCGACTGGAAGTGGCCCCTGAAGAAAAGGCCGGTAATTGCCCACATCAAAGCATTCTTTCTTAACTATTAACCGCAACGACTTAAAAAAAAAAAAAAAGCTTATTAGGCCTAATTAAGCATGTGGGCGTGTTCCTGGCACTGTGTGGAGTGTGTGCGTGTGCATTAATGCAGGTTTTATTGCTTCCGATTGGGCGTGGCTTCACGGGCCAGTGCTTGGACATCGGCGCCTGGGACTTGGCCTCGGCGATAGGTGGGCGTGTCCCGGATGCGGTGGTGACCTTTGAACCCCGCGAGGAGGCTTTGGGGGCGTGGCAGGAGGTCAAAGGTGAGGCCATGTCTGTTAATGAGGCACTGTACGGCGGTGCGATCGAGGGGCCTGTACGGCTGGACGGAAGCTGACGATGGTTTGAAGCGGATGTGGTTGCGATGACGTGTTGTTACTCCGCCCACACAGGAAATGAGGTGAGCTCTTGCGTGGGCGGTGTGGCAGAACGGCCTCCAAGTGTTTGTGTGTGTTTTGGCCTTGAGGAAGCTGTGTGTTTTAATTGGGATTGATTGTGGGCTTCCGGTGGACATCCGGTGGTTAGTAGGCACTTGATTGAGAATGGTGGTCCTTGGGGAACAGGGTGGGGCTGTTTTGGGCGTGGCCTGGCCCCTCCCTTCCGGCTCGGCTTCCGGTCCATGGAGGATATTAAATGAACACTTCCGGCTCTAGCAGCCACACCCCTGAGACCTGTGCAATTAAAAGGGCGTGGTTACACAACATGCACCTCACTAATGACTTTGATGTGGTTTAGGTGTCATATCCCCCACCTCACGCCCACGCAATTTAATGGTACCTTAACTATTTACCGCAACGACAAAATTACACACTAAGTAGAAAAAAAAAGAATTTAAAGTAAAGTAATGTTTGAGACTCTGGGAAAACATTCACGACAAATAATTGATATGAGCATGCAGAATGGGTCTTAACTAGAAGTTTCTAGGAAGCGGAATTTTGATTCACACCTTAGAATTAAAGTTACGGCTCTTTAAAGTTTTCCCATATGTTTGTATAGGGAAGCCATACGTTTGCAATGTTTTCCGCCCACGCGCTACGTGAAAAACGGGGAATACCCGTGGTGTGCGTTATTTAGAAATTTTCTCAAAATTGGAGTATAGGCTGTTTGCTTGCTCTGTATGGCTCTACTGTGCATCCTAGGTGTATTATGTGGTTTTTTGGACAATTTTTTTTCTGCTTAGTGTGCACGCTAGCTTGAAAAAAAAAAAAAAAAAAAAAAAGCTAATTAGGCCTAATTAAGCATGTGGGCGTGTTCCTGGCACTGTGTGGAGAGTGTGCGTGTGCGTTAATGCAGGTTTTATTGCTTCCGATTGGGCGTGGCTTCACAGGCCAGTGCTTGGACATCGGGGCCGGGGACTTGGCTGCGGCGATAGGTGGGCGTGTCCCGGATGCGGTGGTGACCTTTGAACCCGTCCAGGAGGCTTTGGGGGCGTGGCAGGAGGTCAAAGGTGAGGCCATGTCTGTTAATGAGGCACTGTATGGCGGTGCGATCGAGGGGCCTGTACGGCCGGACGGAAGCTGACGATGGTTTGAAGCGGATGTGGTTGCGATGACGTGTTGTTACTCCGCCCACACAGGAAATGAGGTGAGCTCTTGCGTGGGCGGTGTGGCAGAACGGCCTCAAAGTGTTTGTGTGTGTTTTGGCCTTGAGGAAGCTGTGTGTTTTAATTGGGATTGATTGTGGGCTTCCGGTGGACATCCGGTGGTTAGTAGGCACTTGATTGAGAAAGGTGGTCCTTGGGGAACAGGGTGGGGCTGTTTTGGGCGTGGCCTGGCCCCTCCCTTCCGGCTCGGCTTCCGGTCCATGGAGGATATTAAATGAACACTTCCGGCTCTAGCAGCCACACCCCTGAGACCTGTGCAATTAAAAGGGCGTGGTTACACAACATGCACCTCACTAATGACTTTGATGTGGTTTAGGTGTCATATCCCCCACCTCACGCCCACGCAATTTAATGGTACCTTAAACCACAACAAAGTCATTAGTGAGGTGCATGTTGTGTAACCACGCCCTTTTAACAATCAATCCCAATTAAAACACACAGCTTCCTCAAGGCCAAAACACACACAAACACTTGGAGGCCGTTCTGCCACACCGCCCACGCAAGAGCTCACCTCATTTCCTGTGTGGGCGGAGTAACAACACGTCATCGCAACCACATCCGCTTCAAACCATCGTCAGCTTCCGTCCGGCCGTACAGGCCCCTCGATCGCACCGCCGTACAGTGCCTCATTGACATGGCCTCACCTTTGACCTCCTGCCACGCCCCCAAAGCCTCCTGGACGGGTTCAAAGGTCACCACCGCATCCGGGACACGCCCACCTATCGCCGCAGCCACGTCCCCGGCCCCGATGTCCAAGCACTGGCCTGTGAAGCCACGCCCAATCGGAAGCAATAAAACCTGCATTAACGCACACGCACACACTCCACACAGTGCCAGGAACACGCCCACATGCTTAATTAGGCCTAATTAGCTTCTTTTTTTTTTTTTGTCGTTGCGGTTAATAGTTAAGCAAGAATGCTTTGATCTTGCTTTGATGTGGGCAATTACCGGCCTTTTCTTCAGGGGCCACTTCCGGTCGCTAATTACACGCGCATAATCATCCCTGGCCGATTCTGGACACGCCCACCTTCGACCAAAAGCACTCGTATGGCCTCTTCGGCCACGCCCCTTCACGATTCGCTAATTGAATTAGCCATTCCTGACGCTCACGCCCACGCAATTAAATGGTACCTTAACTGAGACAGCTATTGTGGTGATATATGTACCTAGCTTATCCTACTGGCAGAATGCACCCAAAATGACATAATAAAAAGCTAGTCTGGGTGAAACCCATGAAGCTATATGCTGGGACTTTTTTGGACAGACATCATGGCTTTCAAATAATTAACCCTCGCCGCAAAGCGTAGGCGGAGGGTTACTGCAATCGTTTGGCGATTTTTGTCCGTCCATATGGTAAGGGTCGTCTGAGAGAAAGTATGCATCTGAGGATTACCAGGCATCAAGGAAGAGTGGTCACGTTAAGTCCTGCCCAGTGGTATGATAGTGTGCAGCCGTGATTGCCATTCTGTGCCTTGCTGGTCAGTTGTCAATGCAATGACAGTGTAAACAGGCAATGGCTCTCAAGTGCATAATTCAGTTTAAGTAGTCACAGAGGTTTTCAGTTAATATAGCGACATAGGCAGGTGCTTTCCATTGAGCAGGCATACACACTGAGATATGCTAGCTATAGATCTACATGTGCATGAGTCATGCATGTGTGTAGCGGTGAGGATTCTGCACTCCTGTGCATTCATTAATATAAGCACACACTTGTGACGGAAACAGATAATCATAATAATCTCTACACAATCTTTGCACAGAGGTGCAGGATTCCAAATCTTTCCTTCATGTGGTAATCACCCAAATGAAATAACAAGATTAAGTTTATGCTAATAAAATGCATGATCTAACAAGGGCGGAGAACAGGTAGCAAAAGTGGGGGGGCTCAGACCTTCGACTGTGTACTGTAACAACAGTTAGGCTGTGGGCATATGCCCACAGCCCACCTAGGGGGGTCTGGGGGCATGCTCCCCCAGAACCCCTAGGAAATTTCGATTCTCTGAGAGTGTTTCTGATGCATTTTGGTGGCGGTTTTTTGGCTGATTTAGTAGCTATTTTTACTCGAGCACTCTTTTGCAAACACCCAGAACTATGTTGCTGTAATTTATGTATAGGTTATATCACGAGGTGGAGGTCTCTACGGGATTTATACACCGAGGGCCGAAGGCCCCGAGGCTGTGTAAATCCCGTAGAGACCGAACCGAGTGATATAACTGACTTGTACCATGGAACCAATCAGATTCTTGCTACATTGGAAACGCATAGCAACGTACCGTTCACGAGTCTGTTTCCATGGAAACACTAGCTAGTACACTCAGAACGTTTAGAAGAGCAATGGAAGACGAACTGGACGCCATTCTGTCGCAGCTAAACTACGACGACCTCTCCTTCTTCGACGCTCCGTTCCTGCTGAACGACTACAGCACTGACTCCGCCTTATCCGCCAACAACCACGCAGCTACTGACTCCGCCTCTTCTAATTCATCACGCTCGTACGCTGACGAGAGCTGTGCAGTATTGTACCTTTATATTAGTTATACTTTCTTATGATTATACCTATGAGAACTTTGCATTTAATTATACTAAATATACATATAATATACTGTATAATATAATTAAAATTTGTATATGACCAGTATATTTTGTATATATTTATCCTCAGTATTGACTGACAATATTATATTATGGCTATATATCTAATATTATATAGCTATATAAAATTATCCATGATATAGTATAGCTTCCTCTTATGAAGTTAGCTATACTGTATAAAGTGTATAGAATGTATAGTTATACCACTTTATATTTAACCTATACATTATACGTAATTATAGTGTATAATTGTATAACGTATATTATTGTATAATTATTTTCTATGTCACGATGAGCTGTATAAAGTGTATAGAATGTATAATTATACAGCTTTATATTGAATCTATACATTATATATAATTATACTGTATAATTGTATAATGTATATTATCGTATACGTATATAATTATTTTTTCAATATTGAAAGAATAATTATATATGATAATATATACATTATACAATTATACATTATACATGCAATTATATCGTATATGTGATGGTCACGATAACTATTGAGGTGTATAAAGTGTATAAAATGTATAACTATACAGCTTTATATTGAATTTATACATTATATATAATTATACTGTATATTTGTATAATGTATATTTATTTTATTGTAAAATTATTCTTCGTTGAGCTAATTATAATATAATTATATACTATAACTATTAATTCAATATGAAGTGATATAGCTAGCTATAATGTCTGACACTTGGAAAAAGTGCTTAAACTCGACGGCACGGTTGCTTAAACTTATCACGTCTGACACTTGGAAAAATTAAGTGCTTAAACTCGACGGCACGGTTTCTTAAACTTTTCACGTCTGACACTTGAAAAAGTGCTTAAACTCGACGGCACGGTTGCTTAAACTTATCACGTCTGATACTTGGAAAAAGTGCTTAAACTCGACGGCACGGTTTCTTAAACTTATCACGTCTGACACTGGAAAAAGTGCTTAAACTTGATGGCACGGTTGCTTAAACTTATCACGTCTGACACTTGGAAAAAGTGCTTAAACTCGACGGCACGGTTGCTTAATCTTATCACGTCTGACACTTTGAAAAAGTGATTAAACAGAGTACATTATACAAGTTATACACTTTATACAATTATACTATAGGCCCAGCATATACGTCTATAAGAGTGAATCAGATTGGGATATAATATTATAATATTATACATTTTATATATACTATAATCTAATTGGTATAATTATATATCTATACAAGTTATACATGCATGCATAGCAGATTCATGTACCATCTGTATACAAGTTATACTATGCATGTATAAAATGATATATTAGTATAATTTAATATAGCTACCATTATGGCTGTGTTAGACAGTTATACGTATATTTGTAGTATATTTGAGTATACTGATCCAATCCTGCACCCTTATGACGCTGACGCTTTCGACGCTCTTTCGACGCATGCTCACGCTGGCTTCTCCGCCTCTTCCGCTCTCGCGCCTCCGCCTCCTAACCAGCCCCACCCTACTATATACCACCGCTCGCTTTGCAAATTTGGAGAGCTGAAAACAGATGCAGACCTGGAGGAAGCCAAAAAGAAAGCTGTTCCTAAGAACACAAACAAAAACACTAACTGGGCTGTGAACATTTGGAAGCAATGGAGTTCACACAGACGACAAGTATGTACTTTGTACAGTGACTGGCCGACTCACCTGCTCATTACTCAACCTACTGAGCTCAACTACTGGCTGAGCAAATTTGTGCTGGAGGTTAGGAAGACTAACGGTGAGCAGTACCCACCAGATACGCTGTACAGTGTTTGCACTGGATTGCTTCGATATATCCGTGAAACTAGACCTGAAATAAACATCTTCAAAGACCCTGCATTCTCTGGATTTCAGCGAACATTGGATGGTGAGATGAAGCGTTTGCGTTCACTGGGCCTAGGCGTGAAAAGGAAGCAAGCTGAGCCAATCACTATTGCTGAAGAAAACTTGCTGTGGGAGAGAGGGTTCCTGGGTGACAGTAGTCCCCAAGTGCTTCTGGACACAATGCTCTTTCTGTGTGGAGTGCACTTTGCTCTTCGTAGTGGTGAAGAGCATCGGAGTCTTCAGCTGTCCCAGTTTGAGTTGATCTCTCCTGCAAATGACGATGCTTACTTAGTCTACACTGAGAATTACTCAAAAAATAACCAAGGTGGACTGCAGCATCGCAAAGTGAAGCCAAAGAGTGTGACATGCTACGCTAATACGCAGGATCCTACCAGGTGCCTGGTTCGCTTGTTCCAGGAGTACCTTCGTCATCGTCCAACAGACACCAAATGCTTTTATCTTACGCCACTACGAAAGATAAAAAAATGACCAAGTCTTGTGGTTTTCCAAGGTGCCTGTTGGACACAATACCTTGTCACGTACTGTTGGACGTTTGTGTCAACAGGCTGGAATTAGTGGTTTTAAAACAAACCACTCTCTCCGTGTGATGAGCGCAACACGCCTATTCCAGAGTGGAGTGGATGAGCAATTAATAATGTCCCACACTGGGCATCGAAGTGTAGATGGCGTTCGCTCCTACAAGCGAATTAGTGAACAGCAGAAAAAAGCCGTCTCTATAGTGTACTCACATCAGCAAGCAGTGGATCACCCCTTACATGTAGCTCTCAACATACTGATGATCAACCAGTGAGTGCCAAGAGAAGAAAAGTCACTATTTCTCATGACAGTCAAACATCACTGCCATCTCCATCTCACCATATTTCATCTGCAAACACAATGTCATGTTTAAACCTCACCCATACCCAGTCATCATCATCTACTCCCTCTTTTACTTTTATAGGTTGTTCATCTATTACTATTAATTACCATCAGTAAATTATTACCTCTCACAACATTGTATCTACATGTACAGCTGTATTAACTAGATGTCTTGTATCATCAACATCCACTGTGTATTGTATTATTATGGTACACTATAGCTATATGTCTTGCAGATAATTGTTGTTATCACATTTGTGGCCCTGTTTATAAAAAATAGCCTCAGGGAAGTGAAAAATTTTTAAAAGATGCAAATAAATAGCCTCAGAGGTACGTGTCTATCTAGATAGACACCTCCTAGGAGGTGTCTATTTTATTTAGACACCTCCTATAAATCAATCTGATTGGTCAGAATGTTACAACCATGGTATAAAGTATGGGCATGTGAAAAAACGGGGGGGCTCAGCCCCCCTTGTTTCCAAAGTGGGGGGGGGGGGGGGGGGGGGGGCTGAAGCCCCCCTGCCCCCCTATTTCTCCGCCCCTGTCTAATTAGCGCTAGAAAAATTGCGTTCTAGGAGTGTACTATATCTTAATGGAGCACGTGATGACCTTTACCAGAAAATTGCGGGAAATTTAAAATTGTAATTATTTTTTTAGTTTGCGTTCTATTAGAATAAATATGGTCTATGTTAATGAATGTTTAAGACTTGTAACAACATTAATACGATTGAAGTAGTTATTAAGAGCTAAATCCCGTGTGCTAGTTGCATCTAATCATAGATATCTACAGCAGTTTGTGTGAAACTGTTGATGAATTTTATCTACATAATATTGTACTATAATAGGTTGTGTGCATGAGCATAGAGCACATGGCCTGCAGTGGGTCAACAAAACACAGCTTTTGCGACAATCCAAATGATTTGAAGCACAATATTATTAATGAAGGCAGCTTTTTGATGAAATTTTGTGCTTATGAGTCACTGAGTTGCGTATGCCTAGATCTCCAGATCTGGTGATTTTGCAAACAGACAGACAGACAAATAGAACTGATTGCTTTATCCCCTGTGCATGTGTGCTTGATAAATATTATGGTACAAGTTCACAGGTGTACACTATATCACAGCAACTGGGTCACCAGGGTTACAACCCAATTGCATCCAAATGGTCAATGCTGTTAGAGAAAAGAACTCCTTGAACTGCCTTATTGTCTCCCTAATCATTCTAGCAAGATAAAAATTAATACGGGCGTACACACTTGAGAAGGAAACGATTATGATTCGATAAGCTTTGTACCTTCTAGGTATGTATAGGAGCACATATATAGAGTATGGTGTGTACAATTGCTTGCCAGCTGCTTCTCTACTTCACTTATGGGAGTTTATCCTATTCCTGTGATAATATTTGCATGCACCATTGAATTGGTGAATAATTCATATTGTTAGTGTTTCCGCATTAATTGATTAAGTTAACTTGTTATGAGTCATTTGAAGTATGCATGCAATCACACACTTTGTCAACTGCTCATAATATTATATAGAAACTATACCTGTGACCCATTTAAAAAATTTGCATGCACCATTGGTGAATATAATTCATTGTTAGTGTTTCCGCATTAACTTGTTATGAGTCATTAATATAAATTTTGAAGTGTGTTATGCTTTTTCAACTGCTTCTCTCAGCCACGTATATAGAAAATAATATGTATCCTACACCTGCGACCCATTTAAAAAATTTGCATGCACCATTGGTGAATAATTCATATTGTTAGAGTCTCTGCATTGAGGTGCATGTGTGCATGTAATCACACTTCATCAGAATCTGACATACCGAAGTTGAACTATCCAGAAAATTGGCAGCTTCTACACCAAACCCGGGCACCAGCAGGGTGTAGAGCGATGGTCCCTGTCGGAGAAGTTGGCGGGTAGGTAGCAAAATGGTACGCAGGGTACAGGTGGTGCCTGGGTATATTTGTGTAATGGCATGCAGACACAGCCCCGCCATCATTTACCATGGATCCAGGGGAATGTGGGTTTTTTCAGGGAATGCAGCTTTATTTCTGGGGCTATAATAACAGTTATGGTATGTATATATGTATGTATAGTTACTATGCTGCATGAGGGAAATGGGGTGGGGAGTGGGGAATGGGGTGGGGGTGGGGGAGGGGCTGCAGCATTTGCTCCAACTTGGAATATTCACCCCCTCTCCCCTCTCTGCTATCCTTAATAGAGTCACCCGGTTAGAAGAAAATGTTTAGGCGGCACCAGTACTAGTGTAGAGGCTGGATAGAAGAGTAGGTTTAACTCTGTGTCCTGTATATAGTGCTTGTCAGCATGAAGGCCCATTTTTTCATTAAAATATTAATTTTTTGGTTGAAAAATAAACCACACGGGCAAAATTAGGTCATTTTGTTGTATCTTATAGAATTTTTAAGAATTTGGCCAATCAGATTATTGGTCTAATCTCAGTTTCCATGGAAATGCCTACAAACTTACTTAAAACCCAATTTTTCCTATCTGAGTTTGCTCTAACTACTTTATCAGTCCAGCACTGAACACATGCCTGTGCAGTGAGCTACCATTAATCGTGAATATTTCGTGTCTAAAATGTTTCGTGCAATAATTTTTCACGTTGGATATTTTTCGGACAAACGACTCTGTACTGCAATATCGTTAATATTGCACATGTAAAATTTCGCACAAGCCTGACTGTCTGAAAATATTTTAACAACGAAATATTCATGATTTATTGTAGACCACAGGAATTACTCTTAGAGTGATTAAGTAGATAATCAACACTTTTAGCTCTAAAATATGTTTGCAAATATTTATTCAAAATCTGTTCTTAGTCTATAGTTTTGACAGTTACTAGGTATGCAACACCTGGGAATAGTAGGGTAATTTTCCTGTTAAATTCAGTGGAGAAATCACTCTTTTTGTTGAAACTGCATTATTTTATTGTAATTAAAAATAAAGATTGCGTGAATATTGTGGTTAAAAAGATTGCGAGTTGTGTTACAAGAGAGCCTTACCCTAGAAGGTAACGTACAAAACGTTTCAAGACCACAGGTACTTCTAGTGCTGTGAGGTATTCATAAACGTACATGTACTCCAATTCGGGCATACTGACAAGCACTTATATATCTCTCCCCCACCTCACATTGATTCACTGTTGGTCAACTATTTCATTACGAGGGTCCCTACTCTGCTATATCCTCTATACTGCAGCCGCCTGTAATTCTAACCAGGCTTGTGTACCTACCCTGTATTGGCAAGGGATGGGAGGGGGGATCAATAATTATTGTTCTAGTATTGCACCATAGATTATTATATTCCCTATAATATTATTATATGATTGCATGCACCCAGCTCACTAGTTAGCCACAGGGCATAAATGGTAAAGGGTCGTTAGCACAATTAGATACTTTCATGGATCTAAATGATGAATTAGCTCGTACATTCTATACATACATAATGCGAAGTGGCATAATTATGAAGGTATCAAAGAAATAATGAATGTACGTACTAGGAGTATGTGCAGAACCCTCACCGCTGCATGGATGACTCCCGCGTGTGTATAGCATGGCCCACTGTTCAATATCTGGAGTATTGAACTATATACCCTATACCTGAACAAGGTTCTGCATGCATGGTATCGTCTCTTAGTCAGTGCATGATGGGGAAAGGCACGGATGGACGGACAAAAATCACCAAACGATTGCAGTAACCCACTTTGCGACGAGGGTTAATTATAGTTACCTCTTGAATTTTGATGTTGTGCAGAAAAAAATGTAAATTTTATACTGAACTCTACCCTGTACCATCAATTAAAATTTGTAGGTGCACATCATGAACATTAGTCAATCATACTATTAAAAGCCAAGGCATATCAAGTACCATGCTATGAATGAATATTCAACACACATACTTGGGAAGCCATTGTTATTTGAAGTGTTCGATGCTGCTGCTTCTCTCTATAATTAATGTATGCAATTTATATTCCCAGGTTGTACGTGCGGTCGAGCTGAAATGGCGATCTGTACTAAAATTAATGTGAACTGGCCAAGATTAATAAGTGCCCATGGGTATTAGAAAGCTGTCATAATGGGGTGTGTACATATACCTGCTATGATCATACAATGATATGGGTGCAAAACATTATATTCAGATATGTGCATTAATTTTTATTGCAATTAATATTGTGGCATTATACTTAACTGAGACAGCTATTAATTATGGTGATACGTAGTTTATCCTACTGGCTGAATATGTACCCAAAATGACATGATAAAAGTCTGGGTGGAATCCATGAAACTATGCTGGGACTTTTTCAACAGACATCATCGCTTTTATTAATATATAAGCACACACTTGTGACGGAAACAGTTAATCACAATAATCTCTACACAACCTTTGCAGCTGTTCACCAGAGGAACAGGATTCCAAATTTTTCCTTCATGTGGTAGTCACCCAAATGGATAACTTTATGCTAATAAAATGCATGATCTAATTAGCACAAGAAAATTTGCGTTCTAGGATTTTTTATAGTGTATATATATATCTTAATGGAGCGTGTGATGATCTTTACCAGAAGATTGCGGGAAATTTAAAGTTGTAATCATTTTTTTAGCTTGCGTTCTATGAGAATAAACATGGTATGTGTTAATGAATTTTGTTAATAATTTCTATGACTTGTAGTCACATTAACACAATTGAAGTAGTTATTAAGTTAACTAATGTAAGTTTATGCACCAGTGCATATAGGAACTAGAGCTCTCTAGAGTAAATCCCGTGTGCTAGTTGCATCTAATCATATATAGATATCTACAGCAGTTAGTGTGTGACTGTTGATGAATTTTATCTACATATAATTATTGTACTATAATAGGTTGTGTGCATGAGCAGAGAGCACATGGCCTGCAGTGGGTTTTATCTGTGATAAGCATGGTCAACAAAACACAGTGTTTGCGACAATTTGAAGCACAATAATTAATGAAGGCAGCTTTTTGATGAAATTTTGTGCTTATGAGTCACTGAGTTACGTATGCCTAGATCTCCAGATCTGGCAATTTGCAAACAAACGGACAGACAGATAGAACTGATTGCTTTATCCCCTGCGCATGCATGCGGGATAAATATTATGGTACAAGTTCACAGGTGTACACTATAATATCACAGCAACTGTGGGTCATCAGGGTTACAACCCAATTTCTTCCAAATGATCAATGCTGTTAGAGAAAAGAACTCCTTGAACTGCCTTATTGTCTCCCTAATCATTCTAGCAAGATAAAAATTAATAATATGGGGCATACACACTTGAGAAGGAAACAATTATGATTTGATAAGGTTTAAATTTGTACCTTCTAGGTGAGTACAGCAGCGCATATATAGAGAATGGTGTGTACAATTACTTGCCAGCTGCTTCTCTTGGCCGCTTTCTTTCATGTAGAAATTACTTCACTTGTGGGAGCTAGTTTATCCTATCCTGCGACAATATTTGCATGCACCATTGGTGAATAATTCATATTGTTAGTGTTTCCGCATTAATTAATTAATTTATTAAGTTAACTTGTTATGAGTCATTTGAAGTATGCATGCAATCACACCTTTGTCAACTGCTTCTCTCGGCCACATAATATTATATAGAAAATATGTATCCCACACCTGTGACCCATTTAAAAAAATTTCATTGGTGAATAATTCATATTGTTAGTATTTCCACATAACTTGTTATGAGTCATTTGAAGTGTGTTATAATGCAATTACGCTTAAATTGTCAACGGCTTCTCTCGGCCACATATATTGAAAATATGTATCCTACACCTGTGACCCATTTAAAAAATTAGCATGCACCATTGGTGAATAATTCATATTGTTAGAGTCTCTGCATTGAGGTGCATGTGTGCATGTAATCACACTTAGTCGGAATCTGACATATACCAAAGTTGAACTATCCAGAAAATTGGCAGCTTCTCTTAATTTCATGCATAATATTACATGTACAGCACTGATCTGAATTACTAGCTAAGTCTCACTTATGATGGGGAAGGGGTTAGGAGGAACGGGGCCTGCACCTATATTGCTAACCAACAGAATTAAGTACAGAATTCTCATTTATTGTACAAAATATAAAGTTTGGTAAGTGTCATAAAAATTGATCTTTTTGCATGGATCCAGGGGAATCCGGATTTTTTTCAGGGAATGCAGCTTTATTTCTGGGGCTATAATAACAGTTATGGGTATGTATGTATAGTTACCATGCTGCATGAAGTGAAGAATCATGGGGGATGGGGGGGGGGGGGGGGGGGGGGGGGGCGGGCTGCAGCATTTGCTCCAACTTGGAATATTCATCCCCTCTCTTGGTATTCTTAATAGAGTCACCTGGTTAGAAGAAAATGTTTAGGCGGAATGCACCAGTGTAGAGGCTGGATAGAAGAGTAGGAATAAAGGAGTTTCAGACTGTGTCCTGTATAGTGCTTTCAGCATGAAGGCCCATTTTTTTCATTAAAAATATTAATTTTTTGGTTGAAAAATAAACCACACAGGCAAAATCAGGTCATTTTATTGTATCATATAGAATTTTTAAGAATTCGGCTAATCAGATTACTGGTCTAATTAAATCTCCGTTTCCATGGAAATGCCTACAAAATTAATTAAAACCCTATTTTTCCTGTCTGAGTTTGCTCTAACTACTTTAAAATTTTATTTCTCCTATACTTTCATGTAAAAAATTCAGTTCCTTACATTTGTTCTACTACCACTTAAGATCAGTCCAGCACTGATCACATGCCTGTGCAGTGAACTACCATTAATCGTGAACAGCTGCACCTGAACAAGGTTCTGGTATGCTCTCTTCAGAGTCAGTGCATGATGAGGAAAGGCACCTGGCTATATCAGAGGCGTAGGAAGACGATTTGATAAACGGGTGCTCTAGTGCCTATGTTTACACTAATTGATTAAACACTTCAGAGTGAAGTATGACATTGTGTTCCACTCAGAAATTTCATGGGTGCACCGGGACCCGGTAGTTGACCAACAGTGAATCAATGTGAGGTGGGGGAGAGATACAGGATTCCAAGTCTTTCCTTCATGTGGTAGTCACCCAAATAGAAGAACTTTATGCTAATAAAATGCATGATCTAATTAGCATAAGAAAATTTGTGTTCTAGGATTTTTATGGTGTATATCTTAATGGAGCATGTGATGATCTTTACCAGAAGATTGTGGGAAGTTTAAAATTGTAATCATTTTTTAGCTTGTGTTCTGTGAGAATAAACACAGTATGTGTTAATAAATGTTTATTAATAATTTCTATGACTTGTAACTACATATAACACAATTGAAGTAGTTATTAAGTTAAGGTACCATTAAATTGCGTGGGCGTGAGGTGGGGGATATGACACCTAAACCACATCAAAGTCATTAGTGAGGTGCATGTTGTGTAACCACGCCCTTTTAATTGCACAGGTCTCAGGGGTGTGGCTGCTAGAGCCGGAAGTGTTCATTTAATATCCTCCATGGACCGGAAGCCGAGCCGGAAGGGAGGGGCCAGGCCACGCCCAAAACAGCCCCACCCTGTTCCCCAAGGACCACCATTCTCAATCAAGTGCCTACTAACCACCGGATGTCCACCGGAAGCCCACAATCAATCCCAATTAAAACACACAGCTTCCTCAAGGCCAAAACACACACAAACACTTGGAGGCCGTTCTGCCACACCGCCCACGCAGGAGCTCACCTCATTTCCTGTGTGGGCGGAGTAACAACACGTCATCGCAACCACATCCGCTTCAAACCATCGTCAGCTTCCGTCCAGCCGTACAGGCCCCTCGATCGCACCGCCGTACAGTGCCTCATTAACAGACATGGCCTCACCTTTGACCTCCTGCCACGCCCCCAAAGCCTCCTTGCGGGGTTCAAAGGTCACCACCGCTTCCGGGAAACGCCCACCTATCGCCGAGGCCAAGTCCCAGGCGCCGATGTCCAAGCACTGGCCCGTGAAGCCACGCCCAATCGGAAGCAATAAAACCTGCATTAACGCACACGCACACACTCCACACAGCGCCAGGAACACGCCCACATGCTTAATTAGGCCTAGTAAGTTTTTTTTTTTTTTTTTTTAAGTCGTTGCGGTTAATAGTTAAGAAAGAATGCTTTGATCTTGCTTTGATGTGGGCAATTACCGGCCTTTTCTTCAGGGGCCACTTCCGGTCGCTAATTACACGCGCATAATCATCCCTGGCCGATTCTGGACACGCCCACCTTCGACCAAAAGCACTCGTATGGCCTCTTCGGCCACGCCCCTTCACGATTCGCTAATTGAATTAGCCATTCCTGACGCTCACGCCCACGCAATTAAATGGTACCTTAAGCTTTTTACTATGCCATATACTGTGTACAGTAGATAAGTTTTAAGGTACCATTAAATTGCGTGGGCGTGAGGTGGGGGATATGACACCTAAACCACATCAAAGTCATTAGTGAGGTGCATGTTGTGTAACCACGCCCTTTTAATTGCACAGGTCTCAGGGGTGTGGCTGCTAGAGCCGGAAGTGTTCATTTAATATCCTCCATGGACCGGAAGCCGAGCCGGAAGGGAGGGGCCAGGCCACGCCCAAAACAGCCCCACCCTGTTCCCCAAGGACCACCATTCTCAATCAAGTGCCTACTAACCACCGGATGTCCACCGGAAGCCCACAATCAATCCCAATTAAAACACACAGCTTCCTCAAGGCCAAAACACACACAAACACTTGGAGGCCGTTCTGCCACACCGCCCACGCAGGAGCTCACCTCATTTCCTGTGTGGGCGGAGTAACAACACGTCATCGCAACCACATCCGCTTCAAACCATCGTCAGCTTCCGTCCAGCCGTACAGGCCCCTCGATCGCACCGCCGTACAGTGCCTCATTAACAGACATGGCCTCACCTTTGACCTCCTGCCACGCCCCCAAAGCCTCCTCGCGGGGTTCAAAGGTCACCACCGCTTCCGGGACACGCCCACCTATCGCCGAGGCCAAGTCCCAGGCGCCGATGTCCAAGCACTGGCCCGTGAAGCCACGCCCAATCGGAAGCAATAAAACCTGCATTAACGCACACGCACACACTCCACACAGCGCCAGGAACACGCCCACATGCTTAATTAGGCCTAATAAGCTTTTTTTTTTTTTAAGTCGTTGCGGTTAATAGTTAAGAAAGAATGCTTTGATCTTGCTTTGATGTGGGCAATTACCGGCCTTTTCTTCAGGGGCCACTTCCGGTCGCTAATTACACGCGCATAATCATCCCTGGCCGATTCTGGACACGCCCACCTTCGACCAAAAGCACTCGTATGGCCTCTTCGGCCACGCCCCTTCACGATTCGCTAATTGAATTAGCCATTCCTGACGCTCACGCCCACGCAATTAAATGGTACCTTAACTAAATTAAAATTTACGTATTAAGTTTATGCACCAGTGCATATAGGAACTAGAGCTCTCTAGAGTAAATACTGTGTGCTAGTTGCATCTAATCATAGATATCTATACAGCAGTTTAATAGCGTGTGACTGTTGACGAATTTTATCTACATAAATATTGTACTATAATAGGTTGTGTGCATGAGCAGAGCACGTGACCTGCAGTGGGTCAACAAAACACAGCTTTTGCGACAATCCAAATGATTCGAAGCACAATTAATGAAGGCAGCTTTTTGATGAAATTTTGTGCTTATGAGTCACTGAGTTGCGTATGCCTAAATCCAGAGGTATCAACAACTGTGAGTGTGTACAGTATGTGAGCACCAGCCATGAGATAGGCTATACTCTGTGTGAGACTCTTTGTCTGAGACGCCAATCCATCAACAAGTAAGGCTCTAAAGCATACAGCCGATTGCAGTGCGATCATTTAACTAGCAAATTAAATACCTCGCTAACAAGCCATCTTTTCATAATCTGTGGCCTGATTCAGTGAACGGGCAGCTTCCTCTAGCTCGCTCGCGCTCTAGCTCTCGCGCGGGATCGATCGCCGCGCCGTATGACGTGTTTGGCGTCACGCACGTGAGTTTGCGTACCACGGCCGACCCCGTACCGTCTGGTCTCGTCCCCAGGACGAGACTACGTACCGTCCCCCCTGCGCGGAGGCGGGAGTGGCCTGGGGAAGTGCAGCTATAATGCAATTACTAAATTCCAGTGGTTTGCTATAAATGACCACAGTCCAAGAGTAACCAACCACATGCCACAGTCACCTTTAAAAATAGTTGATCGCAATTGTTAATTAGTGCATAGCTAGCTAGCTACCTCTCACACCAGAGTAGCTACTAGCTAGTACAGAGAAACTCTTCATAGTTGAATATTGCACCGGTACGGTACATTTACAGCAATGGAACAGTCATCTGCAGCAATGGAACTGTACCGGACTAGGACTACCTCTATAAGTTTTGATTTGATCAAAGTAAGTTCAAGCTTATGTTATATATTATAGCTACCTGCAGCACTTAGCTAATAAAAGTTATGCTTAGCTATCAATTTAATTAAACATAGGCAGCAGAACAGGGAAAATGGAGTTTAATTAGTGACTGGTTGGAGAATCATGATGATGACATTACAAAGAATATGATGATCAACACACAAAAAAAGTATAAAACTTTAACCTTGCATAAACTTATAACATATAAATAATTTATTATCCTTATTAGACTTCTATTTGTAACATCATACAGATAGTGCATACCAGGAGCATATGAGCCGCCCGAAGGGCGGCGAAGGAGCGTCCGACTACTGTCTACAGTGCACAGCAGATTACTTTTGTACAAGCCACACTGTACTAGCTAATTATTATTGACTTAGTCTGTAGTGTGGTTGTAGACTGTGTACTATGGGCGGTGCTATCACTATGGAGATGAGCTTAACCAATGGAAGTACCCTGCAGCTGGCCACTCCATAGAAGGTAAAGCATTGCTAATGAACTTCACCTAATACATCTGACACGCAGTTGGACGCTCCTTCACTGCCCTTCTGGTGGCTCGTATGCTCCTGTGCATACCTAGCCTAGTATATATGTATATTAAGATTTTCCGACATTCCTTATTAACAATAGCAATCAGGGACAAAGAGTGCTACATATTGCTTCGCAAAGAGGACAAACAGAGATAGTAAAGAAGCTCTTAAAAGCAGGAGCAGAAAATTCTGTGGACAACAAATGGGTATAATATACTTAATATTCACACTGACTAAACAGCTACTTACTACAATATTCCAGATGACTCCTTTCCAAACTGCTTGCTTATGGGCACACAACGCTGAAACCGTTGCGATCTTCTTGGAAAACAATGCTGTGAAAGTTGATGATATAGCTCTTTATCTTGCTGTGTCAGGAGGATATGAGTGAGATAATGACTGCATGTATGATTGCTAGAATCTTATAAATTTTCATGCTACAAATGTAGCTATACTAGCTAACAATGCCACAGTAGTAAACACATTACTGAAGATTTCACTTACCGATTTTAAGTCTGCTGAGCTTACACTAGCCTCGTCCCCAGCCTCCCCGATCTTTTTCAACGCACGCAAGATATATCCGGTATATGGAAAATTTTTTTGGAAAACGTGTGCATTTCTGGTGAAGACCGGCAATCACTTCATAATATTATGTATAATATTATTCTACACCACATGAGAATGCCAATCTCTTACATTAAATTGGATCATACATTGTACTACCATAACGGTAGTATTTTGCTACTGCATGCATATGAACTGCTATGTAACTCACTAAAGGGTGCCGGATGGCTGCAGAGTGGTCAGTGACGCGCCTGCACAGTTATAGCTAGACAGACATCCTACCATTATTAGTTTTACTGTTACTGTACTAAAGAAGTTAGTGGTATTCTAACAGCTGGTTACTTCCCTACTGGCAGATTCTAGTGAAAGTGTACAAAATTATGCCATAAGTGGAATTAATCTTAGTAGCTATAGTGTTGCACTTAGCATCCCACTCCCCCACCTAGGCCCTATGGCTGGGTTGGCAATCAAAGCAGCACATAATATTATATAATAGTTAGAGACCGAGTCCAAGGTCTCTACGCCTTTTAAGAGACCCGAAGGCCCTGGGCTGTAGCATCCCGAGTGAAAGCGAGGGTGCTACTAAGGGCCTGAGGGTCTCTTAAAAGCGTAGAGTCCATTGGACGAGGTCTCTAACTGATTTAGAATGTAGCAACTGTAACCGTGGTAGTTGACCTGAGGACTAGGCTACTGTTGCACTGTGCATCTTTCTTTGCCCTTGGCTATACTTGTAGGTCTCTATGAGAACTTGTAGGTCTCTATGAGAAATAGCTAGAGACCTCCAAGTGTCCAATCAGATCACAGTATTTGTTACAACGACACTGTTTACTAGGAGGTTTCTATGTGATTTAGAAGACCGAAGGACTCTATATAGAATCCCGAGCGAAGCGAGGGTTCTATGAGAGCCCTGACCTCAGGGCTCAGTAGAACCCTCGCTTCGCTTGGGATTCTACATAGAGCCCTTCGGTCTTCTAAATCACGTAGAAACCTCCTAAACAGTGTCTAACTAGCTATGTGACCTATGTCTCCGAGCTGCACAGTGGCTCAAGCTTTGACTTGCCCTATTGTTTCTCCAATCTGCATTAAGATAATTATTCTGTGGATTGAGATTCTTACATTATGAAAAACTTGATCACATCCCCAGTAGCTGCATAGTGCTAATGATGCATGTGGTAAAGGATCGTCAATGTGCACATCACCTCAATCGCAGAGATGGAGTCTAGGCGACTCTCGACCTTGATAGGGACAAGTTTCATTGCTTCAATCACAGGAGATGAACTTGACAGCATAGTACAGCTTCCGAACTTCATTTGAGCTAAACATTTTGAAACAGGCTTCACAGCAATTACATCATAGGTTTCATCATAATTTCATCATAGGTTGGCCAAATTTTTTTTGTTGATTGGGACTCGGGATGTAATTAGAAATTACTGCAGCTGCTGTTGTTGCATCAAGGGGTGTGGTCTATGAAGTAATAGGTTCAAAGTTTGTGCTGCTGCATGCACATGTACTGTACTAACAGAGCTGAGCATGTGAGCTTACCGTGAATAACTCATGCATATTAGCCACATTCATCCCATGATTGTAACATCAAACATACTTGTATTATGGCAATAATAATGTATGAAAAAGTATAGGAATGTAGCTGATGTGACTTGCCGCTGTGTGCATGCATACAGTTACTAATTGTCCATTCTTCATTGTCTGACTGTCATGCATGCATGCAACATCCACTATCAATGCCTCATAGATCTGGGAAAATAGCTTCTCATGGACACACACGTACATAGAATTAAATTTAGAGGTTGACTGGCTCTATATTTGTATCATAAATAATACATTGGGCTATTCCAGTTAATAAAGATACACCCCTGTTGAGGAACGATAATTACCGGTATATCCTGAGGGGGTAGCTTGATTTGATGAAGTCTTGGGGGGTGTTGAGGCTATTTTGATGATGTTCTGGGGGTAAAATGGTGCATTTTAACGATATCTTGGGGGTCACGGCCTCCATTTTAATTAAGTCTTCTGGGGGAAGTTTATCCAATTACTTGTCTTCAGGGGAACCGTAAAAGTGTTCCTCAACAGGGGCGTATTCTTATTAACTGTACTGGCCCATTATTATTCCTCTTACAGAAATATGGAAACAATTAATCTACTTTTGAAGCACGACTGTGGGCTACGTCCAAGGGCTCTCTACCATGCAGTGTCCATGGAATGCAAGTAATTAGTCTAGTAATCACCTTGGAAATATTTATAATCATGCAATAATCTGCAGGAAAGTTGTAAGGGAACTACTTAAATCACCAGACTGCCACTCTCTGATGCAATATACAACTAAAAAGTCAGAATCTGATACTAAGAAAACTGAAGAGTCAGATACAAAGACAGTCACTAAGTCTTGTTTTTGTGAAATGATAAGGAAAATGCCAGGTACAATTATTGCATATTCATTCACTGATTAGTGACATGGATATTCCACGAGGCCATAGTAACCACGGTTACTGTTTATGTTATCCACACATTGTACAATGTCATTTGAATATTGATGACCATGTTGTATTTTCATAAGGTATATGGAGTATATTAATTTTATAGCTAATAAGTGCAGCAGCCCTAAGTAGAAGAAAAAGTTTGTGAGGGAACTGGGAACACTTGGGGATGTAATTTTTACACGGGCACGCAGAATACGAAATTTGATGGCGGGGAATTTTCCTTAGAATTAAAGTTATGGCACTTTGAAGTATTCCCATATGTTTGTATAGGGAAGCCATGCATTTGCAATGTTTCCCGCCCACGCGCTATGTGAGGGGCGGAGCCTAGCACGCACATAAACGTGACGGACTAGATTTTTAAAATGTAGTATGGGAAGCCTGCTTACACTGTGTGGCTCTACAATGCAGTGTAGCTGTACTATGAGGGTTTTCCAGACAATTTTTTTCTGCTTAGTGTGTCAGCTTGCTTGAAAAAAAAAATTCATTATTATAATTTTATGGTCCTTCACTCATTGACCAATGGCTTTGCATTATTATATCTTGCTATGATGACGCAGTACACTAAATTAATGTGGTACACATAGGTGATCAGGGTGTGTGAGTATAGCCACTCTATCTATCCATCCCACCCCCTTTCTGTGACCAGCCCCTAATGTTCCACTTTATTTTTTGTACACATAATAACAACAACAACGCATGCTATAGATGTTGCAGAGGAGATCTTGAACAGGTGTACCGAGCTCCATCCAGAGTATTATGAAGACAAGGAGAAGTTTAAAGTTATTTTCTACTATGAATTTATTGAAGATGCTCATGATCAAACACAAATTGAGAGTCTTATTGTTGAAAATTCTGGTGTGATTAATAATCAAACTGGTGATATTGCTAGCAGGTATAATAATGTTTCTTCGCATGCATGTAGTCAATAGCAATTCTAATTATGGAGTGCTGCATGCCAGGTTGCATACGTTTGTCACTGCTTAACACTAGCTATATATATAGTGCATGATACTCTTGCGGCAAACTTTAATGCTATATAAATAACATACCGTATTAAGTAGGGTATGTGTGGGGAAAAACCATAATAAAATGAGTCGGACTCCCTCTATCAATGCATGCATGCTGGCATTATAATGCATGTACCATTATACTGTACAGTGATGTCAAAGGAGGTACTGAACAAACACAAAGCAAGGAGCGAGGGCAACCAAAAACAAACAAACGAGGATCCTCTCATATCAATAAGGAAAACCATCCAATTTCAATAATGGTGGGCTTTATGTACACGAGTTAAGTAGTTTCAATAATTGCTTCTCAATGTACATAATAGGTGCAGCATGAGCGTCTGAATCTGCTGGCCCATCCACTAGTTGCAAGCTTATTGTACAGCAAGTGGCAAAGATTTGGGTCTTACCTTTATGTCTGCAATCTGCTGACATATTGTCTATTTCTGCTATTATTGACTATTTTTGCCTTTGTGATCAAGAATCCACAATATGAATCTTGTAAGTATACCATGCAATGATGAATCTCACTCCTAAAGCATCATACATAGAGTTTGTTTCATAGGTATGAGCATTGCTGCAATTTATGTCAATGGTACTGATATTGATTGTGGTAAGTGAGCTAGCTAGTACAGCATGCATAGCTTTACTAATCATGAGAAATGGAAATTTATAATTATAGGTGATGTGGGCATTAGTACTGGTCATCTGACTGGTGTCTTTGCTTGTGCAATTCTTGTGCTCCTCATGGCTGCTTTCCGCCTCGTTCTTGAGGGGATTCAAATATGCAGCAACTTTTTTGCTTACATAAGGAATTGGATCAACTACTTGGAAATAGTGTTGTACTTGACTTCCATCATGTTTGTGTGGGTATTTCATTTTGACTGTCTCTGTCCTTCAACTTGGCAGTGGCAACTCGGTGTAGTGGCAGTGTTTCTGGGATGGGCTAATCTGATTGTATTTGTCTCAAACATTCCATTCATAGGGATATACGTACTGATGTTTAGCCACATCTTCTTCACATTTCTCAAAGTGCTGATTTTTTCTCTTCTCCTGATTGTAATGTTTGGCCTCACATTTTACTTTGCATTCACTCAGCCTGATGTTATGGTACCACAATAATTGCTGCTCAAATCAGTTATTAATTATCTTGTCATCCTTAATTACCTCTATAGCGCTCTCCTTTTTCAAGCCCTCAACGTTCACTGCTCAAGGTATTGACAATGACAACTGGAGAGTTTGAATTTGACTCCATCTTTCGACAAGACCCAAGCGGAGAGAGTGATGATATCGAAGAGATTCCCTTTCTACCAATCTCTGTCATTCTCTGGATAGTGTTTATTGTTATAATGCCCATTCTGTTCACCAACTTGCTGGTAATTCTAGTCTGATCCTCATAATTACCTCAGTCATGCATGAATCATTGCTACACACTCGTCTGTAGATTGGTCTCGCTGTGGGAGACATCAGTGAAATTCAAGAGAAAGCAGAAGTTAGGAAGTTGATTCAACAGGTTATCATGACTATGATAAAGCTATAATAGCACGTGATTGCTTAAGAGTAAAACCATGCAGTTATAACTACTTGTGTACTTAATTTTGGTTCATACAATGGTCCATGGTAGCTAGTATAGTGTAGGAGTATAGCATGCAATAATAATAATATTATACTATGATGTGTTGCAATCATGTAGGCAAAGCTATTGCTGTCATTTGAAGAAGTGTTGCGTACTTTTGGTTTGCAGCACCGATTTGCTCTTCAGCGCAAGATCGTTAAACCGTTTGAGAAGCTGAGTTGGTATGGGAAACTTAACCTCCGATTATGGGGAGGTGAACGGTACTGCTCACAGAGTAGTCTAGAAAAAGTTGTCAGTTCACAGAATTGCAAGGTATTGAATTTATGGGTGCAACTCACACATCAAGAACTGTTATTTAGATTTTACCTTCAGGTTGAAACAGAGAGCAGTGAAAATCAGACGTTAATTTTGGAATTGAAGGTACAATAACAGAGTTCGAAGTGAATGCCAATTAATTATTCCCTGCATGGCTATTGTTATGATGTTTTTTAGCATTCCATCGATAAAATACGACAGTTGGTAATGGCAAAAGATGCTGTTGCTCAATCTGGAGAGCAAGTTCAACAATATGAACAGAAATCAAGTGTGTAGCTACTATAGCTGTATTAGAGCCATTGCAGCTATGTAAGATTACGGTATGCTTCTTAGCGTTAGGTTTAAGTTCATTGATCAAGATTAATAGTATAGCTTTAATTTATAACATTAACTTTAGATTTATATAACTTGTAATGGCTGTTTTGTGCATATGCATAATATTAATATAATTAAATTTTTGTATCATTATTATAATTATCTGGCTGTCATTTTAGTTATCTGTGACTGTAGTTCCCCACTTTGAAAATTGTGTCTATGCCCTTGAAATGGTTCAATAATTTAATCTTGTGCTGAAGAGCAAATTGGTGCTGCAAAATTAATTTTAATGAAAAAGTACACAGCACTTCTTCAAATGACAGCAACAGCTTTGTCTGCATAATTGTAACACATAATTAAAGCAATGCATGTAGCATAATAAATTGGGCACTGAAGCATGCACAATACCGTATAGCGGGAAATTTTCGTATGGTGTTAATTTTCGTATATTTCGTATGCTCTATCCCTTATACGAAAATAAAGACTGCGAAAATTTGAACGTGTAAGAAATCTTTCCTTTAGCGCGTGACCTTTGACCTATACGCCTATGACGGCCATACGCGATCGCTAGCGGCAGGTGCTAAATGCAAGGCTAGCTCACTGAACGATGTCTCTTTATCGATTGTTTGCCAAGGCGTCGAAACCGAGTGACGTTCCTGATCCCAGTGGACCGCTATCAGCATCGATTAGCCCCGCTACGATCAAGGAAGCCAGCGTTGCTAGGTTGCCATATACCGCACGTAAGTGCGAGAACTACCAGCTGCGCATGCGCGCAATCTCCAGCAGCAAGCATACGAAATTAAAAAATACGAAATTTTATTCTAAGGGTGTTTTGGTCAATCATACGAAAATTAGCACCAACGAAAATTTCCCACTATACGGTACTTCATTTCTAAAATATAATATATAATATAGCACATGTACAGTATAATAATATTATTATCTGGTTATGTTAATGGTGAGCATGTATGGAGGCAGTCTTAAAATTTTACCACTTAGTCTACTGCCATAACCTGTACACTACATGCATAAAATTTCACTGAATCGATGGCCAATACATAATAATATTATACACACACAGTCACAGTAGCCTTGTCCCCAGGCCCCCTCTCGATGCACGCAAAAAGCGGGAGATCGAGGGAGGGTCTGGTGACAGCTGCGCACACGGTGAGCTTTGTCTTAATGGCAACGAGAGTGTTATGAATGAGACAGAGGCCCTGGGTCAACTGGAGATCGCCTACCACATACGGTGTCTGAATGACAGTGTGCAGTACATTCTTCGATCTCTCCAGAGGCTGCCCAGGTGGCCTGCAGGCAGCTAAAGTACACAACTGTTGTTGATGTCTGCAGGAAAAAGCGTGCAAAAAATTTTGATCCTATTGTGTCCTAAATCTTATTTCCAGCAATTATATCTCAAATTTATTGCACATTTTTGGCCATTTTTACAGTGTTAATGCAACTAGCTAATTTTAACAATCCTATAATATTATATTATACTGGTATAATTATTGCTAAAAAAATGGGGGGGGGGGGGGGGGGGGGGGGGGGGAGGGGGGGTGCTAAAGCCCCCAAACTTAGATTATGGGGAGGAGAACGATATTGCTCACAAGGTATCCTTGAAAAAATTATCAATTCACACAATTGCAAGGTATTTAAGTCATGGTTCACAACTTGCTAAAAGATGCTGTTACACAAACTGAAGAGCACATTCAACAATGTGAAAAGAAATCAAGAGTGTGTAGCTATAGTGGCATTAGAGTCGTCTTAGATTATGGTAACCTCTTAACAATAATTTTGATAAGATTACCAGTAGTTAGCTAGCCAGCTTGATCATTAAGATTATACATTTTAGATTTGACATTAGGCCACACAGAATAAATTGTTTGTTTGAACTAACTTGACCACGAAATAGTAGGGTCGGTCGGTCGGGCGGATGATAATTTAACCAAAGAATTTTAATTACAAGTGTCAGTGTTTTTATGTAAACTTGTAGTATTCCAGCTGTCTAGAGGTTTGTGCTGTGTGGTAGCTTAAAAATACATCTTTTAAGACATTCCTATTAAAAGTCTGAGTCGGTATATATGCCTGTAGTAAACTCAGCTATTGGATGCTTTAATGTTTACAGTCGGTCGGGTTAATTCAAACAAACATTTAATTCTGGATGGCCTTATAGATAATTATTAAATTTTGTGCACAATGTCATGCATAATTTTAGTATAGGTAATGACATGAATTCGAGTGTAATTTGGGAAATAATTTCATAAGTTATGTAGTAGAAAGTAAGTAATTGCACAAGGCGAAGCCGAGATTCCGCTTCTAAGAAATTTCCAGATCCAGTCCATTCAGTGTGCTGATATAAAATTAATAATTCGTCATGAATCGTTTCCTAGGGGCTCAAATATTATTAAATTTTATTTACGTTTCGATTTTTTCTACTTAGTGTGAAATAAGTTGTTGTGGCTAATATAGTTAAGAAATACAGTGTACCTGTCATGTTGATGGCCATTCTATGAGTGTGACTCAATTCAATCATAATATTCCACAGGTATAGTGCTCATGAAGCAATCAACCATATATTACTGTATTTGTGACCGTAGGCTCTATCTTTCCTGCAGCTGCTTGTGGTATTCATCCAATAATATGTGAAAATTTTCACTCACAAAATTAAATAATGGATTCCACCATGTCCAGCTGCTGGGAGTATAAATATGGTCTAGCTCAAATTAATTTTGGGCATACACACTTGAGAAGGAAACGATTATAACCATCTAATTAGCTTTGTACCTTCTTGGTGTGTACAATTGCTTGCATGCCAGCGCTGCCACATAATAATAATTTATACAGAGATTGCTTCACTTGTGGGAGTTTATCCTACACCTGCGATCCACTTAAGAATTTGCATACACCATTGGTGAATAATTCATATCGTCATTGTTTCCGCATTAACTTGTTACGTGTCATTTGAAGTGTGCATGCAATCACATTTTTTTATCAACTGCTTCTCTCGGCCATGTATGTAGAAATGACTTCACTTGCATGTGGGAGTTAATCATACACCTGCGATCCATTTAAAAAATTTGCACGTACCATTGGTGAATAATTTATATTGTTAGTGTTTCCGCATTGAAGCATAGATTATAATCTATAATTGAAGTATGTGCATGCAGTCATAATTACCTAGAAAATTGGCTTCTCTTCATTTCATATAGCTACATCCACCCTCTCCCCCATTAAGCGTGGTTAGAAGAAAATTTAGAGGCAGCTCTAGTGTTACAGTAGAGGACAGCGGAGTAGCCTGGAATAAAGGCTCCACTATCTCTCACCCTCTCTCCCCATCGTCAATCCACTGTGCTGGTCAACTATTAATTTTAATTACAAAGGGAGTCTTAAATTTGTTCATCTCTAGTCAACTATCCACCAAATGTGTGCACTATCTTGATGACTTTTTACCTCATGCACTGTTTTTACCATTTACTTATTTGATAGTCACCTCTTGCATATTTGATGTTTCTACGGATTAAATGTTGACTAGACTCTATCAACCCTAATTTTGTAGGCAGTTAATAAATGTTCACTTGGGAAGCCATGGATTGAATGGTTCGCTGGGATGCTGCTGCTTCTCTCTAAATTATTTTCATGTGTGGAATTTACATCCCCAGGCCATGCAGTCGAGCTGAGATAGTGATTCATGTTTAATATGAACTGGCAAAGTTTAATAAGTGTGTATATATGGGTGCTATGATCATACATTGTGAAGTTGGCATGATAATATATTATTGGTATGCAATCCATTAATTATTTTTATCTCAATGTTAACATTGAAAACGTGAGAGATGCCTGGGAGATGAGGCTAATGTGACTAGCTATTGGGTGGTGTTGCAGTATGCACCCAAAGTTTAATTTTCTCTCACATGTCATAAAAGTCTAGGTGGATTCCATGAAACTATGCTGGGACTTTTTGGACAGACATCATGGCTCAATGTACGTAGTTAATTATCTCTACATAACCTTTGCAGCTGTTCACCTAGAGGATTAAGATTCCAAGTCTTTCCTTCATGTGGTAATCACCCAAATGGAATAACAAATATGTGTTAATGAATGTTTATTAACTGCTATGACTTGCATAAAACAATTGAAGTAGTTAAGTTAACTAAGCACCTGTTAATATTGAATTAGAGCTCTTCTAGAACACATACCCCATCGGCATCCAATCATATCTGTGGGAGTTTGTGTGCAACTGTCAAACTGTATCTGATCTACGTAATTATTGTACTAGGTTGTGTGCATGAGCAGAAAGCATATGGCTTACAGTGGATTCTGTCTGCTATGGGCGTGGTCAACAAAGTACATGCAGCGTTTGTGACACTCATGGGCCTTAACAAATTAATTGAAGCACATGCAGTGAAGGCACTTTTTTGACAGAATTTTGTGCTGACAAATTGCTCAGTTGCCAAAATCTCCAGATCTGGTAATTTTGTGCTGACAGACAGACAATAACTGATTGCTTTTACCTTGCACATGCGCATGGGGTAAATATATTATGTATATGGTACACGTACATGGATGTATACACTGAGTGTAACTATACCACAATTTGATGGATTACTATAAACACAGGGAGAAGCCACAGCTGGTCTGGGTGACAAATCCAATTGCATCCAATCAACGCTGTTTCCATCTTCAAGGGAAAAGAACTCCTTAAGCTGCCTTATTATTGTCTAATTATTTCTCTCTAATCCTCCCTTATCTTCAAATCCAGGGGGATCAACAACTGTGAGTGTGTAAGGTATGTGAGCACTAGCCATACATTTTTAATTGTTGTGAGTGACATTTTCACATACTGGATGAATGCTACAAGCAGGAATGATAGAATCACGGTCAAATTGATTCACACTCATATAGAATGGCTGTCAGCATGACTGGGGGAGGGAGCTGACGAGTATATTCTGTTTGTCTTATAGTTTGTTTCTATTCTGTAACTATAATAATAATGAGGAAGAAGTGGCAAAATGCATAGTATTGATTTTTTTTAATAGTCTAAGAGCAATTGTTACAAAGATATTCATAAAGTATCATGCATTTTTGATGATATTCCCTTCTTCCTCCTTATTTGCTCATAGAGACAAATATATCCTAGCTGGTCTCAGCAATAATATTATGTTATCACCATTAATGCTGCTCACTCCCTTGCAGAATCATGATGGCAGGAAAATTGGCTAAAACGAAAATAAAATCTGATCATGATCAACTTGGTGAAAGAATTTAATTATCAACTGCCACAAAAAGCGGTACAAAATTCCTAGTACAACAGCTGTTCGCTGCTTCTCTTGGCCACGTAGAAATTGTGGGAGTTAATTGTATGTGAAAGAATTTATCAACTGCCACTATCCTGGTACAACAGCTATTCATACCACTTAATAGCACTGTACCACAATAATGAGACATAAATGCTTCATAAGCTCACTAGTTCCAAATCTTAATGTTGGTGCAGGAAGTTAATTGTATGGCTATTTTTGCAATCACCTGCTGCAAGAGCCGTGTGTGGTTGGATACTGCAACCCTTGCATGCACCATTGGTGAATAATTCATATTGTCAGTGTTTCTGCATAACTTGTTATGAGTCACTTGAAGTATGCATATGCAATCACACTTTATCACACCTGTGACCCATTAATTAAAAAGTTTGCATGCACCATAGATAATTAATTAAGACTGCGTAACCAGTCTTTATTATCTATGCATGCACCATTGATGAATAATTAATATTATCAGTATTTCCGCATTAATTTTGTTATGAGCAATTTGAAGTGTGCTATGCCCAAAATTTATTGGAAAACCATAATAATTATTGTATTGATTTGTAAAGGCCCAGTTAGATTTATGGAATAATATTTAGATCTTTATTCCTTGAAGTGTGCAGAATGAATATGCTGGTGGAAGGCCACAAAAATGGGAAACATAGAGCACCAAGCAGGGTTTCATCTTGCGACAAAAATTTGGGATGGAAGCACGATAAATGAGTGGGCGTATTTAGCATACCAAGTTCCTTGTGGCGCATGTTTTGGAGAATTTCTTTAATTCCTCCAGACTGTCTCGGGTAATTTTTGATCAAAAATAAAATTTAATGCTAGTGGTTTAATTTGGTAACTTACCGTGATATTATGATGCTTAATTAAATTCTTATATAGGGGGGAAGTTTCCCCCCTGTCCCCCCACTGAATGAAACCTGCCAAGACAGTATTAGTGAGCAGCTATAGATAACTAAAAGGGCTTATCAGATAAATATAGTAACGACTGTTTCCTTCTCAAGTGTATATGCTTGATGGTAAACCATACTTTTTCTGTGGATTCCTAACCGAGTTTTGGATCCATCTTGATATGATAACCATTATAGGGCTATGATTTTGCGGGTACAAATTTAGCGACTTTCAAATTAGTGTGCTAGTGGGTACTCATTTTAGCGATTTAATATTCGCGGGTACAATTTTTAGCGAATATCACTAGTTTCGCTAAAATTTAGTACCCACAAACAAAAGTGTCCTTACGATACATATTACAGTTTTGTATGCATTCACTGAATTAGATAATTCACACATTAATTTTTAGCTGTAATAAATAAACTATGTGTGCATGCATGAAGAGTGTAAATATTATTATACACATGCATGTAGGCCATGCATCTGTATTATGCTTTTTACATCGTAATCATCAATCCTTTCGTAAGAGGGATGATTACATAATAGGTACTTAGTCTACTATTATAATAATATTATATTCAGTCTGTGGCAACATGCACAAGTACATGATACAAATCACATAGCAATGCATACATTAGACATTGTCCAATTACGTATGATTTTAAATTGGGTGTGACTGAATTAATTTAATGAAGCAATAATATTATAGTGCAAACCCCTCAGCACGCAAGCACTGAGTAGTGCTGCGTGCGTGTCCAGCATTACTGAAAGATGCTCACATGGATCCTAGGCTTCCTAGCACAGTCAAAGAGTAACCTCAAGAACGCACATGCACAGTACATGTACAGTGCACACGATTGCGTAATGTATCACGTGTGAAATGCCATACCGTCAGCAGTTTATACCAATGATGTCTACATCTCTACCAGGGCTTGGTCTCTGCCAGTGTGTTACAATCAGTGATGATCCAGTCATGTTGTTGGATCCAGTCATGTTATTGGATCACTTTTCATAACATCATATGTCAAGACCCCCCCCAATATCAATTTTTTTTCTCTGTAACAATTTATGCGTATAGCAAAGGATACACAAATTGCTATTAGCTAATACAATGCATGTACCCAATCAAAAATGATCATTCTTCAGCTTCAATCTATAATAATATTATCATAGTCCTTGCTGCCACAGGAGTCCAAGATCGTGTCTTGTGAGTCCATAAAGATAGCCTCATCTGCTACTGCTGCTAACTAGTCCGGTCATGACCCTCCATCAAAATCTACTCCATTATAGTCTAGAAGTATTGCTATTACTTTGCTCAATTGCAACAGACTCCAGTGTCCAAAGAGAAATCACCACCTGCTGTAGTTGACTTATAATTAACAAAGTGTGCCCACGTTGAATATGAAGTTAGAAATTGACATTAAGCGTGACGGAAACCTGTTTGTGAACGTCCCCTAACAGCAGATAGACACACACACACAGAATGATTACCGTAACCCTACTGCTCATGTGCCGAGGGTTAATTAATACCAAAATTAATATTGAAGTGTATGTCAAATAATATTAATATCATAATAATGTTGTATAAAATAAAAGGTGATTATTAAGAGAAATATATTTTTTATAGCAAATAAATAGGTCAACACACAATGATTTTACTAAAATATCATAATAATGTAAAAATAGTATAAAAGGTGATTATTAATCAAAGACTAAAGTAGCGAATGAATAGGTCATGCACAATGATTTTAAATAATATTATCATAAATAAATTATAGTATACCCGGTAAAAGGTGATTATCAATCAAAGACTAAAGTAGTGAATGAATAGGTCAACGCACAATGATTTTGCAAGAACCAAACAAGCTTAACTTATACCAAAGAGTGACATTACTCCTTTGCCAACTAATTTTACACCTTCAGACATAGTGGCGAACCAGCCCTTCTTTTTGTTCATATCCTCACTAACACTCTTACGCAGTTGTTTAATTGCCGTCAGTTTTCTCACTCTTTCTTTCCAACCTGTTGCTCTGTTATGTTTTTCTTCTTCAATGAGATCATCAATACTTTTTTCTTTGTTGTTCGCTATTGTTTCCAGTTGAGAAATGTATTCCTTACATTTTGTGAGGAATGCTTTGCGCAGATTTGAACCTTCCCTTTCTTCCATAAGAATCATTAATTCAATGTATTCTGTTAGTGATATTGAGGTAGGTTTCAGAGAAATTGCTTGGAGAATGTCTAAGCAAGAGCATGCTTCAGCAATTTTTGATGTCAGCTCAGCCTGCATTTCATGTGCTGGGTCACATGACGTGAGATCATCCTGATTATTGGTAACCTTTCCTAGGCAATCGTCCATTTCCCTTTGAAGTTCTTCTAAAGTGCTCTCTAGCTTTTCTCTGTTGGCTAGTACCTTCTTGGTCAAACTGATGCTCACGCTTTGTTTATTAGCTAGGTTGTTGAAAAAGTCATCGAACGATTTCTCTCCCATTTTCCAGTAATGCTTACTGAAGTAGTCTTCGTCACTGCTGTCATCTACAGTGGGGGCATAAAGGGATGAATTGTTGAATTTGAGGAACTGACTGCAAGGGATCTGTGCCTCTTGAATTGCAGCTATAGCTAGTGGCTCATGGTTGTCACAAAAGGTAATCATGGCAAATATGTTACTTTTGACATCTTTACCAAAGATATCCAGGACCGAGGTGTAAACGTAATGCTGTGCAGGTGTGAGTCGTACGCAGGGCGCCTGGGTTACGAATCCAATAGCATCCAAATGGTCAATGCCATTTCCATCTTTTAGGGAAAAGAACTCCTTAAGCTGCCTTACTGTCTCCTTATCTCTCTCTAATCCTCCCGTATCTTCAAATCCAGGGGTATCAACAACTGTGAGTGTGTAAGGTATGTGAGCACCAGCCATGAGATGAATGGTGTAGGCAGTGATACTCTGTGTGACACTCTTTGTCTGCGGAGACGCCAATCCATCAATGATAAGCTTGAAGCGGAAGTCGCTCTCCCACTTCACCCCTAGGATATGGTTGACCATGGCATTGATAAGTGTGCTCTTTCCAGTACCCGTTGCTCCCATGATCATCACCACTTTGTGCTGAATGACCTTATGTGACTTGGGACTCTCACCGATTTCAAACTTGCAAATAGTTGTTGTACCAGGTATTTCTACCTCTTGTTGTCGCAGGTGATATATATTACTTTCACCAAGTTGATCAGATTTTGTTTTCATCAATTTAGCCAATTTTCCCGCCATCGTGTAGCTGTATATTCTGCAAAGGAGTACAAGTAAGCAGTATACATACTACAAATTATGCATGCAAGGTTAAGTCTACTTATAGCTATTTGCAGCTATGCTAGTTGATTTGAATTCGGACAGTGGTGCTGTTTAGAGTATGACACATAAGAACCAAACAGTCCTGGACCAGCTCAACAGTCACACAACATTAACTCCCGTAGGTACATAGATGCATAGACACCAACTAGCTAGCTAAATCTTGTGTACATAATCAGGCATGCGTATTTCAAACAATGTAGCTACACCTATCAGTTATTGCTTTATAGCTGTACCAAAGGTTGCAATCAGGTTGAACACGAAGCCTGCATGAGTTGCAGTGGGTACCATCATAAACACACACTCAAATCATGCAGAATGGGAAATTGTAGGGTTTCGTTTTTGCATCTATTTCCATGCATATGCAAGTACTAAATTCCAGTGATTTGTTATAATGATTGCGTAACCACATACCACAGTCATTTTTGATTTTGTTGATCGCAGCTGCTACTGCAGCTATTTAGTGCACAGGTATAATTATAGCTAGCTACAAAATTCTTTCACATTGGAAAACTTGAATATCGCTACTGGTACATCCATAGCAATGGTACGTGACCGGATTACTTTAGATCTGATCAAAGCACGCATATAAAATTAATATTATATCTGTATCTAATCAAGTTAAAATAGGCAGTAGAAGAGGAAAAGCTCTATTAGTTAATAATTAATGCACAGAAAGGTAAAAAAAAAAAAAAAAAAAATATATATATATATATATATGTGTGTGTGTGTGTGTGTGTGTACACTTCCGTTTGTAGCATCATACAGCTATATAGTGCATGTATTGCATAATTATGTAAGCAAGAGTGGACAAACAGTGCTATATTATTATAATACATGTCAATGCTTTGCAAAGGGGAAAAATAGTAATTGAAAGCTATTAGAAGCAGGAGCAAAAATTCTGAGGATAGCTAATACTATAGCTAGTCATGCACTTTATATTAATGTTCACACTACATAACAATGATTGATACTACATGTACTTACATTGGTAGTAGCTATATTCAAGTTGCAGATCACTCCTTTTCAAACTGCTTGCCTGTGGGGACACAGTGCTGAACTGTTGCTATCTTCCTGGAAAGGAAATGTTGTGAAAGCTGATGAATACGATGCGGCCCTTTATCTTGTAGGCGGCGGAAGCGTTTTTAATGTGGAAGTACGAAAAATGCCACGCCCACCAATTAATTCTAACTTCTTCGTGAAACTTGGCGAAACGATGGACAGTAGGCAAAAATAGTCGATTTCAAGGAGCAGCAATGAAATTAGGTTTAATAGTAGCATTAGCCTCGTTTCCAGGGCCTGGGAACGAGGCTATAGTAGCATGAGTAGACAGTAGTCTCGTGACCCAGCCCCCTAAACGCACGCGAAAAGGGGTCTGGTAACATTGTGTACAACGAGTTGTCGCAGCGGAATGCAATAATTGCGTACTTGCGGTTTCGCATTTTAAATTCGAAAACTATTCTACTTTTTGCTGGCCAAAACGACCTGTTTTACGATCGCTATCGTTTCTACAATAGTTTCATTGCCTCTATCACTCACCATTTCGAAGTAAATCTTCAGAGTTCGAGCGGTCTCTCGTTTGAATTTGAAACTACAGTCAGCTTTTTGCGTCCAGGACTGTTCTATTTTTGCTTGCCATCAGTCCTTCGGAACGTTTTGTCGTCTTTGCCGCACACACTTCTCGAGTAGATCAGTAGATCTTCGGTGCTGGTGGAGCACGAGCTCAAGAGAAAAAAGACGCATATGTTTATAATACGCGAATATATAATTATAGCGATTTGATTGCAAATGGAGCGATCTGATTGGTCGCGCCACATTCCAGAGTTTGGGACAACTCGTTATGCACAATGTTGCCAGACCCCTTTTTCGCGTGCGTTTAAGGGGGCTGGGCTACGAGACTAGAGTAGACAGAAGGCTATTGCAGACTGATAAAATTGACAAATTCACCGTTTTTTTTTAACAAGGAGAGTGAGTCTAGGAGTTGAACGGTGGATCTGAAGCACCTCAACGAGAGCGTACTTCGGGAGGTGCATCCCCTTGCCCTCTGTGGATGAGACATGGGTGGAGCGAAGGTCTTTCGATGCCAACAGCGGGTTTTGGCAAGTCCCTTACAACCGTCATTACCCTGCGCGCATGCGCAAGGGGTAATCCAACAACAGGAAAGGGTCGCACAAGGGTTGTTGTGTCGTTAGCACAGAAATATAGCCATAACTCGAGATGTATGCATCTATGCGGCTTGTGAGCACAACGAATCATGCGAAAAACTGGCTTCAGTGGGCAAGTCATCCAAGTGGAACAGACGAATACGAATGCGGAAACGAAAACTAAAAAGGAAAGGGTCGTCAAGACGTTTTTTTTTGTTTTTTTGTTTTTGTTTTTGTTTTTCAAGGAGACCACACACTAAGCAGAAAAAAAAAAATTGCCCGAAAATCACCATAGTTGAGCTGGAATGCATAGTATAGTTATACAATGCAAGCAGGCAGCCTATACATCAATTTTTACCAAAGTGGGTAATGGTCGTCACGTTGATGTGCGCGCTTGGCCCCACCCCTCACGTAGCGCGTGGGCGGAAAACATTGCAAATGAATGGCTTCCTATATGAACATATGGAAAAACTTCAGGGCCATAACTTTAATTGTAAGGTGTGAATCAAAAATCTGTCCGGTCAAATCTCTAGTTTCAACCCATTCTGCGTGCCCATGTAAAAATATTCCCCCCAAGTGCTCCCAAATCCCCCATGAATTATTTAAATTTGCTTTTTTTTCTACTTAGTGTATATATAATTTCATGCCCATGTAAAAATTATGTCCCCAAGTACTCCCAACCCCCCCCCCCCATGAATTAGATTATTTAATTATTTATTTAAATCTTTTTTTTTCAAGGAGACCAGAACACTAAGCAGAAAAAAAAAATTTGTCCAAAAACCACCATATAATCGAGCTGGATGCATAGTGGAACCATACAATGCAAGCAGGCAGCCTAAATTTCAATTTTGTAAAAAAAGTTGGTAAAGGTCGTCACGTTTATGTGCGCGCGTGGCCCCGCCCCTCACGTAGCGCGTGGGCGGAAACATTGCAAACGCATGGCTTCCTATACAAACATATGGGAATACTTTAAAGTGCCATAACTTTAATTCTAAGGCATGAATAAAAATTCCCCGCCATCAAATTTCGTGTTTTGACCCATTCTGCGTGCCCGTGTAAAAATTATGTCCCCAAGTGCTCCCAGTTCCTCCACGAATTATTTCTTTTTTTTTTCTACTTAGTGTTTAATTAGTGTTTAATAATTAACTACTTAGTGTTTAATTTCTCTATGAAATTTTAATGCATTGCATAGTGGTTGGACAGTTAGCCTTGGGCTAGTGTTGAAGTCCTCCCACAGAACACAAAGGATAGACAAAATAAGACAAATTGGACACAAAAAGTGCATAGGAGGGGAAATGAAGGAGTCTTAGATTAGGCAAGGGAAAGGCGACTCTTGAAAATATTAGGAGAGGGGCTGTTGACCACAAATGAAGATAGGGAATTCCAGGTAGGGATAACATCTATGAAGAAAGAGTGACGATAAGAGAGAGTGGGAACAAAAGGTTGAAAAAGTATTCTATTGTGCTTATGACGGGGAGATGGGCAAGGGTGGAATGTGGGAATTGTTATTCAAGATGTTATAAAGGACCTTTAACTTGATATTCTGCCTGCGGACCTTCAAGGAGGTCCACCCCAGTGTTGTTAGTAGCTTGTCAGTGTTTATGGTCCAGTTGTGAAGCACCATCCGACTACCTGCAAACCTTTGCACACTGTCTAGTCTGGTGATGTCTTTCTTTTGGTGGGGACCTTGTCTAGTCTTGAGGTGGATCCAGAGATTTGTCACAGTCTTAAGGCAGGCAGGCTACTCATGCTAGCTACATGTCTATATAATATCCTGGGCCAACATACACTGAAAGGTTGCCTGTCTGGAGTCCAGCAGGACATTCCATTTCTGGTCTTTGTACTTCACCCGCTAGCTGACAGGGGATCGAATATCTGTTCGTCCATGATCATGCACTGTTAGGTGCAGTTAGGCCAAGCAAAGTTAATTAATAGTTTCTCAGGCCCGCCCACATCAAATTTTGAGAAAGCAAGACTTTTTTAATTAACAGACTAAAATCAGTAAAGAGTTCATGAAACCAGCTTGTTTTCTGGCATCTCGAGAGTTTGGTTGACATCTCACAACTGAAGTCTCAGTGAAAGTGGTATTTAGCCAGCAGCTAGCTAGCTATTTTCTTCAAAGATGATGACGTCATCTGGTGCAGGCTAAATCTTGTCATCTTGTACAAGGTTAGTACGACTGATAAAACTTTTCTCTACTAAATAGAAAGCTAAACTTGATTGTTAGGCTAGATATTCTCTCTGGTTGGACTTCAATACTTGTATTTCAGCACTAGCGCTATAGCTTGTGTATCAACCACGTGCAGCACTAGCGAAAATGGGCGTGGTCACTATCGCCACGCCCATTTTTCAAAAGCCGCCTCCCGCATGGGTTTTGAAATTTGAAACTAGTAATTAAGTTTGTTTGGCCTTATATAATATGTCAGATGTTTTTAACTTTATTATCAATGATAAGCCAGGGGTGGGTGGGTAGCTAGCTAGTAACATGCAGGTACGTAGCGGCATGCATGAGAGATATGACGACCTGGCACGGGTTTCTACAATCGCCCGGAGTTTGTACATGCCTTCAACTAGCTACATAATATGTACCGGTAGCTAGGTCAGTAGAGGACTACCAGATGAGGTCAAATATTCTTATCTCGTGTTGAGTACATCTGTACTCTTTCCAGTAGCTACCCGGCGTTGCTCCCATGATCATCGCCACTTTGTGCTGAATGACCTTACTGACGTGATCTGGGGCTCTCACCGATTTCAAACTTACGAATAATTGTTGTACCAGGAATTTGTACCTCTTTTATTGTTAGGTGATATATTGCCTTCGCCAAGTTGATCAAATTTTTATTTTTATCGATTTAATCAACTTTCCCACCATCTGCATGTAGCCGTATTCTGCAAGAGAGTGACTAACAAATTAAAATTATTTACAACCACACAGGATAGCTAGTTAAATTTAATTTATATAAGACATATTAAGAACATATCTTATGTATATGAGGAGAGTCTTGAATTCTTTATTCCTAGCCTCATCCCCAGGCCACTCCCATGTTTTCAGTGTTACATGCGTGTGAGGCTATTCTGGTATCTATAGCTCTAGATTGCAGATGCCTGCAAGTTTTCTTCTAACCAGGCTTCCAGGTAGCTACATAATATATACCTGTATTGAAATCGATTGTTCTATTGTGTGTGATTATGACCATTAAGACCTTATGCACTGGGGCGAGGTCAAGCAGTTAATTGCCCCAATAATCCCCTGTACGGGGGATTGATAACAGATTGACCACAAGCATGTACTGAGAATACCATCGCTGTACATAATCATCATAGGGTTACCCCAAACACATGTACACACACATGTAGAGGAAATCAGGTATAAGGTAATAGAGTGGGGCATAATTTTAACACTGATGGGTGCATTGCACCTATCAATGTATTGCCCCCACTGGCAAAGGTGGGGATTTGATCGTGTTTGACCACTGAATTTGCCCTGGATTGGGGACTTGTAGTCTCGCTAGCCACACCCTTCAATCTCAGGATCTGGTAATCATGCATACAGCTAGTTGTTCTGACAGAATTAAAAAAAAAAACATCACGGATAACCACAAACTATAAGGGGCTGACTATATGCGCACACGCGACTATATAAATAATCCTATATGTATGGGAAGGATTTACATCATGAACCAAACCCATGAGTGACTCATGGGTATGTCTCTTTTCCCATGAGTCACTCATGGGAATGATTTTTGTCTGGTGTAAATTCCCCAAAATTTTAAACGTGGGAATACTTTTCATTAAAGAGAGTAGCTAAAACACCATCTAGCTAACATCAAACAGTTTTAGGAAGAATTTACGCCATGGGGTGCCCCTATAATTATTAATAGGTGAATTTGATGTAAATTATTCCCATATACCAAGGACCATGGATACAATTTTTAGTATGCATAGAAAACTGTGATTATAATATAAGATCACTAGATATGACATTACATACCGTAATTACGTATATAATACACATGGCAGCTTGGTGGAGTCATTGTAGATGAAGTCGCTAACATGCCTGTAATCCATACATGCAGATGTTTTATTAATGCCTTAAATAAATGATGTGTAGGATGGACTTGAAATGCAACTTTTATCTAATGTGGAAAATGTGTGGTGAAAAAAAGAAGCATTATATAGTATGAGTAGGAGTATATTAGGAGTATGCAACACACATAATATAGTAGTATGAACATTTTTTCTGGATTTGACGTCACAATCACCCCGGTATATACATGGGACTGAATATTATGTGTACGAGGGTTACAGTAGTATGTGTGTCTTATCTGTTACCAATCTACTGGCTGTTTAAGACCAGTATACAGCATTTTGAACATACCAGCTGGTTTTTCACTATACTCCAAAGGTTTTCAACAAATGGATCTCTCTGAAATGGTGTTGTGTATTGGGTGGCAATTTTCATGAAGGATAAGAGATGTAGCTACTAGTGGAATTTTTTATTATCCCCAGTAGTTCAAGTTGCATTTCAAATACATCCGGAGTTCCAATCAACAAAAAAATTCGGCCAATCTATGAGGTAATTATGATAAAATTGATCATGATGAAAGACCGTTTCAAAATGTTTCCTATCTCCTCGCTTGTTATCTTGGGTACTCTCTGCACCAGCAACATAATATTATGGTGCTGGTAGCAACTGCGGATACAGTGAAAACTTGATTGAAGATTTTTTTTTATCTCGAGCTGGTTGAAATGTCTTCAAGTTGTTGATGTTTAACTGTGTTTTGACACTTTTTTATACAGGGAGCAGCTGAAGGAACGTTCACTCTTATTGGACTTGTTTCTAGGTATCTAGCTGGCTAATGCTGGCACACTTATTTTAATACTCAATAATAAAATATTAATTAGTAGCTATACAGTGTACCTCACTGTGACAAGGTTCAATTATAGTAACCAAATTTTTCTTACGAGGATAAAAGAATTTTTCTCTCATGCAAGTCAGCATAAAAATATATAGGTCTGAAATGGCTGGTATGATAAGTTTATGCCCACTTCATTGATAGTCAAACGCCTTTCTACCGACGACCTTCACCTACTCTCCACCAGGTTGCCGGGGGTTGCAGGTAAAGGTCATCGACAATTTCATGTGCATATGAGCTGCAGCAGCTCTCTTAATAGATGCAGATGAAGCGTGCAGGGTATGTGCTCCCATAGAGCTAGAGCTCTAGTTATGATTCACCATATTGAGCCTGGCAAAGAAGAGCTGTACTTATGATGTCACCAGATAGTAGATGTTTACTCTAGTGCTGAGGAGGAAGCACGCTTGAATGCTTAATCATTAACAAAAATGTTGGTATGTAGTTATCAAAAATTAAGAGTAACAATACCGAAAACAATAATAACATTATTATGGAAAATTGAACAACTTACTAAAACATGGTGCATATGTAATTATAGTAACATAAGAAATATGAACTTGATATGTGCTTTTTGGAGCATGCAATAAAGTATAATACTTCTATATTAGCAACTCATCAACAGTAGAGATCTAGCTAGATATATACAGTTTGGTGATCATCGAAATATCATTTACCAAAGATTGTCATAACTCCACGACCAATCTCACGAATGCCATCTGTCATCCTAGAAAAGAATTCTCTCCTTCTTTCTTTATTCTCATCAACTGCAGTGTTGATGCGTTTCATCTTCTCCAATTCTTTGACTCGATCCTCCCACCCTGGTTCCTTTTTTTCCTTCTCCTTTTCAATCATCTCCTTGAAATTGCTACATCCTGGATATCTCACGAGGCTGTCCCTCCAAGCTGCTTGCTGTTTGGCCTTGTCAAGACTGACCACTCGCTCTTCCCATCCAGGCTTCCTCTGACTCTTTTCTGAATTGATCATCAGCTGGATGTAGTCGGCCTGTGTTAGTGGACTTGGCTTCAGGGCTATTTGTTTCAGAAGCTCCATGCAAGATCGTGCATCTTCAACATGCACCTGCAACTGTGTTTGAGCTTTTTCAAGGGCGCTTGCATGGCTCTCTATAAGCTTGGTAGCAGTGAGTTGCCCTTTGTGCGCTTCGTAGAACTTCCTCTTGAGGTCATCATAGCTGCGGGTTTCTGTCTTGTATACGATTTCGTATCTTTCAGTACCTTTTTGATGCTGTTCCCATGAACATTTCCCTTTACATCGTTTACAGCGAGCAGACTTCTCACCACCACCATCCATGGCTTTACACTTCCATTTCTTGTCCTCTTCACAGGGATAGTGGCATGTGTGGTTGCATTTGAGGCAGTTGGTGGCAAAGGTACCAGATCGAACTGTAATGGTTTTAAAAGATGGCACCTTGATCTGGTACTTGAAATCCTTATTTGCATTAATCTGTGATTGGTACTTTTGCAGTACTATTTCTTCTTGTCGAAGGACATCCATTTCATTGAGGCATGTTTCAACTTGGTCTTGGATTTTCGAAAGAAGTTCTTCGAGCTTCTCCCTGTTTTCCAGGACCTGTTTGGTCAACATTAGGCTAACGCTCTTCTTAGCATTGAATTCGGTAAAAAAGGTGCGAAAGGACATTTCACCCATTTTCCAAAACATTTGGTTAAACATGTCATCATCGGAAGCATGGGTGTATAGTGCTGAATTATTGAATTTGAAGTATGCGCTGCAGGGAATTTCTTCTCGGACAGCTTCAATGACCGGTGGTTTCTGTCCATCACAGAAGGTTACCAAGGTCAAAAAATTTTCCTTCACATCAACACCGAAGATCTCCAGGATTGACTCAAATATGTATTTCTGTGTTGGAGTCAGCCTCACCAAAGCAGACTGAGTGACAAATCCTACTGCGTCTAAATGTTCAATGCCTTTTCCACCTCCAAGTGAAAAGAATTCATTGACTTGCTTTTTGATCTCTTCATCTCTCTCCATTCCGCGTGTATCGCCAAACCCTGGTGTATCGATGATGGTGAAGGTGTAATCGACACGGGAGCCCTCCATAGGATAGATGGTGTATGCCGTGATGTGATTTGTGACACTCTCTGTCTGCCGTTTAGCATCTTCAACAATCAATTTGAAACGGAAATCATCTTGCCATTCAACTCCAAAGATGTAGTTGATCATGCCATTGATCAGTGTGCTTTTTCCTGCACCAGTTGCACCCATGACCATCAGTACTTTATGCTGCGTGCACATGTGGGGTTGTTTATTCTGACCAATCTCAAATTTTCGAATCAGTTTTGCATCTGGAATTTCCACGGATGTTTGAGGTAATTTGAATATTTTATTATCTAGTTGCTCAGACATCTCCTTCATCCTACAGGCCAATCGTTCAGGTTCTGATTTTTTGGTGTCGGTACAATCTTCCTCCCCATTACTCACCCCATTCTCCAACTTCTCAGGTTTTAATTCTTCAGCCATGGCAGCCGCTTCAATGTTTAAGCTGTAACAATAAGCATTGCTAATAATGATGTTGCGTCTATGCACAAAGTAGCAGCAGCTATGCTTACATTGTTATTCCTTTCCAGTTAGTGAGTGGCTTTAATATGCTGCAGCAGCTATTACTCTTCTTATTTGTGCTCCAATCAAATTTCTTTTAGCTGTAGCTTTGAAAGACTGAGTTCTTTTTATAGAGTAGCTAGCTGGGTGCATGTAGAATGTACACACCTCCTAATTTGCAGCATTTCTCATTTTTGTGGTTATGTATGATACCATCGATATGAGGCTCAGTAGTTAGTGTTTCCTCATTCCTGAAATTCTTTGACCCATGCAGTAAGCTTAGCACTATTTTCAACCAGGTGAAGATCTTTGATGATCGATTGCTGAGACTAGGGTATTTTTTTTGCGATCTTATAGAATTACATGGAGGATATATTCTCTCTGTGGTCAGTGGGAGCAATCACAAGCAGGACTAAGGCTTCAATCTAACTGTCCACAATCTTTAATTCAGCTCCATCCCCATGCAGTCATACTGATAGCCATTCTATTACTATGATAGTAGCTATTCTTGAAGCAATCAACCATATTAAATTTTGTGATAACTTGACTATAGCTACAGGCTCTATTGATTCTTCTGCTTGTGGTATTCACCCAGTATGATAATATTATGTAAAATGTCTCAGTGACACACAAATTGGAAATGTAGACAATGGTTGGATTCCACCAAGTCCAGCTCCATGGGACTCTACCCAATAAGGCAAAGGTGTGTGCAATTGCTTATATGCCAACTGCTTCTCTCGGCCATAGAGTCACTTGTGGAAGTTAATCATGCACCTGCAACCCATTTACTAAAGAATTTGCATGCACCATTGGTGAATAATAATTCATATTATTGTCACATTAGCTTGTTATGAGTCATAATTTTGAAGTATGCATGCAATCACACTTTATCAACTGCTTCTCTTGGCCATGTATGTGGGAGTTTATCCTACGCCTGTGATCCATTAATTTGCGTGCACCATTGGTGAATAATAGTGTTTCTGCATTGAGGTGCATATGTGCATGCAGTCGCACTTTGTCAGAATTCAACATACCAAAACTGAACTAAACTAACTGGCTTCTGAGTCTCAATTTCATGCATAATAATGCACGTGATCTGCATGAATTATTAAGTCTCACTTTAAGGGATTGGGAGGGACAGGGGGTACCTATAATATTATATAATATTATTGCTATAATATGCCGGCTGGTATAAATCTGTATTATATAAAATTAGAAAGAGTCATAAAAATCGATTGAACTCATGCAGGGATCCAGCTGGGAAATTTTCAAAAGTCAATAAAAATGCGGATGTTATTTTCTAGGGAAGCTCTACTTCTGGACCTATATTACAGCATACCATGCTGCATGAAGGAAATTGAGCCAGTGAAGGATCATGGCTATAATATAGGGGCAGCAACATTTGCTCCAACTGCCCTCTCAAGTTGCTCAGTACCCTCTCGTCCCCAGGCTCATTACCAGCTTTTTAAAGTTAAGTACTACCCAGGAGTTCGAACGTGATAAATTTGTCTATCGTTGGTCTATAGGGAGCAATTCATTTGGAGCATCCAACATTAGTTAGCCATAGGCCATAAATGGTAAAGGGTCGTTAGCATGGTGCATGCATATACGTAGCCTGCCCTAGCATCTGCTTTCACAGATCTCAAATGGGCTGATAGGATGCTATGAATATTCAGCACACACACTTGGGAAGCCATATCGTATTCGATGCTGCTGCTTCTCTCTAAAATTAATGCCATGCAAGCTATAGACATGGTTGTACACAATGAAAGCTCAGACACTGCTATTCTCACAGGTACACAACATATACTTGCATTAATGTACATAGTGAGATTCTCTAAATGTAAAATTATATTATTATTGCAGTTTCTCCAGAAGGCAGCATACAAGTTAATCCAACAGCCATCAGCTATTATGGTGATACCTATAGCTTATCCCTTCCTACTTGCAATAGTCTATGCACCCAAACTATGAATTTTTCTCTGCTATGTCATAGAAATCCATATAGGTGGAATCCTTGGAGCTGTGTTGGGACTTTTCGATAGACATCATGGCTTTCAAAAAATTATTTAGCACCCACACTTGAGACGGAAACAGTTAATCATACATAGTATAAGGTTTGCAGCCCTTCACTAGAGGTACAGGATTCCCAGTCTTTCCTTCACCTGGTAGCTAGTCATCCAAATGGAATAATAGTATGTGTTAATGAAATTGATATAATTATTATCACTTGCACCACACATACCACAAATGAAGTAGTCATTAAGTTAACTGAATTAAGTTAATGCACCAGTGCATGTGGGAAAAAACTCCCACAAACCATATGAATGCTGAAAGCCAAGAGAAGACAGTCCTGACCTGTGCCTGGTGAACAATTAAAGGTGAAGCTTATCTAGAGTATGATGGTTTCCTTCTCGGTGCTATGCCCAAAATTAATTGGAAGCCATTGGTTGTAAACTCCCTACTGGATTTATAGAATGGTTTAGATTTTTATCCCTTGAAATGCATAGAGGGAATGTGCTGGGGGAAGGCCACAAAAGTAGGCAAGACAGAGCCCAAAGAAGTGTAATATTATATGTCTAGCTGTTTCCATAAATGAAGATGAAGCCTATCAGATAATGGTTACCATAATTATTTTCCTTCTCAAGTGTGAAGCTGATGGAAAACCCTATTTTTCTGTGGATTCCTAACTGGATATTTGGAACCCATCTTGATCTGCATTTTATCTATCACTGCATGACTTGTGAGGAATTATGTACTTGAAGTTTCATGTGCTTCGATCCATGTATACACGTGCTGGGTCCGGGTACAAGAAAGCAAGATACCGTACTAACTGGTAACCTAAAAGTCTCATACCTTAATTCACACTCCGAGCTGGGAATGGTCTGAGGACAAGGCTAGCTTCACCCACACGGAGGATGTATCATAGGTGGATTCCACGAAATTTACATCATGCACACTTTTAGCAGTGTTTCCAATGATGGCACAGTTCTGTTGTTGAAGTGAGGTCATCAATGGTACATAATATTATGTTATTAATGGATCAGCTGTTATCATACATGTAGCTATAATAAGTGTCCTGGGTTGTGGATAAGCAGCAAGTGTCAGAAGATGCAGTCCAGAAATTATAGCTACTTAATCCCCTGTTACCGATAGTCAGGGTTGCAGGCACACTCTTCACTAGTGCCTCACTAACTTTTATTGTGACATGCACCAGCTAGACCTCACCAAGGATGGCAAGTTTATTTATAAATCAGATCAGTTGTTCCTAGAGGTGTGTTGGTCAATCCATTATATAATATTGTACATGATAGAAATAGACAGAAGCTCTTCTGGTGAACAGCTACAAACGTTAGAATAAAAGGTGCAACTCATCTATGATTACAGTTGTTTCCCTCTCAAGTATGTATGCCCTAGTCAAAGTTTGACCTCTCTTTTTTCATGCATGACATGTAAAAATCATTTATTTTCACTTGTGGGAGTTTCTCTTATCCTGCATGGTACATTGAAAAGTAACTATTTGATAGTGGTTTGCATGCATCCCATAATTCACTAATGGCTCATAATTCATTCACACATTAACCTAGAACATACACTTATACTGTAAGCATATTATGCATACACTATTCATTGTCTAACTACATGTGTACATACTAGTTTTAAATCATTTGGGTGTATCTTCATACTCAATATAATTATGCCCTAAAAATTGTCATATCAATAATAATTATTAAAGGCAATAATTAAATACAGCATAAGATTATTAACCAAAGACCAAATTAGAAGAACCATAAGAGCTTAATTCATACCAAAGAGTGACATTACTCCTCTGCCAATTAGTTTTACACCTTCGGACATAGTGGCGAACCAGCTCTTCTTTTCATTCATTTTCTCACTAACTTTCTCATTCATTTGCTTAACTATCAGCAGTTTTTTCATTCTCTCTTCCCAACCAGGTGCTCTGTCACTTTTTTCTTCTTCAATGAGATCTTCGACATTTCTTTCTTTATCATCTGCTATTGTTTCTAGTTGAGAAATGTATTCCTTGCATTTGGTGAGGTATGCTTTGCGCAGATTCGAACCTTCCCTTTCTTCCGTAAGAATCATTAAATCAATGTATTCCGTTAGCGACATTGAGGTTGGTGTCAGAGCAATTGCTTGGAGAATGTCTAAGCAAGAGCATGCTTCAGCAATTTTTGATGTTAGCTCAGCCTGCATTTCCTGTGCCGGATCACATGATGTAAGATCATCCCGATTATTGGTAACCTTTCCTAGGCAATCATCCATTTCCTTTTGAAGTTCTTCTAAAGTGCTCTCTAGCTTTTCTCTGTTGGCTAGTACCTTCTTGGTCAAACTAATGCTTACGCTTTGTTTATTCGCTAGGTTGTTGAAAAAATCATTGAACGATTTCTCCCCCATTTTCCAGTAATGCTTACCGAAGTAGTCTTCGCTGCCGCTGTCATCTACAGTGGGGCCATAAAGGGATGAATTGTTGAATTTGAGGAACTGACTGCAAGGGATCTGCGCCTCTTGAATTGCAGCTATAGCTAGTGGCTCGTGGTTGTCACAAAAGGTAATCATGGCAAATATGTTACTTTTGACATCATTGCCAAAGATATCCAGGACCGAGGTGTAAACGTAATGCTGTGCAGGTGTGAGTCGTACGCAGGGCGCTGGGGTGACAAATCCAATTGCATCCAAATGATCAATGCCATTTCCATCCTTTAGGGAAAAGAACTCCTTAAGCTGCCTTACTGTCTCCTTATCTCTCTCTAATCCTTCCGTGTCTTCAAATCCAGGGGTATCAACAACTGTGAGTGTGTAAGGTATGTGAGCACCAGCCATGACATGAATGGTGTAGGCTGTGATACTCTGTGTGACACTCTTTGTCTGAGACACCACTTCATCAATGATAAGCTTGAAGCGGAAGTCGCTCTCCCACTTCACCCCTAGGATATGGTTGACCATGGCATTGATAAGTGTGCTCTTTCCAGTACCTGTACCTCCCATGATCATCACCACTTTGTGCTGAATGATCTTATGTGATCTGGGGCTCTCACCGATTTCAAACTTGCGAATAGTTGTTGTAGCTACCAGGAATTTGTATCTCTTTTTTTGGTAGGTGATATATATTGCTTTCACCAAGTTGATCAGATTTTATTTTCATCGATTTAGCCAACTTTCCTGCCATCGTGTAGCCGTAGCTATTCTGCAAGAGAGTGAGCAGGCATAGCACATTAATTAGCTATCTTAAAGTCTAAGTATATGTCTTACCTATTTGAAGCTATGCTAGTTGATTCGAATTCGGACAGCGGTGTTGCAGCTCAGTAGGGTATAAAGAACCAAACAGTCCAGCTCAAGAGCCGCACAATACTATGCTCCGTAGGCACGCATAGATGCCACACCCACCACGTACGTAGCTGGGCGGAGCAGAGCGCGCGGATGCTGATGCGCTCTTGAAGTCTAGCGTACAATAATATTTAATATTGTAGCCTAGGGCTAAAATCTGACACAGAAAGTTGTACCGCACTTACTACCATAATTAGAAGACCCAGTATCAGTTTCCTCCCTATTAACGACGGGGGGGGGGGGGGGGGGGGGGGGGTACAATGGATTCAGTTTAATCTGAACGTGTGAGTGGATTCGGTCATAAACGCTCACTCTAAACATAAACATTAAGAGTGATGCACTACGTAGTTATAGGGCTTTATTTTTGGCATTCCATTGGGTCAGATACAGCGTCATCCCACGAAAAAATGCTATAATTGTTGCATGCAATTACTAAATTCCAGTGGTTTATTTTAATCACCAGTAGCCACATGCATGCCACAGTCGCTCTTAAAATTAGTTGATGGCAGCTGCTATTCCAGCCATTTAGTGCATATAGCTATCTACCTCTCACACTAGTGAGAAACTCTTCGTATTTGATACTTCTTCCAGCACTAGTACATCTACAGCAATGGCACGGGAGCGGATTTCTACTACCACTATGAGTCTAGAATTGATTAAAGTAAGCTTATAGCTACCTGTGCATGTTGTGGCACTTATTAATAACTAGCTAGCTAGCTAATAAAAATAACACTTAATTAAACACAGGCAGCAGAAGAGGAAAACTGGAGCTTAATTAGTAGCTGGCTAGCAAATCATAGGATTTCAGCTAAAGAAAAGAAGACAAAAATCAACTGGAAACAAAAAAGGTATGAAATTCCTAATTAGTGCTGCATAAATATTTTATATAGTTACTTGCCTATAGCTACATCTCAGCTGGTTTGTAACATTATAGTGCATGTAGACATAACATATTATATACAATAGACTTGGCTGTAATAATAATATAATTATTGTTAATAGCAAGGGTGGACAAACTGTCCTACATGTTGCTACGCAGAGAGGAAACCCGGAGATAGTAAAGAAGCTCTTAGAGGCAGGAGCAGAAAATTCTAAGGATAATAGTGAGGTACACTTCATATCCATAGCTAAGCAATTGATACATTTAATAGATTGACCATCATTGTTCCAGATTACTCCTTTTCAAACTGCTTGCCTATGGGGGCGCAATGCTGAAACCGTTGCTATCTTCCTGGAAGAGAATGTTGTGAAAGTTGATGATAAAGCTCTTTATCTTGCTGTATCAGGAGGACACGAGTAAGGCAATTTTGAGATGCTACTATAAATCTACTTGCTGTAATAGTATAATTATAAACATATTTAATATTATTACTGAAGCTAGCTATAGGCGCTTATTACAATAATACGCCTGAGATGTAATACCTCACATGTTGCTATGCAGTAAAATGTGGAGCTATAGGATTTGATTTTCTATGTCTGCTAGCTGAGCTTACACAAAGAAAGAATTTTAATTTTTTGATATTTGATTTGGAGGAATATACTCTCTCTTTCTTTCCCTCCCTCCTCTTTCTTTTCTCGCCTTTTTCTCTTCTCTTCCTTCTCTTTTCAACCTGTCGATGAAGCCCTGTTTGTGTGTATGCTCTAGGCTATACAGCTGCATTATCTGTGGGTTGGCTTATGTCTCAGAGCTGCACAACAATTAGCTTTGATTCGTTCTTATTATTTCTCCAACCTACATTAAAAGTATATTATAGCCTCATACCCAGGCTCCCCGATCTTTTTCTCGCAATGCCATAATTATGTTGAAAGAGATCAGGGACTCGGAGCTTGGGGACTGTAAAGATTATAATTGTTGTATCATTACTGTTTTCCCAATAGCTGGATGTCTATCATTTCAATTTCTTCTTACAGAAATATGAAAACAATTAATCTACTTTTGAAGCACGAGTGTGGGCTACGTCCAAGGGCTCTCTACTATTCAATATCTATGGGACACAAGTAATTAGCTTAAAGAGCGCCTTGGACATAATAATAATGATGAAATTACTTCTTCAGGGAAGTTGCAATGGAACTGCTTGACAACACCAAATCTTCAGATTGGCCCTCACTGATGCGATATACAACTGAAGAGTCCGATACTTGTTTTCGCGAAATGATAAGGAAAATGCCAGGTACAGTAATTTTATGCTCATGATATATTCGTTGATATGGATACTGCATGAGGCTGCATACTAGGCCCCATGGTTACTAGCTGTGTATATACTGTCCACACATTGCATACAATTGATGACCGATCCGACTGCCTTATTACAGTTATGCAGTCTATATGATGTGATCTATGGCTACATGCATGCATGAGGCATTGTGCGTGCTATTATAGTGCAAGGCTAGCTTTATTTATCTGTGGGATTACATAACCATGATATTTGGCCAACGGTACTCGTCAGAGAAGATATCATGCAGCTTATAATTAAGGTATTCACTGGGTGCATACGTACATTTTATTGATTTTCAGGGTCCATAAAGGCTCCATCAAGATCCTGAATTTTCTCATAATTACCTCATAGATTACACCATAGGTTTCATCAAAGACTATTTATACACCATAAATAACTATAGAAAAGTAAATTGCTAACTGAGAATATATGCTAATGGTTCCCATGCGACTGCACATGCTCGAGCTCAGGCTCAGTGTAGGAAAGGGTCATCAAGTCATATCAACAGCTCTGCAGTAATACTACACTACACTGCTACAGTGGCTACAGAGCATGCTCTAGAGAGCTCTGGTTATATTATTGTTATGTTAGATAAGGATTTGTGAGTGCTAAGCAATACAGTAAAGGTACACGCATTGGTGATCAGGCCTAGGGTGGGTGGATGCTAGCCACTTTATCCACCCCCACCCCCATCCCAGAGGTTCCACTATAATTTTATATACTTTCTGCACACATCATGGATCAATGCATTCTAGATGTTGCAGAGGAGATCCTGAACAGGTGCACCAAGCTTAATCCAGAGTGTGATGTATACAAGGACAAATTTCAAGTTGCTTTCAACTATGAATTCATTGAAGATGCTCGAACACAAATTGAGAGTCTTACTGTTCAAAATCCTGGTGCAAGTGATAATCCAACCGGTGATACTGCTAACAGGTATGTTTCTTTGTGTGTATAGTCGACTCGATATACTATGGAGCTGGTTGCATGCTGCTTAACACTAGCTATACAATAATACCATGTTAAGTAGGGTATTATTTTAGTGGATGCGGCAAAAGCATAATGTACATGATAACAGGTTAGGATTATCTATGCAGTGATAGGCCATAACAATTTTTCCTATCCACCTAAAATATATTCTTGTAGCATTCTTATAAAACTCAACCGTCTATCACTGCACATTGGCAATAATATTATTACCCGGTATTTTCCCATGGTTTCCTCGATCCCCTTAAAAAGGAGTCGCTGCATGCATGCATGCTGGTAGTAGTGCATGTACAGTCATACTGTGCAGTGACATCGAAAGGGGTGCTGAACGGACACAAACCAAAGAACAAGGGGAGGATTGGAGCTATGAAAGCTTTCAGCAACCAAAGAAGAACAAATGGGGACCCTCTCATACTGATCGGGAAAACCATCCAATTTCTATAATGGTGGGTTTATGCATATATACAAGTTGCAGTAGTTTCAATAATTGCTTCTCAATGTACATAATAGGTGCAGCATGAGCGTCTGAATCTGCTGGCCCATCCACTAGTTGCAAGCTTATTGTACAGCAAGTGGCGAAGATTTGGGTCTTGCCTTTATGTCTTGAATCTGCTGACATATTGTCTATTTCTGCTGTTATTGACTATTTTTGCCTTTGTGATCAAGAATCCACAATATGAATCTTGTAAGTGGCAATGATGAATCTCACTCCTAAAGCATCCTAGAATTTGTTTCGTAGGTATGAGCATTGCAATTGATGTCAATGGTACTGATATTGATTGTGGTAAGTGCATGAGTAAAGCATGCATAGCTCTAATCATGAGATATGGAAATTTACATATTGTACTACTAGGTGATGTGGGCATTAGTACTGGTCATCTGACTGGTGTCTTTGCCTGTGCAATTCTTGTGCTCCTCATGGCTGCTTTCCGCCTCGCTCTTGAAGTGATTCAAATATGGGGCAACTATTCTTCTTACGTTAAGAACTGGATTAACTACTTGGAGATAGTGTTGTACTTGACTTCCATCGTGTTTGTGTGGATCTTTCATTCTGACTGTCTCTGTCCTTCAACTTGGCAGTGGCAACTCGGTGTAGTGGCAGTGTTTCTGGGATGGGCTAATCTGATTGTATTTGTCTCAAACATTCCATTCATAGGGATATATGTGCTGATGTTTAGCCACATCTTCTTCACATTTCTCAAAGTGCTGATTTTTTCTCTTCTCCTGATTGTAACGTTTGGCCTCACATTTTACTTTGCATTCACTCAGCCTGATGTTGTGGTACCATAATAATTGCTGCATGCTCAAATCAGTCATTAATTATCTTGTCATCCTTAATTACCTCTATAGCGCTCTCCTTTTTCAAGCCCTCAACGTTCACTGCTCAAGGTATTGACAATGACAACTGGAGAGTTTGAATTTGACTCCATCTTTCGACAAGACCCAAGCGGAGAGAGTGATGATATCGAAGAGATTCCCTTTCTACCAATCTCCGTCATCCTCTGGATAGTATTTATAGTTATAATGCCGATTCTGTTCACCAACTTGCTGGTAATTCTAGTCTGATCCTCATAATTACCTCAGTTATGCATGAATTATTGGTACACACTCGTCTGTAGATTGGTCTCGCTGTGGGAGACATCAGTGAAATTCGAGAGCAAGCAGAAGTTAGGAAGTTGATTCAACAGGTTATCATGACTATGATAAAGCTATAGCACGTGATTGCTTATTAATAACCAGCTATAATTTTCATGGTAGTATAGAAGTATGGTATGCATTCGTAATTATTACAATAATACTATTATTATAGGCTTATACTGTGATGTGTTGCAATCATGTAGGCAAAGCTGTTACTATCATTTGAAGAAGTGCTGCGCACTTTTCGTTTGCAGCACCGATTTGCTCTTCAGCATAGGATCGTTAAACCGTTTGAGAAGCTGAGTTGGTATGGGAAACTTAACCTCCGATTATGGGGAGGTGAACGGTACTGCTCACAGTGTAGTCTAGAAAAAGTTGTCAATTCACAGAATTGCAAGGTATTCAATTTATAGTTACAGCTTGCAAGCACACATAAAAGACTATGGATTTTATCTTCAGGTTGAAACAGAGAGCCTGAGGGAAAATCAGACTTTGATTTTGGAATTGAAGGTAAAAACAATAACAAAATTTAAAGTGAATGCTAGTCTTTGATGTTCCCTGCATGCATGCCTATTATTATAGCATTCCATTCATGAAATACTACAATTGGTAATGGCAAAAGATACTGTTAAAGAGCAAGTTTGACAATGTGAACAGAAATTAAATGTGTTGCTAGCTGCACTAGAGCCAGCTAAGAGTACAGTAGCTTCAGTCTTAAGATTAATTTTAAGCTCACTGAATACGAATAACTAGCCAACTTTATGTACTGACAACATTAACTAATTTTAGATTTGATTTATTTTGTGCACATGCATAATTATGCTATATATTATACAACCAGGAGTGCATATACCGGTATTTTTCTTATTCCAAACGAAGCGAGGTCTCTACTTGGACTCAGACAAAAAGTATGGCTTCACCCACATTCCTTGCATTTCTTATAAAATATCGTTGTTGCTCGCCACATCAATCACTGACTCTCAGATTGCCGGCTAAACATGGATTACTATATGTATCTTCAAGAGAACACGTACAGAGTGGCTACAAGCCAGCAGATTTACCAGATTTCACGTCGGCTTTAAATCTTCACCCATCTTCCCAATTGCCTCTTGCTGCTTCTTTGTTCTCCTGAACAGACGTCAAGCATGAATTTTTATTCTCTATACCACTAATACTTTGCCAGTTTGGCAAACTGCACTCCCTTGGTGACTCTAATTAATGTGCGAAAAAATGGTTGCATGTTGGTTGAATCGTGGTTGCTGGCACTTTCACTAACTATCATAGATAGTAAACTACCATATCTACAATATAAACCGATTCCTAGCTTTAGATATTCTGCAAGTGCCATTCAGAAAGCACTTTTGTTGCACCTACGTATCGTAATATTTATTTATCTTGCATTGTGGCACTGACCAGCAGGAGTTCTCCATAAGCATATGGCTTCCACTGCACATACACACTGCCTCCATGAGCTGAGCGAGGAAGCCCCTACATACAGTGTAAGTACCGCTAGTATTATTGTTTTTCACACCACAATAGGTGTAGTGATAACATGTGCGTAAAAATAATAATTAGTAAATTCATTATGCAGGATACCCCAATAAATTTCATACAAGAATAAATGATTAGTTAAATGAAACCAAAAACTCAGTGAGTAACAGAAGTACTAAGTTCTGGTATTAAGCATCGCCACTAGAGACCCTACTTGACAAAGGATAAAACAAGTTCTACTGTCATATCACATGAAACACTACTGTATACAATGATGTTGTCCTACCAGCTTAGTACATAATCAAGAAGGCCTGTTACAAAACTTTCCTTATAATATTATCACGTAGAAAATAAGCACACCAATGCAGCGTTAAGTAATCTATTGTTCAGTCTCTATTTTAGTCAATTGAGTTCATTATAGTTTCAACATTTCACTCAAGGCTTATGTTAGACTTGGCTAACTGCTTCCTTCTCTTTGACTTGGGCTGCCTCTGCTGCCTCTGCAGCACCAGGTATGTGTAGTGAGTTGGCCACTTCTTTAGGATCTGGTGCTGCAAGGTCAGTGCGGAGATGGTGCATCTCCACCACAGATTGGGTGGGGGTGGGCTTCACTGGCTCTCGCAGCACTTTATAGTCAATCACATCCAGGAGTTTGTTGAATCGGTGAGTGTCATCATCACTGGGTGGTGGGCTCCTGTCACGTTCAGGTTTTTGTCTTGGATCAGCGTCAGTGAGCTGTCTGTTAATTATTCTACTGAGCTTTGTCTCATGAATCTTTGAGGAGAAGACTGAGGTGTATGTGTAGACATGGTAGAGGATTATGAGCAGCAGCGCAATGAATGTGATGATGACTGAAATGTAAGCAGCAGCTTCCCGATCGCTAGCTGGGCTATCAAGGGAATACCAGGTAAAAATTACAAAGGATAGGATGTTAAAGTAGAAGAATGTCTCAAGTACATCCACTGGCCATTTCCTATACAGTCTGCTGCCAAAGAACTGCTTTAGAGCAAAAATGCAACACACTGTAAAACTAATAGCTGTAAAAGCAATAGTAGGATCATTGGAAATATTTGTGGCAGCTACAAGGTACAACACAACACGAATAATCAGCAGCAGTCCAGTCCAGTAGCGATGCTTGGGAGTGTAAGGCTTATGATAGGTTTCAATGAACGTCTGTATCTTTGGATTCCATGACCAACTGAAAATTTTCCACCTTGGAAGGTAGAGGAGCCACTGCCAGGAGAAGAGAAGAGCAGTGTAGACCAGACCAACCAGGAGAATGAGAACAGCTGCAATGAATAGAAGAATGTTCTTTCCCGAGAGATATTTGACAGTTGCATCAGGAAGCCACTGCATTTCACTAGAGCCATCAGGATATTCAAGAATGCCGACTGACAGAGACTTAAAGCAGATTTCAAGAAGCTTAGCATAGGAAAGCAGAATTAGTGCAGCCAGCGTTGCTACTGGATCCTTCTTTCCAATAAGATTTGAAAATTTAGTAGAGTAGGAGCTGATGATGATAACTAAAACCACAAGAAGAATGACGTAGGCAGGAAAAGCTAACTGTAGCCATATTTTAAAGTAAGTGTCCATTCCTGGAAAGTAGCAGGTGTCGATTCCTAGTTCTAAGTTCAGCCATGATATGAACATGGTAATAAAGTTCCTTGTTTGAAATGGAAGTAGAATACTCTTGTTTGCATGTACAACATTGACATAAAAGATCAGTCCATTTAGAGTTCCCACTGCAACGGTCATGTTGAGTATTAGCAGTAAGACCACCAGTGCTATGCCAGCTATGATTGCAGCTATGGTGGAGGCTATGAGTAGTGCAGGCCAGTAGCTAGGACATGGGAGACAGCGTGAACTACCAAGAGAGAGGCTGAGACCAGATTGGCAAGATCCACACAACAGAGATGACCGGTTAAAGGCACACTGAACATTTATTCCATTTTGCTCATTGAGGCCAAATAATGGACTGGTTGACAAGCAGTAGTCAAAAGGACAGTTAGGGTAGACTAAATAACCACTTAGTTCTGTGTCATTGATATAAGAAATCCAGGCTCTGGTTTGAGGCTGTTTGGTTAATAATCCAGTATGGCTGTCACAGTGATCCATATACTGACTGATATTGCTGTGGCAGTCACATGTACAGTTTGTGCTGTTGATTCCTGACACTTGTAATCCAATTGGACAGCTGCAAGGGAGAAAATGGATTTCTACTGTTGCCCTAGAAAATTCAGTATCCTTGCATGGACCATCCGAGGCATAGAGGGAGAGACTTTCAGAGATATGGCGTGAAACAACATTGAATGTCAAGTTAGTACACTCAGCAGGTATTTTCCTAGCCAGCTGGCCTTCAGCTAGACCACTCTCAGTGAAGTGGAGGGAGGTTTGGATGGTTGCACTAACTGGTTGTCCAACCTGATCAACAGCAACAACTGAGAGTTTGAATGCTTGTCCTTTTTTACTCTCAGTGTAATATTGGTGGGTGCAGCCATTGTTTTGATCAATATTGAAGCAAAGGCACACTCTAACTGGATCAGACACAATTTCCATAATAATATTATTATGATATCTACTGAAATCAACATATACAAGAGTGGACACATTCTTAAAGTAAGCTATCCCACCACCTCTGTCTTTAAAGGCACGTGGGTACTTTTTATGAACTTCAGCAACTGGACTCACAGCACATCTGTCTAGTAGTCCTCCATAGAGAGTGGAGCCAGAAATGTTAGCATGGTTTTGTGAAAAGTGCATGCACTGTGTCCCAAGATTTTGATTTTCATGACTATAGAGAGCAAGTACTTGGAAGAAGCATTCTGTCTCTGTGCTGCTAGCACATATACCAGAGTTGGTATTGTCATCAACATGTATTGCTCCACCGTAGTCTGCACTATTGGCAGTGAATGTTATTATATTATAATGATAATGAACATACTTCAGAATATAAAGTCTTGCATTGGCTTCCAGTGATAATCCACCTCCCCTCTCTGCTGCATTCCCTGTGATGTTTATTCTTGTAACAGTGTATTGGCGCCATGCCATGGATGAAGCTGCCTTGATGGATGAGCTAATGGCGTGGAGTCCTCCTCCTTTATGTGATGCAGTATTATTCCAAAGTACAAGGATACTCTTTTGTTGGCAGTTTAGCTCGCTAGTTGAGAGGTAGACACCTCCTCCATGTCCAGTGGCTGTGTTATGTGCTATAGTCAAATTACCATTCACATAGTGTTTGCTCTCAGTGGAATGCATTGCTCCACCATTTACTGCATAGTTATGTTCAAGATTGCATTCTCCATCAAAAAATACATTGCTTTGAAATAGAGTAATTGCTCCTCCTTCTTGAAAGTCACCTGAGTCAGTTTGTGATGGTGTGTTATTCACAAATGTAGCATAACCAGTGAAAGTGATGTTACTATTGAATGCCACTAATGACCCCACATTGCTGGAGAAAAATAGATCATTTCCAATGAATTCTGAGTCAGATAAGTATATCACAGCATATCTATCAGCCTTATTGTTATCGATTAGAAGAAAGCTATAAATTATAGGTCTGGATGCTGCATATATAATTGCTCCAATCGGTGAAACATTATTAGTGAAGTTACTACCAGCTATTGTGATAATGTCGCAGTCAGATTCCAGTACTCCTCCTTTATCAGTGGCATTGTTATGATGAAATCCACTTCCTTCTATTGTGATAGTACTACCATCAGAATTAAGCACTCCTCCCCGCCTGGCATTGTTATCATAAAATCCACTTCCTTCTATTGTGATAGTACTGCTATCAGAAAGAAGTACTCCTCCCCAGGTTAATGCACTGTTATCATGAAATCTATTTCCTTCTATTATGATAGTACTGTTGTCAGAATACAGCACTCCTCCCGCACTACCGGCATAGTTATCATGAAATTCACTTGCTTCTATTGTAATAGTACTGCTGGATGAGGAATACAGTACTCCTCCATCATAGGTGGCATTATTAGCATGAAAGTGACTTGCTTTTATTGTCATAGTGCTACTCCAGGAATGCAGTACTCCTCCTGAATTGGTGGCATAATTATCATGAAATTGATTTGCTTTTATTGTCATAGTACTACTCCAGGAACTCAGTACTCCTCCCCAATCGGTGGCATAATTGTCATGAAATTGATTTGCTTCTATTGTGATAGTACTGTTGATGGAAGCCAGTACTCCTCCAAACCTGGCATTTTTATCTTGAAAGTCATTTCTTATTATTGTGATGGTAGTGCGTCTGGAAGACACCCTGATGATGGCCTCATTACTAACAAATACATTATCACTCATGTTAATGATGCTGTCCTGTTCTGCAAATATAGCTCCACCCAGATCTGCTTTGTTATCTTCAAATCTGCTTTGGCTGATCTCAACTGTACTGTTGGTAGCAATAATTGCACCACCAATGAATCTATCAAATCCACACCCATACTCAGGGTGAAATATAGAACATTCCCTGAATAATCCTTTTCGATTGGATAGAAAAGTACTGTTGACAATCTGTACTGTTGTTTTAATGACTTCCAGGACTGTTCCACTATTCTCTTGACCTTCAAACTTTGCATCTTCAATCACAAATTCTTCAATATGTCTCACTTGATTTCCTCCACATCCAATGAACTCCAGATGAGTGATATGAATGCTCTGTGATTGATAGAAGTGCATACTTGAGTCACTCGTACATTTGATTTGTGCAGTTGAATTCTCAGACTTCATTACAAAGGTTTCCACATTTGATAATGTTAGGTTGACATTGCTGAGGTGGTGTGTTCCAGAGAGGAAGACCAGTGTGGTGTTGGAGTGGAGAGTATGGCTTGAGTTAGCAGCAAACTGGGAGAGGGTTAGACATGGCTGCACGGTGTAAAGGTCAGATGAGTTGGTTGTGATGTAATAGACCTCACAGGCTGCTTGGTTTAGAGAGCAGAGGATGAGTGATAGAGTCAGGAGACTAAGGTGAGTCATGCTGAAGAAAAATACTGAACTGCTATGATAGGAGATTTTGAGAGGTAATTATAAGCAGCTAGTGCTTCTGTATTTTTACTGACTGGCCATCCACTCTAGATCTGCCCTCTTTTATAGGCACTGTACCTATTGTTTGCAGTGAAGGGGATATTGGAGCATGCAAGAGGGAGTTCTTGGGCATGACCTCCTCAGCCAAACGTAAACACCACTACTCTGTTTCTTGGAATTGTTGTGCTTTCCATTGATTTATCATGATCAGACAGATCATTATTATTAGAGACTGATAGGCTGAACTAAAACTATCAGGAAATGAAATAATTTTTAGTACAGGAGAATTCACTGGAGATGTGCATGTGACCACATATACAATCACAGGGAATGTAGCTTCCTCAGTATATCTCAGTACACATGCACAACCAAGAGTATAACATAGCTCAGTTACAGTGTAACCCCTTTACAAGGATACCCCTGAAATGAGGACATCTCCTTAATCAGAATACCAAGCATGGCCTAGCTTACCCTGATATGAGGAGACCTCCTTCAATCAGGACATCAAGAATGGTTCCAGCTTACAAAACTACCCCTGAAATGAGGACACCTCCTATAATCGGGACACTTAAAGCTGTCCCAGGTACCTTTGTATTTGCAGAAAAAATTGGTGGAACTAGTTCGATTTTCTTCTGGTGAAAATTTCCACCATGAATTTACATTCTCAAGAAAATATATATGCAGCACTTTCACTCCAAAACTAGTTTGGTATAAGGAAAGGAAGTTCTCAACATTAATTATGTATGTAGTTGACCCACTTATTGATATTAAAATTCACTCTTGGGACACACTCCCTTCAATCTTCTGCATGAGCAGTATGTGAAGCTGCAGCAGCATCACTCTGACCTGGAGCAGAAGTACACTCAAGCCATAGCCATGTCTGGCAATACCACTGCCGTCCACTTTGTCTCCCACCTGCTTAAGATGGTGGCTGACCTCTATGACAAGTTGCTATACAGGATTGATCAGTTTAGTATAATATACAATTTAACAGTTTACTAAGAATGGGAATAGCTAGAGGGGTTCCACTGTACGTATACTCTTGATACAACCCATACAGTATATAGTACACATAAAAACATGCGAACACTCATACACTCACACCAGATGCAAATCAGTGACACAGTAGTTATTACATCAGAAATCCAGACATAGATTCATAGTTTATTTCTCACAATGTCCTAATTAAGGGCAGTCATTATCGTTGGCAAATTTCTTATAGAGAATTGAGTGCTAAGTGCTTGGCACAAATGAGGCACTTAGTATAGTACTGTTGATGATTGATATCATGCACCAAGGCTGCTAGTCAGGGTTGTTCAGTATGAAGAGGAGCTGTATCATTGTTTTGAGTACATATTCTTTTAGTGCATGCACATGCTACAATTATTGTGCAGATTTGCTAAAGTGTAAACATTGAGAGCTGATGCCACTGTTCTGGTGAAGATGAGTGCACTCAACTATGCTGACAGACACTATATATTATATTATAGCAACACTGGCTGGACTGCTAAATTTTACAAATATCTAGCAAGCTTCTGTATCCAAAGATACATGTAGGCCTAGTTGAGCGTAACCTGCAGCCTACCACCAAGCATGGCCTCATACACTATTAGCAATTACAGGATGGTGAATACCATGTACAATAATTATGCAACTCACAATTAATATGCAATTACCCCACCTGACTGGGCCTGGGCCAAATATTCCTTTAAATTTTCCCGTTATTCAAATAATTAATCTTCACTTATCTACCCCATTATTCAAGAGAAAGTTACCTATTATTCTCTGACAAAATGCAAAATATGACCAGAATGTACATATACATTTTGGCCAACAAGTGCTGGATTTCATGAAAATTTTCTCTTTATTGTAAGTTCTGAGGCTATACTACCGGGAACTTGAGCACTCCCAAAAATGATCTACGACTAGTTATCTGAGCTGTTTGCTCAAGTGCTTCCTCCATTTGATCACAGACTCATGTCACATGTGACATAAAGTTTTCTATTTTAAGCACATATTGTGTATGTGCACTACTTCCTTAAGCAGTTGAAAAGCCCATTATTCAACTTCTTCAAGAAGCTGCCTATGTGCGATTTGGAGACGGGTGATGAGAGTTGACCTCAGATACAGAGTTCTCCCTGCAATGGTGAAGATCACAAGAAGAGGCTTGAAGCAATTTTATGGCTCTAGCATAATTTCAAGTCATGCAGCTATTATTATCTCAGTTGTTTACAGTCAGCTGCCTATCCATGACCACAATGACAGGTAATGTAATCAGTGGCCTTTAGATCTTTCCATTCCATTGATCACAGGAAGGATAGGATCATTGATTTAAATGAACTCCACTATTCAGCAGACTGTAACTGATTATTGTATTATTATTATGATTAAACAGCCAGAGTGTGGATCCGGACATGCATGTATGTAGATCATTGACTAGCTAAATCAACACTGATCATTCATTAATGTTGTTGAGGCATTAATGCACCTAGATCATCCTTATTTCCTTCATCTCTTACTCTCTGCGGTGCTAGCCTGATGCACGCACATAATATTATTCACTAGCTATTAATGTACGCAAACACAGTATCAATTCCATGCCACCAATCATGCCAGTGATACACGATGCCCCCCCCCCCCCCAAATATAATATTGTGATGTACGCCGCCCCCCCCCCCCCCCCCCCCAATGCCCAATGCACAATGTCATAGATTACTTGACCCCATTGTTGCACTACAAATTAAGGTACCCGTATGGCATTGAGCAGCTCATCTGGAGGCCCTAGCCTGCTCCAACTTAATAATGAAAATTAATTATTAGTATCTATTACATGTACCAATAAAACATATTACTAGCTATAATATTATTATACATAAATTTTTGTTTCATTTATAGTAATTTGCCCTTGGTAGCCATCCAAGACCATTATAATTAGAGGGATAAATGCTTGGTACAGGCCTAGGGATATCAGCCTTTCAAGTATGCTCAAGGTACCCATTTAATCAACACCACTAGTTAGGACTTTCCCAACCAGACTTGTATAGACACTATATTGACGACCTTTTACCATATTATGCACCATTAGAACTGTGCGGATGGATGTGATCAAGTTTAATTTTCATGGTCATTTGGCCTTGAAGGGGTGGAGATAGCCACTTAGCCATTACATGTATTACATTGGAAACGATTTGACTTTGGGGCAGCGAGTCTGCAAATGTAGCCTCCAAGCTAGGATAGCTGACGTTAGCTACTCAGTGCTCACTAGCCTCATACCCAGGGTACAAGGATAGCTATTCACATGACTGGCATAATAGATATGACATAGATGAAATTATTATTTAATATTGAAGACAATATTATAACAATAGTTATACATGTAGCACTTGGTGAATCATTTAGATAACACAGTGCATGTAATAAAAGGGAGTAAAAACAAAAGAACAAACCACACTGCGTAAAATCATGTACACCAGATCAACAACCTGCTATAATAACGAACTGTAAAATTATAATACCTATTATGATGACATTATGTATATCACAGCTTGCTATAGCCGGACCTGACATAAATACTTCGGCGCTTCAAACAGGTCAGGATAAGAACACTCAGGAAACCAATCGTGACCAAAGTCAGTGAGGCGACAAACAAGGCAAGAAACACTATGGATACAATGTTAAATTTCCGATGGTGAGCAACCACCTTCAAGGGAATAAAATCCACGCCACTGACGGAAGTACTAGTGAACGCAAGTGCACACTCATCAAAGTTGCCAATACCCAGAGTGCATCCCTTATCTTGGGTGATATCACAGGAGGATACAAAACTATTCTCAGAATAATCTGTATAGTTGTAAAAGTGGGTTGTGGCTTCATACTCATAACTCCCCGCTATAGACTGAGCATTGTCGGAAGCAAGTACGATGAAGTAATAGCTTGAGACGGAGAAAGTTTCATTCAAAGACTCCTGAGTTCCGCTGGACATATTGAAGTCCTTTCGATTATTCAGGGAACAGTCGTCTTCACTGCCTGTATGGAGACACTTGTAATCACCAAAATCGTCCACAATGTATACTGAGAGTATAGAATCATCCTGAGATGTCACAGTGAAGTTGAGTGACAATGTAGCCTCATTTGTGAAATAAAATGGCTTAGCTGAAATACTATGAGTATCATGAGTACTGTCCAATTCAAACTGGCCAGACTCTCTCTTGGTGTTGATGTTATCTGCTGGTGGAGAGCACGACAGTGAACTTTTGGCACTTGCCCTAACAAAGGATACTGTTACGACTGTTTCAGGTGGAAGTGGAACTTCCTCTGCACTATCGATATTAACCGTCAGTGATTCATACCAGATCTTGCTTCCACCTTCAGGGATTTCTGTCTTGCTTGCATAGTACAAAGGTACAGTATCGCCAGGGGCAACCCCTTGATGGGTAGTGACTGTGGGGTTGGGACGGGCAAGGAGAATAAAGAAACCGACAGCTAGCCCAGCAATGAACACAAATGTCACTATCAAAGTGCACATCCAACAGGAAAAATTCTGACAAGTTTCTGTATGAGAAAGAATACAGAGGTGGGGATGACTACTCAGCATGCAAATACAAATTCAACATTAAGTAAGTTAAATCCGTAATAATTTGACGTGATCATGATAATTAAAGGGGGCATAATTTGCACAATAATACCCAGTATAGCAACACAGCTGATATGGCGATCATATGACCAACACTACTGATGTGAATTTTGCATGTGACTAGCATGACTAAGGCAAAAATTAATATCTAGCTAGTTGCCACCCACGTGTTCCCTATAATATTATGCTTGTACCATAGTGTCCCGGGCAAGCGTCCATGTATCGCATTTCAAGGGGTCAATTCATATGTAATATAGCAGCATCTATACGAACGTATGGAAGTTATATCCCGGGTAAGCGGGCCAAAATTGCGAGTTATGTTCAAGCGCCCATTGGCGCTTACCTTGGACACTATGATATTATGTATTATCAAGAGGTCAAAGCTCAGTATTGGTACATGTACATATGAATTTCTGTGTGATAATCTGCAAAGATGTGATGTAGTAGATTAAAATTGAGAAACTCCCCCCCTCTTCTTTTCATGCACGTGATGCCCTTTACCAGCTGATTTGACTGCAGGAGTGTGGGTAAGGGTCGTCACCGATTAATGTGCATCAATGAACTAAGTGATGCAGCACCACTCACATGCACTTTTTTTGGGGGGGGGGGGGGGGGGGGGGGGGGAGAACAATGTGCATGTTTATCTTTCTAGTTATAATGTCCTTGCAAGACCATCAGGCAAAATTGGACCAACATACACATTGTACATGTAAATACACATTTATGGGTGTAATGCTGCTCCAATACAACAGGCGTGTACACAATCTCAACTCGATGGCAGGATCACATCACAAGTTGATGTACATACATACATATAGATTCAGGTTTTATTTCGTATTGAGATTTTAGATTTTATAGGTTGGCATACTAGCGTGGTAGCGTGGTGGATGATGGGTGAGACTATAATAATAATTATTATTATTTTACTCTCCCTGATTACATCATATTGTTTATCATGCTCCCTCTCCGTACATACCCATTCTAGTGGTGACGACTGGCTTCCTTTCATCATCGACAGCTTCCTCATGTGACCCTAAAACAAGAAACATAATGTAAAGCATTATGACACACATAGTATGTAGACTACATGCCGTACTTCTACAACTTCGGCCCTTCTATTCGTCACCCTTTACCAAAGGATTGAAAATAATCTCTAATTTTTGGCAAAGGTCATCATGCGTATATGCTATACATGGGAATAGAATGGCACCCAGATGGAATGTTGAAATTAATCTCAAAAAATTCAGTGAAGCTCAAGTAATAATCAATATGGTACACATTTTCAGGTGAATGTCACCATTAATAATTTTGTTCCTAGCCATACGACTTGTAGATACAACAAAAAGGTTTGAAACTGACCTTGAGGTGACTATTTTTTGTGGGTGCTAATGTTTTTTGATACATATGTATTTCTGTGGATTGGCCCAAAAACTCAAAACTTTGTAACCACTGAAATTTGCTCTATCCAAATATACAACGGAATTTTTCAACCCTGTGCCATTTCCACGTACCATTATTAATTTTTAAGACAAAGTTTGCAGAAAAATGTATCTGCAAATAATTGTCACCTCAAGGTACTCTAAGTTTGAGCTTCAATGTTATTATGCCAACTTCACTACTCTCCTTATACTCACTGTGTAAGGCAGACACCTCCTTATTATAGTCACTAACATGTACATGTAATTGTATTGGTGAATTTTAAATTTGGTGATATCAATGCTTACCACCATAGGCGTGCATGCATCAAGTTCAGTTGGCGAGATTTTAATTTGGAAATCTATACCGAACTCACCAAATCACAAAAATTAAACACCTCGCCAAAGTTTCCTGCTATACGGTATGATATACCACAATAACTGTTGTCAACACTTGTACTGGTGCCTGAATCTATGGCAAGTATCAGTGGCAGGTAGGTACAATGTAACTAAGTGAGCAAGAAATGAATCAATACTGACACTTTCAGACAATGCTAAGAGACCCGTATCATTTGCTTCAATCACGGCTACTGATCCACTTGTAGCCATGAAGTGTTTACCAACAGTGACTAGCTGTCATTCACTGTTACACCTCATGGTCGAAAGGTTACTAGCTACTATGACAGTGTTACAGCATGCTTGGTCATTTAAAGCTGACAGAGAGCACCTAAAGCACAAACGCTTTATTCCAAAACGTTCTGGTTTATATAATAATAGAGCAATCAGTCAGAAGTTGACTATGGACACACATTATTTACTAAACACTTTATTGTAACCCAGGCAATGACACACTTAATGGTTTCCATGAAGCAGTATACAGTTAAGTGAATTTATACAGCAAATCACATGACTATGAATGACGTTATGTATGTGTTCAAGTACATGTACATACATGTACATCCACTTTTGCTACAGCTCTATACAATACTACAATGTACATGAGCACAGTTTCATGGACACTACTAAAGCTATCAGAGAGGAAGTGTATTGTGCATGTACACAACTTAACTCGTATCTGTTCTTACTCACATGCACATGTTGGAGTACACGCCCTAGTTAATAGACACCTTAGCGGCTCTGACTTTTGTTTGGGTGGCCCGATAAGGCACTGGGCACTGGGGTGGCTCCCTTTGTCTCACCAGCCAGGCCCTCACTCACAACAGTCTTCAAATAAAATACGTGGAGGGAGGGTCAGGGCAACTGCCTATGTATATGTACATTTGTACCCATGATTGTGCATAATTTCAACATGTGACGCTAAACCATGGTATAATATACAGTACATGTACACGTACATGGATTTTTCAACATTTCACATGAAGATGCTTGCCATGGAGATACAAAGGAACAACTCTAAGCAGCAAAGCTTCCTTTTTGATTGTGGAAAATGCCATAAATGGAAGGTCAACTTCCCTAAATCTCGCTGTACACAAGCTAAATATGTGGGCTACATACAAATATTGATTATTTCAACAAATCTGATCGGCCAGTGTATAAATCATTTCTGGCTGGATACAAATGGGTATAGGCAGTTGGCCAGACCCTCCATCTGCCTGTATAATAATATCCTGAAATAATTTAAGTGTACAGGTTTACCCCAAGATATTCATAAAATTGCATGTAAGCCTGTAGACAGCTGTTTCGGTTCGCAACCAATTTAAGTCTTAGTAGAGTTCATACAGAGCCAGCATACACATACACTGTACATGTACACTACGCATTGGACTTTCCGGGCAGTGGGGTGTATGATTTATTGTCATAAAAGTTCAAATTATAGCGCCAAATAACATAATTCAGAATCACACTTGGTGCTCCCATTAGAATGTTTAAGAATTACTTAAGGCGCCAGTTTTCATACCTCTATGACTGTACTTTGCGATATAATAATTTTATCCAATGCCAAGTGACACTAACATTAGAGTGGCGCTGTAATTAGAACTTTTACGGTAAAATGGTAAGAGGCAGAAATTTCTAATACGTAACCACACTTGTGGACATTCCCAAACGTTTATTAAAATACTGCCTTATTCTTTACAATATTCTGCTGCAGTACTCCATTATAACGATTTCATACTCGGGCACTGTATGTATGTGCCTAGGGAAACGAAGTCATGAGCAGCTGCTCAGTCTGGCAACGCAGATACTCACTTTCAACGCAGATTAGATAGCACCCACCTTCCCTTGCTTTTAATATGCTCTACAATCTGAAACACAGACACGATAGTACAACTTACTCTTTGTAGGTGCAAAGGGGGTGGTAGCTGCTTCGTCCTTCTCCATACTTGCAACGCATAAGCGTATTAAAAGGTCGAGAGACAGCCCCTCCAATTATCAGTTTGGTATAGGTCGTCAAATCATGGCCACTGGCTCCCAAAGCACGTTTGACATCCGAAAGGTTTTGACCAGAGTAGACAACTTTAGCGACTCGGATCAGCTGGAGAAGCTGAGGCTGCTTGCTACGGCAGTCCTTCCTTATGGAATGGTCGGCAAGGAATCTACGGCAACAGAAATCTACACCCAGCTTCAAGGGAAATATAGCGATCTTGCCACTCCCATCATAACCCGACTACTGGACAGAGCTGGTGCCAAACAAGTTTTTGTTGATCAGCTGCGAGAGATCCCAACTTATGCATCAGACGAAGTACCACTTCTCTACTTCACTGAGCTGCTTGTTGACATTGCAGATGAGCTTGGCAACGGAGAATACCTTAAGAAGTTGAAGAACCGTATTCCTGACTCTCAGCTAGGTGTATCTCGAGATCGTATCTCCACAGCTGTCCAACTTTTCCAGCAACTAATATTTGAGCAAACTGTTACATTTAGCAAAGAGATTGAATCGCTCAGCCTGCTGGCTGAGTGGCTGGGTGACATAGGGCGACGAGATATCGCTGTCAAAGTCGAGAAGGAGAAAAGTAAAAGAGAAGCAAGTAAGTTCTATTAACACAGAAACATTTTAATGTATCACCAGTTAGTTTTGTGCCCAGCTCCCTTCATGTACGTGTGCGCAGGAGAGGCTAGGTACGAGACCAACCCCCAGTAGCTGCACAGTTGTAAAGGTCCATGTTGTAAAAGGTCGTCAATATAGTGTGTACACAATCTACAACTGCACAGTAACTATCCCACCAAGGGACTACCCTGAAGTACTATCTACATGCTGTGATACCACCATCACACTATTTGGTAGCAGTTACCATAGCAACATAATTTTCAACCTCAAATTGTGGGATAGTTAAAGGTGATTATTAGTAGGTTAACGGGTCAGTAGTGACTGCTACCAAAATAGTTAGATATTGTTTTTGCATATTCTACGTAGCGGCTTATCTTCGCCGCTACGTAGAATATGCAAAAACAACATCTAACTCACTATACTATTAAACATACAGGAGCCACTATAATAATATTGTATACGTACTCCATCTACAGAACTGAAAAAAAAGGTGCAAGAGAAGGTTATATCTAACTCTGGAGAAGATAGTGCAACTGAAGGTAAGCTCTAAATAATAATTAGACACAGAGGACAAGGGATCTACAGTATTTAGCATCCCGATGGCCCTGAGCTGTAACACCCGAGCATAGTGAGGGTGTTACTAAGGGGACAGAGGGATGCTAAAATGTTATACTGTGGATCCCATTGGCCAAGGTGAGCTAAGTTATTTAGAGTTTTACAATTGTTGCTATAGTAGTACAGCTATTTGCCTTGGAGCTCTCATAATACCATGGATCCTATTGGCCAAATTTACAAGTAGCTAAGTAAAACCTACAAGTAACTAAGGTACTTAGTTACCTCGTATTGACCAATCAGATTATAGGAAAGTGGTAGTAAAATTCTAATTTGTATAGTATGTGCTCTGTGTTTATCATGTTGTACAAGCCTTCAGTGTCAACTTGGCTATTGATGTGGAAATTGGAGATCAAGTCCATATGTTCTGACGTAGCCAAGGAAATTAAACCGTGCATACATGTAATAGTATACATTCTTATGGCCTCATCTTAGAATAGAGCGAGTTGCATGCATATACATGTAGTCACCATCCTGTCATAGCTTTATGTGCATGAGGCCAAACTTGGTTGTACATGTACCTGCATCTTTGGATGACAGATGACAGTAGGAGTCTGCAGTCTAGCAACTTAGCCAGTATTGCTATTAATGTCTGTCAGCTCTCAATGGTTAGTATTTCAGAGCCACACACATCAGCACAATTCATCAGCTGGTGCTAAATGCAAGGCTAGCTCACTGAACGATGTATCTTTATCGGTTCTTTGCCAAGATGTCGAAACGGAGTGACCTTTCTGGTCCCAGTGGACCACTATCAGCATCGATTACGATCAAGGAAGCCAGTGATGCTAGCGTTACTGTATACCACACGTAAGTGTGAGCACTATCAGCTGCGCATGCGCGCAATCTCCCACAGCAAGCATACGAAATTAAAAAGTACGAAAATTTATTCTAAGGGTGTTTTGGTCAATCATACGAAAATTAGCACCAATGAAAATTTCCCGCTATACGGTAAAGCTAATTTCAGGCCTAGGAGTCTTCACTTTGTAATGCTTAATAATATGGAAATATCAGCTGATCAGTATTAAATACACCCAGGCTGTTCATTGGCTCTTCCTGCTGTAGCTATACTCACTTTTGTTATTAAGGGATAGATGCACTGGTAGTTTAAACCTGTGCTACAAGTATTAGAATATAAAGTACACTAAGTATGTGATTCACCTCAGGATCTTCATACACTGTCAGCTCTTATAATATTATAATAAATTATGCAGAAGATGCAAGTAGCTAATTTCAAATTCTAGCTCTTTCTCCCCTCCCCCCAATAATGAGCTTTATCCATGCTCTCCTTCTTCCTTCTGCCTTCCTTCATTTTGCTCTAGTGTGCTATCAACTTAGCTACATGGAAATGGGAAAGGGAAAGCGTGGGGACAAGGCTGCAGAAAAATATCAATATCTCTCCCCCGTCAGTGCCTGCCTGATACCATGGATCAGAAATTTAATAGCTAGCTAGCCAGAGCTGCTTGGATATGAGGCATACATTTTCTAGCTAGCTACTGCCTAGCAATCAATAATAATATTATTTTTCAAAGGAACGAGTCTAACTTGAGAAGGCTATAGACTGATCCTTCATAGGCCCCCGGTTTGGCATAAAGCATTTTCATTGTGAAGTAACACTATGGTAAAATTTTATGCCAAATAGCTACATACCTACATCCAAGTTGAGGATACTCCTTTAATTATGACAGTTAATTACCTTGGCATAAAATTTCCCGCTAAGTCGTATACATCACTGGCATAAAGGCCTCCCTTGCTGTACAGCAAGACAGACTTGGCTCAAAATTTTCCCTTGATGCAGCAAGCAGGGAGTGGCATAAAAATCTCCCTTAGTACAGCAAGAAAATTTCTTCAATTTTATGCTATATAAATTATGTATGACCCAATGCCGCATGGTACATAGATACATTGTATCGGTAATACTGCAGCCTCTTTAGACCAAATTCTGCCTCCTCTATAGCCTTTACCTCGCAAAACGCCTTTCGCTTCTGGGCCACTGGGTTATCAAAGCTTACAAAAGCAGCTACAGAATATCTGCACTTGTTCACACATACAATTGCGAGTGCAACTACTAAGACCATACCCACAGCTAACGCCAAGCGTGATAGATGATATGCTTCCTTGAAGGCACCTGGCATTTATTTCCTCGAGACATTGGTGAACCCCTGGCTTCTAAACAAGATCAGCATGATTTGGGGGAGGCTTTTATTTAAACATACATTATATGCATGGATAATAATATTATTTTATTTATCCTTGTGATTACGTAAGCCAAGAGAATGCATGAAGTTCAGCCATTGGTACTTGTCGGAAAGACAACACACTGCTTGTAAAGTATATGTTGGATATCTACACCAAGGCTCTGAATTTTGTCATAATAGATTACACCATAATTACCTCATAACCATAGAAAACAAATTAGCTCAAATTATGCACTCAGTAGCAATTTACTTTTTTGCGGTTATTAGGTAATTATGAGTAATTATGATGAAACCTATGATATAATCTATGAGGTAATTATGAGAAAATTCAGGGCCTCGATGGAGCCCTTCTGGGACTTGAAATTCAGTGAAATATATAGAGTATCTTGCACGTGTATCCAGCGAATACCTTACAAGCAGCGTGTTGCCTTCTCTGACGAGCAGCGACGGCCGAACTTCACGCGTTCTCTAGGCTGACGTAATCCCGTGGATATATATAGATAGCCCTGCACTATATATAGCACGCACCATGAGCAGCGTGCCGCCAGACCAGTCTAGCTGTACTGCGCTGTTGAGTTCTCAGCTTGCGTTGAAATTTTCACTATCGAGGTCCAGAGACACTCTCATGAAATTCCCGATGATCCGAGGCTAGTCTCCGACTGAGGCGCTGGCATCGTACTGCATGTACAGTGAAGTGAACCCACTATATTGACGACCTTTACCACCTACACCATTTCAACTATATATGCCGCTACTGAGTGCATGGTCAAGTGTTCATATATGGTCAAACGTGAGTCAGATATATGGTGAAACTCAAATATATGGTCAAAATTGTTACCGATGTATGCTCAAAGTTAAATACATGGTCAAATTTTACAAAAACTCAAATACATGGTCAAGCGTAAGCTATGATCAAATATATAAATTTTGCGTTTCACCATGTATTTGAGTCTGATATAATATTATGACTGAATGCCCATATACATGTATGTTCAAACATGCAACAAATATATGGTCAAAATTTAAGAAAATCCCCTTACATAATAGTCACGGATATGATGTCATCTATTAGTTAATTGAACCAATGTGATGTCAATAGAATCATGCTAGAATCCACGTTCACGAATAAAAATTCGCAAACGTGCACCCACGATCGTTACCCTCGACCATCTCGCAAGATACCCTCTCCGCGCTCCCTCCTACATTGGAGGGCTGGCGCGTGAGACAAGGTAATGTCATTGTAGGGTAAGCATGAGTGAAAGTAGCTGAGCTAGCCTTGTCCCCAGGCCCTCTCTCTATCTTCCATAATAAATGCTGGGAGATCGAGAGAGCGCCTGGGGACAAGGCTAGCCCAGCTAATTATTATTATTGACACACCACAACGGTGCAGCAGGATATAATATTATAATACTAGAATAGTAGTTTCATTCATACTTTCCATACTGCTTACCATACAATGCAATGTCCGATTGTACCCAGTCTTGCGCGGCAGCCCTCCTATGTAGGAGGGATTGTAGCGGAGCGCGGAGAGGGTGTCTTGCAGACTACATATAGGGTAAGGATCGTGGGTGCACGATTGTGGTGCGTCACCGCACAGAATGCGCGCGATCATGAATTTTATTCGCGAACGCGGATTCTCTGTTAATGTCACGTCGGTTCAATTGACTAATGGATGACGCTTTAGGTCATCGGTCATCGTATTATGTAAGGGGATCTTCTCAAATTTTGACCATATTATATTTGCTACATGTTTGACCATAATAATTATTAGGCATTCAGTCATAATACTATATCAGACTCAAGTACATAATGAAACGCAAAATTTATATATTATTATTTGACCATAACTTACGTTTAACCATGTATTTGAATAAAATTTGACCATATATTTGACTTTGAGCTTAATTATATCGGCAACAATTGTGACCATATATTTGAGTTTCACCATAATAATATTATATTATATTATCTAACTCAAGTTTGACCAGCTTGCCAATTTTATCAGTGTTGGAATGCCATACTTTTTCATTGATGATCACGTGTTTTATTGGAGTCAGCATAAACTGCTTGCATAGTATTTCCCTAATAATAATATTATTATTGTTGACTGCCCTCTTGTATTATTATGCACTTTATCTTTTAACAACATCATGACATTGTAGGTACAGTCCCTGTCGGTGAGTCCACTCAAGAAAGTACTTCATGGTGACGTGAATAAGAAACCATCTATTAGTCCAGTGGAATATTATTATGTAACTGCAGTCTGGAATAAAGCCTTATTATTATCATAGTGTTTGTATGAATAAGTATCAGTTTTTTTATTGTTAACAATCACTCATCTTGCACAATATTATTATTATTATTATTAACGATAAAAACAAATAAGAAGGATGGTGGGGCAAAAAAGTAAACGGAAAAGATTTGTAAGGATAATCATATCCATCCCTTGCTTTTCTTGGTTATTATGCCTATTGATGTCAATTGATTAACATACTCTCTTGATGCCGATCCTGGGCCATATATTAAGTGCGTTCCGAATCCTCGCTTGCTGTGGGTGTGGCTGAAGTGCACGCACTTGGTGGGTGGGACTATCTTGCAGCTGTGACAGCTACTTTGGGCTCCTGCTACGTATACAATACCAGAATTTCAAATAAAAATACTCTCATGGTCTCCAGAGCAAACTCTACTTTATGTAAATCTTAAAATACTGGTGTTGTGGAATAGCACAATCCCTTCGATTCGTAGCTGCTATTGGAATACTGCACTACGTCCTATTAATTTTCATAGTTAAAGTATTAATATCATTTTTAGGTATACACTTATATAGAACTAGCATAATAATAATGCTAATTTGTATGTCTATGGTATGCATTTTTCAGCAATAGAAATTAGAAAAATGTTACTACTAGGTGGGGCTCACTATGTGCATGAGTTAAAGTTCTTTGTAAGAGTATCTCTGCTTCGCGCTCGTGCTAATAGAATGGTAGATAGGCACGGAAAAAAAGAGGCTAAATCCTCTTTGAATTAAATGCGATTTAGCTACATCTATGTAAAACACTATACCAAATAAAATTATGGGGTGTAAATGAGTGAGTTCACTCCCATGTACGTAGCTATATTATGGCATCTACTTTCCTCCAAATGGACAAACTGAAGAGGCATTTTTTGATGATGAACACTTAGAAAATATATATTGCAACAATAGCATCCAAGTGAGAGAATGTATCTAGTTACAGAGTCATGATTAGTATTACTATCAACTCTAAAAAACTATTGTATCCATCAATAAAATTACTTCTTTATTGCTGTATTATCATAAGCCAATGGTAGTCATATCAATTCTACCTTTATTATCCTTAACACAAAGTTGTACTGCAGAAATACCCCGACATGCGAATAGTGAGCCCCACCTACCATTTTATTAGCACGAGCCCAAAGTAGCGTCACAGCTGCAAGATAGCCCCACCCACCAAGTGCGTGCACTTCAGCCACACCCACAGCAAGCGAGGATTCGGAACGCACTTAAAAACCTACCTGAGTCTGGATCAGTGGTGGGAGCATTTTACACCAGGTCAAAGTTCACACTTAAAGTTTTAGCAGAGTATGGGTATGCATTCTTATTATTATGGGAGAATTTTAAGTGAGGTCAAAGGTCACATGTAAATCTTTGCTCCAGTTACTGTTAGCCATCAGTATTACATGGCACGATTTTACACCACTTCAGTACCTGTGGTGGCAACTGGTGTAAAATTGTCCCTTATATATAGCAGAGGTAAATTATATGGGAGAATTTTACATGAGTAAGCCCCCTTAATTTTGATGTGGTGTAAAATCCTCCCTTAATAATATGCTTGGCATACAATAAATATTCAGGATTTTACACCAATTTTGCTGGTGTAAAATCGTCCCATGAGTTACTCTAGGTTTTGCTGGTGTAAAATCGTCCCATGAGTTACTCTAGGTATAAAACTCTATTTTACACTAAAATATGTAGGACCACAAAATACAAGGCTATTGTTTTCAAACTAGCAAAGTTCCTCTGCTACATGCATGTCACGAGCATCACATCATGGTATCATAGTCTAGAGTGCGGGGAAATATCTATGATGTCATGAACGGTACCACAAATTTATATACAAAAGTCTAGACTGATTGTCTGCATGGTTGTAGCTCTGCAAGTATTGAAAGTGAATTAGCTAGGTGAGTGCTCCAGATCGGCTCAGTATCAGTACGGCTATATATATATCAGCATAGCTGAGTCATTTTTCAATAACCGTCAGCGTTCAGCTGGGGACGAGGCAGCTAGGCGTCCCAGCAGGATTTTCAGTATCGATCGAGTCTTGTGTGTGTAACTAAAGATGATGCGCTGTTACGGTAATGCATTTCTTTTGACATATGCAATATTGGTTGGGTGGACGGTTAATCCAAGTACAGGGTTTGTTCCTACAAAATTTTTAGCATATGTTCTTAACGGACTGAGTTTCTCCTTCGATTCTACAACCACTCATCGTGATATGACGAGGAGTGCGACCCTCGAAGTTGCATATGATATTCTGATTGACAATGGCAACCGAGAAAGTTCTCAAAGGATAGCTGCAATAAGGAATGACCTTACGGAAGAAAACCTTATAACGGCCTACTACGGCGAAAGGCGGCGTGGCGTGGAAACTAGCTTCGAAAATGCGATTAAGACAATAAAAGATGCTAACTCTGACGTTGATCTTGGAGCAGAGGGAAAAATAGCTAAAGCACATTTTGATGCTGAAACATTTCAAGCTGGACAAAATCGTCTTGTTGAGCTACGACAAACGATAGTGTCCCAAATTTTAAAGGAGAATTATCCTGTGGCCCGAAGAGAGACAGGTCGCATGCTACACACTCTACAAGACTTTTATAGTCATTCTAACTGGATTGAAAATGGTAACCGACAACCTTACATGATATTAGGAAAAGAGAATGCACGACCAAGGAACATTGCAAATCCAACACGGCAGACTTGTAGCAATTGTAGAGAGACTGGAACTGTCATTGTTGGAAGAATTCTTGCCTTTTTTGATGGTTTTCAAAGTGCTCACAAATATTACTCATGTCCAGATAATATTGAAAGCTCATTGAGAAGCAGTGAAATATTGACAAGTGGATACCATGGTGGTCAAATAAATGACAATAGACAAGAGATAACTAAGCCTAGTGGGAAATGTAGTCATGGAGGGTTTCTTGATTCAACAAGCGATAATTTTGCTAAAGGTGGAATCAACAAGGATTCTCCCTTTGAAAAGTGGTCCCCACATTACTAGCTACCATTATCGTGAAGCTGCTGAAGTAGCACAAGAAGCAACTGTCAACATATTACGGGATATACGTCGAGATGTGAACAATGATGAATTGTTCAGTGCATATCTGGGTCTTACACTGGATCAAGCTGCCAGTAATTGCATATGTAATTGATACCACTGGAAGCATGACTGAAGAGTTGCCCGAAATTCAAGCAACAATACCTCAAATTCGGACTAACCTACAGCAATATGTTGATAGTTTCAGTGGTAACATTCAGGTTCGTTTCATTCTGGTTCCCTTTAATGATCCAGGTAATTATAAGTACATATATTAAGTATTTACTCACGTTATTAACACGTACAATATATTATTTTGTTGCTGTGCATGCATAGGGTAATGCATGTATCATTGTCAAAATTTAATATACTAGCTATAGCTATTTATTATGGTAGTTACTATAGCTCAGTAGTAAGAAAGTGTTAAATTTTGTATTTATGTACTTGTCAATTGGCAATGCATGCCCCACTAGACTATTCCCCTTCTGCTCTGTGATACTATAGGGGCATACTAGGGGATTTGATGAAGTTCCAAGTCAAATCCCTTACCACTTACCCAGGGATTTGATATGCACGCAGTATAGTATTATGGACCATTGGTCTGGGTCAAATGCACCCGACCCTATACTCAATCAGTAGGTTCCCCATGGCTTTGCCCATGCATGAGTAGAATAATGGGGTATATACAATCAACAGGTGCATTATTGTAGCTTGTAATTTTTTATTCTTGCAGATCCTGGATATATATTTGAAACTAACAACATTGAAGAGTTCCTAGATCAAATAGCGATATTACGAGCACATGGTGGTGGTGATACACCTGAGCCTAGTATTGGTGCTGTAATAAGAGCAATTACAGCTAGTGAGCAGAGTTCACCAATTTTTGTGTTTACTGATGCTCCTGCATCTGATAGTGACCGACTAAATGAAGCTATTGCTCTGATTTCAAGACAAGGTGTATGCATGCATGCATGATTATTATTATTATACTCTGTAAAAATTAATAATGGCTAACCTTCAGGAGTATAGTAATGGAAACTGTAATACTTGGACCATTAATTGAAATGATTACTTCCGTTGTGGAGATGTCCACTGGAAAAGTATAAGTCACAGTACCATATACGATACCAGATCTACGGAAGATAGTGCTACGGCTTTGTCGTGCTGAAAAGCTTACAAGTGAGGCTAGGTCAGATATATCATTAGTGTGAACGTTCAAAAGTTGCCCCCCAGAGAATTGGGCTATTTGGTCATACACATCACCTCCACTTTGTCGTCTGGCCCGATATAATTTTGTTTCATCAACTGAATGTTGGTCTCGACTGTTAGTAACTGACCGCTTTCTGAATGAATTTACAAGGGCAAACGAAACTGTTGGGTATAATAATAACAATATGACTTGTGTGTAATACTATTAATGTGCCTGAGAGTGGCATCATAGCAGTGATAAATTCAATACACAATATAGGGTGTAAAATTAATAACCATGCACCAAGTTGCCATTTGCAAGTCCTATATAGGGTGACCAACTTTCCTTTTTTCAGTAGTATGCTGCAGCTGTGTGTTATCATAACAAGAACAGAGATTAGTGCTGTTAGTATAGTATGGTTGCCATAGTGTTTACACAATGCAGACCAAATACAAACCATGCACCATGGAAGTCATACTCGTGAGCATATTATTGTGTACATTATACGGAATACAGTTCTGCATACTGGCAGGTGTAAATTAAAGCTCTTGAGGTAGGGGACACAACAGGGTATAATTAAATATACTAGGATGTTGTATATGGCTTTCTATAACCATTGCAGAATTTGCTTACAATACGGTGGTTACTAAAATTTAATAGTCAGTAGCAACCAATTGCATGCAAGGCATGCATTGCCAATAGCTTTGGTGGCCACTAATGGAAACTAGCTTTAAATAATTTATACCCTGGATGCCACTATTAAACTTAATGTCACAAATGGAACTAAAATGTTATACTAAAATATACTTGTACAATCCTCTGTAGGTAGGAATGCAGACACATTGCTGCAGTACTCACCCTCTCTTGATACTACAACATCGTATATTGTCAATATTAACATCACGGATAACACTTTGCGTGGCAAATGGACCATAAATCTGGGTTCACAAGGATCTTACAGCATTCACGTGTTAGGCAACACTGAACTAAGCTTCTCAAGCGCATTGTACAAAATTGATCCGTCCAGTATGTATGGATTTCGTAAAATTGATGGAAAGCCATCACAAGGTATATTTTATCGAACGTTCTTTTAATAACTATTTATATTATCATTATTGATTGTAGGTCAACCAGTTGTTGTGTTTATTGGGATTGAAACCGAGTCTACTTCTGATGCAGTGATTGTTAACACGCTCAACCTATTAGACATTGAGGGTGCAGTGCTCATTTCCTTGAGTAATTTGACATTGTTAGAAGGGGGTAGCTATGTTAGTACCTTTCAACCCCCTTCTGTGACGTTCCAATTGCAATTGATTGGAAGAGATGCCAATGGATACAACTTTTCTCACATAAGTGACACATCTGTAGAGGTGGCAACTGTCAGTTTAACCCTAAGTATGTTATATAATATCACAAACAAGTAATTATAGAGCCACTCGGGCTAACTAAATAATATACTGGCAAGATTTACTCTTGATACTGGTAGCTACAGTGCTAACTGCCATTCTAAGTATACAGGAAAAACAAAAATGAGATGGGCCTATCTTATAGAGTTACTGTTGTCTAAATCACACATTCAGGATATAAGGTTAATATTATATGTTGGCATTGCATGTGGATAGTAGTATCGACCAGTTTGGTTTTATCAACCACATTGTGGTGCATAAATTTAAAGATAATATTATATATCCAACTAACACTGACTGCTGGTAGCTAGCTACAGCTTAGATTACTCAGTAATGTTGAGAACCTTATAGTGGATATGTTGGGAGCAGGGCCCAAATCCATTGCAGGATTTCATCCAAAAAAAAACAAAAAAACTATGGGGGAGAAATGGGCATGGCACTCTCACGCACCATGTCCCCCCCCCCCCCCCCCAATTAAAATGGATTACTATGTCTTTTCAGATAGTCATGAACTAGGGGACTACACTGATCACTTGCACCATGACACAAATATATTATAATTATTATATGCTCCCCTGGCTTCCCCCACCATGTGCACCTCTCTCTTTTCTTCTTTTTCTCTAACTTCCTTTTGGGGGAAAGCTGGGTGTTTTGGCGGAGGAGGGGGGAAAGCTTCCCCTTCCCTCCACCCACTGGATGAAATCCTGCATTATATTATATAGAGAGGTTGAACTTCAAAACGTTGATGATCCATATCAATAACTGGAGGAATTTTGTACAGATTACTGTCATTTGGAGGCATGTCTCAGACTCTGCATGGAGTAGAGAGGTGGCCACTTCTCAAATGTCTCCAATGCAGTGGTAGCCGTAGAATAATATAATATAATATAGCTATCTGCATGTCAGGGGATGTTTATGTGGCAAGGGTTACATATGGTCAGTCTTGCACATGCATGCAGTCATGCAGGACTCAGTTGGGTATTTATTAATTTTAGCAGGGCCATAGCCACTAGTCAGATAAATATAGCAATCAAAGGCATGGAATCTGTCTGCTGTATAGAGGTTAAATTATTTAGGAGAGCCTACTATTAGAGATTTTATTGTACTAATTATTGTAACTATTGTGTGTATTAATTAAGGCATACACAATAATTATTACAAATAAATATTCGATAATTGAACCCACGTCACATCACACACACACACGCACACACACACAACCTGCATAATCATGAATATCAAAATACATAAACAGCAGCTGCTGTTTTACCTTAATAGGCTAGCTACATTGACATTGTATACGACTTGGGATAGTTATTGTTATTCATATTCAATTGGGAAACGTGTGGGCTTGTCATAGACCACCCTCAATTTTCATGAATCATGATCATTATGTATATTATACTACACACAATTATTATATTAAATAATGCATACAATAATCATTTATATTATAGCTGCTTCGCCACGATTATATTTAAGCATCAATGGTTACACACAAGTACATTCTAAACAGTGAATCACTATTTCACTGTTTAACTCCAGACTGCCTTACTTTGGGTGTGTATTATCTAACTGGTTTTTAGATCCTAGTTGTAACAAATACTGTTATCTGATTGGTCAGGAGCAGGTATCTATTTCTCGTATAAACCTGTAAAAAGCTCATATAAACCTGTAAATTTTTCATATAAACTTGTAAAAAAAATTGTTGCCTATGGTTAGGATTGTTGCTAGGCAGCAGTTCATATGTCAAGCCTAATGGGCATTGTTGCTAGGATCTAAAGTTGTTAGACACTGTTTAGTCATTTTCTACGTGATTTAGGAGACCTCAGGGCTCAGTAGAACCCTCGCTTCGCTCAGGATTCTACAAAGAGCCCTTCGGTCTTTTAAATCACGTAGAAACCTCCTAAACAGTGTCTAACTGTTATGTATCCAACATGATACATAAGTATGTACAGAAGTATAATAATTATGTACGTAATTAGAAAATAAATACCGTAAATCGCAAATAATTTTCGTATCTAAAATATTTTGTGCAATAATTAAATAATTTTCGGACAAACGACCCTGTACCACAATATCGTTAATATTGTGTATGTATTTTCACGCATTTAATTTTCACACAAGCCTGGCTGTCCAAAAAATGAAATAATAATATTATATAGACCAAAGTTAAAAATTTGAAGTCAATATTATTATTAGTGAAGATACACTGACAAATCGGAGTCAGAGAAGGAGTTCCAATATGATATGGCAGTGCAGTGTGGTACAAATTAATTAAGTAAGAGTTAATTAGTACAAGCAAAGCCTGATAAGAGAGAGCAAGTGAGCCAACCAGGTACTTGTCACTAGGGGTTCTGTTCTATACTGCCCTATAGTCATTGTGTACATGTGGTATTGTACTATAACAGTGGCTATAGAGCAGTATTAATGGTATAACTTTGTATGCATGCATGCTAGTGTATATAATATATAATTATACATGTACACATTGGCATGCAGTATAACCAGGAGTACATTATTACGAGTATGCAACACACATAATAAATAGAGTTGTAGAACTAAATTAATGCAGGGAGAGGAAGAGCATGTACGCAACACCAATAAACATTTAAATTTTAAGCATTCTCTAAATCATAACATGTGCAAATCCATGGTGCAATGCCTTGATCTAATACCCTGATCATGAGCATGCCATTTTGATTATGCATTTTTAGGTAGTTTACTCTCAACATTTAGTATGGCCCAAAAATCTTAAGTTTCAAGAAGCTTACAATTACACATTGTCGTTGAAGCCTTCAATTGTTTCTGAATCAGTTTTATGCACTTGTGCATGAATCGATCCTCAAATTATTTGCACTGGTGTAAGAACCAGGAGAGCTTGGGGGGAGGCTTCAGCCACCCCCCAACAGCCTATACCCAATAATTATATAATATCTACGCCCTCAGAAATTTTACTTGTGTGCATGCCCCCAGATCCCCCTAGATTTTTGCGCCACCATAGTTATACCTCTCAGCCCCTGACTCTAAAACATGTTCTTACGCCACTGATTCATAATTATTGAACATGTGTGCATGGTACACACCCACTTATAATAATATTATAGTAATAACTATAATTACCTTTTTGCTGCTATAGGTGCTAATGATACAGGATATGTTACATTAAGACCAGGAGAAGACACAAATGTTACTTTAATGCTGTTGAATGGTGGAGACGATGCTCGTTTTAGACTGACAGCAACAGCTGTGTCCATGGGCAATTATACAGATTTCTTAGAATACGGACTGGATCCAGAGATTGTTTTTGTTGGATACAACTTATCCACTGAAATTATGTTGCAGATTGATCTCTTTGACAATGCTACAGATGGACTGGCTGTGACTTTCACGATCGTTGCGCAGTCAATAGATCAGGATAATGTGGACAACTTTATCACAATCGATATGGTAGTAACAACAATGCCACCTCCAGAATTTACAGAAAATGTAAGTATAATTACGATGAAATTGATGGTTAAATTTAATGTCATAATGTAATAATATGTATAACATAATACAGTTGTATTCAAGAGCTACATCACCAATAGCCAGAAAGATTATCATAGCGATATTCTTGGTAGAGATGATACTATTGGTGCTTCTTATGTAGACTCTAATACTAAAGACTATTATTATATGGTAATTGAGTTATGTTTATAAACGGAATTTTGATAAAATTAGTAATAATAGCTAGTGATTGACTATAGTGCATGCATACAGTTAACAGTGTTATAATTTTAACTCTGAGTCAATAGCTAGGCTATACCTTATAATTGTTATTATTAATTTTGACCATAATATATACCAAATGACTTTTTGAAAGCACATAATTAATAATATTTTTGTCTTGAACGGAATCCCATAATAATAGAGGACCAGAGGGAATAACCATGCATGGGAGTAGTATAATAATTATCATTATAGATATTAATTAGAAAAAATTGATAAAAGCACAAAATTAATATTACAGTTACAGTATTAAATATCCAGTATCACATATTGATTGCATTGTACTGAATCATGATACTGAGGTCCATATGAAGAATTTGATAATACAGATTCAGATTGAGTTACTAGTATACATTAATTTTTATCAGACCATGTGGTCAAGATCAAACCATACCCCATAACCTCACCTCCAAATATTATTGGTAAATCTGAGCCAATTTATTATGATAGTGCATTATGCTTGATGCTAATGCTAATGCCTAAAACTGTTAAATTTTGCCAGCATAATAAATTATTGAACAAGGCCTAGTCCATACACACCGACTCCATGCATATAATTCCACCAAGCATATATATATAATAATCGTTCCTGCATGCTCTATGCTATAATATTATTTTAGCTACAGAAATCAAACTCTTAAGTGCAGAGTTATGCTATAATATCTATAACACAATAACACCATTGCATGTTTCAGCTGCATAATTATTGGATACAAAGGTCCTCAATGATAATTATGTGCCAGTAGCAACCTAGGATGTGAATAAGTACAAGAATGTGGGGAATCCGTAAATGGGATGGATCTGAATATTGTTGTTGACATGAATATTTAATCACAGGACAGGTGTACCAAAATGGATGGTGGTGTGAATATCAATGAATTCAAGTACATGAGATAAACAATGCTACTGTAGCCTACAAGCATGATTTCAGTAATTATTGCAAAAATTGGCTAAGTAGCCAAAGTGAAGGATAGAGTAGCAAATAGCTAATTTGGCTACTGTTTAGGGAACCCTAAACCTGGTAGCTACACAGACGGGGTCGTTAGGTAGGGCAATGAGCTATCAAAGAAGAAAGTGGGAAACTTTCACAGATCGGTGGAAAAGGAGCATTTTATGGAATATTAAACTGATGTTGTATAGATGGGTACCAGCACACCAACATTAAATTTCGTGGAGAAAACCTTCGTGGGTGGCTGTAAACTCGTGAAACTCGTGAAGGTTTTCTCCCTCGAAAGTTTCCTGCTATATGGTATGTACATACATGTACAGTATATATATAGTCTCACACACCAGCTCCTCCTATATAATAGTTAGAGACCGAGTCCAAGGTCTCCACATGTTTTAAGAGACCCAAAGCCCCAAGGTTATAGCATCCCGAGCGTAGTGAGGGTGCTACTAAAGCATAGAGACCATTGGATGAGGTCTCTAACTAATTAGAATATGGAAAACTGACATTAATTTTATCCTGGGGCCGGGACTATAGGCTACTGTTGCACTGTGCATCTTTCTTTGCCCTTCTATAGGTCTCTATGAAAATTTGTAGGTCTCTATGAGAAATGGAGACCTCTGAGTGACCAATCAGATCACAGCATTTGTTACAACTATATTCTAAGCAAAGAGAAAGAGTTGCACTAATGCATCCAGCTGGAATGCAATAATTGGCAATTCTAATAGAAACTTAAACCGCCACTTCCGTACCGTGTGATAGCTAACATACACATATGTATGATCATGCATAATTAATATTCCACTATTTAATGTCATGTGATCACAGTTCTGCAACCTGATTAAGCTTATGGGCCATACCGTAGAAACTGGTTGTTAAGCACATGCGCTAATAACACGCGGCAGCAAGAAAACGTGCGCTTAACAGGAAGCATGTGCTTAATTAAAAGTGCTAAAACACGGTAGGGTGGGGCGTGCGTAAAGAATGTGTTGAGGGCAGAAAGGCCTACAACAGTGGCCAAGAAGCGACCAGAGAGCGTAATTCTCGACGTTTTCTTCTCCAGCCTACTTCTAGCCTTCTTTCTGGGCTCGTGTAACCGATTGCTCGTCATTCAGGTGGTTTGCTGGGCATATTCGCCTAACAAAGAGCGGTAAAGCTCGCACAAAACTATGCGCTTAATAAAAAGTATGCGCTTAACAGCGAGCAGCACTTAACAACCAGTTTCTACGGTATCTCAAGAATAAGGAAGTGCCATGGGACCCTTTTGGCTAGACCACTTCTTGCGCATGCATGAAGGGGGCTTGAGACTATTATACTCAGTGGCAGCGGTGTAGTCAATGTGAACTGACTGCTGCCTATTAATAATACACTTGAAGCAAAGTAGCATTAGCGTAACGTTACTGTAGTGAAATTAACGTTTACACCAAATTACATGTACCGTATCCGATCTAATTAACACGCCACTAAAAAAATTACGAATCTTGGGTGGTGCATAATTAGAGCCCGGAAATTAACGTTCTGATCCAGGTGGCGCATGTTTTAGAGAGGTGCATTGTAATTAGAGTGAAAGTGTGGAGAACATAACTTCCAGTACTCCGTACGAGATACTTAGCTAGTAGCTACTATCGAGGTATTGTTTAATAGCTGTAAGTATAATATTATATACCGGTACCACTCTAATTAGAACGTGCCTGGAAAAAAATAATCGCTGTGTCTACAGTGCCGGTACCGGCACCGCAATTTAGTGCCGGTAAGTCCATATAAAATGCTGTACTCTTACGTACCCCTAGTCCCCACCCCCTCCTGCATATGGCAATATAAATTTGTACATAAATTTGCCGGCACTCTAGACACTGCGAAAAATAATTAGCATGGCCGTATGGCGCATAATTAGAGCGGCATGAAAATTAGAATTCCGGCGTAGGTGGCGCGTTTATTAGAGAGGCACCTTAAGGGTACGGTATGTACAATACAATACTCCATGTAGAGTAGGGTTGGCATATTTCGGACAGCTAAGAAAAGACAGCGTTATATCACAGACAAACGAGCAGCACTAGATCGCGAGTATGCAACCACAGATAGGCCCAAACACCACCTACTAAACGAGCCCTTAACCGTGGCCCCACCTACTTCCGTTCGTGGAGGGCGTGCGCACAAAGTACCGCTGGTTCCGGAGGTAGAGAGCGGACAGTGTCGACCATTACCGGACGAAGGTGAAAGAAAATACATAAAAAATCGCGGCTGCGGTTATCAATATATGATACATAAATGGCATCAAATGCATCATGAACAACATCCTTCTTACATCCTGCCTATAGATTTGAAGATTCATCCAAAAATTGTGAAATAATACATAAGTAATGCAATATATGCATTGTCCAGAAACTACCTCTGAAAGTTCTTTACAAAAAAAATCTGGTTTATGCTTATAATAAGGTCAAAAAATTCCGGAAAAAATTCTCCATACATTCTAGTATGCACATACCAAATGAAAAAATAATTCATCAAAAATTGATGCCGCTGTGCCATGGTAATAATATAAATCTTAGCTACCATGAAAAAACAGCTTCTTGAAAAAAATACGAAAAAGTTGCAACTGTTTAGAGCAGTATTGTGCAGCTTCTGTGTGGATGCCACACCACAAGAAATGAGATATAGGTAGTACTTACATGCATAGTTGCCAAGTTTATGAGAGGAGAGACCGGGACAACGTATAATAATAGAATTAACGCGCGCGAAGCGCGCGCAAAATTTTATTGACCACGCCCACTTTCGGATGACCACACCCACTTTCGGGCGATTATGTATTGCCACACACTAAACATCGAGATATACGGACTGAAATTCGATAGTGTACTGAGTTTATGCTTGTGCCACACCTCCATTTGTGCAATCGAGCTGGATTCCGGGACAATGCTGCAAAATCAGGTAAACCGGGACACAACCGGGACATAGGGCCAAAAACCGGGACTGTCCCGGCCAAACCGGGACACTTGGCAACTATGTACATGGCCCCTACCTCATGGCAAATGGTGAAAGATTACGTAATACCGTTGGCCGTATAAACGCAATTATGTGCGAGGCGTCCAGTAACTGCCTCCGTCCGATAATACCCTACCCTACTCTATGCATCCAGCTCTATGTTTATCATGTTGGCCCTATAACCCTTCGGTGTAGACTAGACTTTTATCGGAGATTGAGTTGTATTGTAGGGATAGGCCCCAACAAATCATGCCCTCCTGCTATTTCTTGAATAAATTATGTGCCGAGGGTTAATTAATTACCGATCTTGGGTGGCACATAATTAGAGCACAGAAATTCCAGGTGGCACATCCTTTTAATAACAAGCATTCTTGTACCTTGACCCCGAATTTGGATAGTTATTTATCCTGGTGATTCGGGGCGAGCCTGAGCGAGCCCCGAATACACGAGAAACCGGAAGCGGTGTATATATATATATATATATATTTATTTATTTAGGCCAAACAAACTTAATTACTAGTTTCTCAGGCTTTCAAATTTCAAAACCCATGCGGGAGGCGGCTTTTTATTTTATTTTTTAATGAAAAATGGGCGTGGCGATAGTGACCACGCCCATTTTCGCTAGTGCTGCACGTGGTTGATACACCAGCTAGTGCTGAAATACAAGTATTGAAGTCCAACCAGAGAGAATATTCAGCCTAACAATCAAATTTAGCTTTCTATTTAGTAGAGAAAAGTTTTATCAGTCGTACTAACCTTGTAAGATGACAAGATTTAGCCTGCACCAGATGACGTCATCATCTTTGAAGAAAATAGCTAGCTAGCTGCTGGCTAAATACCACTTTCACGGGGACTTCAGTTGTGAGATGTCAACCAAACTCTCGAGATGCCAGAAAACAGTTAGTTTCATGAACTCTTTACTGTATGTTCCAATTTTTGTCTGTTAATTAAATTAATTAGCACGTGACTGCTCACGTGAAAAATAAATAAAAAAGTCTTGCTTTCTCAAAATTTGATGCGGGCGGGCCTGAGAAACTATTAATTAACTTTGCTTGGCCTTATTTGTGCGTGATCTTGCAGGGCAACGACTCAATGCGCATGCTCAGACACCACGTGGTAGACCTTACCGTGAGAGGTAAAGGTCGTCACCAATGCAGATCGAAGGTCAAATCCGCGGAATCGTGGCAGTGCAGTGTGGTGGGTTGAGAGGACCTTAGGCGGATACAAATCTGCGTCGTGGAGCGTGCTATTTGGTAACTTTTGACCTTATTCATCTCGAGTTGTAGCCATGGCAGTCATTCACGGTTGGCACAGTTTCAGTTGTACTGTGGCTATATTTTACAGGTAGAGCTGTACCTTTCTCTACTGTACTCAAGGATGTCATGAATGATGGCCAAACTGAGAGCCTGGCTGCTTCAATTCGATCATTTGGTTGTGCCAAATATATATAGCCTGCCCAGTTAGTGACTCAAAACCAAGGTATTTTATAGTCTCGCGCGCCAGCCCCTCCTACCCAAAGAGGGAGAAAGGGTCTGGTCAAATGCCTATAGGGCCCGTGTCCCCGCGCACTGTATAGTGCGCGCCAATCAGATGCACGGAATAAAGTCACATGACTGCGCGGGCATGAAAGGAATGCAAATTAATGATTGTGCGCGTGCGCGTGCGCGATCGTGCCCCAGTACAGTGGAATGTTAATTTAACTTTACGTTTCTTATTCACGCACACCAGAAATACGTGATGTCATGCATTCCTCGGCGACACAGGTCCTATACGCATTTGGCCAGACCCCTTCTCTCCGCGTGCGTGAAAGGGGGCTGGGGACGAGACTAGGTATTTTATTGACACTACAAATAAAAACTGTGGAATACAGCTGATCCACGAGCGAAGGCTCGCCCCGCCTGATGATATCATCTTCCTAGTATAATATAGATAGGCTACTTTCTCCACGTAATTTGGCGGCTTGGCTTGTAGCACTAGCTATATAGCTGTTGTTGTGATTTGACGACCCTTTCCTACACTGATCTCGAGCATGCGCATACGCAGTACTTGGCAGTAGAGTGGGTGTGGTCGATAAACCACAGGCATGCTGAACAGAAAATGCAGCGTTAGGAAGCTATTTTCACCAATTTGAAGCGAGTATAAACCAGTTTTTCAGCGATATCTACCATTTACAGCATGCACAGGTTCGTAGAACTCGAGAACTGGCGATTGTGCCGCCGACTGGATGACACGCATTGCGCATGCGCGCGGGGTAATAACTAATAACTCAATATAATATTATTATTAAATCGTACCTTTACTGTTAAGCATCCTGAGAGTTTTGAGGTCAGGGGTAAGAAATGTGGATCAGCACATGGTTTGCGATTAGTGGGTGTGGCTGCATGCACATAGTAATTGATCTTTACCTGATGTGGTACAGAGTTAGTATTCTATGTACTATCCGTTTTGTATATTCAGTCGGTCCCTTGAAGCACTATAGCTGCAGCACATAGCCATAGGAGTTAACATGTATATATTATGCAGCCACCGTGTTCATTCAATTTGGTTGTACATATAATAGCGTAAAATATGAAATATTACCTTTACACGAAGGGAAGATTTTATGCTATCGATGCCTTTAGGCATAAAGGGAAGATTTTACGCCATCATTCCCGTTCTGTACCTGACAGGAACATTTTACGCAAAGAATTTCAGCGCATATTCCCTTGTGAGCAATCAATGTAATGTGTGCACGTATTAAAAGGAAAGATTTTACACCAACTTAATTTCCGAGACATTGTTACTAGGGTCCTACCCCCTCCCCTGATGTGGGATATTATAATATAATGGGAACATTTTACACCAATTACATGGCTGGCGTAAAATCTTCCCAATGTGACTGTACACAGTCACAAGGAGGAGCTATTATGCCATATAATTTTATTATAGATATACACTGCACTCAAGAGTCATGCAGCACATCAGCAACCCTTGACCTTATGCATGTAAAACCTTTACCTCGATCCTCAATGTCCCAGGCCTATCATGTCCATGATATTAATTTGACTAAATTTTCAGGCCTTAGCAATTGTTCGAGTAGACCATCCTAGAGTGACCTTGGAAAGGCAGGGCTGGGGCTGGTCTGCAAGGCTCCAGTATAAGGGTGGGGCTGCAGGCACTTGTACTAAGCAGCATAATTATGATCTAGAATTTGATATTTCTGGCGGGATTTCAGTACTTTGGTAGTTATTTTGACCAAAGATGAAACTATTCAGGGTGTTTCTGCTATTTCTTCTGCTTGGGGGCGACTATCGGCTTAAGCCTAGGCTTGTTTCTTTAGAAGCATTCACCCAGGCCTACATGTATGTGTGTAATATGGTAGAGTTAACCTGCTATTTGCACAGACTCATCCTGTCCTCCTTCACCAACCACGCTTCATGGGAGGCACATCCTTGCTAGTTGTGGTTATTTTCCTGCTCCCAGTATTTATTTGCAGAAGTGCAGATCTAAGGATGCCAGTTCCAGTGCAGATTTTGACAAGATTTGGAGTGTAAGTCTGCCTTCAAATATTATGTTGTATGCTTGTATTAGTATAATTTACTTCTTAATCCTAGTAAGGTGTGCATGGTGTTGGTGACTAAATATACTCTACATTGGGTCAAATACAGATTGAAAACCTACTGGTACATTCAATTCCAAGTTATAATGTACTGTAGTGCCGACCCCGAGTAAGCGCTCATGGCGCTTAAACATAACTTGCGATTTTGGCCCATATCGGCACTTACCTGGCATATAATTAATTACCATACATTTGTATAAAAGCTGTTACATTGACCCCTACATGGGCACTTACCCGAGAGTGGGTGCTTGCCCGGGACACTATATTATATATATGGCTAGTGATAGGAGCTGAATAATTGTCCTGCAAGGAATTTTGAGGAATCCAAAGTGAGGTGTTTGTCAGGTTTGTGATGAGTTTTTGATTAATAGTTATACTTGTTTCCTGCATGCATGTCTGCATCAAAATGCAAAGAGCTAGAGTATGTAGGTGGATGATTATTAACCAACTCTACCACTGACAGCCGCTGATTGTGCTATGCATGTATAACTACTATTAGGTATACACTTCTGCATATTATAATAATTATAATTATGTTCAGGCTGTATTGGGAGTTGATCAAACTTTATCTCCGTTCATCAGTGAGATCAGTTGTTCACAGATATTTAATAAGGCTAATCATATGGAAAATCCGGTCAGAAATTTAATCTTAGCTATCATTTCCAGAATGTTAGCCATACAGAAGTAGTTACTGTACATCATGCTCATGAGGACTAAAATATTTACTACTATCAAGAGTATATTAATTGCTACTATCCACAGGTTAACTGTCTATAGACTTGTGTATTGGGAGCTAATCAAACTTTACCTTCAAAGATACTTGAAAAAGCTATTTATTTGGAAAACAAGGTATCTTAAAGTCAGTAATGGTTTGTCATAAATATTATTTTACAGGTGGATTCCACTATAATATCATTTGTATCAAATTGCTAGTTTTGAATCGTCTGAGATTAGCTCTTCGCAGACTAACTATTTGGAATGCAAGGTATTATTAGTCTGAGAGAGGAGGGCAGAAGTGAGCCAAGTAGCAGTTTGTACACATGCATGTATTTTTGACCTTTTACTATATTATACCAGTGTATTCCCAGTAGCTGCTAACGGTGCACATGGTAAAGGTCATCAATAGTACGTACACTGTCTACATGCCACATTGATAACACCGGCACCTCAATTGCAGAGATGGAGTCTGAAATCTACTCTCAAATTCGATAGTGACATGTTTCGATGCTTTGATCACAGCAGACAAACTCAACCGCACTGTACAGCTTCCCAACAAACTTCAGATCGGTTGTAGCATATGGCAAGCACTGCAGCATGCATGATGCTATATAGTGCAAGGCTAGCTTTATTTATCTGCGGGATTACGTCAGCTAAGAGAACACATGGAGTTCGGCCAGCGGTACCTGTCCGAGAAAGTAGCACTCAGCTTTTAATGTATTTGCTAGATACAGGCACCAGATACTCTACATACTTTCCGATTTTTATCTCAGAAAGGCTCCATTGAGGCCCTAAATTTTCTCGTAATTAGGCCAGACCAATTTAATTTGTTGTTGCTCGGATATTGTGAGGTAAAAATTGGACCGAGCGATCGAAAAAAAACCGGAAAAAAGCAATCAATTGGGGTGTGGTTATAGACCACAATCTAATTAAGACAGACTAATCTGACTATCTAGGACCAGGAAATCAAGATAGAATACAAAAATCACTCAACTGTATATAAGCTCCACCCAACTTAATTAAATATTTTCTTTTGTTTGCCCAAAAATTGGAGCGAGCGAATCCGTGCAACAACTTATAATAGATTATACCATAGGTTTCATCATACTTACCTCATAACTATAATTAATTGCTACTGGAGATGTAATTAGGCATGTGTGAAATACCACAGTTTGTATAATTTAAAAGATGAACTCATGCATCAACTGTAAATTACACAGGATGAGAGTGATGGTTAAAAATAATATAATTATCGTGTTAAAATGCAAGATCTAATTAGCACAAGAAAATTCGCGTTCTAGGACTTTTCATAATGTGATGACCTATAGTACCAGGAAAATTAAGATCGTAATTAATTTTTTAACTTGCATTTAGTATAAACACAAGAGGAATAGTACAGTCAGGATTTTATAGGGGAGGGAGGTGCTTACCCTACTCAAAATGGAGCGCCTGAAACATGCATGTTTCAGCACATTTCATGCATGGAAGCGACTTTCATGCGTTTTTCATGCATGTTTCAGGATAGTTTATGCATGGAATATACTTTCATGCATGTTTCATGCATGGAAGCTACTTCCATGCATTTTTCATGCATGAAACATGCATGAAAGTGTATTTTATGCATGAAACATGCATGGAATATGCATGAAAGTATAAAACACGTGTGACAGATATACCATGCATGAAACATGCATGAAACGAAACATGCGTGAGATTTTATCACTCCTGAACCATGCATGTTACATGCATGAAGTTCCACATTACATCATACTGATTAGAAGCAGCTGCTTTGCAGATTTAAAAGTGTGAGACTTTGTGAAACCTTTAGTGCTCCAAGGTAAGTAGCTACTATATAGCCTAACTTGCAGAGCCATACTAAATTAACACATTGTTTTGTATACCCCATGTAAAATTAATTTTCATAATTATAGTGTGGGTGTAAGTTTATTTGGCTGAAAGAGTGTAAATAAAAAGAGCTTCTTTAGTTTGAAAGTTGTCCCCAACTAGCATTACAGATATCAAGGTTACAGATAAGAATGTGGTCCCTTATTTCAGTCCTCAAACTCACCTTGGGGTCTCAGTGCTAGTTACTGAAGTATCCTACAATATGTAAAAGACCTAATTGGGGGGGGGGGGGGGGGGGGGGGGAGGGCCAGTACGTATACAATGCCATGTAGCTATATGAACACAGAATATGATTTAGCTGCTAATCAGTGGGTAGTAACACACTACTGAGATATTCATATACCTGTAGTTTTTGGGGGACAGAATGTGTATACCTTTGTTATCTGTCAGTGAGTGAGCAATATGAGCCCTTGCTATAAAAATTATGTAAGAGCTGCTCTAAATCTCATATCTTACAGCATAATATGCATGTCCATAGGTGCCAACAAGCTTTGTCTGTTTTCCTTAAAGCCAGTATCTACATATCTATAAAGAGCATACTTGCCTATGCAGGAGCACAGTGCCTCATGCTTACAGCAAGTATAAGTACAAGTACTCTGTCCAAGGGTTATTAAAATATGCCTGTAGCTGTACTGTGTATGCACACATGAATGGAATATCTCAGTATCATGGTATGCGCCTGTACTACGCATGGAATACTCCTGTATCACGCATGGAATACACATGTACCACGCATGGAATACGCCTGTATCATGCTTGGAATACGCTTGTACGACGCATGGAATACACCTGGAACATGCAGGTTTCATGCATGAAATATCCATATTTTTCATGCATGGAACATGCATGAAACATGCATGAAATTTAGGCACCAATCCATGCATGTAACATGCATGTCCCATACCTGAAAAACGTCCCAAATCCCTGCATGTTACATGCATATTTCAGGAATCATGCATGTAACATGCATGAAATTTCGAATTATTCAATATTGTCACTGGAAATTTCATGCATGGAACTTTCTGGATTTGGGCGCATGAAATGTGCTGAAACATGCATGAAACATGCATGTTTCAGGCGCTCCATTTTGAGTAGGGTAATCAGATGTGATTCTGAAATACTGTAGACTTAATTAGTTTAATTAAGCACATGTGCTTATAAACCTGAGAGGTAAGGAAATATGCACTAATCTTATAGAAAAGTGTGCATGTGCTTATAAAAAAAAGATTTATGCAGCACATGCACAGTTGTAGTTCTAGAGTAAGTACTTAACAGTGAATAGCAAACCGGGAAGGAAGTAGTCGCTTAAAAAAAGAAATGAAATGGGCAGTTGTGGCAAGAATACGCTCCAATAAATAGGATGCAGAGTTTTACAAGAATGCTTTCACCTTAATGTTTCAGACCTGCAAAAAGGATTATCCTCGATTTAAGCTAAGGAATAATCGTTGACTGGAGTGACACGGAAACTAAAGGTCTCAGGCAAGCTATTGGAGAAGACACAGCTGTCATGATCGTCTGTTGCAAGGATGCAATATATTAATGTACACTGGGCTAGGTCATATCAAAGAGTTGCAGACAGAGTTAATGGCAGAGTACAAAATTGCAACAAAAAATAGCAAGTGAGGCATTTTGTGCTGTTGCAAAGTTGATAACAACTGCTAAGACCAAGGGAGATGTGCTCAAATGTTTTTATGTACTTCAGGGTGCTTCACCAATCTCCACTTTTAAAGCATCTTAAACTGTCCATATCTGATGAACATACCGTAGACTCTGGTTAATAAGCGCATGCGCCTATAGCGGTAAGCGGAATGACAGTATGCGCTTAATAAAGGATATGCGCTTATATGGCACATAACCACGCCCACAAACGTTTGGGCACGTGATGGATGCGAGGCCAGCTAGCACTAGCGCTCGCTCGATCGAGCACTTTAGCGTTTACAGTTGCCGCTCAAGATGACGAGTGCTGGCGATTTGTCGATCTTCTTGCATGATAACGTTATTCGTGGCCATCATTTCTCCAAAGATACCTGACTCCAAATACTTTCCAGCCGGTCAAGGTCAGGTTCATAGAACGCCACGCCTATTAAGCGCATGCGCTTAATAAACAATAGCTTATGACTAGAAGAGGGCATGCGCTTAATAAATAATGTGCGCTTAATAGCGAGGTGCGCTTAATAACCAGAGTTTACGGTATTACAGTAGTGGAGGCTGAATGTAATTGGGCAGGAGCAAAGACGTGGGTCCAGTGGTGGACGAGGCTCCATATGTTAACTAAACCATTTAGTGTAATGAATCTGGAAGACTGGGATAGACCTCCCAGAAACACTAATGGTATAGAACGAGCCAACTATTCAGCCAAAAGTGGTGGACATATATATATTAAGCTGTCTCTGTATGCAGCAATGCAATCTCTGTATGAGAAAGACAAGATGTTTGCTCTTCAGTACATCGCTGCTGAGGACGGATCTAAAATTACATACCGAAGCCCAGTCGATGAAGAGCATGCAGCGCTCACAAGCTGCTGTGAGAAGAAAAAAGCAGAAGGATATGTCTGTGACAAAAATGCATCTTATGGACCCCCGATAAACATCAGCATTTTGAAGATACTGAAATACAGCCAAGAAATAAGAGAAAGAAAATGGATAAGAATAGTGATGAAGACAATGAAGGCACCGAAACGCCACCCAGTAATCAACAAGAAGTTGAAGTACTTTATGCTGATGGGATGTGGTACCGAGGATGGCTGTCATCATTTAATTTCAAACAGGAAAATGGATTATAATGTTTTATGATGATAACAAAACAACGTGCCCTTTTAAGCACAGTAATTAATAGCATAATAATATTTGATCAACAATACCAGCAATAACATTTACAGTGATATGTTATTTGAAATGACTGTCTATGGCTATGTATTTGATTGGCAGTGTGAGTATGAGGTATAAAATTAAAATGCTCAGTATCATTAATTATTAATTTTGTTAATTCACAAGCCTAACCTCCTCATCGGGAAAGTTCACCTCCAAAGGTCATGCTGCAAATCTGTGGTACTTTACTCCTTTCATGTGTAGTATCTGCACCTTGTGACTGTGTACAGTCATAATCGGAAGATTTTACGCCAGCCATGTAATTGGCATAAAATCTTCCATTATGTTATATAATATCCCACATCAGGGGAGGGAGTAGGACCCTAGTAATAATGTCTCAAAAATTAAGTTGGCTTCCCTTTATGTGCACACACTACATTGATTGCACACAAGGGAATATGCGCTGAAATTCTTTGCATAAAATGTTCCTGTTAGGTACAGAACGGGAATGATGGCGTAAAATCTTCCCTTTATGCCTAAAGGCATCGATGGCATAAAATTTTCCCTTTAGGTATAAAGGCAATATTTGTGAATTTACGCCAAAATGTACATAACCTTCAATTTTAAGGATAACGATTTTGTAGAGTTGTCTACACAGAAATGACCGGCTCAAGACATCACAATATTATATCAATGTGGTCAAAGGACAAGTGAAGCATAATAATTTGCATGATATTTTGTACAATATTCTTATGTAGTGTGATTAGGAACGCGTCACAGTTTGGTAGAAAAGGTATCACTGAGCAAACCGATCCGTCATCGTGTCACTTTCTCCATCAGTTATAGACTGTGACTTCTGATAACAGACCTTCCCCATGATACATGCATACATGCATGAGGTACTCTAGTTAGTAGTTAGAATATCATCATTAGCTGGCAGTTTTGCTTATTAAATTTTATTAATGCTAAGCTTTTTTTTGCCCAATTTCTCAGAGTTCAATGAGTTAATTCTGTATGTGTTTCATCAGAGTCAGTATGAGTTTCGTAATAATATATTATTCCCATAGTCACAGTTAATTGCTGACTGCCCTGTCGTATGCATTTGTACCAGTGCTTATTATGTTATATAAGAGATATGATCGCGCGTGATTGTTAATTAACCCTAGCCTCGTCCCCAGGCACCAGCGTGAAAGGATGAAAAGATTGGGGTGCCTGGAGAAATCAATCCTCAACCATATTAATTTGTCAAGTTAGTTTTTTACGCAGAATATGGAAACTTTTAATTAACGAACAATATATATCTAGTGCAAATTTTAGAAAGGGTGTCTTACGAATCCAATAGGCTGGATTGGTATCAGTCCTGTATTTTTATTCAACGTTGCTATAGCTAGCAGTGCCAAACTGTGGGGCACAGCAGGGCTCAGGCACTAAATCAATTGTAAATCACCCTTTTAGTAATGATGCCAAGCGATGGTCAAGCCAGTCTTACGAATGGTGAGCTACATGCAGTGAAGTAGGAAGCAATCGCGTCCACCGATACAAGTTGGGGTGTGGCTTTGATTACTGAATTTTGTGACCATAATTATTCTTTTTTAGGGGTCTAATTTAACCAGACTTTTATGAAGAAGGTCTGATATTATATTACAATTAGAATACATACACAAGGGTTATGTATCAAGCTTGATTATTGGGGGGTCAGGCCCCCCCCCCCCCCCCCCCCCCCCCCAGTATGATTGTATGAATAGTTTTCTTAGTTTTATTTATTAGCAATATTGTGTACATGTGTCAATTAACTTAAGTCATTAGCTCTCAGTGCTCTTTGAGGGTGTACATCATTAGATTCTTGCAAACTTTTGCCCTCGGTTTTATTGCAGGTTTAAATCCTAAATCTGGAAGGAGGGGGGGCGGGTATTAGCTGTGTGGAACTTCGGTTTAAGTATTATAGTAATTCACAGGACCAGTTTCTAGCCTTTCAGTGTGCAACACTTGTGAATGGGCTAAGGTTATTGTTAGTCAAACCACATTAAAGAAGGCAGAGATGGAAAAACATAACTGTTACGATAAAAATTAATGTCAATCACAACCTAACATTCAGTTTTTTGCACTATGTATAGCTAGCTACCTTTACTTGCACACTGGGCACTTCCAAAGGTCCACAGTCAAAATTTATTCCACCTTCTGCCTACCTACCTTTCCTCCAGGGGAAGCCTGGTTAACCAGAGGTGAACCACTTATTTTCATAAAGATTGCCACTAACTGTGTCTGAGGTTTTGCTTTGGGTATCTAATCATCTAACCAAGGGCAGCCATACATGTAGTGGCCTAGCTATCAGAGGCTGACAAGCCTGCCATCTGTTTTGGTTACCAACTTAAGCTGAGCTTGCAAGTTGGTCAGTATAGTTTAAAGAAAAATCATTTTTTTTACATGATTGGGCATTGCTGTGTACACTTCTGAATCAGTCAACCAATTTCACCAAAGTATGTTATACTTTTAATTAGCTACTTACTAATAATTACATGTATTACCTTAAGGTGTATATTTTACCAGTGGATGATTGTATGCATTGGGTACACATGCAGTAACTCATGTGAATCCACTCAAGAAAGTACTGCATGGTGACATGAATGAGAAATCATCGGTTAGTTCAGTGGAATAACAATCTGGAATAAAAACCTTATTTTTATGTTCATACTTTATTATCCTAGCTAATTCAGTATGATTGTGTAAATAATTACCAATTAGGTTTTCTAATTTGTTTGGTAGCAATTATGTGTACACCCATCAATTGTTATATTAAGTTATCACCTGCACTGCTCTCAAACTTTTGCCCTTTCTCCTCTGTGAATAGTATACTTTATCCCAAGTTCGTAGTAAATGTACAGCCATTGATTTAAAATTATTGAGGAGAAAGTGCAAACGTTCACATTAATCTTATCACATGTAGTACATTACATTAGCAGCACCCATGCAGGGCCATGGAATAGGCTGATGATTAAAGGTCGGGGGAGGGACTTAGTGACATGCCCACAATAGTAAATACATCCCCTATAGCAATGTGGTTATGAGGTGTAATCTATAATGAAATTATGATAAATTCAGTCAGAATAGCTGATACATGTTCGAAAGCTGTACTGTGCTGCTGAGTTCGTCTCCTGTGGTTGAAGTATCCAAACGTGTCACTATCGAGGTAGAGAGTCGGTCTCAGACTCCATCACTCCGATTGAGGTGCCGGCTTGTAGACTGTGCACGCACTGTATTAACGGTCGACCTTTTACCATAATATTATTACAGGGCCGTAGGAAGCAAATTTTCAGTGGTCAGGCGGCTGGCCTGTCATTGGTAGAGAGTCTATGATCACATAATACGACATTGTAGCTCTGCTGGGGCATGCAAGGTGCACATACGTAGTACCAACGACCTTCACCAAAAGATCGACCAGGAAGTGGTCAGGCCATGGCCTGACCAGCTCCTATGGGCCCAGCTAGTAACTCCCCCAAAAAAATTGTAGGTGGAGCTTGGGTTAAAGTAGTAATTCATAGGACCCGTTTCCAGTGGCTTTCAGTGTGCAGTACTACAAATTGTGAATGGGCTAAGGCTGCTTTTAGTCAATTTAAAAAAGGTCGAGATAGCAGTGCAAGAAAAACGTGACAGTAAAAATATCAATCACATAATAATATTATTGTAATATATAATACATCCTATTCAGTTTAAATTTTTGCACTATGTAGGTATGTAGCTGCCTTCCCATTAGTTTTTGTATCAAACTTTCACTGCCTTGTTTCCTTGGGGGTTGGGGGGGGGGGAAGCCTGGTAATCTGCCCAAGGTGAACCACTTATTTTCACAAACTTTTACCACTAACTGTATTTGAGGTTTTGCTGTGCTCTATGACTATACTCAGCTTATCTAATCATCTAACCAAGGGCAACCATAACTGGCCTCTGGAGGCTGATGACAAGCCCTCCACCTGTTTTGGTACAGGTATATAGCCACCCAGAAAGTCACAAATCTAGTCACCTATAGACTTAGTATACACTGCAACTAATCCAGAATTACAACCTTGAGCTGAGCTTGCAACTTGGTCAGCATCCTTATGTGATTGGGCATTGTAGTATAGACTGAACTTCAGTCAGCCAATTTCACCAAAGCTTTAGCTACTTACTAATAATTACATGTATATATTACCTGAAGGTGTACATTAATTTTATCAGTGGATGGTATGTGCAACAACTTGCGCATGCATGCATTGGGTACGCTGGAACTTTAACACAGTACCAAGAGTATGATAGTACCTAGTAAGAATGAACCGATACTGACAGGCTGAGTTAGAAATGTGAAGTCATGGATTCAATTCCCTCTTGCGTTTCAGGATTAAGGTCTGGGATTTCTTATATACAAGTGTGTACAGTGGGTAAAGTGATGATCTTGTTAGCACACAGACAGACCTATCTATATAGACTCTCTTGAATGCAAGAGTGGCAAGATATGCAGAGAGGGTGAGCTCTAGATAGATATAATATATACCATAAATGATCTTTGCTGACCACTTCCTCTAGCTGGTCTATATCCATACTCTATAAAACATAATAACAAGTTCAGGGTACATACAGCTACCTGCCCAGTTTGCTCATGTTGCAGCACAGAGGCAAACTCAAGATCTACCTGCAAGATTTTTTAATTGCTGCAATTATAATTATCATACATTTGAGGGTAACCAAAGATTGGGTCATTAATCTCCCCTGTGGTCTGAGGTTACCACCACTACATGTATATACATCTGCTATCATCTCCATACTGACAGAGCTGGGGGGGGGGCCCGGGGGGGGGGGGGGGGGGGGGAATGTTGATATCAACCCTCATGTTGATGGGCATTGGCACATGCATGGCCTTCATGTAGATGGGCTCAGTAGGGCACAACTCGGTGAGTTGGAGATTATAGAGGTTGTATCTTTAATTTGAAGGTGTGGATAATATTCAAGTTTTAGTTTTTAACCATTCTGCATGCCCATATCAAAACCGTTACCTCCTTCCTAGTGCTCTAATCCTTCTTTAGAATAGCTTCGATCGTGTTTTTACCCCGAGTGAATGTGCAAGGGATAAAGCAATCGGTTTGTCCGTCTGTCATTATCGGCACGAAAATTACCAAATCTCGCATTCTAGGCATTTGTTTGTGCTGTACGCACAACCAATTGGTGCATGGGGTATGTGCTCCACAAAGCTCTAATTTTCAAGGGTATGGACACACTATGATGGGATAGATCAATCTAGACTACATGTAACTTAGGCAAAAGGCACATGGTGACTAGCCATTTGTTAGCCCAGATGTCTGCTCTGACCAATCCTCAAACCTCAAGGTGCCCTGCAGTGGTTTCATTATAGATTTTAGGGCAGATAATTATTGCCATCACACCATGCTTGGTTGAATGGTGATTAGCAATGAATGCTGGCCTGCATGCTCCCATCTGGCAGGGAGTTCCCAAGGGTACAAGGTTCAAAATATCCATCATAAAGCCATGCATGATATATGCATGCTCATAAAAATAGTATCTTGTACATAATAGTTATCTGCCAGTAATTGGGGTGCATGAGATGCATGGTCCGCAGATTACTATTTTGTTGGTAGTTGACCTCTGTTCATCATTGGCCTACTTTATGATGACCCAATCCCTTCCCATAGCCGCAAATTGCCTATAAAAACTTGGTTGCTAAGCAACTACCAACAAATAATTCATAGTATACAGTGATTACAATAAAAAATGGATAGTGATGATGACCAAAGGCATGAGTCACCAGCAAAAGTTTTATATTGATATCTCACATTTACACCTCAAGCAATACAGGTAATTCTTATTTCACGTGATCAATAGTGTAATTATACCCATTTTGAGGTCATGTGACCAAGTACAGGAATAAATAGCTCTAAAAAATTAATGAATAGCTAAACTTTGGAGTACGTTGTATGAAGATGTGAAACATTCATGGTAGAGTTACTAAATTCAGGTGTATTTAAATTAGTGGCCCACAATTTAAAATTATTGTTTACTGTATACACGAAATTAACAATTAATTGAAACTGTTTTCATCTTACCGGTACTTTAATTTTATTGGTGCTTAGTTCATGTATTCAGATCATGTTGATGGGTATAATAATTGACGATCACCTGCATAGATGATTACGGTCATACCTGAGACAATTCACAACCAAATAAAAAAATTGACTACTACTTGAAGCTGAAATCCAAGACCACACAGTCAAACACTGCTTAGCAACCAGTTACAGTTGCAACAGTTAGCTACTCAGGGTTTCATTTAGTGAAAAATATTCGGGGTGAAAGCGTGATAAATGAGTGGGCATATTTAGCATGCCAAGTTCCTTGGGAGGTATTTTTAGGAGGATTTCTTTAACTCCTATTTTTGATCAAAAACAAAATTAAATGCTAGTGGCTTGATTTATTGTGATTCTATGATGTTAATTCTTAGCAGGGGGAGCACCCCCCCCCCCCCAACTGGATGAAACCCTGCTACTATGGCACAGGCCCTATCAGTTCTTTAATACCGTATAGCACTTAAATTTCGTGGGACTTAATTTTCGCTGTTTTCGCGGATACAACGGCTCCCGCGAAAATTATTCAACGAAAATTTCCAATGCCCACGAGCGCGCGCCCCCATACCAGGCTGGCCGGCCTAGCCCAGTGCGAGCGCGAGCGCCAAGTTAAATTGTCACGTGACAAAGTTGCTACGTATACGTACATATGTCCAAAGTATGAACGGGACTAGAAGTGCTAAAAAGAACGTATTGAGCAGCAGCTGTCTATAAAGCCATGTCTCTACTGAAGTACTTTCATGAGTTGATCCACGCTACCATGGTTCACAGCTTCCTGATCCGAATGGCCCACTTGCTAGAGTCGTTCCGATTTCGACTTGCAGGAAGGAACCATCAGTTTGTGGGCGTGGTAGTACGGCGTGTGCGCATGCGTATACCATGAAACACACTGCCAGTAGGTGTGACAGTTTAGAGAGGACTTCCGGTAGGACAAATGGAACCGCGAAATTAAGGCGCTATACGGTATTCTTATCGATTTCAGTGATCATGCATCCATACCCTTTCTTTCACCAGCATATTACTGACCAACATAAATATTATTACCCCACGCGCATGCGCAAGGGGTAAAGCAATCGGTCTGTCCGTCTGTTGTTGTTGTCGGCACGAAAATCGCCAGATCTCGAGTTCTAGGGGTCTGTGCGTGCTGTAAGCACAACCAATCGGTAGATATCGGTGAAAAACTGGTTTGTACGGGCTTCGAATTTCTCAATAAGGCTTACTAGTACTACAAATCGTGCTTTTTCTGTTCAAAATGCCTGTGGTTTATCGACCACACCCACTCCCTTAGCTTGCTGATGCGACTGCGCATGCTCAAGCTCATTGTTGGAAAGGGTCGTCAGCCTTATACCGCAGAGTGTTGCAGTACTACGCTACAGTGGCTACAGAGCGCGCGGGGTATGTGCTCTACAGAGCTCTAGTTGTAAGAGCCATAGAGAGACATGGACAAAATTAATATAAAGGGACAGCACACACAGGATAAAATCATTGATCTTGGTGGTATTTGTTTTAGACAGCGCTAGCCCCACTTAAATTATCCAGTAACATGTTCGCCAACTTACTCACCTTTCATGCTTTCAGAATTGAAAGTTACCAGCATACAGTTCGGCTAGCTAGTCTCAGATGCATCATCCCCCATTTTCATGTAGTTACTTTTAGCAGGCTTTAAGTTTTCTTGATGAATCAGCAACGGCATATAACCTTGAGTAGAGACTTGGGGCATATCTCCCCCCTGACAGACATCACCTGAACCATCACGACTGCTTCGGCAAGCAGGATCAAGCTCTGTGGCATTAAAAATTTTGAGCCAATTACAAAGTGATTGCTTTATAAGCAAATTTCTACATATCAAAAACTTCATTTCGATAGATGATCCAACTTACGTTTAAGAGCATTGTATGATGGGGTATGTTGATGCATGTCTCCCACTCCACTATCACTTGTGCCAGTACCATCATCAGTTGCCATTCCGCTGTCCTCAGGCATTCGGGAAGGATGAGATATTAAGCAGATAAATCTACCCTCCTTGGTCAAAGCTGACGGTGAGGGTGATTGGCTAGATATTGATAGCATCGACTGACTATCTTCTGACTGTGGAGCAATTTTGTTCTTCATGATCAAGGGTGGAACAGGGTTCCGCTGCAAGTCTTCTGAAGATGAGCTACATGATTTTGGACTTGGTGATTGCATATTCTCCACAGAGGCTGTTGCTGTACAATAGCAGTGGAAAGATTAATTATGTTTGCAGTTTGCATCTGGTATTCTAATAATATGTGGCCATAGCATTCAGCTGGATTTTAATAGGGTTCCAGAGTAAAAACTACGGTAGAGTAAAGCTTATATGGGCTCTGGTGTGTAGAAACAAGCTAAATTGAATAAATCAGTGGCCCAGGAGTATTAGTAGCCAGCATATTGTAATCTAGCTATAAGAGCTGAACTCGAGTTATGTAAGTAAGTTTAGGCCTATCCACCTCATAGTTACAATCATGATAATTAAAAATATATGTGGCTGGCCACAGCCTGATTCTGAAATTGCCTTTTAAGTTACCTGAACTTTCTCTACTGCTGCTGTTGCTGCTGCTGCAGTTGTCAATTATTTCTGAAACAGTCTTCTTCACGGTGTGACTCAATTTTCGTGTGCTCGCAGCAACAGCAGAAAATGAAAGTCTCATTCTCGTCAAATTATTGCTCTCCAATGCAACCCGCATGGATGTGGACAGCTTAGAAAACTGTGTCAGAAATTCTGCATACAGCTTTTCATATTGATCTTTGTCGACGTCACTAGGACAAATTGCAGCTGTACATGTACCACTCTTCTGAATCATCGCCGCATTGTACTCACTCGTCTTCTTATAGTCCTCAATTAGTTGGAGAAGGTCGTTTCTTTGTAGGTTTCCTAGAATGTCTTCCAGGAAATCTAGCTTCGTCGGAGTTATTAGTCCACGCGACTCCAAGGTCGTCAAGACATGGAGTCGGAAGTTTGCACAACAGGGCGATGCAACCTGATCATCCATAGCCGCGCTGACGTAGGCGATCTTGCGACAGTCATCTAGTGATAATTTATCTGCTATGTTGATCGCCATCATTCGAAACATATGTTCAAGCTTCATCTTCTGTGGTCCCATAATTGCGTACGCCATGATCCAGGATTCTTTGTCACTCTGGGGATACCAGCACGAAGAAAATTTAATAAACAATCATACAATTGTGACTCGGATCCCAATCCCTCGCTCTGTACGATCTCGTTTACAACTGCATCCTCTGAGGCGAGCGCAGAATAATTATTATTTAAAGGCATGCTGAGACATGCACATCACAATGGAGTTACCACAGCGTGCTATGGGCTCATCTTCGGTAACCACAACGCTGGTGGACGGCATGTAACCACCTAGTACCTAGTACCTCGGATCAGGACGGCGCTCGACCGGGCCGGGCGATTTTTTTTTTTTTTTTTTTACTTACAACCGGGTCAAAGGTCAAATCATGCGCGTTTAACCCCTCTTGTGATGCGCGAGCGTACAAGTGCGACATACTACGTACGTACTCAATAAACTTAATTACGTAGTACGGTATTAGTGCTCGAGCGCTCATGATGATTCATGATGAATCTCGTTATGTACAGACTTACTCATTGGTATTTAATCACAGGGGTTCCCTCAACCCGCCAAGGAGCATCAAGTTTAACCCCTTTTGTATGAAATTCCACGCCCTTGCGCTTGCGCTCACACACACATTCAATAGCGCTATTATTACCGAGCGAAGCGAGGTTTATACTCGGGTCGATCGAGTTTTTGTACGGTTTCTTTGCGAGCTTCTAAAACTTCGTTCTTGCCTGCTAGAGGGAGTCCAGCTCCATCGCCGGCTCCAAGGATGTCAAACAAAGTGACCTACTTTCACGAAGATTGAGGGCAGCCACAAGTCCACGGTCGTCCCGGACTCCATGACCCACCAAGTAAATTTTTGCGTCGACATTAAATAGTCGCTCTTCTTGGTGAACATCGACGCTGAATTCTTTTCGGTGGCAGCAGGCGTCAAACATGGTCTTCTATCTTCTGGATCGTTCACAGCTGCCACATGGCTGTAGTATCGGGTGGTGTTCTCATGATCAAGGTATAAATATATACAATCAGTTGATTAATAATTGTGACATTATGTAATCAGGCTCTGGAGAAGATAATATACTCGCAATATCCATCACCACCACTTGATCCAGTAAGTATATATTAAAATACAACACATGCCAAGGATTGAAACCTCAATTTATACAGAAGAGTGGCGCTGTTTACAGACAGCAATTTCTTGAACTGATTCATGTCAGTATGAAAAGGTAACTCCTGCAATGCATGTATTTGCATGCATGGATAGATTTAATGCTTTAATTATAATAGTGACGGTGACGCTGACTACACACCAGTAATCCTAAGGCAACCAAAGGCCACCCCTGCTTCCACACAAAAAGGCGACTTCATAGCAGTGCGAACAAGATCAGCCAAATTTTCACTGTCTCTAAATAGGCCAAACAAGGTAAAGCACAAGGATAAGGCAATCCAAATGGATAGAGGCCACTCTAGTGTTAGTCGTGCTAGTCAATCACCTGTCGAGAAAAAAACTATTCCCAATCCAGACAAGGCAATCCAAATGGACAGAGGCCACTCTAGTGTTAGTCGTGCTAGTCAATCACCTGTCGAGAAACAAGTTCAATCTATTCCCAATCCAGACAAGGCAATCCAAATGGATAGAGGCCACTCTAGTGTTAGTTGTGCAAGTCAATCACCTGTCGAGAAACAAGTTCAATCTATTCCCAATCCAGACAAGGCAATCCAAATGGATAGAGGCCACTCTAGTGTTAGTCATCCTAGTCAATCACCTGTCGAGAAACAAGTTCAATCTATTCCCAATCCAGACAAGGCAATCCAAATGGATAGAGACCACTCTAGTGTTAGTCATCCTAGTCAATCACCTGTCGAGAAACAAGTTCAATCTATTCCCAATCCAGACAAGGCAATCCAAATGGATAGAGGCCACTCTAGTGTTAGTCATCCTAGTCAATCACCCATCGAGAATCTACTGGCACTCCCAATCCTGACAAGGTAGTCCAAAGGGCCATAAATACTTCTACACATCATCCAGCTTCCAAGAAGCCAGTCCAATCTAATCTCAATCCTGATAAAGCAGTGGATACAGCAGATCTTAATTTTAATCATAAGCAATCTACTCCCAGCCCCCCTATTATTATGGCGACCCAAGTAGATGCCAATTTTAGTCAATCGACTATCGACAATCAAGTTCAATGTAACCCTAACCTTCATACTAATCATAATTATTGTCAAAACTCACTGATACTTCAGGAGAGGAATGTTAATACCTGCTCTGTATTGGCAACCAAACAGACACCTGATCAACCACACCCTCTGAAAAGGCAATTACTAATAACCCAGTATACACAAAATCCCAACAAACAGTCCTCTGATGGTGGAATCAAGCAATGTAATAACAGTAGCGCAAACACTACTATGACTCTGTCAGAAAATAGCAATAAGGAAGATAACACGATCAGTCAGCTCTCAAGCACCAGTGATCATAACAAAAAAGTACAGATAACTAAAGGACTATCATCATCCACTGATACGTTCACAACTGGTGACGTTGCAAACACAAACCCAAAAGTCAGAAAATGTACTATGCCAAACAAACAGCAACAAATTTTACCAAAATGCTGGGAAGAGCTCGACTCAAGTTTGCAAACTTTATTACCAAACATTGACAAGGTTACTTATGTAGTAGAAAATCATAACAATAGGGAACAACTAAGCTTTGAAGGTGCACCAAAATTTGATTTTGACCTAGTGGTGAGAATTAATTTAGACAATCGAGACCAAGCGAACGATTTTCTAAATAAAATGATGAAACGCAGCTTTTGTACGTACAGGATATCAAGAACGTCTAAAAAAACCAGCTTTAAAACGAGTAGCATACAAAATTGAAATGCACTGTCAGCATTTTAGGAAAGCATTGACCACAAAGCAAAAAGATACAGTAGTGCTAGCAAAATCAAAAAAGGCAAGAAAACCATTTACTATGCAGGTTCGCGACAAGAAAACTCAGTGTCTGTCTCATTTAACGTTAACAGGTCAAATCCCAACCAAAAAACAACTCAAGGCTATAGATATTAAACCTTATTTGAAAACACACACAGCTGTTCTCAATATCTCATTTAACCACAATCATCCTATCATATCTGGCCATGCTTTAAGCTTCCGTCCAGTTAGTGCTGAAACAAAGCAGACATTCTTTGAGCTATTCAGCAATGGTCATAGTGCATCATCCGCTCGACACACACATGAACAACATCTACTCATGGATGCTGCTACAGATGAGTTAAAGCAGTATGCATTGGCAGACAGAGACACAAACCCATCTGCTCAAGATATTTGTAGGCTTTTTCAACAGTGGCGTGAAAAACAGTATGGGAAAGATGATGGTAAACCACTATTTGAGCGGCTACAAGCAGAAGTTAACAAGTACAATGCCAAACATCGAGAGCAGAATGGGAAGGCTCTCCTACAGTGGTACGAAACACAAACAGACAACTATTCAGATGATATAAACAGTGATGGTGAATCCAATCCGCCCCCTCCTAAAAAAAGGAAGAGAGAATCGACGAGCAAACCGTTGGTTCTTGCCATATGTACACCTCTAATGGCAAGAGCACATGAACACGTATGCCAAGCGGGAGAATTACTGTTTTGTGACTCAACGTCATCAATGGATAGGTTTAATACTTCAGTATTCGTGTTGTCTACTCACTCAGTTGCCTCTGGAATACCACTAGGAGTGCTTTTAACCTTGGATGAGAGAGAAGAAACCATACAGACTGGTCTTCAGATGCTAAAATCGATATTTCCCACTGGTGCATTCTATGGAAAAGGTTCGGAAGCAGGTCCAGATGTAGTTATATATGATCGATGACAATTCTGCTGAGAGAGGTGCAATCGCTAAGTGTTGGCCAAAAGCATGTGTAGTATTATGTACATTTCATTTTCTACAGCGACAATGGACATGGCTATATGAGGGCAAGAACAAAATCAACAAAGATGACAGAGTCACTCTCATTCAAGAAATTAGGAAACTTGTGAATGCACCTACAGAAGAGTCCTTGACATCCTTATATGACCAACTACTTAAGCATTCAGTATCAGTGAAATATCCCCATTTTCTTGAACATCCAAAATCAATTTGGACAAAAAGGGATTCATGGGCACATTGCTATCGGCGTAAACTTTTAATCCGAGGCAATCATACAAACAATTACGCTGAAGCTGGGATAAAAATCTTGAAGGAACTAGTATTTTCACGAGTAAAGGCATACAATCTTGTTCATTCATCTATGATATCATGGACATGTATTATCAGAAAAAGCTAATTGCAATTTCTAATCACAGATTTGAAACGTATGTAGCTTTAAGATTTCAAGGTCTTAATGCCAAAAAAGTTTCAAAGGCCAGCATTATAGACTTGAAAAATGGGTGGTATAAAGTAAAAAGCTGCACATTTCATAAATACTATGACGTTAACGTCAACATTGGCCCGTGCACTTGTGAAGGCGGACAAGATGGTTCACCCTGTGTACACCAAGCAGCTGTCGTATTATACTTTGGAAAGGAGTCTGTTAATTACATTGCCACACTCTCAGCAAAGGCTAGACTAAGGCTTGCAACGATTGCCTTGGGCAACAGTGCTATTAAGCAACTGTCATTTTATTCTTCACTACATCAACAAGCTATTGAGGAGGATACTAACGAACCTAAGGATAACAATCAGTGCTCAGATATCTTAACATTTGAAGGAACAGAATGGGACTTGATTAGGTCAAATACTGATCACCTAGTGACATCAAATTCTGAACAGGATTTAAGTGTTTCAGAAATCAATACAGATGAGTTAATCAAAGAAGTGGATAGCTTTGCAAGTAATATTAAATTACAGATTGAGCAAAAAGATCAGCAGCTACTTAGTGGAGTGAGAAAATTTTTGACTAGGTACAAAGATCTATCAGCTTACAGATCAACAGCAAGACTGGCATCTGCTTTTCATCAGTTTGGGTGGGTCTTTGGTGGAGTGATCAGTCGTACAAACTTGAGAGGAAACACTCGTCACGGAAAAAGGATCACTGTCCAAGCTACATCAGCAGGAAGAAGGCAGGGAGGAAGTTTACGTGGGAAAGCCAAAGTACCATCGGGTAGACCATGTAGTGCTTCTTCACAATCTGGTTTAATTTCTGCCAGCCAGAACTTCATGCCTACTAGAAAACAGCCGAAAGGAAAGAGAATTCCTTCATTGAGTAAGAATGTTGCCAAAGGTTTGCAGAATGCTGGTAAATGGTAGCTAGCTATGCTGAAACTTCCTCACGATCGTGAGTGACTATTCATTACTAATTATTATCAACTTTTATTATTTCTCTGTGTATTTAATTATCTGACCTGAAATTTTTGTCAGAGAAACAAACAATTCCAGTATAAATCTTGAGCCATGATTACGGCATTCCAAGGTGGACAAAAATCCCAAGTAAAATTAAATATATACAAATGTGATAAAAGTTATATCAATTATTTTTAATAATATCAAAGTGTACCTCGACAGGTCGATAAGAGAGTGGCAGTACATCAGTTATGAAAAAAGTAATATCAAAAAAAGCACGCATGCAAGTGAGATGCCCCGCCCATGTGCATGATTACGTTATGCTTACGTACGTACTCGTAACTATACGCATAATACGGTTTGCGCATGAGGAACCGGAGTGTGACGCAGGTGTAAGGGAACGGGTAATGGATACATGTAATATAAATGTGTGGATCCGGATGGATGCGCGCGGCTCCGCCCTGGTTGACATGATATGATGAGTCAGCAAACAACATCACAAGGACTTGTATAAATTTAGGTGAGTTATCTTTGCCTGCTCTGAGCGTACTAACAATGAAACTTGAAATAAGAATTGGGAGGGGGTGGGCAGAAGGGGCTGGGACGAGACTGATGAATACAAGCATACAAGAGAGCCGAAGGGGCCGCGATACCCGGAGGGGGGGGGGGGGGGGTGGTGGGAAGGGGATAACTGGTATTAACAGCGTGTCTCCCCGTGACTATCCGGGATCATACTGCCAGTCATGATAGGCCCCACTGTGTATAGCCCACATGAGGTCCGATGTCAGTATGCTACTGATTAACAGGCCTACTCATCCACAGACATGGCTAGAAGCACTGGTGAGCGCTCACTCATCGAATGGCTGGAGAGCATAACTGCTTTCATAGAGCAGTTGCATCGCCACGAGTACACTGATGATCTCCTCCTTGCTGACAGGCTCTGTGGCAGGTGTGACGATTATCTATTACTCCTACAAGCGTTACAAAGGAGAGGAGAAGAAGAGCTGGCAGCTAACGAAGATAACTCCCTACATCAACTAGTTGCTGATATCCAAGCTGTAGCTGCTTATATAGCTTCACGTGCCGAACATTTTCGAGACTGGGTGTTACACCTAGTTGATGAGCACAGTGGACCTGGTGACGCTAGTAATCCACCAATTAGAATTTATACTGGTGGTCGTGGTAGGCCTGCATATTATGTTCCTCAGTCACAAATAGAAGCTATGATGGAACTTCGATTCACATATGAGAAAATGGCAAGATTATTGCACATCTCTACTCGCACACTTCAGAGACGTAGGCAGGAGTTTGGGCTCCCTATTGGACGGAACTACACAGACATTACTGATGATGAGCTTGATGCCACCATTAGGAGTGTACTTCAGGTAGGCTATGTCTGTTATGTATTCAACAGCAAGTGTTGAATTATTAACGTGTGTGTAATATGCACATGTGCAGTGGTGTGTACATGAATGTGAATAATAATAATCATTATTATACATGTACCATAATGTCCCGGGAAAGTGCTCACTCCCAGGTAAGCACCCATTTACCGGGTCAATCTAGCAGTTTGTACATGTACATTTCACGGGTAAGTACCCATGCGGGCTAAAATCACTTAAACACCCATCGACACTATGGTACATATATTTTATCAGGGCCATGCATAGAACATGTACACTCACTGGACAGACGGTTTTGGCCACTGCACTATTATAAAAATTAATGGTAGTATCTACCAACTGCACATGTCCATGCGTGCATGGTGACCATTTCCTGTTGCAAGCCTTCAATTAGACCACTTCAAGCCCTAGAGCAGGTATAAATTGAGGTCCCGTGTCTCAGTTACATAATTATCTCCGTAGAGGGCTAGCGTAACTCATCATTAGTCGACCACCTATTATTGTCAACCGATATCTACTATACGGTGGTCTCGGGTGTGGTTGCGTTTTGCCATACACTATGAACGTATGGCGATGGTATTGTATCCTGCATAATATATAAAAGTTTCAATCAATATGATATTTATGATAATAGTAAGTAATAATCATGATGAAAGTATAATTTTAGTATCTACTACTTGTATGCACATTAATTTTATTATAAAAATCGGCGATCAGTCGACATTAGCGCTGTTATATACAAATGACTGGGTGGTCGACAACAGGTGGAAACAGTCACCGATTCATAAAATCATGGGTCTAGCTATAGCATACTTGCTCATAGTTACCTGCGGAAACAAGAGTAATACATGTTTACTAGATAAATGAATTATCTACTGGATGGATTTTATTCAAGGTTCATAGCACGTACGTATACAGAGCCCGAGTTACAGCCCCGAACGTCTTGGATAGTCGAGAGTTGATAACTTACGCTAACTAAATTTATAGATGATGAAAGGAGATCATTCGACCATGCATCTCGTGCACCCCAGTTAACGTCATGTAACTACTCTGTGTGTTTACACAAGGATACATTGTATACCGGTATTAAATTTTTGTAGGTGACTATTTCATCTGGGCTGCAAATGATCTTGGGAGCCCTAAGAGGAAGGAATATCCATGTGCAAAGATGGAGTCCTTAGTGCACTCCGTAGGGTAGATCCAGTTAGTCGGTCTCTCCAAAGATTAACAACAGTCTATCGTCGTGCCTATCATGTACCGGGCCCAAATGCACTCTGGTAAGCTTAGAGACATGGTTATTATATGTACAAGTATAATTGTGATCATCTTTTCACTGAGGGAGGAAATTGTACTACTATGTGATAGTATGTTCTAACTAGGGGTGTACTCTCCCAGGAAAACGAGCTCAAGTTTACGATCTCAGCATCTACATGTAATATAACTGAAAAATGATTCTACATATACTTCATGTGAGGAGTCATAGTCCACTGAAATTAGCTAATACAGCATGATTTGAAATATCACTTAGTTGGCTGGAGGCCATGCATAACAGTCGGGCAATAGCACCATCAAATTTAGCACTCAGTCATACAAGTTACATTACATAGATGCTTGTATTCCAGCATGGTACACATGCTGTTGCATGGAGGAGAATTTACAGAGTCTTGCGATTTTTTTTGTACATTTAATAGACTGTGGCTATATTTGTTTGGGGGGGAGGGGGGTTGAGGTGAGACTATGGGGATTCCAGGTGCCATCCCCTGCTAGTACCATACCGTCTATTATTATTTGAATATAGGCACATCGATGGGCACCACAAACTCATAAGGTGGAAGTTGGTAATCCATGGAGGTAAGGAACATAAACTTAGGCTTACTGAAAATGCAACTTACATACTTTATTCCATAATATTATTTGAAGATCTTGAGATACACAACTGTTACACTTGCAGGAATTGATGGACACTCCAGGCTAGTAACCTACCTCCATTGCTCAGATAATAACCGAGCTGAGACTGTCTTATCATTGTTCTTGGATGCTTGTCGAGAATATACAATCCCATCCAGAGTACGATGTGATCATGGTGTCGAAAATGTTGCTGTGGCTAGGTGGATGATTGAAAACCGAGGTGCCAATAGGGGCAGTGTGATCACTGGTAATTCTGTTCATAATGCTAGAATAGAACGTCTATGGAGAGACTTGAGAAGAATCGTTGTTAGGCCATTTGCAAATCTCTTTTATTATATGGAAGATTGCAGCTTATTAGACACCACGGTTGATACACAACTCTTTGCTCTACATTACGTGTACCTGCCAAGAATCAACCTATCCCTTCGTGAATTCACACTGCAGTACAATCACCATCCTCTTCGTACCGTCCACAATCAATCTCCTTTCCAAGTATTTCATGAAGGAGTGCTACAATTTTCCTCATACTCTGGCGCTAGAGGCATCATTGAAGGACAAGTTCCTGACTCTTATTATGGAATTGATGAGGAGGCACCAATACCAGCTCCACAAGTTGGTGATGATAACATTGTTGAAGTTGTCAGCCCTCGGAATCCTCTACATCAAGATACCTATGAGCAACTACTTATGGAGGTGGACCCCTTTGAAGATGACGGAGAACATGGAATTTCTTTGTATGCTCAAGTGTTGGCCTTTATCGATAATCATATTTAGCTATAGAGTAACTCTTAAGCAAGAGACCATAACATTCAACTTCAGATCAATAACAATTATTAATGAATCATTATTGTAGGATATGGAAAAGTGCAAAAACAATATTATTATAGATAACCATACTTAGCTATAGAGTAACTCTTATTAAGCAAGAGACCATAGCATTCAACTTCAGATCAATAACAATAATATTATACTCAATATCGATATCATTGTTGTATTATTGTATGATGTGGAAAAGTGCAAAAACAAAAATTATAATTATAGCAGTTAATATTAGAAGTAATAATAATAACTACAAGGAGTGAGCTCGCTTCGCTCGCTCACTCCTTTATCTCATATTATTGTGCATGTGTCGTCGACGACCTTTACCTACATATTTATGCGCGTGAGCAAGCTAGCGCACGTGCACATCCTGCCTGATCATGTGACTTTGTCAATCAGCTAGCTCAAGAAATTCGTTAGTTGTCTTGCAGCTTCGCTCGCAAGGACTCCCAAGAGAAGACGCTTAGAATAGAATCGCCTCCTTCTGGAAAGCACCTATGGGCAACATTGACTCCTGAATGTCGCCCCTTTGCATTCTCCAGGCCGCCATGGTAAGTGGTACAGTTCAATCTAATTTTGCCCTGGCGTTTTTTTTTTGAAGCAGCTCACTGTAGTCGCCGCTGGAGCCATAGCCAGCCGTGTCAGTGGGCTATCTGTTGTATCGCCCCAAGTCCAGCGATGCCTAGAAACAAAACGTTTTAGCTCGGGTCGCATCGCTTCCGGTCACCTCCCGCTCGTACACACACACACACGGACAACTATAATCTTAGTATAATGATGACATTGTGGTAAGTAAGTGTACATGTTCAACATAATTGAAGTTACTCAATCTTCTATTCTCTGAGAAACTGATCCCCTGCCCACAATATTCCATTATTCATAGCATTTGCAAATCCAGGGTAAGTGTTGTAAGCAACTGGAAGAGTGATAATTGAGAAGCAACACTCAGCTGTTGGGTATGGGAAACGTTCATCCCTGTTGTAGTCTATCTTGATGGAATTCTTCAATCCCCCTTGGTGGGATAATGGACTGCCCAGTAATGAACTTCAAAATTGTTTTCAGTGTAACACCAGAGCTTCCCCCTATGCACAGAAGAGTAACCTGTCATCTACATGACATTGTAGTGTGCATAATATACTAATGCACGTATTGTATTGGAAGGGCATGGTTCGGGACCACATATCAATCCAAGCTTTTATCATCTCATGAACAGAAATCCATGACAAATAGTTAACTACATGCATGTATATGCAGTACCAGTCATGATCTCACCTTCCTTTGCTCTTTCATTGACGTATTTCATGAAATACGTGAAAGCAACAGCTTGCTTAGAATTGTCAGCTGGCTTGTCTGTCCTCTCATGCATCAGCGAGAAGAACCGTGATGAATCTAGTGGAGCTGGTGTGTAGAGAAAGAGCGGTTTTGTTTTCTCAGGATATTCATTACATAGCTTGAAGAATCCTAGGACATGCATGCCTCTCCTCAGTGCTCGTATATTTGCTTCACGCTTGTGTAACACCTCCTCGATCAGCAAGGTTTGTCCCAACTGGAATTTGGACCTGCAGTCTATACATTTTGTAACTGGCCATGATGAAGAGTTGATGATGGCCATATTGGTAGAATCATCCAGAATCTTCTCTAATTCAGTATCATTACTTGCAGCATCAATCTGTAAATAGAAACATAGCTACTGTATAGCAGGAAACTTTGGCAATCTGAATCCATACCACCACAGGTCCACGTGCATTAGGTTCAGTTGGTGAGTTTATAATAATTATTATTATTAAATTTTGGTGATCTATATTCCAAATTTGCCAGATTGCCAATCAAAACCCTTTCCGAAGATTCTCGCTATACAGTACATATTAAGAGGGAGAAGAGTGCCTAAATTAAGGATAGCTACTCTCTACTATAAAGGTCGCTGTAGATATGCGATACTGAACATAACAATATTATTACTACTCAGGAGCATTAACGACTGTCCACACTGATAAAGCTTGTAAATGGCTCGTTTGCGGTAACCGCACCCACCAGCGTGGCTCCCTCCACTAATTTTTGCAATATGCCTATGTGGGTTAAAGGTCAATTGCTCTGCTGACTCGGCAGAAATGGCTCTTGCAATGGAGAAAGACGGTGTCTGGAGAGGCGGTCAGGAAAACGGTACTTTTATGTTACCAAAAGGGTGTAGAGAGGTTTATCGTGATGTATATAGCTGATCTGCCGGATTGCTTCTTCTGAAATAATCCATGCTACTATTTATGAGCGTGTATAATCCGTACTTACGCTAGTCAAAACCATATTTTTTTGTTGTATCTATCTTTGTATGGTAGCTATCCAAAAGCAATCCGATGAAAAGTTAGTATAGCTTATTCAGAAAGTATAGATCGCGTTAAGGCTGGCTCACAATGCATGGAAGTAGACCGCCTCGTCAAGGTTACTTCGCCCGAGTACAATCATTGAGGAAGCCACCAAAGTGTCTGTGACGTCAATCAAAGGGCGTGGTCATCATCTTTGTGTAGTTTAAGGCTAGTAGTTTTTGATGTTACTTTTACTTTATCTATATGTCATTCAGAAGTGGAGATATCAACATCTAAAGTTACCCTACATTTACGTGCATTTTACTCTTCCCAGTCCTGCCCCTGAGTATGCAGGTGTACTTTTAATCGCTTCCTCAGACCCCATGCACCCCTAGTCTGGTGATTATGGGCTGTTTGCTCAATTTGGCTAGCTATGGACATGCACCCTGACATGTGTGTTGAAACACAGTTCATATCAAGACCATGTGGGAAATTCAAATTTGTATAGCACCCAATGGCACCTACACATTCCTGTGGTTAGCGAATCATAATAATTGACTAAAGCTGATCTGATTGGGATGCACAAATTTCTCGTGGGTCGTTAACCTGACCAAACTTTTTGCCCAAAATCACCAATCTTTCCCTCCTCAAGGGTGGGATCTGGGGTTGAGACTAGACTTTATTTAACAGCTTTCACTCGCAAGATTCCCCTAAAACGGTATTACCTTGTGAATCAGTTGAATAAGGTCATTTGTACCAGCATTAAGTGGTATATCCTCCACTTGCAGTGGCTCCGTTAGGGACTGCTCGATACTGTCCGTCATAAGATAAGCATAAACTGAAGGGTTAAGATTGCTTAGGGAAGGACCACCCTGTAACACAGAGTGAGCTTGCATCATTCCAGCAATCTCAAACATTGGCTCAAGCTCTCTGTCCTTGAGTGGTAGCCGCCTGCAGGGATTTCCTTCAAAGAGGTTTCTGTCTACATGTGTCATCATCTTCTCCAAGAAATCACCCCTAATTGCACCGGCGTCCACCCCTGTTTGTCCAGCATACTCAACCGCCAGCTGGCCACGCAACTTCTCTGGGTGGGCTTTTGCACTCTTATAGAAATGAATGGCCCTCTGCCACACCCGATCTTTCTCCACAAATATCCAAACATCACGAAATTCATCAATCACAGTGGAGGCATAGCTAGAAAGGAGACAATCGAGCGATCCTTCAGAATTGAGTTTCTCCAGTGGTAATTGACTACTACTGGAGTGTGTGGCTGATGTACCAGGAACATTCCACCACTATATAAATTAAGACTACAATAATAAAATGACTGCACTTAGTGCAGAACCCTCACTGCTATAATTATGTATGACTTCCTGGTGGCTCACTATTCATGCTTGTTCAATATCAGGAGTAGGGTTCTGGATGGTACTGATTGAATTAGAGCCACTGCCTGTCCACTGTATTGACAACTGACCAGCAAAGGTATAGACTGGCAATCAGTCATGTAGCTGAGGTAAGAGCCATATAAACATAGACAGTCAACAGTTACATGCACACTACTACACCACTGGGCGAGACTTAATAATTAACGTGACCACTAGCACTATTTCTTTATGCTGGTGTTTATGAGTATACCTTGAATGCGTACTTTCTCTCATACCACCCTTACCAGTGAACACAGAAGGGTTCGGACGGATAGACAAATATCATCAAACGATTACAGTAACCAATCCGCCTACTCTTTGCAGTGAGGGTTAATTAGATTCAATTCTGTATCCAGACAATACCCCACCTCCCTAAGTGGGGATAGAACTTACTTGCTTGCAGAACCCATTAAATTTGGTTGATCTTGATCATCAACAAGAATACACACAGCTTCTTGAAGTGAACGGCCATCCAAAGAACTTTCGATCACACCCATCGGTACATTAGGAAACATCTCAGTGAGACAGCCAATATCAGTTGAGTCCTGTGTCAAATAACTAGGAATCGTAATAATATCATTATGCACACATAGAGTAAGTCATCCATTACTGACAGCCATGTATAATCAGATGATGATCATCTTTTGCTTGCCACACCCCTTTTAGGTAGTATATACTGGGTCCACACACGTCATTGTTGGAGCAATGATCATCCCCAACCCCTCCCTTGACAATTGGCTTTTCCTATAGGGTTCCCCCCTCCCCCCCCCCCCCCCACACACACACACACACACACACACATCACAGAAGCAAATAAATTTCAGAGCAGCTGTGTTGTAATGATAACATAGCACTGTGATATAGCTAATAATATTATAGTCTCAAACAGGTTCATGCATGTTAGTGTACACAGTGACACTGTGGGCAACATGCACAATGCAGAGGAATAGGTACTAATTAAATTCCTATGTCAATGTCTTATATTGGCCCAAAGGAGCCAATACAAGATAGTGGCTACCATAATATTATAACCATAACATGCAGCTCACTTGGAACATTTGACAATGTGGAAAGAAGAAAAAGAATAGACCACCACACCTATTAGCCTTGGTGTGGTTTGTTGTAGAGTTTATCTAAGTACAATAATTTTAGACTTTTGCAAAACTGAATGTTCCTAGTGAGCTGAAATCCACAGTATGCATATACCCACACATATACACACATGCATGTACACACACAGGAGTACAAGCAGTACCTCTCACCTGTGATTTGCTTTCATTGGATGTATCACTGTTCTGCCCATCATTCTTATCCAGTGGTTTAAATGCACGGATATAGAGATCACCTGCATGGCTTAAACTTTTGACCTTATCAGGGGTCCAGCTGTGACTCTTTGGCACATTTGGGACCTTCAGTTCTCCATAGCACGCTTTCATGAACTGAAATCTGTGAAAAACAATTGTAATGATTCTGAGTCTGATACATGTAGCGTAATGTGCCAATTACCGACAGGTATCAACTATCGGAAATACGGGTATCGATTATCGACATAGGGCCTTAGCATAGGCAGTGGGCGTGGCACGTTTAATAATAACTTCGCGTGGTCGATCGCGACTCGCTTCTGTGCTTCAGGCTGGACTTTTGAAGGTAAGTTTTGCTTCATTTGTGATAAGATGACCCTCACAGTGTCTTACTTTCTCAATACAGGGGCAAAGACGCGATGGTGCCGTTCCCGAGGCGCTTCTGCCAAGATTGAAAAAACGATAAAGATCGAACAAGCTCACCTATGAACATGAAGTTGTCTCAGTAGTTAGAGCTCATGATTATGCACCTGCTGTATTTTTTATATAATTTTCTTACTCTTGGATTGCATGCACTGTGATGACAAAGCTCCAAGTGACGATAATTGATTGTATTGAAAGTATACGGTGTGCCGATAATACGTACCGACTGTTGATAACTGGCATTCGCAATTATAAGCTAAAATTGCCATTGCAGACGTATTTTGATTGGCAGCCCCATGAGATTTTAGGTACTTGTAGCCCTGGCGACCCCCTACCTTTGGTCCAAGTTCGAAGTTCAGGCGATGTTCCTAAGCAACAGCACACGCGGGAGAAAACCGTATGTCGATAATTGGCACTTTACGCTATCCTTGCCCCTACAGACTCAAAAATTTAGAAAATGCCCACATTGATCTGGTGACGCCTACTTATTTTGAAGGAAAATACCATATAGCCGGGAAATATTGGCGGGCATTAAATTTGGCGGTTGAGCCCAAAATCGCTATTGAAAGAATATTGGCGGATTTAAATTTGTCGGTATGGTACGGGATCGCCATACGTATAATTATATGCGAGTAGGAAATTTTGGCGGATTTTAATTTGGCGGTTGTAATAATAGACCGCCAAATTTAATTTCCCGCTAAATTTTCCTGCTATAAGGTACAGTTCAACAAATCCTCATTTCCTACTTAAGTAGCAATCCACACATAATTCACTTACTTGGGGCTTGGTCCACTAGGCAAAACAGAAGAAAATGCATCTTCAATAGCAGAAATGGTTTCCATCTCTGTCCAGTTAGAATGGAATTCCATCATGTCAATGACTCGTCCCTCATCACATGCTTGTTGCCGCTTTCGTCCCTTTGGTACTAGTACTTCTTCAGGTTCAACTAGAACAATCTTCTTCACAAAGTTTTTGACCATTGGCTTTTTTTTTGTATGGATGATGAGATCCCCCAGAACGTCCACTGCCACTAGCACGGCTGGGTCCTGGTCTGCTGGTTGGATCATAGTTCCTTTGTGGATTATATGGGTAAGCACGCGAACGGTAGAGTGCTGGGAATGCTTGAGCCATTTCTTCTTGACTATTCTGTGGTGGTGGCCTTGTTGGCACTGGAGGAGACCCCTGGCCAGAACTTGATTGCGATAATCGTGATAGTGCAGTTGATGAGAGAATTCGCTGGATTCTCTCAGACGCTCCAGGGAGCGAATTATCGTTGTCGTTAGACTTATCCATTAGGTCCGAGCCTGTAAGTATATACTGGATACGCGCGGTGGCTGCCGGATTTTGGCAATGAGCGTGGCTGTACGTATGGGGATAGAGTCAAGCATAATTTTATACTCTTAGCCAATCTCTGGCGAAATTAAGTGTAACTCACATGCTAGCTGATGGCAATAACTTGCAAGAAAGATCCAACTTAGGAGAGCGTCAAACGTAGCCGCCAGCCGCCAGAGAAGTACGCGGTAAAAGCCCGCGCAACTGCACGTGTGCTCACCATGGGTGGGGCTCGTGCAGTTCAGTGCATGCATGCGTCGATGGATTATAACACCGGCATTATTATTATAGAATTGGTATGCAAACGTTCACCTGCAGAGTGTGCATGAGATGCATGTCTGTGCCATTGTGCTATAATAATTATGCGTCTAAGAGAATAGTTTCACTTTCTCAGTATACCTTCATCAACTTGCTATGGCAAAATTAGTAATTAAAAATCTGGCATGAATGTATCACAGTAAAAAAGATCATAAAGTATAAATGCCTTATGCCTTCCTAGTACAGGACAGCAATCGTCCTGGTCTATATACCTATAGCTAGGGCTACTGCTTTAAGTCTGACCGCACAGGACTTGATTGGAGAGAACCTGAATAGAAAATAATTATGATAATAACTAAAACACTATCACTTATTCATGTACACACAACTGCACGTGTGCAAATTATAAACTTAATTGCCATTGAATACATAACAGGACATAGCCTACCTGAAGTACCGGTACACTCCTAATGGTGGCATCAAGCTCATCATCAGTAATGCCTGTGTAGTTCCGTCCAATAGGGAGCCCAAACTCCTGCCTACATCTCTGAAGTGTGCGAGTAGAGATGTGCAATAATCTTGCCATTTTCTCATATGTGAATCGAAGTTCCATCATAGCTTCTATTTGTGACTGAGGAACATAATATGCAGGCCTACCACGACCACCAGTATAAATTCTAATTGGTGGATTACTAGCGTCACCAGGTCCACTGTGCTCATCAACTAGGTGTAACACCCAGTCTCGAAAATGTTCGGCACGTGAAGCTATATAAGCAGCTACAGCTTGGATATCAGCAACTAGTTGATGTAGGGAGTTATCTTCGTTAGCTGCCAGCTCTTCTTCTCCTCTCCTTTGTAACGCTTGTAGGAGTAATAGATAATCGTCACACCTGCCACAGAGCCTGTCAGCAAGGAGGAGATCATCAGTGTACTCGTGGCGATGCAACTGCTCTATGAAAGCAGTTATGCTCTCCAGCCATTCGATGAGTGAGCGCTCACCAGTGCTTCTAGCCATGTCTGTGGATGAGTAGGCCTGTTAATCAGTAGCATACTGACATCGGACCTCATGTGGGCTATACACAGTGGGGCCTATCATGACTGGCAGTATGATCCCGGATAGTCACGGGGAGACACGCTGTTAATACCAGTTATCCCCTTCCCACCACCCCCCCCCCCCCTCCGGGTATCGCGGCCCCTTCGGCTCTCTTGTATGCTTGTATTCATCAGTCTCGTCCCAGCCCCTTCTGCCCACCCCCTCCCAATTCTTATTTCAAGTTTCATTGTTAGTACGCTCAGAGCAGGCAAAGATAACTCACCTAAATTTATACAAGTCCTTGTGATGTTGTTTGCTGACTCATCATATCATGTCAACCAGGGCGGAGCCGCGCGCATCCATCCGGATCCACACATTTATATTACATGTATCCATTACCCGTTCCCTTACACCTGCGTCACACTCCGGTTCCTCATGCGCAAACCGTATTATGCGTATAGTTACGAGTACGTACGTAAGCATAACGTAATCATGCACATGGGCGGGGCATCTCACTTGCATGCGTGCTTTTTTTGATATTACTTTTTTCATAACTGATGTACTGCCACTCTCTTATCGACCTGTCGAGGTACACTTTGATATTATTAAAAATAATTGATATAACTTTTATCACATTTGTATATATTTAATTTTACTTGGGATTTTTGTCCACCTTGGAATGCCATAGATGATCAGGTCTGGCAGTACTGCTTGAGCTAATGAACCGGGGGTGAAAGTAAGTCCAATTATTTCAGCGCAAACAGACCTAGGTTAGACTCACTTTAAATGACTAGATGGAGTCCAGATCATGATCGGTAGCTTAGTCACGATCACTCGGGCACACCAAATGGCAGTAGGTGGAGCCTATACATGTACAGGCTGGCCGATCGCATCCGATGAACAATAAACGCACGATTTGACCTTTGACCCGGTAGTCCCCGAAAGTCTAAGTCGAAAGTGCGTCCAAAAAAAAAATCGCCCGGGCAGGTACGCGTACGCACCAGATCAGAGTACGCGCGTACGCGCGCGCGCACAGACAGAACCGGGAAAAGGTCGTCAGTACAGTACTCATACGGTACGGTACGATTACTCCCGGATCCCATGGCCCAATTAATTATCGTTCAGTACCGCGGATGCGGACCGTTACGTATAACGCTGTGTCTACAGTGCCGCTACCGGTGTAGTAGAGAAATGGGCCCCCCATAGTTTTGGGTCCCCCCGGTCCCATATCTCTAGTGATATACGCCCCCCAGGCCTCATATCGCTAGAGATATGCGACCCCGTACCAGGTACTATATCACTAGCGATATAGGGCCCCGCGTCCCCCCTTCCTCCAGCTCCAGAATCTTATTATTGCTGCTTCTTGTCACTTGTTTGCGGATCAGCAAATTTAACTTCCTGATGACTCTAGCAGTAGCGATATCCAACCTCCAAATTTCACTGATTTTTCCGCGGATTATCTTTTAGTGGAATATCAATGTTCGAGTATCAGAAGGTAGCTCTCCACAAGCTCTATCCAACGGTGCTTGTAACGTGTCCGTAGATAAAACCGTTACGTAGCCACGCCCACCTAAAATTTCCTCATAGAAACTTAATACAAACAAAAAACGAAGCTAGCAGCGGTTCCGCGGAACCGATTTGCACGGTTAAACACTAAGTAGTTAGTTACACACTAAGTAGAAAAAAAGAAATAATTCATGGGGGAATTGGGAGCACTTGGGGATGCAATTTTTGTACGAGCACGCAGAATGGGTCAAAATATGATGGGCTCAGGCCAGTTAAGGACTGGGACCAGCTAAATTTCACAGTTTTTATCATCATAGTTACAGCAAAATGAAAAGTAATGAAGTAATGTGACAGTTATCCCAGGGTCTTCGACCTTTGACGTGGTTCATGACACCTCTTTTAGCCCCACCCATCAACCGCAACGGACACACCTCTGTTTTCGTGGCAGTGAACGTCTCGGCCATGGATGAGCTAGATAGCCACAGAAGTAGTTTCTTAATTTGATTTATAACATTTTAATTTCAATTTTGAAAAACGCACGTTTTTCTGGTAAAGGTCGTCAATCGCTCCATATATAAACGTTGTGAGAATTCGTAAAATGCTAATTTATTGCGTTAAATTGGATCATGCATTGTATTCGATTAACTACGGTAATGTAAAGTAATGTTTGAGACTCTGGGAAAACATTCACGACAAAATATGAGCATGCAGAATGGGTCACACTAGAAGTTTCTAGTTTCTAGGAAGCGGAATTTTGATTCACACCTTAGAATTAAAGTACGGCCCGTTGAAGTTTCCCCACATATTATTATTTGTATAGGTGTTTCCCGCCCACGCGCTACGTGAGGGGCGGGGCTTCGCGCACATATAAACATGACGACCTTTATCAACCTTTTGACAAAATTGAATTTTTGGCTGCCTGCTTGCATTGTATGGTTCTCTACTGTGCATCCAGCTCGATTATACGGTGGTTTCCGGACAATTTTTTCTGCTTAGTGTGTAGGCTTGCTTGAGAAAATTACATACCAAGTAGAAAAAATATATAGTACACTAAGTAGAAAAAAAGAATTTAAATAATTAAGTAGTTAATATTAAGGTTACGAGATAGTATTCAATGCGCTATTTATAAATGATTGCGCACGGACACAATTCACGTATGTTTTAATGTGGTTTTGTCAGAAACGCGAACGAGTGTCGACCATTTCCAGAAGTAAACAAACGTCCGAATTTCTGCGTCAAATTTTGAAGACCAGAGACTCGAACAAACTGACTTCGCTGTCGTTCACGCTAGTCCATCGATCGGAGCAGGGCCAAGTATAGCGCTTTTTCGAAAACTCTAAGATGGTGAGTCGTCAGACAAGGTTTTGTCCTGGAGGGCCGCCATTAAGCGAGTCACATGGCAGCTGAGCAGTAAGTTTTTATGTTCGCTTTCTGTTCGTGTAACTCGACGGAGTTCAAACGCTATACTTGGCTCTGTAGAGACTCGTAAGCTATTTGTATGTCAATACATAGAGGCTGTTTACCTTGGTAAAAACTGACGTAGAAAATTGCAAAACTTACCCGCGCTTGCAGACAGACAGTGGCAGGTTTGCTTTTCGTTTTTGTGGACCATGGGGCAGGCATCAGGAGAGCTACTTACCTGTGCCTTGACTGTGCAAAGAACGTGGACAAAAACTGGAATATAACTGTCTCATTTATTATTCATGTGAACTCTGACCATGCGTGGGTGGAACACTATCCCGTAACCTTAAACACTAAATAGAAAAATTACACACTAAGTAGAAAAAAAGAGAAATAATTCGTGGAGAGCACTTGGGGATGTAATTTTTATACGGGCACGCAGAATGGGTCAAAATACGAAATTTGACGGTGCGGAATTTTGATTCACACCTTAGAATTAAAGTTACGGCCCTTTGAAGTTACCCCATATGTTTGTATAGGAAGCCATGCATTTGCAATGTTTTCCGCCCACGCGCTACGTGAGGGGCGGGGCAACGCGCGCATATCAACGTGACGACCATTACCAACTTTGGTCAAAAATGATGTGTAGGCTGCCTGCTTGTATTGTATGGTTCCATTATGCATCCAGCTCGATTATATGGTGGTTTTTGGACAATTTTTTTTTTCTGCTTAGTGTTCTGGTCTCCTTGAAAAAAAAAACAAAAACAACTAATTAGGCCTAATTAAGCATGTGGGCGTGTTCCTGGCACTGTGTGCAGTGTGTGCGTGTGCGTTAATGCAGGTTTTATTGCTTCCGATTGGGCGTGGCTTCACGGGCCAGTGCTTGGACATCGGCGCCTGGGACTTGGCCTCGGCGATAGGTGGGCGTGTCCCGGAAGCGGTGGTGACCTTTGAACCCCGCGAGGAGGCTTTGGGGGCGTGGCAGGAGGTCAAAGGTGAGGCCATGTCAGTTAATGAGGCACTGTACGCCGGTGCGATCGAGGGGACCGTACGGCTGGACGGAAGCTGACGATGGTTTGAAGCGGATGTGGTTGTGATGACGTGTTGTTACCCCGCCCACACAGGAAATGAGGTGAACCTTTGTGTGGGCGGTGTGGCAGAACGGCCTTGAAGTGTTTGTGTGTGTTTTTGGCCTTGAGGAATCTGTGTGTTTTAATTGGGATTGATTGTGGGCTTCCGGCGGACATCCGGTGGCCAGTCGGCACTTGATTGAGAATGGTGGTCCTTGAGGCACAGGGTGGGGCTGTTTTGGGCGTGGCCTGGCCCCTCCCTTCCAGCTCGGCTTCCGGTCCATTGAGGATATAAAATGAACACTTCCGGCTCTAGCAGCCACACCCCTGAGACCTGGACAATTAAAAGGGCGTGGTCACACAACATGTACCTCACTAATGACTTTGATGTGGTTTAGGTGTCATATTCCCCACCTCACGCCCACGCAATTTAATGGGTCATAGCACTCGGCCTAGAAACTAGCAAGTACAATCACGGTAGCTATTAACTATAGTTTAATACAGTTTAGCCTATAATAATATGCATGAAAAATATCTGAGATCTGAGCTTAATAAATGCCATTGCTGTAGCTAGCTACTTACATATAGACTAATGCCGATGCATGCAACCTATATACTATTCTATTATATGGTATAGAGATAAACAAAACACATCAGCCGGATAGCTACATGTATGGTATAGGTATCTGGTTATTGATTCCCCCCCCCCCCCCCCCCCCACACTTAGCATTAGTATGATTAGATTTATGTGGATTTAAGGTCTCTGTGTACGGCACAATCATCACAATCATATTTCGATATTACCAGCCCAGAGTGTAATCTGTTGTTTACTTGGGGAGATTTTACGTGAGGTCAAAGTTCACACATAAATCTTCACCTGATTATTGTGTTCTCTGATGCTATTATATGGGAAGATTTTACATGAGGTCAAAGGTCTCTGTGTATGGCAGGATGAAATTTCGATAATGTCAGCCCAGAGTGTTATCTGTTATTTACCTGGGGAGATTTTACGTGAGGTCAAAGTTCACACATAAATCCTCACCTGATTATTGTGTTCTCGGATCCTATTAGCTATATGGGAAGATTTTACGTAAGTACTTTGACCTTACGTAAAATCTTCCCATGTATACAATCCGCATAGCAACTGGGCTTTCATTACATGTGCCATAAAATGTCCCCATGATTAAATCAAGGTGCAAGTCACGTAAAATCTTCCCATGATTAACCCAAGGAACAAGTCACGTAAAATCTTCCCATGATATAATCATGGCAATTTCTATACTTTTACATAAACATCTATTTGACCCCATAGGAGTTGGTCCCATCATCTCATTTAGAATGGAGGTATCAGGCCCGTAGCCAGACTTTTTAAAAGGGGGGTGCACATGTGTATGGGTTTAATTACTATAATGTACTCGCAACAAGGGTTGGAATATTGCTCATGCAATTAAGAACTTCTGTGAAATGACATGCAATTATTAGGCTGAAAAAGGGGGGTGCACGTGCACCCCTCTGCACCCCCCCTGCCTACGGGCCTGGGTATATAACTAAATCCTGAGATTTTTCTGCTCTATCTTTGCGGACTGGAGATCAGTAGAAAACCAATGGGTATGGCTATCTGTTCACACTCGCTATAATATGAACTCTGATTGTAGAATTAAGACTCAAGTCAGAGAATCCGAATCAGAATCACGTATGGTAGAAAATAAGAATCGAGTAAGGGAATCATAATCTAAGAAACAAGTCAGAGAATCAGAATCAAAATGAAAATCAGTTGATAGTTGATAGTGCATGTACTGTAGGCTGTCCAAATAGCTATGTGTCATGAACCTAATTATTGTCATGTTCTCTCTTATGGACTAGATGTTTTAGAGGTATATACTTGCTGATACTGGTATACATAGCTAATATGTATATGTGTGCATGTACTTCTTGGCAAAATGTTATAGCTACATAATATAATATTATATCTCACAAATGCATTATAATAAGATGACATCACATCACTGAAAGCAATCATCATCATAATTATTATTGTTATTGTTTTGACAAACAAGTATTTTGCTATAGACTATATATGGAGCATTCACTCTGCATGTGCTGGTAACTGCGGAAACTACGTATAATATATATATGCAGTATATTTAGCCATACATACATGGTTGCATATTTTCATATTGCTATATATCAACCATAATAATATAGAAATCAATAATGTTTATCATAAATGCATGGATGCAATCTATATCATCTAGTGCCCAGGGAATATCATCACTGTGCATATAATATCAGATTCTAAATCACATCTTAGACTATAATATTATAATCATGATACTTTCACAATCAACTTTGGGATCGGGCAAAGAGATTTCTTAATCTTTAGCTGTACGTACTGTCAAAGTTTACAGATGACAGTTGGTGGTTGTAGAGCTACTGGACTACGTGTCTTATTGACACTATTTCTCAGCACTTTGTACTGTAACAGTACTACATGTTTAGCCGATGGACTTGCTGATAACATCAAAAATCTATCTTTGGCAGCTGCAGAGAGTGACAGCTTCATAGGGAATCGCAGTCACTGTGGTGACCATCCCTGGCTCATAGGAAGTGATTGCCACTGTGCTGATTCTTTGGATGGCATCATCTACTGTGATTCATCAGGAGAGGTATTTGCCAAATCTCAGTTCTGCATGTCCCTGTATGGTGAGGAGGAAGTGGTTGGAAGATGTCCCTATACATACTTGACATATAATGATCCTACAATTGATAATATTGGATTGTACTACAAGGTTCCCAATCAGACTCACGAGCTAGAGAATGCTCTTTGTGGTAGATTAAACAGGCGTGGCCTCCTCTGTGGTAAGTGTGAGGAAGGGTATGGTTATCCTATGTATCCCAATTTCATTCAGTGCATTAAGTGTCCACCAGATTTGTATGCTCAGAACTGGACTCTCTATATTCTAATATCATTTGTTCCGCTGACAATATTCCTTATGTTAGTTATTTGCCTGAGAATCAATGCTGCCTCAGCCCCTCTGAATGCATTTGTCTTTATCAGCCAAGTGATCACCCAACCACCTTTTGCCAGAGGATTTATCAACACTATTAATGCTTCGTTTCTCCCTAGCAGTGCCAAAACCTTCATGAGGTTCTTGTACTCGATGTATGGCATATAGAACCTTGATTTCTTTGTGGCTATGATTCCACCCTTCTGTCTTCCACACCAAAACGTATTTAGTGTTATCGCACTTACATACCTTATTGCCTTTTATCCTCTTATCCTCCTGGTTGTATTATATCTCTCAATTGAGGTTTACTCAAGAGATTTCAGGATCTTATTGTGGCTATGGAAGCCATTTCATTCATGTTACGTTCGATTTAGGAGGCACTGTGACATCAGAGCTTCTGTGATTGATGCATTTGCAACTTTTCTTTTATTGATGCATTTGCAACTTTTCTTTTACTTTCATATGTAAAAGTTCTGTTTATCTCATTCGATTTACTTGCTCCTACCAAACTGATAAATAAGAATGGTTCCCACATTCTCGTATCATATTTCGATGCCAGCTTAACTGTATCTCCTGAACCATATGTAGTGCTTATCCTAATTGGCATCATCCTTTTATTAATGCTATTTATCATCCTACCTGCAACTATGCTGCTACTGTATCCCTTTGGTTTCTGTCAAGAATGTTTGACAAAAACAAAATTTCACTTTCAGTCGCTACATTTTTTGATGAATTCTTTCACTGGCTGTTACACGAACAGAACTGTTGGCACTCTGGATTGTCGATTTTTTGCTGCAGTATTTCTTATAGTCCGGATTCTGATCAGTTTAGAATATGCTGTTCTGTACAATGATTACTACATCTCTGTCATGATCACCTGCACTGCACTGATTGTTGCACTAGCAGTTGTGCAGCCTTATAGCAAACAAAACTATCTGTTCAACTACTTTGATCCCCTTTTGATCTTTATTCTCATCATCTGGCTTGCCTCATACAGAGATATTAGAATAGCAGCTGGAAAAAGTCTTTCAAATCATGATCAGCAGATATCAGTTGCAATAAGTTTCATTTCACTCATACTTCCTTTAATCCTCATCGCTTTCTCTGTCTTAAAAACTGTCCTCTTGAAAAAGTGGAAAATTTCATCCAATAGTTCATCCTATTCTGAAGATTCTCTTCAGCAACGTACTCACACCCCTCACGTTCATGCATATGAATGTGTGAGTGGTGAATATTCCCTTCACCAAGACAGTACCTAAATATAATATAACTGTTTGTCTTATTAGCTAACTCACTCATTTATAGACGGTTGATCACTATAGTTGTTTTCATTTGCTGTAGATCTATTCAACATTATGCAGGCATAAATACAACCTGAGCCATGTTTACCTCTCTTATATGTAGTACATCTGACCTTTTTTTAGTCAAAATAGCCACCTTTATAACCCCCCCCCCCCATTATCTCTTGGCAAAATTAGATCTTATGATAAAATAAATAAATTATTGCATGTATATAGCATAATATGATAATTGTATACCTAGACCTATAACTCAGACGCTAAAATGTACCATAATACGTAATTATAATAAGCTATAGCTAGATAATAATAATATTATTATCATTGCTCCATAAGCAACTTTATTCAAGTTCCTACTTTTTCCATCAAAAATCAATCTATAGTAAAGGAAAGGAGAAAATTGAGAGATAATAATAATAACTAGAGCTCTGTAGCCACTGTAGCGTAGTACTGCAACACTCTGCAGCAGAACTGTTTCATGACCTGACGACCCTTTCCAACACTGAGCTTGAGCATGCGCAGTCGCATCAGCATGCTAAAAGAGTGGGTGTGGTTAATAAACCACAGGCATGCTGAACAGAAAATGCACGATTTGTAGCCTTAGTAAGCCTTTTTGAGCAATTCGAAGCCCGTACAAATCAGTTTTTTTTATCGATATCTATCGATTGGATGTGCTTATAGTACGCACAGACGCCTAGAACTCGAGATCTGGCGATTTTCGTGCCGACAACGACAACTAGAGCTCTATAGAGCACATATATACCCCGCGCGCTGCAGTGTCGACGACCTTTACCTACATATTGTGCCAGGTTGTGCGCATGAGCAGAAAGCACATGGTGGGTAGTGTCCATAGGCGTGGCCAACAAAATGCCAAAATGCAGCATTTGCGATGCTTGTGGACCTTGCCAAACGATTCGAAGCATAATGAAGCCAGTTTTTCGACGATATCGACGGATATACTATACTTACGAGTCGCTCAGATGCCTAGATCTCCAGATCCGGCGATTTTTGTGCTAACAACAGACACAACCGATCACTTTACCCCTTGCGCATGCGCGCGGGGTAACAACAACGACAGACGATTGCTTTACCCCTTGCGCATGCGCGCGGGGTAATAATTATTGCACTCCAAAGTGTACATGATAGTATTCTTATAGCTGTATAATAATATTGTTGTTTTTGGTGCCCCATATCAAGCCACAAATGAGGATCAGAGTTGCACGATGTACAAAGGAGATTGATCAAGTTGAGCAGCAAGTGGCAGTACATCTTAATGATAAAAGCTAACTGACTAAGTACTACATGGACAAGGAGAAACTACTAATGGAGAGGTAATGTGTGTACATGTATGTGTGTTTTTATAAATAGTGTTTACAGGGACAGCTACGTAGTTTAACTTGCAGACAACATTTTGTCAAGCCCAGTTCAGCTACCTTTGCATTTAAGCCAATGCAGTGAACCATAATTTATCTTCTATGTACATAATTATTATTCTCGCCAAGGGTAATCATTAGCGAAAACAAGGGCTTATCAAGCCGCCTACGTTTTCGCTAATGAGAGCAGGAAGTGAAATATATCTCCCAGTGAAAATTTCCTATTCATAACCATAGAAAGTAGTTAAATACCTATATAGTAAAGAACTTACTGCTCCCCTTATACCCATCAATATCATTGCTCACTATTGGCTGCCTAGCTATAGCCTTATAGTCCAACCATTCAAAGACACACACTTCAAGCTGAACAACACAATATTGTATCATATGCATCCAGCTTGCATTATGCAAGTAGTAGGCTAGGGGGACAGGATCTTTCTATGACTATAGTAATTAATTCAACAAGGAGCTCAAGGGAGATGCCATAAAATTTAATCGATATTAATATATTGATTTCCTGACTCTAAGCATGATTGTTATCATTACACATGAATGCTGTAGATTTGTCACACGAATTAACTGACTAAATACTTAATCGATACTCATATTAGATTGGGACTCAGGGTGTGATATTAATATTAAAATTATACCTTGACCACACCCTCTTCATCTTCATCTTCATCATCTTCCTCGCCTGGCTTATAGTAAGCCACTGTGTCATCGGCTGGATCCACATCATACATGGGGTTGTCAACAACAGCAACGGAATACCCATCCTCTTCCTCAATGTCATCACCTTTCTTTATCAGCTGCTCATCTTTCTTGGATATTACAACAGTTGGTAATGGTCTGCATAGATAATATTATTAACAGTTAATACAGTAACTATACTATTGAAACTATTGCCGCACTTTCCTAGTCTTATCATAATGCATGTATAGGGTCCATGGGTGGTGTACTCTATCAGATAAGAGGATAGGACCATATGATATTGAGATATAGCGTATCCACATAGGCATAAAATCAGTATTATAATGGTATCTATAGTGCTTAATTATTTTACAGGCTAAGCTTAATAATAATATTCTATATACATTGGCAAACACTCATAAGCATTAGGAATAATAGTGTGTTCAATATGGTATCTTTCAGAAAATAAAGGGGGCACCTGAGCCCCCCCTCCCTCCCCACCCCTGAGTCATTTTGACTTCTAATTGCTCATCATAGGCGGCGGAAGGAAGCTTTGTTTGGGGGGGGGCAAAGACTAACAGTTGCGCGCCACGCGTGCAAAATTTAAGGACACGCCCCTTTAAGTTCAAAGGTCACTGTCACTTGCGTCGATTGGTGGTGCTGCTACTGACAGAAACAAAGAAATGATAAAAAATGTGCACTGTGATCGATTCTTGAAGCTATTTTAGCCTAGTAGGCAGCTTTTGTAGGTATTTTGATATATTTACTATAAAAAGTAGCTACTTTATGATATCACTAGCTTGGATTTTGGGGGGGAAATGCCCCCCCATCCCTAAATGTGCCCCCCCTCCCCCCCCCCGGTTCCGCTGCCTATGCTCATTACTTACTTCTTTTCCTTGCCTGTACACCGCTTGACGCAGACTGCACAGCATACAATGACAATCAGACAGCTCACTATCAGCACAACTCCCACACCAACAATAATCCAGATCCAAAATGGCAGGGATGGCTGTACCGGTGCAGTTTGCTCAGGAACCTACAATATTATTATTAGAACATTATGGAGTATACTACCAACAACAATAGATCACTGATACCATTAGAATTGTGCCTCCAACAGTGAAGGACTGTGCTGCAGCTACCCCACTGGATATCCAATCATCAATGCACATTTTTAGCTGACCAGCACTTGCCGAGTCATCACCAACAATCAGTGATCTAAAGTAATAACATAAAATTAATAATAATACCTTCAGCAATATTTTGGCTAAAATTAATATTTCTTTATAGGAGTAGCATATATCAGTCAAACATGTACAAGATCATCAGGGGAGGGGCTGCTATCAAGATTAATTAACACAGCTGTTATTGTGTACACTGCTTTGTGACAGATAAAGTATAGCTCACTGGAAGGTTAACTTCTTGTTATCATCATCAGAGCACACCCAACTACTTCCAATAAAGCAGGGTATCTGAAGAGCGTTTCCATCACAGGATGAAGTACCAGTCTGCAATCCCATTTCCATGTCCCTGAGTTTTGAGTCTGGATCTATTTTAATCCAGTCAGAGCAAATCTCATCCGTTAAGAGTACATCAATCTGGTAAGCTGTAGTGTCTTTGATACTGATCAACTGAGGCTCAGTGGAGGACATGCGGCCACAATAACTTGCAGTAACTGTTACCCAGTAGGCCGTGCATGTGTCAAGACCAGGCAGTGTTGCTCGAGGCTGCTGTACATCAGTTCTAACACTTCCCTGATACTGAGACTGGAGAATAACGTTGAAATAGCATATCATTATTAGCATATTAGCACATAACACCAAAAGAGCAAGTTCTAACTTGGAGTACACATGTACGACTTACCAGATCTTGTGAGCCAGAGTCATCTGCAATGTAGTACCTAACATCAAAAATGCCCAGTGACTGAGGTTCAAATATCACCATAGCTGCATTGGTACTTGCACGTTCAAGGGTGGTGATTTCAGGAGGCAGCACTGGTGGAGATGTTGCTAGGTCAATCACCACTAGGGCTGCAACCAAAGTTACATTAAAGTGTAAGGATTGATACACAATGTTATCATAATATTAATAATATTATTATAATGTTACCTGGATCGCTGTGTGGATTGGCAAGTGGATTTTCAGCAGTACATACGTAGTATCCAATGTCTTCACCACCAAAGGAAAGGATATCAAGAACACTGCTAGTTGCATTCTCTTGTGTGTCATCATTTCTTACATTGATATTACCAGAAGCATCATCAACAACGGAACCATTGAACCACCAGGTGAGAGTTGGTGCTGGAAAACCAATAGCAGAACAAGACAGGCTAACTCCTGAGTTACAGTCTACACTTTGATCGACTGGAGTGTCAACTAGCTGAGCTGGCACTACATCAACAGCCACAACGTTAAAGGTTGCAGTGTCTTCTCCCACCAAATTTCGTGCATTACAACTCAATTGTCCATAATATCTAAACGTAGTATTGTATACATCCAGGACTGATTCGACGAACACTACACCTTCAGTCACCTCAGTGCGTCCAGTGATGGTGACCTGCCCTGCTTGAGGGAGTATCAACTGTCCATTAGTGTCCAGCCATACAATCCTGGTAGGATCAACACCATAAGATATTTGTGAACCTGCACTAGCTACACAGGTCACACGCAGTGGGTCTTGGTAGCGCAGTGAGTGGTTGGAAGGAGAACTGACAAATTGAGGAGACTCAGCTTGGCATCTAAGACCAACGTCTCTTGAATGATCACAATTAAATGTTCCGATTCCATTGTGACGACAGTTGGTCAAGCGATCTTCAGTTCCTAAACAGTTTGCCTCATCGTAGAGAACAGGTCCAGTGGGCACACCAAAACCAGCGGCAGACGCATTCAATATAACAACAGCTCCTGTAGGTTATCAAGATATTATCATTCCTAGTCATTGCTGCAGATCTAGAGTAGCAATTACCTTGGCTCTGGAATCCCAGTTGACGACAGGCAACTCCAGCATCTGCTGTCCCCCACAGATCACGACAGACTGTGCCCCACACACTACCATAACAAAACTCCAAACGACCTTCAGTGGCATTTCTACCACCGACCAACCTGAGGTCTCCATCGTGGCAGCCTAGTCAAATAATAATACAATAATATTCCTTGGAATAAGTAATCTACACACTAATGCAAATTGTGCATGTGTATGCTATTTCTATAGGGTATAATATATATTTTATGACTTGATATGATTTTGTGAATGCAATGCCATGCATGATATTATGGTTTCAATGTGATATTGATGACTCACGTGCTGTGCATGTGACACCGGCATCTTGATCATGGATGCAGTTGTGCATTCCAATGTTATTTTGAGGACAATCAAATATATTTGATTCATTTCCAAAACACTGAACTTGATCTAGCAGAATAGGTCCAGATCCTTGACCATATGTAGCACCACGCTGTCCAGAAGCATCTGTAGATGATCAAAAGTGTATGCAGTATATCATGATCAGTCATTCTGGTGCTTGATGGTGCCACAGACTAATCATGATGAAGGCATTACAATAATATGGGCAACCAATTATTGGGTACTCAATAGGAATGGCCAAAATGTTTAAGTAACTTAATGATATGGTATTATGCTGTACATGCGTAAATAATTTTGTGTGTTTAGTGCCTAAACATAATATTTTATTCTTCCATAAATTACCTTCATTGCTGTAGCCAAGATGCAAACATGCAACACTGGCATCCAGACTGTTCCATGTGTCATCACAGACAGTGCCCCACTGGTTGTTGTTACAGACCTCCACTCTTCCTTGACTGGATGATGACCCACTTCCAGCAAGTCGTATGGCTCCATTAGTGCAACCTATCATATAGAGATTGAAGCAATTAATGCAAAACTACCTCAATGTACTATAACTAACCTGTGTCAGTTGTCATGCATCTGACTGCCACATCATTTTCATGGCCACAGTTATGATTTCGGTCAAACATGCAGTCAATGATTCCATCTTCATCGCCACGACACACCACATTGTTTCCTACAATAGGACCATCTCCACTGCCAAAGAAATCAGTAGCAACAAGTGGAGCAGCTCCTGAATGCATGTACATAGATCAGATACAAATGGAGTCAATAAAAGGTATCAACTGAAGGTTGCCATGCAACAATAATTAATAAGGGATTGTGGTGGACATTATGACTCGTATACTTTATATATACCTGTCCTAGCATAGCCAAGCTGACCACAGACGACTCCAGCCTCATTTTGACCCCAAGAACCACTGCAGATTGTGCCCCACTGGTTAAAGAAGCAGACCTCCAAGCGTCCCTCCAGAGGGTTGCTGCCTCCAACAAGCCTCACATCTCCAGTGACACAAATAACATCTGCCATAGTAGTGAGACCATTCAGTAATCCCAGCATCATTATGACAACAATTATTATAACACACCTGGTCCAGGGATAAACAGGGGGGCACAAATAACACCAGCATCCTCACTGTGGGCACAGTTATGAGTTCCAATAGCTCTTCCGGGACAGTCAATCAGACGACTCTGTCTTCCATTACAGCGAAGATCATCTAACACGATAGGACCACTTCCCTGACCATAACCAGCACGGAGAATAGGTGTGGGAGCTGAACAAATCAATGCATGGTTGTATACATGTTATACATCAGAGGACCTATAGTATAAATTCTCACCCCATGGAGAGAATCCCAGCTGCCTACAGATAACTGCAGCATCATTTCCATCAAAGAAATCGTCACACACTGTACCCCATTGACCATTGTAGCACAGTTCTACTCTTCCTTCATATGGAGTGCTGCCGTTAACAAGACGAATGTTTCCTTGCTCCGCGGCCGTGCAAACTGATGTGGATTATGTCACTAGTTAAACAATCGAGTAGTAAGAGGAATAAGGTTAGATTACCTGGTGAATACCCTGAACAGCGTACTGAAACATCGTTCAAGTGTGTACAAGTGGTTGTGTTTTGAACTGAACCAAGAGGAGTGTTTGAGGTGCAAGTGAACAGTGATGCTTCTGTCCCTGCACAGGTCAGATCACTCATCCAAATGGGACCACTGCCTCCACCAAATCGAGCATTTCCGAAGTATTCAGACTCTGCATTACCATACAGTCATGTATAATAATCAGAGCTGCTACATTGTATCTAAACTGGCCAAGGCCGAAAGCTAAGAGAATTAAGTTACTCACCAAAAGGTTCTCCAGAGTATCCGGCTTGGCGACATGCTGACCTAGCATCATTCATATCAAAACCACGGTCACAAACTGTTCCCCACTGGTTGTTATAACAGACTTCCAGACGTCCTTCATTGACATCAGGACCAGCCACAAATCGCACCGCTTGCTCAGTACAAGCTGTCAATATACAGTAGTAGTATTAAATGCTTTCACAAACATATGTGTACAAAGTAATGAATCAACCCCTCCCCAGTATATATAACAACTTGCTATTCAGGGTTTATTTCAGGATTTTGCTCCAGGGGGGGGCAAATGCTTAGCGCCCAAATATTAGGGGGGGGGGGGCAAGTGGAAAGAATCAGCATAGTGCGTGCATAAGCACGCCCATCTAGGGGGGTCTGGGGGCATGCTCCACCAGGAAATTTTTTAATTTTACGATCCCTGAGATTGCTTCTGGTAGCTCTAGCATAATATAATATGATGATGATGACAAAAACCTTTTAGCTACCATTTCGTTATATTATGCAGCTACATCTCTCTCTCTCTCTTTCTCTCTAGTAATAATAATATTGTGGTACCATGGTATGTTTTCTAGGGGGGGCAACCAAGTTTCCAGGGGGGGGGGCGAAAGCCCCCCCTTGCCCCCCCCCCCCCCTGAAATAAACCCTGCTATTGGATGCATTATCACCCATCAATACACACAAGTTCAGTGAACTCACGTGTGCTTATTGGCTGGCAGACCACTCCAGCATCCCTGGTGTGTGGGCAGCTGCTTGAGGCAGGAGGATTAGAAGCACAGTCAACCAGCCTCCTCTCAAAACCATCACAGACAACATTGTCAAGGAAGACACCACCAGAGCCTTGGCCAAATGCAGCACCTATTCGTGCTACAGCTCCTGAAGTAGAATGAGCAACAAATTGAACATAATTTAACTGGAAGTAGGAATGCCAATTATTTGTGAGTATCAATGTCGCCATAGTAGTACATGATACCTAGGAATCATCATATATTCACTGCATATTAGTCATGTCCATATTACGCACTTGTGATGATCAATACTTAGCAGTTTCTTACAGTTTGTTTACCAGTAGAGGAGAATCCAAGCTGGCTGCAAGCTACACTAGCCTCTTCAACTCCCCAAAGATCATCACATACAGTGCCCCATGTGCCATTGATGCAGACCTCTACACGTCCTTCCAAAAAGGTTGAACCACCCACTAGTCTTATTTCTCCATCAGTGCAATCTGTATGTTTATGGCAATCAATTCTGTCTTACACATATTTATCTCAAAACATGAGCTTACTGAATACGGGCAGACACCTGGTACCGACATCCTTATCATGACCACAGTTGGAGGTGCCCAGTGGATTAGCTTGACAGTCGATCAGATTATTCTCTGTTCCAAGACAAACAACATTGTCAAGCCAGACTGGTTTGCCCGAACCATCACCAAAGTGGGCCTGAGTTGGTGTGCTAGCACCTGCAATGAGAAAGGAATTTGAGTAGCATCTATTCTACACATGCCAGTTTCTTTCACTTACCTGCGTAGCCCAATCCCAGTTGTCTGCAGACTACTGCACTGTTTGGTCTGGCAAAGAAGTCCTGACAAACAGTGCCCCAGATATTGTTATGGCAGATCTCCACTCGACCTTCATATCTGTTGTTGCCATCAACAAGCCTCAGTTCTCCTTCAGTGCAATTCTCTGCCAGTAAAAATAATAATTTGACATGGATTTATACCTTTAATGATCATAGCCGTACCAAATTCTGAGAAGCAAATGACTCCAGCGTCTGAATTATGTGCACAGTTGTGATTGACTCCTAGTGGAGTTGCAAATGTGCAATTATCCAGCGAGGTGCTGTCCAGACTACACTGAGGAATATTAACCCACACCCTTCCTGTACCTGGACCAAACACTGCAGCTGCACGCAACGCAGTAGCGCCTGTAAGAGCAATTATAATGAAGGGTGTAATGATAGCTTGGCAAGGATCAATAGAGTACGAGTTCAGTCTATAATATTATTGAATGTCATATAAAGTTGTACCAGCTAAATGCACAGAGTGCATTAGGATGTTTCATCCAACGAAGAATGTACTATTACCGGTATAAGGACACCCTTAACAATTAGGGACCAGTAAGATAAAGTGATTTTCCCAAGGCCAGATAGGAATTGACTTTGTATATAATTCTAAACCAATATGCTACTGATTGCACTTGCTAATGCAGCATAATAATTTATCTCACCTTCAATTGGATATCCAAATTGCCTACAAATAACTTGGGCATCAATGGTGTCCCATTGAGATCCACACACAGTACCAAACACTCTTCGATAGCAGAACTCCACACGACCTTCATTGGGACCAGACCCACCTGCCAGTCTCACTTCTCCATCAACCTCACAGTTAGCTGTAATAATTATGTTGGCCATGCACATAGAAACAAAATGTAGTTAGGCCACTTCAACTGCTATTGTTGTTTCACGGGCCCGACCGACCCTCTAATTTGCAGATTTGAAAAGAAAATAAAAATGACGTAAATGCTTAAGTGCGCATGCGCAATGGCATCGATGAATGCTTGGCCCAGTGTATCTATTAAACAAGGTGGATCGCCAGTCGTTTCTCATAAGATTGTTAAGTGCAAGTAGACAGATACAATTGGGGCGATCGTAGAGAGGGTGGATCCGAGTTTGAGCCACAAGAAATCAGCAACTTTAATTGCCTATTTTTTTTCAAACCGACCTACCGACCCTGAACTTTTGTCTGGTATGCCCGTGAAACAACTATTGCAGTTGAAGTGGCCTTATTTTAATATTAAAGGAAGACATGCAAAATTAAGAATACCATGTCCCATCTACGAAACATTGAACATATGCATGTATATTATATTATAGTGCCTTACGGACAACACATCGAAGACCGACATCTCGTGAGTGAGGACAGTTGTGTGTTCCAATTCCATTATGGCGACAGTTAATCAACCGAGTTTCATTTCCAATGCATCTTGTCTCATCAATGAGAATAGGTCCAGTAGCCACACCAAACCCAGCAAGAGTGGCATTCAGAATAACAGCAGCATCTGCATACAATTGAGATGAATATATACAGTAAATATAGGAGAAGCATGTCAGCTACATGTATTTTATCATCCACTCTTGTTGGTATTGAAAACATTTAACCAGTTTTCCGCATGAATTATTATTGTATGTGGATGCTTATTACCCCGCGCGCATGCGCAAGGGGTAAAGCAATCGGTTTGTCCGTCTGTCGTTGTTGTTGTCGGCACGAAAATCGCCAGATCTCGAGTTCTAGGCGTCTGTGCGTGCTATAAGCACATCCAATCGATAGATATCGATGAAAAACTGATTTTTACGGGCTTCGAATTGCTCAAAAAGGCTTACTAGTGCTACAAATCGTGCATTTTCTGTTCAGCATGCCTGTGGTTTATCGACCACACCCACTCTTTTAGCATGCTGATGCGACTGCGCATGCTCAAGCTCAGTGTTGGAAAGGGTCGTCAGGCCATGAAACAGTTCTGCTGCAGAGTGTTGCAGTACTACGCTACAGTGGCTACAGAGCGCGCGGGGTATGTGCTCTACAGAGCTCTAGTTACATCCTTGTGATTTTGGCTTCCACTGGCACTTAGCCACCGATAGCTATAGGAGATCAAGCTGCTGCATTGATGCATTGAAATGTGGCAGGGTACCCTGGATGGGGTGTCTGCCTGGGACTCTATAGCTCAGTATGCTATACCACATCAGTAAACCAGAAACGTTTCGTAATACAAGATATATGAAATTGTATAAATCTAGCCTGAGGTACACACTTCACTTTCAATGTTTGTAACTCACCAAAATCAATAAATCCCAGCTGGCGGCAGGCTACATTAGCATCAGCTAATCCCCACTGATCACGACAAACAGTGCCCCACACACCACCATAACAGAACTCTAAACGACCTTCATTGGGGAATCTTCCTCCAACCATCCTGAGGTCTCCATCATGGCACACTGCATTTTTATGAAGATTGGTAAGATAATTATAATTGCATAGTGATCTGTAACAATTAGCAAACATTAACCTGTAGTGCAAGTGACACTGGCATCTTCAAAATGGGAACAGCGATGTTGTCCAATAGGATTTCGAGGACAATTCAATATGCTGGTCTCATTTCCAGTACAGCGAACTTGATCCAGCAAAATAGGTCCAGTTCCTTGTCCATATGCAGCTGATCTTTGAGCAGTTGCACCTTACATTATTATTGATATATAATCATGACAGCATAATAATTATTATAATAATGACATTATAGTGATAGGAATTTTTTGTACCTTCAGTGCTGTAGCCAAGTTCCAGACAAGCAACATTAGCATCCACACTATCCCATGCGTTGTCACAGACAGTGCCCCACTGGTTGTTGTTACAGACCTCCACTCTTCCTTGGGATGAAGATGATCCACTTCCAATAAGCCTTGTGGCTCCATTAGTGCAGTCTATTATAATAGTGAAACCAGCTCAGCTCATGATAACATAACTATAAAGCACAATAATAGATCATACATGAGCATGCGACCATTACGTAGGCATGCATGATTACACAGTATTTTACATGTTTATATGGACAGTCGCAGTATTCATGTGTTCGTCTGCCCAAGGGTTGGTATGATTTTAAATCAGAATCTATACCATTAGCCCCTTTGTTCCCAATGCTTCCCACGTATGCCATCATGACAAAAGTTGAAAGTAGTAACCAGAAGTCTACACATATCTGACTATGATCACCTTCATGGAGGGTGGACTGGTCAAATAGTGAGAATATCACATGTATATCAGCAACGTTTTTTGTAGAATAGCTAAAAATTTAATACTATTATTGTAGTTGTATTTGAGATTTCATTGTTGCTCTACCATACTCTAGATACACGTGTGGCTTAAGTTACCTGTATTGGTAGCTGTACACCTGAGTGCCAGATCATCTTCATGAATACATCCATGTGTGGTATTGACCAGGCAGCCCATGAGTTCATTCTCAGTACCACTGCATGCAACATTGGCAACAATGGGACCATCTCCTGTCCCAAACGTTGTGTTAGCAACAAGAGCACTAGCACCTGCAAAAGTTGACATGTTAGACTTAGTCTATTAGATTATATGCATATTTGTAGCACACATACTTCCGGCAAAACCCAGCTGTCCACAAGCCACTTGAGCCACCTGTGAGGTCATGTTGCTACTGCAGATTGTGCCCCACTGGTTGAAGTAGCACATTTCAAGACGTCCCTCAAGCGGATTGCTACCTCCAACCAGCCTCACATCTCCAGTGACACAGATCACATCTGAAGAGCAGATTAGGTAACATTTATCATACAGGATAACAATTCCATGGTACCTATAGTTCAGTCCTATACCTGGTCCTGGTGTGTAGGCAGGTACACATATAACACCAGCATCCTCACTGTGGGCACAGTTGTGGCTTCCTAGCCTGGCACGACAATCAATCAATCGATTTTCAGTTGAGGTGCATTGTACATCGTCAATCACAATAGGCAAGCCAGTTCCTTGACCAAAGCCTGCTCTATCAACATTAGTTGCAGCTGCATTAAAACATGTTCCTTCAATACCTTCACTTGCCTTCATCATAATATTATTAAAATTAACTGGGTCTTATATTTCTCTCTCTCTCTGTACTTCAATCCTCAATAGTCACCAAGAGCGTAAACGCTCTTCTGATAGTGCATGCAATAATTTGGATTGTGAAAATTGTTATTGAAGGATGTACATATACTAGGAGAGGATAGTGAATAAGCTGATTGCTATATAGCCTACTTAAGATCTTACCCCATGGAGAGAATCCAAGCTGTCTGCAAGCAACTCCAGCATCAAGTCCACCCCAGCTGTCATCACAAACAGTTCCCCACCGTTCATTGTAGCACATTTCAACTCTTCCTTCATACGGAGTCGTACCATTGGCAAGTCGAAGGTTACCTTGCTCCGCAGATGTGCAAACTACAAAAACGCAGTATTGATTAGATACAATAACACATGTAGTGCAACATCCTCTAGCTTGACCCTATCTATGCATGTGATACCAGAAGCCCATACTAGATGATATTATGTAAGCCCTAAGTATGAGAGTAGGTGATTACCTGTTGCCAAGCCCTGACATCTCACGGCAGCATCATCTGCATGTCTGCATGATAAGGGAACAGAACCAATAGGTGAGGTGGAAGAGCAGCTGAATAGGGATAGTTGTGTTGTTCCACAAGTGAGACCACTCATCCAGATTGGACCAGTCCCTTCACCAAATGCAGCATTAGCCAAGACTGCCGATGCTATACACCAACAGCTCAAGATGAAATCAGTGATACTAGAGTTGGCAATGTGCATACCTGAACCAAATCCAGCCTGACGACAAGCCACATTACCATCAGTCAGATCCCACCCCATGTCACACACTGAGCCCCACTGGTTTTGGTTACAGACCTCTACACGGCCTTCGCTGTCACGAGCTCCAGCCACCAGTCGAATGTCACCTTGGGTGCACGCTGCATGTCATTCATGAATTAAATTATTGATGCATGTAGTGAGGTCAACATGTATTTTTCATACGTGAAATTGCAGGCTGGCAAACCGCTCCAGCATCTTCAGAGTGAAGGCAGTTGTGAGCGGCAAGGGGGTTGGAGGCACAGTCAATCAGTCTCAGTTCATTACCATCACACACCACATTGTCAAGGAATATGTCTCCAACACCTTGCCCAAATGCAGCACTCCCCCGGGCCTGTGCTCCTGCATAATTATCGGGTAATACACATTGAAAAAATTTAATGGCATTGTAACTCTAATTTCCTGTTTGTCAATACAAACGAATACCACAAAGCAACATTGTACCCATTAGAGAAAATCCCAATTGTCTGCACGCAACGGCAGCATCTTGCCCACTCCAAAAATCATGACACACTGTGCCCCATGTTCCATTGAAACAGACTTCCACACGTCCTTCAAGCTCATTTCTTCCATTAACCAGCCTGATGTCTCCATCAGTACAGTCTGAATGTGTTTAAAAATGCCAGCATACTTGATTGCATGCTTACAGAACTCATGCATGTATGATTAATACATGGCATTGCAAGAAGATTAAGAACACTAATACATGAAGAGTGTATGCTGTGGCTTACAGAATTCCGGTATGCATCTCACACCAACGTCCTCATCGTGACCACAGTTGTGTATACCAAAGCCTCGACTTCTACAGTTTACTAGTCTGGCTTCAGTTCCTGTGCATGCAACATCATCCAGCCAGATCTGTCCAGTTCCTTGACCAAAGAAAGCCCGGGTGGGTGTGCTAGCTCCTGCAGTTAAAGGGTAAACACTAGGGTTTCAGCTAGCAAAGTGGAAGCGCGATATTATATAATATTATATATTGAGTGGGCGTTTATAGCGTATAAAGTTCCCTCTGGAAGTACATGTACTGTTCCTTCTTAGTTGAATTCTTCCACATTGCTTTAGGGCTAAAGCTAAGGTTTTTTTGGGGGGGGGGGGGGGGGGGGGAGAGGGCGGTCCACTGGATGATACCTGAATATCATGTATACTGCAGCATTAAGTTAAACATAAGTGATGCCCTATCCTTTAAGAAGTAGAATCATAATGCCTCAGGTACCATACTACTGCTACCTCACCATAAAAGTACAAATGCAGTGCTCCGACCTTATATGGACCATGCATTTCACAAGAGCAATTTAAATGAGATTCAGTGCTCAAATTCACACTCTGCACGATGGATGCATGACCAGATCATGTTCCTTTACATTGTTATTAGCTATATTACTTAAGAGTAAAATTATAATTTATACTGACATTATCCTGCACAGGTTAAAGCATATGTTGTCAGAATGAGATCTCGAAATCTAGGCATCTGAGCAACTCATTAGCCAATTGGTTGAAATCATCAAAAAATGAGGCTAAAATTAACTATAATATTATGCTAGAATCCTTTGGCAATGCTCATGAACATTGCAAACACTTTATTTTTATTGAGTGCACTCCTATTAACTCTACCAACTGCATGCTGGCCACATGCTTTCTGCTCACATGCACAGATTTCATTGCTTCCCAGCTCTGAAAGAGAAAATATTTACTATTATTATCATGTTAGCTAGTATTTGCGTAAGTGATGTAACAAGTATCCAGACCATCCCATATTTTGCAACCTTGAAAAACATGGGAGGGCCTGGATCAGATACAAGGCTACTTTCATGCTGTGCTGTCCTGAATCATGCACCTATAGCTAGTAATAGCCTTGATCTCTTCCAATCAGAAACTGTTATACGCAATAATGAATGTAATATTACCAGCATAAGCAAATCCGAGCTGCCTGCAAACCACTGCACTGTCCAGTCTACTGAAACCGTCATCACAGACAGTGCCCCACACGTTGTTATGGCAGACTTCTACTCGACCTTCATACTGGTTGGCACCATTTGCCAAACGAACATCTCCTTCAGTGCAGCTCTGACCTGTCAATTAATTGCAGATTAATGAATTTGATCACAAATTAAAGTTCATACTTACACTGTACTGAGCTAAGAAAGCCAGCTAGTATGACAACCACAACTACAGTGCAGCTACAATCATGGTATGCCATAGCTTCTTATTTTACAAAAATGACAACTCTATACTGATCATGCCTTAGATATGTAGGTGATAATTTCATTCATAGCCGCCCCACAGCAGCATGCAAGTAAATCATGAATCCATTTTTCAACAAGAAAAGCATCATTTTTAGTGTGACTCTCACATGTTCACAAGTCACATGTACTTTAATATTATCATCAATTTTTTGTACTAGCTAGCTTTGCAAATAATGTTATAAAATAAACCATCACTAGATCCTTTAGTGAATTTCCTTTAGCTACTGTTTCCAGCAAAATAATAGCTACAGTTGTATGATTGATGAAGGTTATAGCTACACAATTTCTATCATTTCTTGTGTGTGAGAATTCCACCAAGGTATTATAATAAACATGTAGCTAGCTACGTGACCATGATGCAGCTTGCTTCTTAGTGGGTGGTTCTTATCAGTGATGATAATATTATTCATAGTGTTGCCATTAGCTACTGTGATCATGTGCAACTTAAACTTTGCTACTGACCATAATAGGACATAATTCTGATCCTTAAACTCTCTAAACACCTTCAGATATCTATAATCATAGAAACCATGATGGGCGAGGTACTATGGCTACATGTGCATGTGCTCATCAACCATATACACATGCACACATGCATAGGTCCCAAGTTTATCAACACCAAATGCTGGTCGTCTAGCTGTATAGCTACCCATATCATTGATCATGCATAAATGATTAAAGTGGTAAATATATCAGAATAGCCACGTAAAATGGGAAAATTGTGTTCTGATGATTAGGATAACTGCCATATTTTGTTTCATCTGCTCTAAATTAAGTGTAAAAGCCCATGTATATTATTTATTAAAATAGCTACTAGCTACTAGCTATTTTAATAATATACATGGGCTTTTACACTTAATTAACACTTAACTTATAGGTATGGTATCTCCACAAATGCTGGTTTTGAGACTTGTCTTGCTGGTCGGGTAATTTGACGTGTAAATGCTGGTCGGACCAGCGATATGAGGGTCACTTGAGAGGTATGCACATGGATGATGAAGTCTACGAGCATGCGCCCGGTTGAGAGGCTTGGTTGAATTGGCTGCTCATTCAATTATAAGTACTGCTAAATCTTGTGTATCATCACTAGCTGTTGCAAAACCCTCATTGTTCGTCTGTAGGCCATGTCTGGTGTGTGTCTTCATTAGCCCAGTCTTGCATGTAGCCCTCCGGGCTCTCTCCATCATAATCGTGTGACTATGTTGATATCATGTGTGATAGCTAGTGCAGGATTTTGCTACCGTGATAAGAATCTTGATCATGATTACTGAATTTAGGAAGAGTTGTCAAGATTTGTGGTAGTGTTGTGGATAGGTTGATTGGAGAATCATGTAGGTAGTTTTAATATTAACGACCTTTTGACCCTGAGTGGTTGATTGTTGGACAACGCCCCGCCCATCGAATTGGAGTGGTAGGGATCGTCACGGTTGTATGCAAAAGATGGCGGCAAACTTGGTGAGGGGCGTCATTTCTCTTCAGGCAGTTCTCTGTTTAGTATTATTACTGGGTGGATCGGTAACCAGCGGGTCAAGTGACGTTCAAGATATCACCACAGAAAACTTTCCAAATGTCCTAGAAGGAGAGTGGATGATTGAATTGTGAGCATAACTAGGGCCTCAAAAATTAAGTGCCCCTTGTTATAAGCTCTTGAGCATATTAGCATTTTAATCGTAATTAATCACTAATCGAATTGACCTTCTGGTGCCAATTTGTCAACAGTACCTATATTTTCTAAATAATGCCCACCATATAATCACCATTGATGCTTCTATACTTCACTTCAGCTTTGCGCCATGGTGTCCAGCCTGTAAGCAATTTTCAGGGACCTGGGAGAACTTTGGAACTTGGGCTGCTACTGAGACAGAGTATCTTAAAGTTGGCAAGGTGGACGTCACAGCTGAAACAAGTATTGAACTGCTATTAAAAGTTGTACACAAGAATTGTTTGCATTGAGTGCTCAGTGCTTCTAGTTCTGCATGTGATGGTGACCAAAAGAGCAAGCATAATGATGGAAACAAATTTTATACCTGTCCCCATAGTTGGTAGTTTGGTAAAGGTCGTCATTCATGCCTGCCACTGACCAGCCCAGCCACTTGACAGCTGTGTGTTTGTTTGCTAATCCAGAGCTGCACGCACTTTGACCTCATCAAGATATCCTGCCTACGATTACTTTATTTGTTCTCAGGCTTTTCAATCAGTGTATGCCATTCTCAAATGCTAGGAGTCATGATCATAGTGCAATATGCAAATGATGTTACTGATGTGACTCACCATTTACCATATAGCAGGAAACTTTGAAGGGAGAAAACCTCAAGTTTTCTCTGTGAAATACCGATCTACAAAAATTTTCTCCTCGAAAGTTTCCCGCTATATAGTACTTGTGCATGAACATGCAATAATATTACCACTGTTCACTGTTTGGTGGATTTTGCTCTTGCTAAGCAGTATTTCTTAGTTTTGCAGGGTTTTTAAAAACCTTGTGGAGTTATAGGGACATACACTTAATAGTTTGGAAGTAAAAAAAAAACTCTGAGGGAGCGTATTTATGTGGGATATTATGGTAGAATTGAGTTACTATGTTTCATGTTATTCTTTCTTTCTTTAGTGCTGAGCGGGCAGTTTATGGTGACCCACCTGCCAACCATATTCCAGTAAGTGCTGTCAGTTTTGTTCATTGTTGTTTTCCATTAATCTCGTGTCACTAAGCGAGAGTGGAATCGTTCCTCTTAGAGTGAATTACACACAGTGGTGATTACTCATGAGGAATACCAGTTATTGTTAGGCCATATAAAATAACTTACTTGATTCTCATCCCCGCCCATCCCAATTTTTACAGGCCGCCTCTATGAATTTTATTGCTATCGCGCGTGCGCAGTATCGACTCTGTACCAAATACCTCGAAAATACGCTCTCTTTCTAGTGTAAAAATAAAAATAAAATGCCTCCTCCCGCCCCTATTTTTATGGAAAAAGGTGGATGAGAATCAAGTAAGTTATTTTATATATGGCCTTAGCGTAATTTTTTTAATTACAAGTAATTGATACTAGAGGGTGTATTTTGGGAGGAGTTATTGATCGTATCAAAGTTAAACTCCACCTACATTGTACTCGGGGATTCATCTGAGGATCGGGGCAATAGCAACAGTAATATATGCAGAAATAAGCGGGGTAGTGGGATGATACTGATACTCTTAACGCCAAAGGAAATTGTTATGGCTAAAGTTAAGTACTTGAGCAGCACTCTGAATTGTAGGGCGGGTTTTGACTGTGGGATTCTTGAATTTTAAGTTTTTCTAAAGCTCACAACGTATGTTGTATTGTATACGGTACGGGGTCAACTATTGCAATTATTGTCAGACTCGCAATCTGGTCTGACCAGCCAATAGCACGCGATCATTAAACTGTGCAAAGAAAATCCATCCTACAGCGTTGTCTTCAATTGACTCCTGCATCATTGCAGTATCATCGACGGTGAGGTGAGGCCGTACTATGAGAGTCGGGCGCTGGAAGAGCTCAAGAACTACATCGAAGAGGAGTCCTGGAAGGAGCAGGATCCCATTCCATGGTGGAGGAGCCCTACTGCACCTCAGTGAGTATACTGTTTGCAGATACGTACTTCAATTAACATGACACACTTGTGGTTGAGGTGTTGCAAATTTAATGAGTACAAAAAATAGTGCAAAATTTGTGTTTGGAGATAGCACTCGTTGTATTAGGGTTTGATGACTCTACCATTTCCCCGAGTACTGTGTATTTTGCCAATGTCATGTACACTGTACGATACTTTTTACTATATATCTGTGAAGTGTAGTTACATTCTCATTATAAGGTAATGGTCGTTAACTTTACATGCGCACACCCTCCACAGCATGAAGAGTGTAGGTCTGATATTCTGGCTGTCAGAGAAGGCCAAGGAGTTCCAGGTTGTTCTGGAGGAGAGGTATGAGCTGCCCACCTATGCTGTCTTTATCGTCATTGCCCTGGCAACCATCGTGGTTGGACTTGCCCTAGGAGGGGTGAGTCTGCATGCACTAGAAGTCATGAGCATTACACAGTCAAGTTCTGGAGTCCATGTGTTTTTTAGCAGATGCTAGTATCATCCCTAGATCCCACCCCCAAAAGGAGGAAAGGGTCTGGTATATATATACACATCAAGCGCTGTTTGGGGCGCACAGGATGCAGCATGTCGTAATCGTCATGACAACGCATCAATTCAGTATTTTGGCATGGCAATGCATGAACGGCTCTCGCATGCAGCAATGGTTGGCTATAGCACGGTGTCACATGATAATCACATGCAAACCACGTGGTGTTAATCGACACAATTCAGAAATGCCACATCAGCAAGTCCCAGAAAGCGCTCGATGTTGTACCAGACCCTTTCGTCCTTTGGGGGTGGGGTCTGGGGTCGAGACTACCGTATACTTTCTAATATAGGCGCCCCCAACAAATAATTACAGATCGTGCAGGCGCCTCCAATTAGAACCGAAAAATTCATGAGCAGGTCAAAGGGCGCCTAAATTAGGGAGGCGCCTAAGAGCTGCAATTAGAACGGTTCTGGAAGTTTTGCCAGAGCACAAGCGCTATCACTAATCGGTCCTATTTAGTGGCAGTGAATATCATAGTGGTGAGAACAACAAAAATATGGTTCTAGTTTCAGTTCTTTTTGGAAATTTCACTCTGATCGCTGAATCATTCTCGAGTTGTCGGTACCGTAGCCATCAGAACGATTGTCTCTAACTCCAGAAAGACATCAAAGCAGTCGGTAAGTGCCTATATAAATGTAGGAGACAGCTTAGTTTGACATCTAAACTGCTAGCTCGATAGATCAATCGACGGTACGGTACGGTACCGAGGTATTGCCATGGCATATTCGCGGCACGTGTCAATACGTTCCAATTAAATAGGCGCCGCCTAAAAATAATTGATGTCCGGAAAGGCGCCTTAAATTAGAACCGAAAAAATTGCGCAGGTCCCAAAGGGCGCCTATATTAGAACATATACGATAAGCAGATACATGCACTGATTGGTAATGGTCGTCACATGTCCTGAATTCGCATGAAGATGAGAAGTTTGGGAGCCCATGCAGGGGTTTATCTGCATAGAGCCCAGCAGGGTGTGTTCCCCCCTCCCCCCCCCCCCCCCCCCCCCCAAATTTACAAAAAATTAATTGAGATTTCACAATAAAATGCATACATATCACCTGGACTAATTATGTTGAAGAGTGTTACTTAGGTGCCCTTATGGGAACATTAATATTAATTTATGCTTTAGCTTCCCGCACCCACCCCCTTGGGCCGCCACTTGAGGCGGCCCATTACTTCAACTTCTCCCATATTCCCCCCCCCCCTAAATTTTTGGGCCAGATAAAACCCTGCCATGTATTTCTTGGCAGATGCACGCATTGGTTGGTAATGGTCGTCATATGTAGATATCAATGAAGTTTGTGCCTGAAGGAATACCGTACCCCCCTCTGGGCCCCACTCCCATTTTGGGAGTTCAGGAGAACTTGGTTGCCTTTCCCCCTCTTAGCAATAAATTTAATCACTCCCTCTTTTAAGTGGGTTCAGTCTGCAGTCTGCACATCTACATGTACATGATATGTGTACATGTATGAGTATGATATCATAGCTACATGTACATGTATATACTTGTATTAGTATTTTTAAACTAATGCAGTAAGTACTTGCGTTGTGTTTAGATCAAGGTCAAGGTTCATGATCATAATTATTCTCTATCTGCTTTGTATAGTGGTCGTGTTTCTCCTGTTGCCCGTATCAGTGGTAATAATAATATTATTATTATTGTGAAATCACATGCTGGGTTCATGTCGTGGTTAGCACTACTTGTGTAAGTGATGACCATTTCCTAGTTGTAGCAATCTGTCTTGCTGATTGCCCTACAAGCCAAGAGAATGGAAGGAGGTAGTAAAAACTCTTTTCTTTCCCTTCCTGTTGGTCTGTAGTTATCACCAATCAGTTCCCAATCATAAAACAATTGGATCTCTATTACTCGACTGTCATTGTTCTCACTGCAGTGTGTTGCCTGTCCCCCCTCCCCTCCCTCATCCAAATCGACTGCTGTTACGTAGCTCTTACACTGTTCTGATTGCATGCAATTTGCATAATTAAAGAATACGTGCCTACATGATTCAAATAATGTGGATGGTATAATGATGACTATGTTCGTTTGTAGCCACAGTGTATAATATTGACTTCAGCAAGTGTGCACATGCTGCTCAATAATAATAATATTATTTCTATACATGTGTCGCTATCACAGGGTTAGCTGTACCTTCCGTTGAATAGCTTTCGTGATTTTTGATACACCCAACCTGTTACCTTTTTTTGCACAGCCTGCCAGGTTGTTGAGTGGCAGGCCCACCTATTGCACTAAGCCTGAAACAGCTGTCTCCAGTTGCACTTTTTTCACCTACTTTTGAAATTTCAGACTTATTTGCAGCGCTCATAACATCATGCGTTCTGATGTCACTTTGGGGGGTGTACATGCACATGTACACATCCCTTGGTAAGGGGTGGTCATTTTGTTGATTCTAGCAGTGTGTATGGTGTAGGCCTAGCCCAGCCTGGCCCAACCCGACCCCGGCCGGCCAGCTGGTCGTTGGGTAGATGAGCAGGGTGATAGCAGGGGGTCTGTTGTGGTCAGCCTGGGCTAGCAACCATAATTGAGCGTCTGGATCGGTTTACAATGTTTACTATAGTAGTAGAGTACGGTAACCATGCAAAATCATCCTATACCTGCAGCTGCTACTATGTAGCCACATGTACATGTACGTATGTACGTACATCTTTGCAGAGCTGTAAAGACTGTATGGGTGGCAAGGCTGTGAGCGAATGAGTAAGAGTGTGTGTGAGGCAGTTGTGTAAGTGTGGTGTGTAGGCATAGAGCTATGTGGGAGAGACATTGCCCTGAATCAGCTGCTACACACACACACACACACACACATACACAGCACTCTCACAGTGCACTCTCACAAAGATGGCTGGTCAGCCACTTAACCCAAGCCCCATCACCAGACCACTTGTTTGATAAGTAATGTGATTACTCGCCATTTAAGCTTTTGGGGCTGTTAAGTGCCTCACATAAACATTGTCTATTGTGGTGTGGTGCCAGATAGTCTACATCATGCTCATTCATCAGTGCTACACTGGCTGCTCTCTCTAGCTGTGTTGCCTGCTGCACTGGGGGCTGATTGCATTATCCTCCAACCACATGTTTGAGGTGTTTGGTTAGAGGCCGTCGTTTTCTTGACAAGTCTTGGTTTCTATGGATACTGATTACTCTTTTTAGTTATGGATTCTGTGGTTAGATGCAGGTTGGCTAGAGAGAGTGATGTCCTACATGAGCTGCTTAGCTTGTATGACTGCCCAGCTGCATCCTGTATATACATACAATCACCTCTAGTCAAAAAAATTGCTATTTAGTGTGGAGGAGAATGATATACCGTAGATCTGGAAATTTTCGTGTAAAGAAACTTTTGTATGATAAATTTTCGTGTAAAATTTTTTTTCGTAGGAACAACCCCTTACCGCATTAGCGTTAATAGTGCATGCTAATTTTCGTAAGATTAATTTTCGTAGCCGCCATCAACTACGAAAATATTTTTACAACGAAAATTTCCAGATTTACGATACCTTGTGTGTTTGGATAATACACTCTATTTTATGAAATGCTGTAGCAACTGCATGTACATATACACGTAAACGACGTTTCCATCATTTTCTGTGGATTCACAAATTGTTTTGTGTACCTTCTATTATAACCTTGTGTAGCCCTTGTGGCATCACTGAAGGCTAAAACCAGAGCATTCCACGTGCACTTTGTACCAGATCAGGGTGTGCTTAGCTCATGGTCTGGTTGTATCATTGTATGCACTGAGCACTGATGCATGTACATGTACTTTGCACGTTTTCGCTGTCGATTGCTGTGTCCTACTACCACTAGGCACAATTTTTAGGCGTTAATTTTGTGGCCCATTTCAAGTGTTGGAAAGCAAGGGCTTACTCTTCATTTTTCAATAATATTACACCTAGCATGTTAGTTAGCTTCGTCCTCCCGACCTCCCAAACTTTCTGTGTTATATTTAAAACACTGGAAGGGCCTCGAGACGAGCTAGGCTACGTGTGAAGTATGATTTAACCAACTATTTTATTTATGATGTATGCAAAATTAAGTTTTACGTGATTTGCATCTTAAGATGTTGGCAACCACATCTCCACATTCATTGTCGACCGTGACTTCACCATCTCTTGATTGCTCATCTAAGTATAATCCCCTGTGCATGTAGTGGACTAGGTGCCTAGTTACATGTACTTGTAGTAGGCTCTTGGTTGCTAGGCTGCTTGGCATACCGATGTGATATTCAGTGACAGTTTGGTGCGTGAGCTACCTTGTTATGGACACTTGTTGATAATTAATACCTCTTTGTTCAATTAGTGGTAATTGAGTGGTTTGTGGTCCAGCCTCAACTGCTTCTCACGGTGAATCACACAAAATGCACTTTGTTTTATGCCATCCAAAAAAAGGAGTAGCCATGCCTTCATGCCTTGTGCATATCTGTCTCCGAGCAGTCACGTTATCATTCTATTTTCCAGTATGATGTTATGTACTTGTTGTCCTGTACACTTGCCGTGCTTCAAGCCATAGAGCGTACATTGTGTAATTGTTTGTGTTTGATGTCACAGCTCCCTGGCTTTAACTAGGTTAGCCGTGCTTTGATGACGGAAGATTCAAGTGGATAAATATTTGGTTGGATTTTCAAATATTTGGCTTGAAATATTCCCATTACAGTTTTAGGCATTTTCATAATTATATTTGTACAGCTTAATCTTGTGTGTTGGCTAGTTTTGCAGTGATCATGTGGCCAGATCTGAGGTGGGATTAGCATGCCCCGCCTCCCTACTCGATTCTTGCTGTTAATTTACTTATTGCATCTCATACTCCCACTCTTTTACGATACTATGCTTCATGTATTTATAAAATCTGCCTTTTGAATCCGTAGATTATCAGTTGAGCTATGTGTAGCTGACGATATATTCTGGGTGCATGTGGCTATAATTATATTAATGAGCACCACAAAATTTGGGCATCTTCTTGTAGCTGTGACCTTGAATGATCTTGTAACAATCATAATATAATGTAGATATATATGTAGTGTAGTGTTCTCCCTGGGCCCTTTTTCGCATAGCGGCCCACAGTGCCTTCAATATCCACATTTCTTTGACATGATAACCAAAGTGGTTGTTATAGTCATAAACTCCACCCAAACCACACCCACTATCTATGCCTTGAATAGTCCTGGGGGGACACTAGATATGTACATGTACATGTATGTACATTGCATGGGGCTTGCATGGCACACTGGGTGCCTGGGCGTAACTGGGCAATAAACTAGGAATGTATGTACTTATGTAGGACTTGGTTGCTAAGGAGATATCAGGTGCACAGGGACACTGTAATGATGTATGCATTATGTAACTATTGTAGTTTCATTGCTACGTAGATCAACTTTTGTCGATAAGTAGCCTTGCAAGTGCCAAAGCCTTTGTAGTGCAATGATAATAGTGTCTTGGAAGTGGTTGAGCAGATGAATTGCACATAGTAAAACTTGCGTTATCTTTTTCTGTTTGATAATCGTGATTTGCTTGCTTGACTGTTTTATTGTGTGCATAATCATGTACACGAAAGTATAAAGAAAAGCCCAATGCTTTGTATGCATGATGCACATGCATGTATAATGCATTTGCATGCGATATGCATGTACACATGTAATTGTTGCATGGTATTTGCATGTACAAAATAATTAGCTGCTGACCTGTGGATACAGGTTCGTATCTACCTCTCCTGGGATTTATGTCATCTGTATGTACTCTATGGTGGAGGTTTGCAGCTCCAATGTATTATCGATTATTGTACATAATATAATAAATATTTTAATGCGTATAGCATACATGTATATATATCATGGGCATGTGCATACATGTATGTGCATGTGTGTGTGCTGTGTGTTCCGTGGAGTATGTGCTCTAGCATTCCTAGCATACTGGTAGTTTGGTGGGAAACTGTGGGGGTGGCCTTTGACCAATTACTGCCCCCACCACCCAGTAGTGGGAACCCAGGTGGGGGTGTGCGTGTAGCAAGGCCAGACCCTCTCTCTGTGTTTTGCTCTCCCTAGTGCATATACACCTAGTACATGTACATGTACATGTTATTTTTGATGTGCATGTACGAAGTATACTGATTCGTGCTGCCATTGTACATACATATATAATATGCCTACATTGATACCTCACGTCAGGTCAGCTCTGGCTTTTTTCCGGTTAGTGGAGAATTTCTATGCATTCTTCCTGTTTGAAGTACCCATGTGCACGTGAAGAAGTGCACTAGCTGTGGAGTTGTTATTTGTGTTGTTTTTGTTGTTGCCGGTTGCAATTGGTAATTCCTGTGTTTGTTCCTCCACCTCCCACCTTCCCTCTCCCTCCCAACTCACTGTATTACATGTATACCCTAAACCTGCTGACCTGACCTATGTATGTGAGCATGACTGTCTGGCCGGCCGACCTTGCTTATGGCCCCCATAGCGACACCTTATAGCCCCTATCACGTTAAGCCTAAACAAATCGTTGATGTACGTATTAATTATAATGTATTAATTTTTGGAGTTTAAAATCGACACTTGCGTAATAATAATAGACCGAGTCCAAGATCTCTATAATTATGTTTTTAAGAGACCCAAAGGCCTGAGACTATAATTTTTGTACCATGATTTTTTTTGCCGCAGACAAGGGAAGATAAACTGTATAAGTGGCTAGAGCTAGCCTGGCCTCTTGACCTTGTCCAATAGTCCAGCCACTCATGATTATGCATGTTATGGTGCGTGTGTGTGTGTGTGTGTGTGTGTGGTTTTTGCTGATCATTTTTGTGAGTCACTGTATGGCTGTGTCTATAGTGTATCTAGTGCATGTAGCTCCAGGTACAGCCTGACCTTGGGGTCACAGTTGTAGGGAGCTTTCCTTCAACAGAAGCTCACACCAAGCAACTTTCAGAGACTCTCCGAGTGAGGATTACTGCCAATGTTGTCGTTGGATGTCTGCTGAATATTTCCAGAAAATGCTCTTTCTTGTGGCACGTACACAAACTCTAGGCATGTGTACATTTGTTGGAGCTCCAGGTTGCAGTTGGGAGCTTGGCAGGTTGCAGCTCGATCTACAATGGCATCCCACTTCCCAGGAATTCCCCCGTCCCGGCCCTGTCCCGGCCCTGTCCACCTGCACTGGTTCAGCATATGTGTGCATAATGTTATATTGATATCACTGGAATAATGCCTATGTTGTACTTTGATGTCGCTACCCAGAAGGTTTAGTTCTGGCTTCTTGAAAACAAGGAAAACCAGAAGCTATTAAAAAAAACTTAAGCATACGTGTACCTTAGATTTATCTTCTTAGGGGTGAAGTGTTGATTAACTGGAGATCTTTGAGCATACATGTGGATGTACCCTATATGCTGCACTGTGGATGCTGGCTAAATGTTAATTGTTATGGAGTTTCTTTTATGAAAGGCATAGTTTGGTGTGGGTTTACTGCTCTCTGTTAACAAGTGTGCTCCTCGTAAGCTGCTTATATATAAATCGTAATGTGCTGGTACAGTATCTTTGAAGTAATGATTGATCGCAGTACTAAAGACTGGAAGCTAGACTCACTGAAGAGGAGAGATTGCGTTCTCTCTACCACTCATCTTTTGTTTTGAACTTTGCATCTTCGAGGTCACCTTAGTGTGTTCACTACGATTGCTTGCCTATTGTTGCTGTTCATTAATTAATTAGCATATTTCCTGTTAAGTGATGGTTCCCTGAAGGTAAGCACATGCACAAGCATCTGGTATGCTCTTCTGCTCTTTGCTATGGGCAAGCGCAGTGCTGCAATAATCCAAGGTCTGGTTGCAGGTTGTTTACCACTTGATTTTAGTTCACTCCGAGATCTAATCGTTGAGAGGTCTGCATGGCTATGTTCATACGTACGGTAGCAACGAAAATGATGGCGACAGACATGCAGAGACAGATAGAATCGTTTTACCCATTGCACATGTGCAGATTGTCACATTATTGCAGTACCCTGTGCAATAATTATTATGGGGCCTATGTACATGTACATGTATGTACCATTAGGTTGTTTGACATATATCCCAGTGAGGAGAATTCATCTTGTCTAGACCTTAAAAAGCGGGAGTAGACTTTAAGACGCACTGTAGTGTTATCGAGAAAAACACTACTTACATGTACATGTGCATATATTGTACATGTACACCTGCATGTACATGTACATTTTACATGTACTGCACATTTCATTATGTCATGGGAAAAGTTGAAATGAAAGCGTATCATCTTTCATTGGTTTTACCTGGCAATGGTTTTGTGGTGAGAGGGCTGAAGTCCACGGTGACCAGGCTGCATGTGCACTTACCAACCCAACCCTCATCCCCGGCCGGTCAGCCTAGCCTAGCCTAGCCCAGCCCAGCCTAGCCTGGCCTGACGCGGCTCAGGTACGAAGACCTGAAGCCCACACAAAGCTTCACCCCAGCACCTTACTCACTCAACCCTCACACTGTGCATGTGTGAGGGCGTGTGTGTAGTCGTGGTTAGCCCTGGTGGTATATCATACTCACCACAGCAACACATATGCTCCTACTACATGTACATGTGCATGTACATGTGCATGTACCTGTAGCTGGTGTGCATGCAGCCATACTATGGTTCCAATAGGGCCTGAAGCTACAGTGATACTACTTGTACGATGGTTTTTTTTTTCCGAGAGTTGTGGGAAATGTGATAGATTGTCTTTGTGAGATGGTTGACGTTCTGAGTGACTGCACAGGCTAGTGAAGTGGCGAAGGGTGTGGCACTAGCTCTCTTTGCTGCAGTGGTTGTGTGCATGCCTGTGCCTATCTGTCACTCCAGTCAGAGATGGGGGAACTTCCTCTGGGCACTGCTTGATTAATTGCCACTCAGCTTTGACACGACAACACTGGCACCTGTTGCTACGCTCTACTGCCCTTGCTCATCTGTCCTGGTCGTAGTGGAATTACCTGCTTGACTGGTCAAACAGGTTTCTATCGTACAGATATTAGCATTTTCAGGACTCAGTTAGTCATTTCTAATTGGAGATGAATTGTTAGTTTATATCTAACCATCCCTTTCAGTTGTGAAATCCTAAAATTAATAATTATTATGGTATTCAGTTTCACTCTCTTTGTGTGTGCGTGTATGTGTGTATGTGTGTGTGAAAGATTGCATGTGGTAGTTGTCCCTGCAGTGTTATGGTTTGGGCAACCAGTTAACTGCAGGGATGTTTGATTACTTTGGACTGATCCAACCCTGCTGTAATTCTCCATGGTTTTACATCAAAGGGGCGAATCATTCCAGAGCTATTGGTGTTGCCATCCTGGGGTTCCACGTACACTAGGGACAATTGCGACACAGGATGTCGTATTATAATAGCAATAATCCTTATACGTATTCGCTGAAGTGTGCTTGCATGTGTACTAGTTACATATATAATATAATGATTGTTATTACGATAAAAAATTTTATGAGTGCAATAGGTACCTTCATGGCCTTTGATTTTGATATAATCGTTTTTGTTTATAACTTTCGCATTATGCTTGTGTATTGCGATATGAAATGCCAATTTGGTTGTGACGCTTTGCATAATATTATTGGAGCACTTCTATTCCATTGCGTACTGGGGTGAATGATTTGATCTTATTTCACTTTGGCCGTCATTTCATCATCATCACCCGCTGCAGCTGGCAGGGTGAGGAACGCTAGTCATCTGCTAAACTTGGCACGACCAACCGACAAACAAGTCATCGAAGACGATCAAAACACCCTCCCCCTCCCTCCATCCCTCCGTCCCTCCCTCCGTCTCTTCCTCCTTTCCCTGTTTTTCTCCCTCCCCCTTCCCTCTCCCTCCCCCACCTTCCTTCTCCCTCGTTTGAACCAAACATTGCACTGTTGTTCCTGCTCATGAATGCATTCCTTGAGCGACTGACGCTCCTGTGGTTAGCGGTTCCCTCCCTCAGCCTTAGCTATTTCCAGATAACCACTGACAAACACTCAAATGCACCCTTGGACCTAATGAGACTGGCGGCTCCAGGGCCTGTTTCACCCCTCGCTCATACGTATCGCCCTCACTGTTTTGAGGTTGGAATTTGCGTGATGATGTTGTCGATCGTTGCTCGACCGTCACATGAATGAGATACGTGCTGAGTGTAGTAGTGTAAAGGATCAGTGCTATCGTATGATCGTCTTACTCTCTCTCCCCCTCTACAGCTGAACAGAGAGTTCAATTACAGACCCTGTGTATGCATGTGTGTGTGTGTCTTAGAATACCAAACCTGACCACTAATCAGTTCAAATGAATGATGTACTCTTGACTTTGTATCTCTCTTTGTCCATTGAGTGGGTGGGGGGTCGTTTCTGGTTGCACTTCACTTAGTTTGATCAAACTACATAATACAGCGTAATCGTTAGGAGCAGCTGAAAATAGTCTCAACCATTTCTTGCATGTTTCTTTGTAGAACTAAATAATGTATGCAATTTGCGTGATTGTGCATGTTCATGTACCGATTTTGCAGGACTCTGCAGTGACTACATGCCAAGCATTACTAATAGAGTCTCCGCATTACAACCATAGACACAAGAGGGATAATTACAACTTAGTGCAAACTCCAAGTGGCAAATTTCTTTATCCCATCCTACAGTATAATCCCAACACGACATGAAGCATATGCATTAATTAGTGATGATGATATTGACCCAATCTTTGAGAAGGTTGGTATATTAGCTGCCTGCAGGCAGGTACGCAACAGTGTTGGAGTGTCTTAGAATTCAAGGCATTCTCTGAGTGAGGTGCAAAAATGTAATGATCAAAATTGAAAGCTGAACAATAAGTCTGACTTGGAGGAGCACACACCTTTGTTCATCCCCCACTCTCAGACAGCCAGGCTCCACTATGTGCCAACACTCAGCGACTGACTCATGGCAAAAACAAGTCCATAATAATATATATAATATTATATTGATTGGAACGTCACGAGTATCCCGTTCCCGCTAATGAGATTCACGGCCGCTAAAATACCCATGGCCTTTTAGTTGGAAAAGCTTTGTGGTTGGGTCTCGTGTGTTGCAGCCCCCTTAGTCTGGGGGCAGTGGAGCACATCTCCTCTGTGGAAATTCCATATAGTAGTACACACATTTATTAGCTGTTGGTATTCTTTGATCTCTAAATGCTAGTTCCTTCAGTTGTAGCGATTGCATATTTTCTTTTACCAATCCCAGCCTATTATCGGCCTGAGGCTGAATTGGTAGCTATGTAGGACTGTTTCCGTCCAGCGTCCGGCAGTTTGTTCGTCCCGTGGTTAGTATGCCTGTTTTTCCTCCCTTCCCTCCTTCCACCATCTCCCATGACAATTGACCACCTGTGATCGGTTTTGTCTGGTTCAATATGACTCTCTGCATATATGGCGTATTATAATAGTACTTTTAATTTATATGGGATGTTTTTGACTGCATTGCTCATAGCGTTGAAATTTTCACTAATTCTGTTGGAACGTATTTTTCATTTCAAACAATATACAGCGTATACCTCAGTATGACTTGCACAGTTGTGGGTTGTTGCATGTATGTATGTGTTGTAGCACGAGTGAGGGGGAGAAAGAAAGAGAGAGAGGGAGAGAGAGAGAGGGAGGGAGGGAGGGAGGGAGAGAGAGAGAGAGAAAGAGAACCTGCTAATCCGCGATGATCTTCCATCGTGATAATCTATTGGATTATCAGGATTACCCCCGCCTCACTGATAGTTTGCCTCCTACAAGTGTGTTAACTAGGACTAATTTACTGTTGTTGCAACAGCATAGCTATCCCTTTCACTACTCTGCTATATTGGAGCCGTAGTAGTGAAGATTGAAAGTGAGCACTTGTCAGTTTCCTTTCCTCTCTTGGAAGATTGAAATTCTTTGTGCACTCCTGAGGTGTTTTTCTCCATCAAAACAGGATTTTCTGAATGCTAATGCTTTAATGCTAATGGCTCCATCAATCAGATGAATAACCTGTTTGCATAACTGACGCTTGTTTTGCTCCATCCATAAGATCAGTATTAAAACGGTGCACATGCAGTGCAGTACAGTGGCATGCCTAACTTTGCTGCATGTATGTGTGTAATATTCATTTTGTACATGTATGTATACAAAAATACAATAATAATTATAATGAGCTGTTGGTATTAGTCGTGTCTGTTCTTACTATCAAAATGTGATCACGTCTGAATTGGATCGTATGTCCCTAACTGATCCCCAGTTTAGAAAGTGATTGGCTAATGTTACATGCTTGTCAAAACTGGTGCTCAATGAATTGTGCCTGCTCACTCGGGCTCTAACTGATACAGGTATCAATTAATTCTCATTGTATATTTAATTAGCTGTCCACATGTAACGGAGAAGTGGTGGGAATATCAGCCGTGCCTGTACAAGCACTCATCCCATTCATCCTTATGCATCTGTGGTTGCATACACGTAGTATCAGCATGGATATTGAATAGGAATGTTTCTTGTGCAGAGTATCAGTGTGGGGTTATCAATTATTATTACTGGTACTTCAGGAGAGGGGGAATCAGACATGTTCCAATACTGGAGTACTATTCTCTTATGTACACTATAAATTTTATGGAGGAAAATTAACGTTAGAGAGAGGAAATCTCTCTGCTCCACATCATCTAAATTTACTAGTAGAGTACATGTAGGTGCCTCTCTCACTCCAGGTTAATTGAAGCTATTGTGTTGGTTGATGATATAAGCAACACACAGGAGGTAGTTCTATAGTGGGGTACACTCTAGGAGCATTTGGGTATGGTCAGTCTGTCTGTCTGTCTGTCTGCCTCTGACTGGCTTGGTGACTGGTTGGTACTATAGTACCATTGTAATCAAGTTTACCTCCAACTGTATCCCATTGCCTTCCTCCTCCCTCCCTCCCTCACTGAATGGCTGTCCCACATCAGAGGCAACAACACTAATAATATTATTGTTTTAGGCAGCTGACTAATTAATTCACTGCTACTCTAGCGGTGTTGGGGAATGTGCACCTATCTTCCCTTCTCCCTTTCCCCTCCCTCTGCCAAGTCCATCCAGCCACTCTCTAACTGCATACATGTACATGGACAAGTACATGTGTGCTAAATAACATGCACGACTACAACCCACGTCGATTCTAGTGTGCATGCTAACTGGTTATCAGTGCATACTAGGCTGCACAGTAAATGAAGAGAATACTCTTAGCACTCTTGCACGTACACATTTGTAATCACTTGCTATACAAATATTGTTCTGTCCCTTAAAAAAGAAATTCCTGGAAACTACCCAAACAGAGTTTGCTGGAGGTGTGTTGGATGGTTATCATAAACTAGGTATAATGGTTTGCATAACACTCTTACTAAACTAAACAATGTTTGGTGTCCTGGTTGTTTTGTGTATGATTTTGGTGTGGTGAGTTGATCACATCAGTCAGCTTGGCTTAGTGGGACATCACCGAGTGAAGCCATTTATATGCAGCTATAGATGTTAAGAAAATGTGCTTTTTCTCTCTAGTATGTGCTCCATATACCGTATAGTGGGAACATTCAAGAGAGAAACTTTCGCAGAATACTAAATTAATGATATAACTATGTGGGTACATGGGGTGTGCCTAAATGTTTTGGAAAAAACTTTCGCAGGTGGCTCTCAAGCCATGATATTCATGAAAGTTCTCTCCCTCGAAAGTTTCCCACTGTACAGTATTACAGTAGAGCTCTACCTAGATGTACACTGTGCCTCAAGGCTGTAGAGAATGGGAACAAGTTTCCCCGTTTGTGGATGACCCTTTGAATTTCTCTGCAATCACTTGGACATACGACTTCCTCATCTGCTAACAAATTGCGTTGTTCTTGGCTGCTCTCTTCCTGTCGCCACATAATGAAAACTGACAGTTGCCGTGTTTTACCAGGCCTTTTCATGCCCTGTTAGAAACATTCTTGTGTGGAGCAGTCTCCATCGACTAGTACAAAATCAGCATACTGTACAATATCTATAATAATATGCAGTATGATAATATATATAATACATAGTATATGTACATGTATATGTGTGCGTTCCCTCCAGCATACTAGCCACATGAGGTTCTCTATCCAGTAGTGTCACAGTGGCTAGACTCGCTTGGTTGATTTATCGAGACAACTGTCTCGTACTTGTGGTTTTCTTTGACTATCAGTGCTACCCCATACACTAGCACTCTGGGTGCCTTTGTATACTTCCTCAACTAATTAAACCTTTGTCTGTGTGTCAGGAAGTGAATTTAATTGGCTGTGTGTCATAACAATAATATTGTACTGTCTTTTGCAGTGTAACTGCAGTAATAGTGCATCTCTGGTTTTGCATGGATACCCATGTGCCGTATGGGTATGTGTTTATTGGGGCTGTGTTATCCGTCCTGCGTGTAGCCCTAGTCTGTATGGAAGGGGTAATTAGTTCTGATTACATTGTGTCTTTGACATTCTTGGAAATGTTGTAATGTCAGTTTGTTGCATAATATTTTGCATTTACGGCACTTTTGTTGAAAAGTGTGAATCGATTATGCAATGTTCTATTTCCATTAATGGTACACATAATGATGTAATTGCTAGTTTTAGGCACATATTGGGTAATTAGATTTGATTATGAGATTCTTGCTCTCATCATAAGCTAAATATAATTTTTATCGAGGGCCTCTCTGACAGCCACTATTCTCTTTGCTCTTATAGCTGACCGTCTGTTGTATTGAAGTTTGTATGAGGTTGTGCTCTCGAAAGCAACCTGCTCCAAAGTCAGAAACAAAAGAGAAAGGTGAATTATTAACTCTTGTACTAAAGTGTGGTTATGCTCCATGTCATTGTGTGATCGCCTGGTTGGTCTGAGAAGGTTTCATCTCAATAGGATCTACCCAATTAGTGTGAACTGATTATGCAGAAGACTGTATACATGTACATGTGTATCCCTTTAGACCTTCATATAGACATGCGTGTACATGCATGTGATTATGTAATACTTACCACATTTCTCTGTAATTGGCATATTACTGGATTAACCTTGTCCCCAGCCCCTCTCTCCCAGCTTTGCAGTGTTCAGTGTGAAAAGCTGGGGTTGGGTCTGGGGATGAGGCTAAACTTACACGCCATAATTACATAATGATAAATAATATTATGATTATGGCATCTTTAGAAGGGGATGTCCACAAAGAGATCAAGACAAAGGATGAGGTCAAACCGAAAGAGGAGGAGAAGAAGAAGGAGAAGGGCAGCGGTGGTGGGGGTGGTGGGGGGACAGAGGGATCCTCCGCAAGGAAGAGGAAGAAAGACAAGAAACAGGTACGTGTACAAACGTAGGCAGTCTAGTCCCCATGCTGGCCACTCCCATGCTTTCAATGTTATATGCTGAAAAGGGTAGAGGAGCCTGAGAATGAGGCTATGCGTATGTATGTGTGAGTGCTTACCCAGTTCAGTGGTCTCCATAGAATTTCTCTAAGGTGAAGTAGGAATTAGGATATAATTTGCAAACACATTAAAATCTTTAAGCTCCACCCACGTGAAGCTCAAAGGTATTTGCGTTAATTCTGAAGATCCATGCTTAAATTAAGTGCATTCTGTGGAGAATACTGCACTTGTTAAGCCACTGTGTGTCAGCTGCTACTGTTTATCTTTTCTGGATCTCATTTCATCCTCTTCTTGATCTTTTACCATTTGAATGGAAATTGAATTAATGTTTTGACGGTGCTGATTAAATTTTGAGGTTTTACGTATGTTAATTTTTTGTGTGGAGGAGTGTTTTTGCACATTAGTGGCAGGCAGTCAGCCAGACGGCAGGCAGGCAGGCTGTATGGGGAGGGAGTGAACAGCTAGCGACAATTCCTACGTCAATTAAAGGTAAAAACGTGTACATCTGATTTAATTGTGACCCTCTCTAGTCTGTTTTGGTGGGCCAGGGAAAATACGATAGAGCCACTTAAGACTTGCACTGTGGACTCTCTTGGGTGATATCACTCAAACCGATTAAACATCATCAGACGACATACAATAGCTGATTGTATGTCGTGGACCACACTGAGTTGCTTTACTGGGGTGGTGGAGGAGGGGGAATGTGTGCGTTGCTTCTCTTCTCTCCTTCTCTCCCACTCCCTGCTTCGTCCTTTGCCTTTGGTAAGATGATAGTGACCATTAAGACATCTTAGAGTTCTGGTTTCTTTGTTGAGTGTGGAGTAGGGTGTCGTTAGTTGTCCCGGGCGATGCTTAATTTGCTGTGTGCATGAACAGTAGTTTCAACTCCCCAGCTGTTTGGTATCTAATCATGTGTCTGTGAAGTTGGCCGTGTAGGGGGATTATTTCACCAATCGGTGATGCATGAATTTGAATTAGTGTGGACAGCGGTGAGCCTGTGTGCTGAAGTTCGGTAAAATACGTGATACTGTCATTAATATCTATATATACATGTACATCTAATTTTAGTATTGTATGAGCAATAGCAGATACATGTATAATTTGTTACTTTTCTACTCAAATTTTTATAATATTATTATGCTTCGACCATTTTGTACTAAATTCAATAAGACTGACTCATTTAGCTGCACGTACATGTACATGATATATAATGTCATTATTATACTAAAGTAGCTATTTATATGCTATGATTTTATCATCTTAACAAGATTTACGTCAACAACTTTATCAATTTGAAATCGAGCTGATTTTCAGGGTGGAATATCTTAAGGCACAGTCAAAGGTGTTGCTGTCTTTTTCTTGCTCTTATGGTCTCTCGGTGGTCACTTGCTTGATATCCCATTGATACTATGTCCTTCCAATTTGTCTCTGGCCAGGAAATTGCCACAATACACTTACTGCATTCTTTTGCCTTGGTAGTTAGTGCTCTTTTAGTGCAAATAACAAAATTAATAGGAAAAATTTACTGGAGTACTGATGCATGGATTTAAATTTTGCAATTCAGTACGGTATTACCATGTATATGCATATGTATGAGAGTAAGTAATAATATTTGTTTTGGTGGTTGCGAAGGTAGACTGCCAAAGTGCCAAATTTAATTCCTCGCCAAAGTTGCCGATTGTGCAATATGTTTGCCTTGCAGTCTTAAGTGCAAACAAAATACGTATTTCCAATCTTACATGTAATAAAAAATAACTGAAATACTCCATCAGGCTGGTGTCAGCAGTAATATGTAGGCTCATACTGAGCTTCCTTTTGGGATTGACTTAGTCCTACCTGACCTGTGTACATACCTAGATGTATTCTGTGGAATTCTTTCTTAGAAATGCTGGATTAATTGAGGCTGGATGGACATGTGTGTGTGTGCCTCTGACCACAGAAGGAGAAGGAAGTGTTGGACATGGAGGAAACAAGGGAAGGCTACTGCCTGGCGACTTTCAAGTAGTAGTTCTAGCCTGTGTAATTTTGTGTGGGAGTGATTGGTGGACTAGTTAAAGCAAGGAAGTTTGCCATAGCTAGTGGCTGTAGTCTCATTGACCAGAACAGAGCTGCGCAAAGGAGTAGTCTGCCATGGGTCAGCGAGACTACTAATGGCTGTTGCCCTGTTGACTTGAGAGTAGATATGTCTCTCTCCATGGCTGCATTATATTGTGAAGATATACATTTATGTGCATGAACCAGCTTGTGGAGTAGCCTCAGTGCTAGGTAGCTGTAGAGTGCATGGGTCTTACAAAATGTAATTGTGGCATAACAATGTGCAGCCAAAAAGGAGGGGAAGGCTTTGTGATCAAAGGCATGGACCCTTACTATAACTTCCCATTTGCTCCACATCAAAGTGAAGATAAAGGTCAGTGTTTGGCAGCAAAGTGAAAGCAAAGAAAGGGTGATGTGGACTGTGGTAGCTTGTGCTTTTAATGAGAGGGTGGATGCTCAGATCTTCTTCCTGAGAGGTTGGCCAGTGATGGACTACACTACAGTTGTGTGAGCAGCTAGTTAAATAGACATAGTGTTTAATCAGTTACTCAGAACACCTCCATTAATATTACATATCAGATATGTAGTAGGAAGTAAATTCGCAAAGTGTGTTGCATGGGATTGAATATTGCACTTCATACTGCACCATTTATTCATGCGTAGTAGAGACAGCATTCTAAGCCTTCTTGTTTGGATAAATGAACATAATACCAATTACTTGAGTTGGATTGAGTAGCCATTCACTTCCTTATAACCTACTTGAGCAGGTCAGCACTGCATGTTTGGGAAATGGTTTACAAAAAATACCCTTCTGGAAACCCTTCAATGTTAGACTATATATGTATAATTCTATTATGACAAGGCATGACTTTTTAGATGCATCCCTACATCCAATTAACGACCACAACCTCCTGTGTAGCCCCTCCAATTAGTGTTGTGTGTTTGTGTGAGTGTTTGTGGCTGTGCGCTGTAGGGGGGAGTAGCTGGGGTTGTGGCTTTATTGGTTACCAACCAAATTGCTGGCATTCTTTCACGTACGTCGATCACATTTTGTTTTCCCTAAGTGTTTCCATGTAATTACGTATGCACATAATATACGTAAATGGCATCATACACGTGCCCGTGTGCATCATAATGTGTAAATGCATATCCCTGCAAGTGCTAATGTCAGGAGGTAGTGCACGAGAAGAACGAGAAATTCCGAAGTTACATATAGTCCTCTTATAATTTCTGTATGTCATCATATTGCCTGACTCGGCTTCATTGGAGTTGTGTGCTGTATGTCTTCCATCCATCCTTGAAGCAATCTACATGTACGTACCATCAAGGGAACGTTATTCCGGGAACCTCTCTGAAAATTATTATTTTTATGCGTACAAAATGATCATGTGTTATGTGTGATATCTTTTTGAACACTGTGGTTTTCACTATCATCTGTGCTGCTGACTTCCTATTGCACTACTATGTCCACCAGCTGCACTATACACCATAATACTCTACTTCTGCCCACATTAAAAATAATCGCACCTCAATTTCTTAGAAAATCCGAAAAAGCTCAGGTACCCTCTTACTAAAATCTCTAGGTACCGGTTAATGAACGCACGTTGCCAGCTGCACTACTTCTGAGAAAGCCTGCAGTTATCAAGGCACCGACACTGTATACAGGCTCTAGGTAGCCTTCACCCATTATGCCAACTGCTAGTACAAGCCCTACTTCTAAGAAAACCAAGGCACCCTCGTATCACTATACAGGAGGCTCCAGGTACCCTTCACCCGTTGAACCAACTGCTAGTACAAACGCTACTTCTAAGAAGGCTTACAGTTATCAAGGCTCCCTCATACCCCTGTATGTCTACCCTTCACCTATTACCTATACCTCTATGTATGCCAACTGCTATAATACTATTATAGTGCAGTGCTGCTTTCTGAGAAAGTAGCATGTGATTGTTAGCGGTGTTGTGTTTAGAGGTGGTGAACTGTTGGTGATGTATCTGGCCACAAGTTTGCAATACACAGTATTTGATATGGTCTTAATATGCTATTTCTCAAGATCGTGTATGTTGACTTACCCAAACAGGGGGTCCTTTTGGTGTCCTTTTGGTGACCTCTTTGTGCCAATAATATTATAATATCAGTACCTTGCAACATGTGTTGCCTCGAGCTCCTGGCCAATGCAGCTAGGCTAAGCAGCCATGCAAGTGCTAACTTGGCAATCGAATGGTAATATCTCATCAAAGAACCTAGCTGCTCGGCCATTTTGTTATAGCTAGGCTACAGAAACGCTAAGAATTGAGTTTTAATTGGTGACTGTCGTCTGTTTGAAAGCTGACAGTTGAGGGACAGGCCAGGGTCATGGTGGATAATGAAGTGCCAGGTGCTTGGGGCAATTTGCTGCCTATTTGCTCGTTATTTGCTGTGAAATCCTCAAGGCTTCATTGCCACAAATTGCTACAAAACCATTTCTACCTGCATGTATGTACATGCCTGTATGCTGGAATATAGTGTTGCATAATGTTATATTCTAATCAGCCATTTGAGTAAACGCCATCCTTCATCGTCCAAAAACATCACACCATAGGACAAAATACGTTGCAAGAATCTGTAAATTTTGAATTTTACTTCAGTATGTGTATGTTCAGCAGGTTATATTTTGCTTGCATAATATTTTGTTTAATGGCAGCAAGATTTATAACTAGCATAGTTATTAAATGCACCGCTGGACTCACCTATCATAAAATATTATTATGATCATATTATTCTCTAAATCTTATTTACCGCATGGTACACATACCACCTTGTGATGTCACCACATTCCTCTTGATCTTATCGCCTAAAAGAGAAAAAAATTCTATATTGCAATGAGGGTAATAAGTATGTGAATGTTGCCTCTTGTGGTGTCCTCTGCTCTGCTTTGAAACGTGTAGTATGCAGCAGTGAGTGCATGCATGTGCTGCAGTGAAGAAGGTTCAGTGGGAACGCCAGCTCTCACTGGCTTCTCACATACAAACACAACAGCTTTTGTGTGGTCACTGAACGCTACACCCATCAGCTCTCTCCGCCGGTGTGTACACCCATCAGCTTCGTTCGTGTGTGTGCAGTGCGCTAGGTTGTAGGTTATGTGAATAATGGAGATTAGTGTACTGATAGACACGATAATATTCTCTCCTGCTCTTAGTAGGTAATAAAGGATGAGATATAGTATAGTTGCAAGAATCTATAAATAATTGTGAATTTTTCCTGTGTTCAGTTCTTAAAGTTTTGCGAAATGAGCCATAATAATACCTTCTGTAATATTAGTGGCAGAGACCTGTGGAATGCAGATGTAAGGGGAGTTTAGCACCTAAGGAAAACAACTATCCTGATGCTGCAATGTGCATGACCACCAGTATTGCACTGCAGCTGTGGACATTACATAATAATAAACATGCATCGTATTTGGGTGTACGTATATTGTTCTGAAAAGAAGTGGATTCCCAAATGTTTTAAATATCAACTAATTTATATCTCTAAATAAGGAACTTGATATGTTTTTCTTCTACTCTCTCCTAGTAACAGCAAGAGCCGTAACTATTGATTCATAAAATACAAGCTACACTGTATGTATAAGTGTATGATTTAATTGTGTGGTTGCAGGAAATGAATTTTAAGGTCAAAGGCTTGTTTGCAGCCAGTGATTGGTGTTCTAGCTGGCGACATTTTGTGGTTTAGATGAGAGTGAGTATGTGTGTGTATGAGTGTGTGTGGGGTGATGTTCCTGCAGCAGATTAATCACTCAATTACACAGTGCATTTGTACCAATTTCACAGCTCCCCGAGTTGCCTGCCTGAGCTGGGCTGCCTTGCCACTGCAAGACTGTATGTTTGATGCACATGTCATAATATTATTATTATATCCAGAGAACTATGTACATACGTATGTATGTGTGGAGTAGCGTGTGGCTAGCGTGTGGCTAGAGTGTGGGAGTCTAATCGCACCAATTTTATATCAATTTGTTGTTCCTATGCGCTGCAAATCAAACAGTCCAGCGCACACACATTGACTGATCATCAATGTCTCCTCATCCAAACACAGTGCCTTTTGAGGGGGCCGGCCTGGATGCTAGCTATACTGTTATAGCTAGCACATAAATTAATGTCGTGCCGTATCCACTGGCTGGCTGGCTGCCACTTGCAAGGCTGTTCCCAAAGCTTTGTTGTACTGGAAAGTCACACACTCGACAGATTTGCTCCATTAATGACACCATACACAGCAAGAGGAGGTCGTTTTCTCGATTCAATTTGTATTATTGGGCGTGTATGATTGAATTTGGTAGTGCCATGTTAAAATGCTGATCCAATCAAAATGTGATTTGTTGGTAAACTTTAAGATTCACTCAGTGCATTCCTTTTAATATAGCCAGGTATGTTTTATTAGTCCTTTCCTGTAACCATAATTTATGACGCAGCCCAGCCTGGAAGCTTTTCAGAGTTTCATAACGATAAAGCGATTAGCATTGAAGCAAATTAATTAGAAGCCTACTTCTTGAAGTCATGAAACTTTGCAAGTATTTACTGGTGTATTTATTGGATACACTGCACTATGTAGTAGCTTGCATGTGCAATATACCATAATTTTGTGGTTGCCATCTATGTTGTGTTGCAATAAAGACAACTACAAAAGAGCATACTGCCATACCTTTATTTTTAATTTTCTTTCAGACCTGTGCGTGATGTCATTTGCTAAGTTATAACAATCCGTTACATGAGTGATTAAGTTCATTGCTGTGCACCAGGAAGCTGCAGTGTGGCTCTGCCTTTTGTTCTCGCTCAGCAAAAGTTATTCAATGGTTTATTCTGCAGTGATACAAAATACGTCTATGCTGCAGGTGGATGGCAAGTATCAAATTTTAATGAGCTAGCCAGTTTCAGAGAAGCTAGCTGCAATGGGTTGGCCACCTGACGTCCTGTCGCTGCAGCCTCCAGTGAATGGAGTGTGTCGTATGCATAACTGCAGAGACAGGCATGCTTCTCTCCGTAGTCCTAGAAGTATCAGATTATCACTTCCTCACCTTAGCTTTAGTCCCTGTGCATTAACTGCAACAGAGTTTATTTTGTGCCCAGGCATATTATCTTTCAGTGCCCTAACTAGTTGTGTTTCACTCAAGACTCACACAATGTGGTATTGCTTTTCACGGTGGCATTGTCTTCTGCATACAGTAAGCCAGTGCTGGGGGCGTAAGGTTGTCGTTTTAGACAAACTAAGCTGCACCGTAGCCCAGTTTGAATTCTTGTGAATCACGCATGAGCCACTGTTTGTATACACGAGTATCGGTTTCTCATGGTAATAGGTGTTGATGTCCTTTTGGAAAGCCTAGACCCCAGCTTTGCGTGTCCATATGAAACTCACACCTTTGTGAACCGTGTGTAGCAACCTGATTTGTGCATATGTTTGTATTTAGGCGGCCGGCGGCTAGGCCTGTAATACAGTTGGGGCTGCTATATTATAATAACGAACTACCACCAGTGCATGTGGTAGAGTGTGGATGCTTTTGTGGTTAAGCTAGTGCTAGGGAGGTCGTCCCAGTGTGGGGCATGGTAGGAGTTTTGTGGCCGCTAATGGAATTGTGTTCGCTGTCAGGAGTGATGTGTGTGTGCACTCTTTCTCTTTGTACTGGTTTTCAGTTATGGTTGTAAAAAAATTAGGCTTTGTGGTTTAGTTCATGTCTCGTCAGAGTGTCTGTGTCCAAGCAAGCTACTTACATGACATTGTATGTCTGTACATCCCAAGACTCTCTTATCTCTGCTAAGGGAACATAATAGTATTATTATAATTATGGTAAATTGGATAGAATGTATCAGTAGCCTAAGTGCAGTAGTCTCAACGTGTCTGAGCACATGCCTGACGTCAAAGATACTAAGTTAGTGCAAGGTACATGTACTTGACATGCATGTGGACATGTCATGTGAATGTGCTTGTTCACCTGCCATTCCTGTTTTTCACCCGAGCCATTTGCTCCACTAATTGGTGTTCAATTGGACATGCATTCACTTCACTTATTCTCCCTGGATTCCTCTCATGCAGTGCTGGCCTAGTAGTCTGGCTTAATTACTGATCTGTTATTGCCTTGCTGGATACTATGCAGGAATGCTGGGCATCCCCTGACCTATCATAACTCATCAACAATGACTGCACATCAAAGTCAGCCACTCAGGACACATCAGAAGCTGCTGGGCAGGCCCTGTGCCTGTGAGGCCAGCCTGTGGCTTGTTCACCTATCAACACACCAACCTCACCTTTTTATTTATTATTGTCAATTGGTGCAAGTCTCTGTTCTAATAAGTATAAAGACAAGTACACAGTTCACTACTGTGGAAGTGTTGTATAATAAACTGCAACTCCTTTCTTTTATGTAAAAGAAAGGAAATTTGAAGAGATAGTGAACTTTGTTTGTGTGCTGAGTGTAGTGTAGTGAAGGTTTTGGTGTAGAATAACCTTGTGCCATTCTGAGTGGCTTCTATTTCACATATCCCTTAGCTCCAAGATCTGAGATGACAGATCAACTACAGCTAGGTGCATTAGTAATAGTATTACACTATAATAGGCGGCGACAACTCTGGGGCTACCCAAGAATGCATAAACTTTGTGAATTCTGTTCCATCAACAACTTGATAAACTTTCATTCTCATATTACTGGCTCGTTATACTAGCAGCCACTTATTTGCAGCTTAGGCCATATCTGTGTGTTAGTGTTTGATGAACTGTGGGTATCAACTGAACCTCATATTCCGCATGCAGGTCAGCAGTTGTTGTCTATCTTGGTACATCATGTAATTATAAGTTTCCCTGATGGGATAGACAGCTTGACTGGACTGGGCTGGTCGTGTTTGAACTAATTTTGGTTAAGTAATGAGGAACTGCTTTGATAGTGCAGGTAGCTAAGGTTGTAAATGCCGGCTTGCTATATCCCAACATTTAGGAGACTATACTGATGATGGGTGAAATGTGATCGCGCAATTGCCCAACTAGCCATGAATTACTTGTCCATTTCATTTGGAAGTAAGAGAAATGCGGTTCTATATACGTACATTGACCATACCACTCAATTACTCTCAATTCAATTATGCAAACGAAGTGGTAATGGTCTTGATATCAAATCTGGGTGCATATATCCTCTACCCAGTTAGTACATGGTCACTTGAGCACAGCTCTGATACAGCTACACTCAGTGGACAAGCGATTAGCCGGCCGTCTTATTCTAGTGCTATCGGTGTAGATTCTCGGGTGTCAAAAACGTGTAACCAGGTCCTAATAGCTACACAGCCGTGTAATTATAGTAGTCACTCAAGCATCACCCACATACCTTGCTCAGGGCTGTGCGATGCTGGACTCTGTCTAATGCAACTGTATGTAATATGTATTTTTTGTTTTGAGAGCACCACCCTCCTAATCCCACGTGCAATCTCTCTCACCACAATCTTTAGATGTGAACACAATCCTCCACAAGATTTGCACACTTGAAGGGCTTATCACGGGAATGGACTTTAATATTTAATTGCTGAAAGGAGACTTCGTTTTAGGAGAATTTTATCTAGAGCAGCTGTTGTATTTGCCGATGCATTACGGCTGGGGAGTGAAACTGTCTTACGGCTGGACCCCCTCCCACCTCCCCAAACAATTGTAGCTATGCACTTGATGGTGGACTTCAAAGGGGATCCTCATCAAGTTGCGTTCAGATTTCTCGTGGATTCCGCGCGGCTTAGCCCCCCCACACAGTGCGTGCATACTCATCAACAAGTGCAGCAGATTCTTCTTTTTTTTCAGCCAAGCCGTCCGTGAAAATAACATGTCTGCGTGTGGTCATCCCTGAGGCTGGGTGCAGTCAGCTGACTAGGAGAGAGAGAGACATGCATTAATAAGCTTCCTGAATGCTTTATTAAAGGCTCTCTTGGCTTGCTGTTTTTTGTGTCCTAAGCTGGTGTAACAGGATACCTCTACTGTTATCACTCTGGCTTTTTTAGTTGTACAGAGAATAAGGGGATTTAGTAAGTGTGTGCTAATATTCTATTCTTCTCAATGAGTGATTCTTCTTCCTTACTTATTGGCCATTTCCTCAGTGCCAGACTTTGTCCTTGTAGAGTAGACCTCAACAAGAGCTGTTCAGGGCATGTTACACTACTTTGAACAGAAAAGAAGTATATTTTTATCTGAGTAATCAATTTTTCATCCATATCAACAGCCCACCACTTCAGCATGACCTTCTGCTCCCACAAGCCCTAGAGTGTTAATTAAGTTTATCCATTTAGCACTTCCTGTGCTGGTACTTGGCACAAGTCTGGCTTGTTCTTTAAGTGGAATTAAGCCACTTAGCCAACCAACAAAGCATTCCTGGTGCAGTTCTGAAGCCAAACTGAAATCTTTTTGTCATGCTAGATAGTATAGTGTGCAGATCTGCTTCTCTTCCTATGTGTGTCTGTGCGTGCTGCTGGGGTGATCTCTATGCACAGTGATGTGGATACATATACAAGCAAGCATGTGAATGTGGGTGTACTGAAGTGTCCTATTAATAATCTTGTTGAAATTTGTACTATTGTAACAATTTCTCTCTCTTTCTCTCTTCCCCTCTCTCCCCTGCTTTTCTCGATCCAGCATTACCATTATGCATACACTATTCATAACATACATACATGAACAGGGCTCCAGCTCAGAAGACAAAGGACAAAGCAACTAGTGCAAAGACTTGTTTCCATAGGCTCCTTTTTGTCATGAAATACTCTAGTGTGTATGGACAGGTTTGCTATAGTTTTGAGGTTGAGTCCTTTTGTGAGACAGTGCAATTGTGGTGCAGGTTAGATAGATAAAATAATTTACCTAGATCACAACCAACTCATCCCCTCACTTTTCTTTCAGCATGACCACTCCTAGATTGTAACAACATAGTAATAGAGTAAGTGAATGAATTTTGGTGCAGTATCCCACATCACTGTGTGGACAATAGAATTCCAACTCAGAAGTGACCAATTCAGACAGTGTGTCCCTTGTTACTTTCTTGTAAACTGCCCCATACATATTGTAGGTACTTGCAGGTGTGCTGTCTCTTTATGCTTGCATGTGTGTACTGAATGAAGTAGTTATTTATATGTTGTTGGATAGTTTTTGGTTGTGATGTCAGCACAACTCATGATTTCGAGATTAAACTATGAATGTTTGTTGCTGGAAAGGTGACTTGCTGCAGATGTGCAGACGTGTGTTTGCATGCTTGCTAATATGACTTGACATGTATCGTATGTTGCCACTTTAACAGTGTGCGTGCATGCTGATTGCATTAAGATTTTACATTCTGCATTGTTGTGGCATAATGCATCGAGTCTTATTGAATCATATCACCATTACATTCCTTGATATTGCATACCCGGTGTACTAATCACTACCACTCAGAGATTGTATTTCGTCAGTGATTGATGAAGATTCCAGTGCTTCCCGAAATGGATGTGAAATGTGTTGGGCCCCACCACTTTCCCATCCTCCCTCTCAACATCAAAGCCACCCGCCTGTTATTGCTCAACTATTGCATTTTCTTTGCGCAAATGACAATATCAATGACATGCTCATTAACACTAGAGACAGCCTGACTACTGCAAATACATAGAAGTACCATTTTTTGTGCTTCTTATTGAACACCCATTAAATTTTGTGGTGCTTCTTAGAGCCATGTAAAAATTAAGTGCGTAATGGTGATAATAATTGTCAAGAATCTTTGAATATTAGAGGCACATCACTGCATGATGATCGGTTATGCAGTTTCATTCCTCAGTCTGCAAAACATTTACCATGCATTAGTGGAAATTGATGCACTGTTTGGTAGTATCTCTCCATGAATATTGCACCATAAATGCTAATTTTACACAATTCATGCATTTTGCTACAAACCATGCATTGGTTATCAGTGTTTAATCTCCAGTGGAATCTGTTGTGAATAAACACTGTTGAGCAGACGTGCATTCAGTGAGGTGCAGGTGGAACACACCTCCTTATGAATATTCAAATTAGCTACTTGAGGTCAAGCCTCAGTTTGCAACATTACTAGAGTCGAGCTATGGCTGAAGTTCTCAAGGAGACAACTTACAGATTGAATCGAGAAATGGGACTGACGTAAGTGGCTGAGCATCAGTAGTCAGTTAATGTTCCCAGCACCAGCTGATTCTTTGCTCAATTGACAAGTGATGTATGTATATAGAAATATGTGTAGGAGTGTGCCTGCTCAGGTTACCAGCCAGCTATGATTTCCTGGCTGCAGTTGTTTGAATTGTAAATGTACACCTCTTGGTACTTATTGGACGTGACTTGTGCTATCTTGTTGTGCTGATGCACCATGCATGATAATAGCTTTTAATCCCCTTTTAGTGAAGGAAAAAAAGCACTGGATATGGCATTGCAATCACATACAATGGCTGCTGTCCCTTGATAATCAGCATAGATGAACTAGCTAAGTGTGTCTGTCGGTGTGCGCGTGCGCATTTATGTCATCAAGTATTTGCACCTTTAAGGCTTCCCACTTAATAGCGCCATTCCATTGCTCGGATATTTTGCAGTAGAAGTATCACAAAATTACCAGCCCGGAAAGCCATAAAATAGATCAGTGGCCCGTCTGTTATATGATACGATCGTTTACCGTTCGAAGCCACCAAACAATCCGCGAGCAGGTAGTATAAATGGAGCTGTTGTAGGTGCTCCGGCCAGGAATACAAAGACAGCTTAGCCTGGTGAACCGTCTCACAATGCAGTGTCTCTCTTTTGCTAGGAGCATCATGAACGGATATCAGCTCTCTGCCGCTATGATCCCATACAGTGCATACGGTCTCTCGCAAGAACAGGTGGCGTGCGTCTGCGACGTCCTGCAGCAAAGTGGAAACATTGAACGTCTTGCACGATTCCTCTGGAGCCTGCCAGCCTGCGAGCAAATACAGAAGAACGAGAGCGTGCTGAAGGCTAGAGCACTTATTGCCTTCCATCAGGGAAACTTCCAGGAGCTCTACCGCATCATAGAAAGCAACAACTTCTCTCCAGAGTCTCACCCACGAATGCAGCAGCTATGGCTACAGGCCCACTACATCGAGGCCGAGAGACTGCGTGGCAAGCCCCTGGGAGCTGTAGGAAAGTACAGGATCCGAAGGAAGTTCCCCCTGCCCCGGACAATCTGGGATGGAGAGGAGACAAGCTACTGCTTCAAGGAGAAGTCCCGAGTGATCCTGAGACAATGGTACCAGCAGAACCCCTACCCCAGCCCGCGGGAGAAGCGTCAACTAGCTGAACAAACCGGACTGACCACTACTCAAGTTAGCAACTGGTTCAAAAACAGGCGCCAGAGGGACAGAGCTTCTGAAACCAAGAGGTAAGATTAACGAGTATAGTTATTTAATTGTGTGAGCATGCTATCTGGATTGATAGCATGATTATTATATGCATATATAATGCTTGTGCATAAATTATGCTTGTGGTACAAAATATGGACATGATTATATTTACGACCAAGTAAATAATGGTTTTTAGTGGAGCTAGTGGAAATATAGCTTAAAGAGGCCTCGTTAATGATGTGCATCTCCACTTACACCCATTTACCGTTTGATTGGCTTACCAAAATAAAGCTGTAACATGACACCTGCAAACTCATCAGTAGTGAAAATTGAGACCTCGGCAAAATCAACTCTATGGTATCCGCCTGTAATATAGCATTCAGAGCTAGCAAAGAGTTTAATATGTGTTGACAACAAGGACGTTTAGTCTTCAGCTGCTTATCACCTCGTTGCATTCTATAAACAAATATTATGTGCACGCTTGCTTGAAGTGGAGATCTGCACACAAAGTCACAATAATGCTAATGTTTGCTGCAAACTTTAAATCAATAATGCATGATTGCATGCAACAGCCCCCATCCATGCAGGTATGTATAGATTAGATGTGTCGAGTGTGCGGTTGTCATGGTGTTTGGAAAGGACTAGAAGCATGCACACACCATGGTCTGCTATAGGCCAATGGATCGAGTTATTAATGGGATTCTAGTGGTTGACAGACTCCATAAACTGTTCCTAATTGTCCAACTGCAAAGTTTGTCATTTCGGTTATGAATTCACACCATACCTTCCTGAACTGGTAGCTGTTGTGGTTAATGTAAATTGTTTTTCCTTGGCTAAATCTGTGAATACACAAACTGTGTGAAGTCAGCCCTAATAGCCTCTATTGAGGGAAGACCTACCACAGATCACTAAAAAAATATTTGAGTGCTGAAGTGTTGTCGTTGAGCTAGCGTCAGAGTCACGAACAGATGCATGCATGGTTTGTGGGTGGGGGAGGTGGAGAGCACTGTAGTAACACTACAGAAATCTAGAGTGTGGGTGCTGTAGTCCGTGGTTTAATGTTAAGTATACTATGGCTAACGATGACAATAAACTATTCACATTTATCTCTCCTCTTTTCTCTTTCTTTCTAATACAGTGTCCCTGGAGGTTCCCCTTCCCCGAGTCCAGCGAAGGACAGCAAAATGCTCAAATTGGAGCCCAAGGATAGCCCAAAGAGTAGCACAAGCCAAGGGATCCAGTCACCAAAGGAGGCCCTACAAGCCATCGCAGAACTAGAGGGCTCTAAGCTTCCCGATGAATCGACTGGAGGCTTGTCCAGTCTACCCTGCTCCCCCGGCAGCAACACACCGATAACCGAGAGCTCGGAATTGAAGATGGCCGTGTACTCTCCAAGCCAAGAACAGTTTACGATGCCCGAGATTGCAAACGAAGCTCAAACTAGTACCTCAATGCCGACACCAGCAGTTTCAGATGTACAGGGAGCAAAGCAGTACATCAGCGACTCGGAATATTCAGTGTCGTCAAACTCCGAACAACCGGGAAACTACTACAGCCCTCTGTCAACAAGTAGAGGCTACTCCTTCTCTCAGTCATCGATCTCTCCCAGCCCCCTCATGAGCCCATCCACTTACCCAGCTGGATTCAACTCTCAGCCTTTCCACGCTGGCAGTGCAGAGGCCATGATGACAACTGGCAGTAGTATGTACCCGAGTGCAGCCTGTATGAGCCCGTCAGCTTACATGAGCCCGTATGCTACTGGGAAGCAGTACACATGGCCGGCTACTCCTAGTGGAATGACATATCCTGGAACTTTTGGAATGAATTCCCACGAGATTGGCTACACTGCCGCTGCCACTTATCAACCTCATTACTCGCAAATGTCCAGAATGACTGGCTATCCTGCTGGATACACATTTCCCTCACAACTCCCACCAACCAGCAGTCCCACATGCTAACAACAATTACATGTCATCTTAAAATAATAAGGAAGTACTACGCATGCATCTAAAGGACTTCAGGTCAAGTCGTCCCTACACCTCCGACAGTCATCATCTTAGAAATAACAATATTTATTTCACCTCATAGAAAGAAAACCTCAAATCTCCCACCCTCTTTCTCCTAACCCTTTTTACCTATCTGCCTCATTTGTACTCCTAAATCCATTACTCTGTCTCTTACTCCACAAGTCCTCTTCCCACACACCATGCCAACTGTGGTATGCACATTCAGCCTCATCAAAGGGCCTGGATGCATGCCCTCTCTTTACTAGGGCCTCTTTGGGGGGCCTTTGTTATATTTCATTTCATAGGTTGCTGTTTCTAACTTTCTTTTTTTGTTGCATCTGTACCAAAGGATCAATCATTTACCACAGCTCATTTTAGTCCTGTTAGCGCTTCTTGTTTTCATTATTAGCTCTCTTTTTGTGGCCACCACTATTAAACTGTTTTTTGTGAAGCAATGCAAGTACATTTCAATGGGTTATGAGTAGATCTCATACATCCTGTAGCAGAATAATAATTGAGTGTTCATGTAAAGACCTGTTTGCTTGCTTCACTTTGTGACTTTGTAATGTGATTGAAAAAAAATGAATTGGCTGTGTCATCTTAATTGCCGTATAACAACATGGATTATTGCGCAAGTTATCAATAACTTTGGAGATTAGTGTGACCACACTATAGGCCCTGAACTACTGTTAATTAGCCACAGCTAGATGGCAGTTACTCTATGCTCCAGTGAAGTATGTAACGAGCCTATAGTGCCTAGAAATGTGTTTAAAACACATCAACTATCAGTAAAGAGCAATTAATTTTAGTAGGTATCCTAGCTGCCTCAACTGATGCAAGTTGTGTAGGATTAACAAGTACTAATTACTCACATGTGTACAAGGCTGTCAAAAACAGAGGCTGTGTCTTCCAACTGATTGATAAAAAGGGGGGAAGTGCTGGTTGTACAAAACACACGAACGAGTGGAAGTATGATCTAAGTGTATCCGAAGGATGAAGTGTAGGCCGGGTTAAAGGATTTGCCGGGGGAGTGTGACCCCATGACAAAACTTTCTCGAGCAATGGCATGTCGTACTATTCAAGTGCGATTCCCCATTGCAGTGTATCTGATGCATGGAGACAAATTAATCATTGCGGATGCTGGACAGGAAATAGCTAGCATACGGCAGTCGGTGGATAGGAACTATGCGCTCACTGCGTGTGAATGCATAATTCAAACTCATAAGGAAACTGTTTGCTAAACTGACCATTAAGAAGAAAGTTAGGGTGGGTCTAACAATGTACTCAACTCAAAGTCTTCACTAAAATGGAAATGCCATAATTTGTATCTTTGGTCATGCAAAACTGTGTAATTTCCAAATGAACAGATTAATTAGATTGATAGAGCTTTGATCGTCAGGTTTATTCAATTCTCTGCTTCTACCATTCATACCAATTATAGCACAATGTCATAGCAGTATATACAATGTCATGTATTTTGAAGCATATTTGTATCACCAGCCAAGTTTCTTGAACAGTTTTGTAACATTCATGGACATTCATCAGCTGTGACTGAAACTTTCTGTGTTGGTCGAGATTGTTGAGTGGTAATGAAATAATTCTCAACATTTTTTAACTCTGCCTACTATATAGCAAAGAGAAGCTTGAGCATGTGTTTCATTGGGTCCAGCTCAAAGCTATCATCTTGGAGTGATGGGGGATATTTCTTTTGTTTTGTGGTGGACATTGCAATGTCATGTCCCTTTATAAATTTTAAGGATAATGATGAGCAAGGTTGCTATTGGAGCAGATAAAAGCTGGCTAGTAGCTAGGTTGAAACACAAAGGTTTGGAGCTCTCTTCTTGTGGGGTGGGGAATTGACTTTTTTGCCACAAAAGGTGCTACAGACCTTTTGAAGATCAAACTAGCTAGGTTGATGATGTCATGACAGCTATGTTTAGGCACAGGCCCTAGATTACCCTTAAAACTATTTTTTCTTTTGCTTTCCATCTAAAGTGTACATGCTATATATAGATCGAGAGTTGCCTGTGATTTATTGGATTAAATCCGCTGTATTAAAGAATACAGTCAACTCTAACCGAGCTAGTAGAAATAACACTTCAGAGAGCCACATGTACAGTATGGATGCACAAGGGGAAGTAGTAGATTCCATTGCAATAATATTATTATAGACACATGAAGATGATATTCATTATCACTCATTAGAGTCTGTGAATGACTGAGCTTCCAGGGACAAGTGAATGGGACCTCTCATAGCTATAGGAATTTAGTGTTTAGTACCTACACAAACACATCAATGGAAGCTAGACGGACCAGTCAGGCATATTGTCTCGTGATGTCTGAATCTTAATTGTCAGGGAACAGCTAGGTAGCTTGACGTGATTGAGTCTGGGGGGAAGGTTTGAGGGCAGGCAGGCAGTCGTGTGCATAATAAACAACCTTTCAGTAGAGGGAATACACCTGGCATTCGACCATAATAGATTATCATCATTGATCCATTTCATGTATAATAATATTATACATAGTGTAATAATAATTAATATTAATGCCCAGCTAATAATATTATTATGTCACTAGGTAATTGAAAGCTTGAGCAATAATCAATAATTATTTTGTTTGAGGGAGGGACTTTCTAAGCATGTAATGTAGGTTAGGACCTGTGGCAAGAGGGAGTCCAAGTAGCGCATTCTCGGAGTCACCTTGAAAGCCTTAATTGTTTGATAAAGGTTTCCAGTACCTTTGATGGGTGCAAATGTTTACAGGGTGCAAACATACAACATCATCGACATCCATCCGCAGCTATGCACACTGTGCCATACACACGCACACACAGCACAAGGTCCAACTAAAACACAAAAAAACGATCTAAGAAGAGATAAGGTGCGATAGAGACCCTAACTGAATTTACCACACACACAGATGTGTTTGACTGCCCTGAGCTCACTAAACCACTTACCTCCCACCACAAAGCTAGGTGGTCAAATTGCTCACTGCTCACACTCATGGCTTCTGTCAGATTTTGGCGGGCTGGATCTATCCTGCTACCCATACATTTGTGGCACCTCACTACATGAGCCTCCAGAGCAAAGAGAAAGAGCAGATGCATTTTGTCAGCTTCTATGTGCACGCACAGAAGTGTAGTGCATATTCTTATGTAAACTTTGAAGAGCCAAGAGAGTACAGATAACTGAATTAGCCGTGCCTTCTCTGCGTTTGAGTCGCATGCATGCATACTATAGCACGAAGCATGCAGTGTGGTTTTAGGCTGGGATTCACACATCACACACCGACTGTTCCAGGCCTCAGTAAACATGCGTGCATCCTCCCCACCACACTCGAGCTCGATCGCAGCAGATGTACAATTCTGACTCAGTTGGGCAAATATTCTCTTGAAGATTGAAATTTGTGTGTATACCACATGACATGGGAGGGCAATATGCACAGTGTGAGCCTACTCTACCACATGCAAACCTCACACTCCTTTGTAGTTGTTGATAGGTTGCCACACTTACTACTACAAACCCTCTTTCATAGACACACACCCAGTGCTATTCCTAGGACCATCCCCAAAACAACTGCATGACCAGCCCCAGTGGTGCCTATAATATTATAACTTGAGATTGAGAGGTGCACCTGCAGAGCGGAGACCATAGAGGGGCTCCTCTAGAGGAAGTGGACACCACACACAAAGCTGGCCCAGCTATGGGTGTGCCTCTCACAGATTAACATTCACTACCAATAGAGAGACCGCTCGATCGCTAGCTACAGCTATGTAGCTGGGAGTCACAACCAGCTACAGCCTGCAAATGCGCATGCGGTGCATGCTATTTATTGCGGCTTCTATCATGCAGGCTTTTATCAATTACTGTAGTGTCCCAGGTGGTTTTGGCCCATATGGGCGCTTACCCGGGATTTTAATAGCATAGTTTCTATAGATGCTGCTACATTGACCCCTCAAAATGCGCTTGCCCGGCCACTACAATAATTAAATTTTGTTTGTGCAAAAAATAAGAAATTCAAGGCTAGATCTTAAGATCTCTAGACCTGTACTTTAAGTTACATTAATTTTTAGTAGCTACATTACTTGAAGCAGTGGCCTGTGACCTGATAACTGGAGCTACAAATAGCCACATTGAGGACTGAAACTGATCCCTCCTCTCAATTACACTAGCTAGCTGCTAAAATGAAACTGTGGTCATTGTGCAACTGACCTTGACATATTAGATTAGCCATGGAAAGATAATTGCAGTATTCATTTCTTGAGGAAGAAATCGATCGCATCAAATTAAAATTTTACCATTGTCTCCTAGATAAGTACCAGTGGATATTTTAAACACAACATAGTTTCTTGCATGTAGAACTTACCTGGCGCAGGATAAACTGCATACCTATGAGGCTGCTACATTGAACCCTTGATATTAATTTTGTTACATGGACATTTGCTTGGGAGTGGGTACTTGCCTGGGATACTTGATAACATTACATCTTCCACAATTATATTGTTAAGACAGTATAATATTACACTATGAAAATAAGATCTTATTAAATTAAATTTTGCACAAACTCTTAAAGCCTCAGTTGAATTACTTTACCAGTTGGATAGTACATTAAATTTTGAATGTATGAGGATGTAGTAGATGAATCCAATAGCAGTGGTGTATGCACATACCCACAGGAACTCTGGACGAGTCAACTGCAGTGCTTTTCTCAGTCGAAATGCTTGATAAAGATGGTGGAATGATCCGTACACTATGAACACAAGGCCCAGATCTGCAAAACCTATAGGGAAAAGTAGGTAGAGGTCGTAATGCTGCTTGTGTTAACCGATCAGTCCATACACGTACGTAGCTTCAAATAATATCAGATTCTAGCAGCTTAATTATTACACTTATTCAAGTAGTTATACCGTACATTACAAATACTTCGTGCTAAACATCAAAAAATTTTTTGCTGTATTTACTCTTCATGGCTGACAACAACTGCTACAATAGTATCGACAACTGAGCAATTCGTATTAATAATTATTGCATACATGTCTGCACATGGCTCCAATGCATTACATAGTAGGCACTATTATGATATCGCTTGTAGCAATTATTAATGAATAACATGGAATCCCTTATCCCCTAGCACTATGTTAGTATAAAAATAATTTGATTCATGGGAGTAAAGAAATCAGTTTTTTAAAGCTGAAGCACAGCTGCTTCTCTTACGGAAATGGTTGCCTATGAGAACATAACTCTCTGCAATAATAGTGCCTTGGTTGCACAGCTGCAAATGTATAGGTCAGGGGGATGCCTGACTTCCAGTTTTAGTGTAGCTACCACACCTGGGTATCACTAACCAAAGTAACCTAAAACCCAACCTGGGCTGCTTGCATGATCAGCCACTGACACCATTGTGGTGAGTTTATGCACCTAAGCATGGAGGGGAGTGAACCAGGATATGCCATGGTGAGCACTACAGCTGATCTCCAGGTAACACTAGCCCTCCAGAGCTCAGAATGGTTCAGTGCCTGGCTTAGCCCTCAGGGCTTAAATTCTCAACCACAGCCAGGAGGTGCAACTCTACCTTACCAGTAGGGACTGCCTAATGGTTTAAAAACAATAGGTCCAGTGTTCCACTCTATAAACAAACTAAGCAAACATGGTAGCCTCTATTTGTTTTTGGGTGGGGCATTACAAGATTGTGGGGCTCTGAGGGCTGGTTTAGGTTTACCTCTGGACAGAGTTATCCCCACCAAACTGGCCACAGATTCCTAACTGTATGCAATCAGCTTCTCTCAATGGACTCATTGTCCCCAGCATAAGTTTCTGTGATACAATTAAGGGCACTGAAATATCAAAATTAGCCTTTAATTATCTCCAGTTGGTAGTGAATCATTTCTATTTTTGCATCCTTGTTGCACATCTGCAGCTGCAGATTTTTGCAGGTTTCAACCCACAGATAATGCATATAAGAGCATACAAAGTGTGCAGGTCCAAACCTCATGACTTGCTGCATGGTCATGAGGTTAACTGAAACTATGGGCTAACGACTAGTAATAATAATCATGTATAGGAGAGGGAGCTCAGGAAAGAAGCCTATAGGGCACTGCCTACCTGCATGCCTGCTATGGAATGTCTCTCAGTTAGTTGAGTGGTAAAGGTGTGCATAATGGTTGCGTGCCTGTGTGTGGTGATGATAAAGTTTGGGGCACGAACTGTTCCTCCTCTCCCACTCCTAATTATATAGCCCCCACACTAGTACTTCCACAATAGCACATACACACATATCCCTCCCCCACTTACATAGGTAGCCTCTTCCTAAGGGCAGGCCCTATAGCTACTCCCAGCTTTTCACTGAATAGCCTGAAAAGGCACCAGCCTAACACTAGCTTGCATAGTTCTCCTGAAATCAGTCAGGATGTGAATCCACCTCCCTTCAGCCTATAGTTGGCCTGCATTATTATTATAGCCATGCCAAGGGAACACATAGAACTTATATAAATAATTGAACAACTTCAAAGGCATTTGTGTGTATCGGTTATAATTGAAATATACTTTCAAACTTCAGGTTTTACATAGCATAGAATGTGATTGTTATGGTAAAAACACAATAATAAGTGAAGCCTATGTTGACAGAGTTGAATAATGAGGGAATGTTTGGTCCAAGGTAGGTGGAGTAATTGTGTTTACATTGTAGAATATTGTGCAGCCATCTAGAAGAAATATTTGCTAGCCAGTTTGAATAGCATACACTGTCAATCCCATTAATTTCAAGCAGCTACCTTCCTTTAGACTGACTGAAAGTTTCATACGTTGTGCAGCCATCTAGTAGAAAATGCACACTACTGTATAGCAGCTCTGCACAGCACAGAGTCCATTAAAATTCCTCTAGATTGCCCATAAGCCATTACACAGGCACAGCCTAACATAAGAGAATCTATAATAACTACATAGGATTAACTCAACCATCGTCAACCACTCACACTGTGACCCTGGCCGTTTTCACTGAAACTGCTGACGGCTGCTGTAGCAGCTAGGCCACAGTTATTAGCTGGTTTCCCTGTAACCATAACCTTACTACATACAACCTACAACTCTAGTGGGGCTTCTCATCAGTCGGCCATGGCCACAGGGTATGTGGTTAATACACAAGCAAGAGCGGGATAAGAGTTTGTAAACAGGAAGAGTGTATTAGCTGGGGCTCAGGTGCTTAGCACAATCAACTATACCAGGCCTTCTGATTGGGGGACGAGGCTACGTACATGACATTGTATGTATGAAACTGCAACATATCGCTATAGAATTTCTGTTTAAACATGCCTACGACACTGATACCAATTAAGTATTAAAGGTTGGCTAGTATAAAATAAGAAATTTTGTGCTAATCTTCTAGCAATTTAGCTCTGTAGCTACAAGCTGCCACAAACCAGCTGATGATATCAACGAAAGTCTGGGAAAAGCAGGTCAGGAGGTTAGCAATGAACAAAGAATACTAATGGTTGCAATTATAGATCATCCCGGAACATCCTCTAGCAATCAAAAGTCTAGTCTGGTGTGCCATCAAGCACGACCTTGGGGGAGTATCCTATTAATTAGGTTAGTAATCAGTCAGCCAATGTACTCGGCAGTGGGGGTGGATGAGAGAGAGACAGTTAAGGTAGCATGGGAAGTATAGCCAGGGGGTGAATGAGAGTGATGCAAGACGGGGAACGAGGAAGGAGAGTACCTAGCTCTTTGTCAATTTCCAAAAGCTGGCGAACAAAATATTAAGACTCGAGCTTTGCGGATAATTGTTGTACGGCTCATTAGTCAGCCTCTTCAGGTTGGTTATTCATATCAGTTTCCAGTTTACACACAACACTGGCACTATCTCATAACACACGCCTGCCAGCCTGCCTGCAGCACAGTATAATATAGTAAGCAAAAGATCAAGGACCAAATCAGAGTTGCTCCATCTATTGCATAACTGTGTACCTTAGCGGTAACCATTATATTATTATCCAATCAACACCTAATGATATAACAGTATTATGTGCACACCAAATTGGCCAATCCTAAGCAGTCTATTGCAGAGAATACCTAGCAAAGGTGAGTGGTATCATAAACGGCAGCCTGATTATGCCGCATACCTTGATCTGCTTTACGTACGCATGCATACATACATGTAGTGTACAGCCCAACATCCAATCTCAATGGAGCATGCATTATGCATTAATCTTAATAAATGAGCAAAGCAAATTTCCAGACCTTCTGACAACAAGTGCATTACACGATATCATATCATATATAGTTTGTTGGGTACAAATCAGCTGTTTCCGTAACGACCGGTATCACGTAGCCTCTCCGACAACAAAGAGATATTAACGACAACAAACACCTTAACCTGAGCTAAGAGGGGTTTGGAATGTGCATCATACCGCTCTATATGTCCCGGTATCAATTGATTCTTGTGGTTAATTAGCATGGGCTTCTAGCTTACCAAGTAAGTAGACAGAAGGATGATTAACAAATTGCCGAGAAACTGAGCACTAATTGTTTCAAAAGGGTCTTAAGTGGTCTGCACGATTGCTGCCCGCAATTCTCCCATGCAGTGGTACAGGGGAGGAAACTACTTTGAGCTCTTTTAGCAGTCCCAACTTGCAACACTTGGTTGGTCAACAAGACTCTCCCAATACAATACTACAAAATAATGAGCATTGTGCAGATACAACACATAATAATAATATATTACGAGTATAATACTGTTGCCATAATGTACATACTGCACATAGAGCATTATAGAGCTATGCATATGTAGCTATGGGTACCTTCCACTTCAGGTTTGGGACCAACAACGGCCAAGAGTATTTCACTGGGGATTTAGCAAAGCGTAGCTGTTGTGTGTTGTAGGTTGGGTAATTGCAGTATGGTAAACAGTCAAATTGTTTTACGATTGCTAGAAAGTGGTGTTGATGAGGTATCTGGCTCATCACCACTAAAACTAAATTTTTTTTTTACTTTTATGAAAAAGTGCATAACAATTTTAATGCAATGACGGTTATCCCAGTCAAGATAATTATGCATAAGTTGTCTACTGTAGTCAATGATAAGATCATCTGCATATCCACTCAATACCATATCAAATAAGCTGTGGCATATGGCAGTGACACGCACCCAGTCGTAACATTAACCTTGTCAAAATTAGTATACGTTACACGACAAGATCCTGCAAAAAAGATTTGAGATTGAGTCCATGCCAAGGTAACCCAGCTGACCACTAGAGGTATGCCACTATGCACGAGGGAGGAGGGAGGATAGTCGCACACTGAGTTAGCTAACCACAAGAGAGGAAATCAAGCTCAATTAAGTGATATTCATGAGCTAGCTGGTTGACATCTTTGTGGTTGCGGCTGCCCCTTTGAACTTCACCTCACAAAGCATTGCTGAGTTTGTGAGAGGTGTTGGAGGAGTAGCTTTGTGTGCAAGAGGAAGCTCTCCCAGTGCAAATCATTGTCTGCGTGCATTCGACTGACATCCTAATCCCCCACCAAAACCGACCCATTCACTAGCAGACTGGCATGCCCCACAGTCTGATGCATTCACTCGCTGGAATGCCTCACACGAAACTCCCCCATGCATGCATGCATGTCAGGCGGCTGTCCGGCCAGCCAGCGTAGCTTGCTTTGCAACCAACTATAGTCACGTTGTACACTGCAACATGATTGTACTAATTGACTGGTGATGTAAGTGCCTTAGGGGCTACATGCGGGGCTATAGATCAACTCCCCCATGCCTTCCTTCTCCCTCAGGGAAAGCAATCAAGCATGAAGACGACATTGTATACTATAGCATTTACAGGTATGTATGTACATGTACCAGTGATGTATGTGATAATAATGCATCACATAACTCCATAATACTATGTATAACAGGAGCTTCCTAGAAAGTACTAACTTAGACATACATAGTAATATTAATAGATTTATTTTCACAAAAAAGATTCTGAATTGGTACACATCTGTTTTTTGGGTAGAAGTCATTTTAGTCACAATATTCATGCATAGATTGTATGCAAGAGGGAGCTACACTCGAATGATATGCAAAATTCATTCTATCTGATAATAACACCAGATATATGAAATTTTTTTGTAAAACTAAAGCTTTTCTTGGAGACAGTGACATGCAGGACAGGTAGAGACGTGGCTGCACTGCCACCACAACACAGGTAGTCTGTTGTCAAAGCTAGTTATTCGTTAGACATAGTAAGTCTTCCGTCCGTTAGCTGGCCTGGACGTCATCACGGTACAACGCAGCAGATCACAGCACCCGTAGGATTCACATCCTCCAGCTCCCACTCCTTTCCCCCCGTCCCACTGGTCTCTCTCCCACTACCTTTCCCCCTGGACTCCCACTAGCTTTCCCAGGACATTCCTCTGCATGCCGGCATCATCTTCCATTTGAGGAATGATCACATCATTTGGAAAATTAAAAATACAGATGATACTAACAAGGATTGTTCTACATTTCCACGCTCCTAGGAGTTCCCAGCAAAGAGAACCACAGCAAAGAGATGAGGAATGTGCCAAGCAGAGAGAGAGAGATATAGGCTGGCCAACGACCATTCAGGAATGCAACTAAGCGGACTAGCTGCCGTTTCCATGGGGACGGCTTCCTTGGGTCATTATGGGCACTTGGGGTCAGGTTTCTACTACTAATTTGCAACACACAACAAAGGCCAACAAGCACTTAGGATACACATTGGTTCTCACATGGAAAATCACCTTTGTTGTCATAACGGGCTATATCTTTGGCTATGGAGTGAACCATGCAACTGCCCTGCCTCCTTCAGTCTGATAAAGCTCTTTGAAAAAATGGCTTTTCAAGCTAAAAGCATCGAGTTAACCACAAAAAGAGGAGGGGGACTTTGTGATAGTACTGCACCACAGCTGCACCTTTATACTTTGTGCCAACTTAGCAAAGGGATGTAAAACACCTATCACTATACTTCATAATGAAAATAGAGACATGAATATGCAGGTAAGGGCAGTGCCATATGCTGGTCTGACCTCCTGGCATGACGTGGACCAAACAGCCTTGCAAAGACCAGTGAGAATGACTTGGAAATGCATCACTTAGTCCTTTTGGTTTGCCCTTGTACTACATATACATCTTTGAAAACCATAGAAAATTTTATAATAGAGCGTCGACCCTAGTGTAGCGTTTGCAAGCGTGACAACTCAATGTAGGGCACACGCAGTGCAGGTATTCATTGTCCCCATGCACCTACAGTTCAGATAACCATTACCTCATTGGAGCATGATCATTGATTGATTCTTGAAGTATGGAGAAGTATGGCACAATATAAATGTACACTCACACTTTCCGAGACACATTGCATGATAGACGGTCAGCAATAATGAAATATTATTCAGTGAACTGCTCTGGTGGGAGTTAGTCACTTTCCTGCTTTAAATACAAGCCTGGAGATGGAAATAATAATCTACGCACAATGCACACTCCGTGAGGTGGGGTCAAGAGGTCATTATAATCCATCGACTATAACTAAAAGTAAAATCAAGCGACAACAAAATTAATTGAAACACTGAAAATTGCCAATAGCAGCCATACAGGTTCTGTGATCTATGTTCTGAAAAAGGTCGCACTTCCTTTGATGCAAAGCCCTAGCCTGGGAAATGCGGCACTAATCATACACTTTAATGATTTTACTGTTGCTTGGTAGCTATAGCTATTGAGCATTTGTAAGAGTGTCCGTAGCCGTGGTGGGAAACTTGTGTCAATACAACGTCTCCCATTGGTACAAACCACTTTAGACAGAATTGTATAGATCACACTCCCCACAGAACTCTTCTTCTCATACTGTATTCAGGCTTTCCCTAGCATCGTCCCCAGGCACTCCCCAGTCTTTCAATATTTCAGTGTTCAACATGGAAAACCTGGGAATGGCCTGGGGGCAAGGCTAGGTCAACGATTCCATGTGAAAATTGAAGGGAAGGTCAGCTAGGACACAAAGATAGAAAATGCAATGTCTGATTGTGACTCACGCTACCGTTTACAATACAGCATCAGCGAAGCAGGCAATCGTCATAACAACAGCTAACCAACAATACGAAGTAGCCCCTTCATGGGTGGCCATATGTACGTACGCAACGATACATACATGTTGTACCTGTGTCCGATGCGTGACCACGCAGCCTGGGCTAGGCTGGGCGGCCAGGGTGAGTCAAGGTGAGCAATAGGCCACTTTAACCACATCCTTTCATGGAATAACAAAAACTCAGCATTCTTCAGATTCAATTGAAAGTACCCGCATGAATTAGGCACCCGGAGACTTTTAACCCCAAGCCCAGCCAGAACACTCTGAACAGTCATCCTTTAGAGTGAATAGCGGCTGTGTCACGGCCAGTTGCACTTCCCCAACTCTACTCTATGCAGCTCAGGTTCAAAGAACAACCAGGCAATGAACCAGTGCACCTCGTTTCATCGTCACTGGACTAATTCTTGTTGGAGTGACCGATCGGGCATAAAAGTTATGTACACATCCGTCACACATCAAACATGCCATGTACCGATATGCCAGTTACACCCTAACTAAGGTTTGTAGGGAATAAATATTGACCAAGTACACAAACCAATGGGTCATGGACATGCAGACTAGAGCAGACAAAATATAGTCCAAAGATACCATATCAAAGTGTGTGCCATTAGTGGCCGCAATTATGCGATTTGCAGTGAGAGGTTGTGTAATCGTGGGCAACTGGACTTAGTCTAGTAGCTACCTCAAGAGGAGCTAGCTGAAATGGACTGGTCGGGGTATGTGCTCTGTTCCAATGACCTGTTAATACTCATGCACACCACTATAGAGCACCACTGAAAGAAATATACATGTACATGTATTGGAGACCATATTATCATAGTTTAGGAATGATAATGTGGCCTACATACATTAAAGCTAAAAATTCACAACCATTTGAGTAAATCATTGTGCAATATCCCTATCCTAAAGAATGCATGTGGAAAAAATCTGTCAAAATGGGCCTCTTGAGAAATCCATATGAATAGTTTATGACTTGGCATTTAATGCACATGTACATTGCGATGACAGCATACTATAAAGCAACAATTTTTATGAGAGAGTTTATCAAGAGTGTATAGATCTTCCATGAGTCAGATGATGGTCGCATAAATTTATACCAAGTTTGTGTCACATAATGTAGTTTTGTACAATGCACGAAACATAAATAAACATTGCATTTATTTCTCAAGAGGCCCATTTTGATGGTTCGTGTAATTTTTCCTGAAATGCATTAAGGGAATTATGCAAGTAGACTATTATGGAGAAGTGTGGATTTCACATAATTATCACAAACACAGCATCCCAGAAAATCATTCCTGCTATGTGTGACGTAGCAACAACAGCATAAGTCGTTAGGCTGCATTTTTAATTAAAAATTATCACCACAACACCAAATAAGAGTAAAGCAACAAAATTAAATAACAACAACATGAAATTGTAGGATATATTGTGAAATGTCACGTTCATTCATAGCATACATGACTTATCATCACGACTATACTCAATGTGGTCATGCATGTAAACAAGGTCATTACATCCCCAGTAGCAATTTATTTTTCTGTGGTTATGAGATAATCATGGTATAATGTGTGATGAAATATATGGTGTTACCTCTCAGGTAATCTACGTATGAGGTAATTATGAAAAAAATTTAGGGCCTCAATGGAGCTTTCCGAATCTTGTGTATGTAGAGTATCTGATGCCTGTATCTAGTGAATACATTAAAAGGTGAGAGCTACTTTCTCCGACAAGTACTGCTGGCCGAATTTCACTTGTTCTCTTAGCTGACATAATCCCGTGGACAAATTAAATAAAGGCTGGCCTTGTACTATATATAGCATGCACGCTGCATACCATCTGACCATGCCACGACCAACCTGACGTTCGGAAGCTGTACAGCGCTGGCGAGTGTCTCCTGTAATTGAAGCATCAAAACTTGTCACTATCGAGATCGAGAGTTGGTCTCAGACTCCATCTCTGCGATTGAGGTGCCGGCATCGATGTGGCTTATAAACTGTGCATGCACTATATTGACGACCTTTACCATATTACCCACCACGATATTAAATTATGCAGCTTCTGGGGATGTGGTCAAATCTTTCATATAATTTCATTACTACAATGCATAATACCAATCTCCTACTCCAGTGGACAGCACAAACTAAATTGGTTCATAGGTGAAGTATAGGATCACTGCACAAAGTACACGTACACTATATACATGTATTATCCTCAGGTTCACTACAAAATGCAAGCTCCTCTTTATTACAGCTACCTAGTTCAACCTCCAAGTGGTATAATTCTATTAATTTATGCTTCATAATTGGCTATCATAGATACATGTAGGTTCCAGCTAGACTTTCACACAAAGCTACATTGTACGTGTATTTCTATTATCCTTGAATCAGGAAGGAAATATGATAGGATGTGACAGATATAGGTCAGTCGGAATCATGGTAAGTGGTCATCACAGTAATAAACATTTCACAAAGAGCAAGACTAGTAAGGAGTTTTCCAAGAAATAGGATACTACCTCTGATCCAGTAATCTTAGCCCACGACTCACAATAATATAATGACACACTAGTATTACCTAAACTTATGGTATTACCAAATCTATCACTGCTAGCTTGAACTGGATACTTGCCCGTTGGATAGTTGGAGATGAGGTTAGGCACCAGCTACCATGCATGACATTTATTAACTCACATATGAGTGATATTTACGTCAGTAGTACATGTACGTAGCTCAGTGTTCTCCCCAGCATACCTAAGACATGTTGGCACAACAAACCTTCAGTACAGTTTCCTTTGGTGTGGGAATAGGGATAATCCATAGGTTTTGCTGTGGCCACAGGCTCCACCCAAATTATGCCCTCCTATCATGCCTTGAATTTTGCTTGGGGAGAATACTGGTAGTTGTAGTGATACTCAAGTCCTTTACATATTTATGAACGCAAAATCTAATAAGTGCAAGAAAAATCACATTCTAAGACTTTTCATAGCCTCGTCCCCATGTAGGCTACTCCCATGTAGAAGTGTGTAACATTGAAAACATGGGAGTCGCCTGGGGACGAGGCTAGATTTTTCATAATGTAAATGTAGAGTGTGACGATCTTTACCAGAAAATCGTGTGAAAGTTAAAACTGTAATATAATGCAGTCTATTAGAATAAACATAGTATACATGTACATAATTATGCACAGCATTTGCTCTTGTTGCTACATGGATAGGCTGGTGTAACAAAAGAGCAGTGAACACTGAGGCTGGCTAAGACTTTCCCACAAGAAACTTTACTCAATCTTGACTCCTATATACATGTATGTGGACACCAGCTCACCTGTGATGAAAGTGTGTGCAAAGACAGTTGTTGCCGGGTCAAATCCCTTCTCCACCATTCTCACAGTGGCCGCTACTCCAGCACAGATGGCAGCGTTACGACTCCAAGAAAGATAACCTGATTAAACAAAAATTAATGGCGTCAATTTAGCAAGTTATAAGTCCGAGATTCTTCCATTGATTCTCTTCAAATTCGCTCACAAGCTAGTTAAGGTTGGAATATTGTAGCTATAACAATTATTATAGTCACTATGGTAGCACATTCACAAAAGTATAAGGATTCTGTAATAAGATCTTCCATTCTATTTACAAACAATTGCATGAGAGTATACTAACAGATTGCGTATTCAACTTACTGTTTTCATGAGCCAATCGTAATATCTGGAAGAAAAAGAAAAAAAGATGATTTGGATTATTCCCACCCCATACCATACTCAAAATAATCATACAAAACTCTCTTTATTAGGCAAGAAGTAGAATAGAACACGGGAATTAAGCTTGGCCACTGGTAATTGTCTGAGAAGGTAATAGTTTATTCCATACGTATAAGATACTCTTATTATTGACTTTCGAGTCTTCCATCGAGGCCCTGAGTTTTTTACCATAACATCATAACTATAATAGGCTGGCCTGCATGGGGATGTAATCATTATCCTTTGATGTTGAACTGCATGCCCTTAGTGGGTGTGGTTTTAAGCCTTTTGTACACGCTACAGAACTTTTAAGACTAACTGTGCACTATGTAACACTATTAAGTTAAAGAATAACAGCTTTCATTCCGGTATGTAATGCAGAGATACTGCATGCATGGAATGCTGTTAATAAGTGGTAAAAATACTAATTAGGATTGGCTTAACGTGCAACGTTTTCAGTAGTGTTCCGGGTAAGCGCCCATGGATGCTTAAACGTAACTTGCGATTTTGGGCCGCATGGGTGTTTACCTGGGATCAAAATTCAATGTTTGATTAGAAGCTGCTACAGTGGCCCTTTGAAACGCAGTACATGGGCGCTTATATACCCGGGAGTGGACGCTTGCCTGGGACACTAAGGTAATTATAACTGTTATAAAGGAATAAAAAACACACTAGCAATAAATTACATCCACCAAGAGTGCAATCCTGAAGTGTCCCCCTCACACTCCCCCACTCCACCCACTCAACACCAGTTTGACCCTTGACCTTCCATCCTGATCGTGGATGAGACTTACCCACACTTTATGATCAATGGTGCTTTGTCCTTTCCTTGGTCTTCCATCCATCTGCCTCTTCGACTGCTGTGACCTTTGCCTTTGATGACCGACACCGGCAAGGGATGGTCTTCTATTTCTGGCCGCTACTCTCAGCAGCCGACGGGAACAGAAGCATCGAGGAGTCGTGCCTCCCCGTCTGAGAGCGCCGGCTTGTACATACAGATATACCTGAGGAGAGATGATGTTTCTAAAGGTTTCGAGTCGATACAGACTTGTCGCCATTTCATGTGGTAATGGTCGTCTGCATTTACGTGATTAGTAGTGGTGGGTGGGGCTGCATAATATGATTATGTCATAATAACATTATTTTGGGATATTATGGTTATTAAGGTAGCATTAAAGTGCGTGGGCGTGAGCGTCAGGATTGGCTAATTCAATTAGCGAATCGTGAAGGGGCGTGGCCGAAGAGGCTAGGCCATACGAGTGCTTTTGGTCGAAGGTGGGCGTGTCTAGAATCGGCCAGGGATGATTATGCGCGTGTAATTAGCGACCGGAAGTGGCCCCTGAAGAAAACACCGGTAATTGCCCACTTCAAAGCAAGATCAAAGCATTCTTTCTTAACTATTAACCGCAACGACAAAAAAAAAAAAAAAAAAAGCCTTATTAGGCCTAATTAAGCATGTGGGCGTGTTCCTGGCACTGTGTGGAGTGTGTGCGTGTGCGTTAATGCAGGTTTTATTGCTTCCGATTGGGCGTGGCTTCACGGGCCAGTGCTTGGATATCGGCGCCTGGGACTTGGCCTCGGCGATAGGTGGGCGTGTCCCGGAAGCGGTGGTGACCTTTGAACCCCGCGAGGAGGCTTTGGGGGCGTGGCAGGAGGTCAAAGGTGAGGCCATGTCTGTTAATGAGGCACTGTACGCCGGTGCGATGGAGGGGACCGTACGGCTGGACGGAAGCTGACGATGGTTTGAAGCGGATGTGGTTGCGATGACGTGTTGTTACTCCGCCCACACAGGAAATGAGGTGAGCTCTTGTGTGGGCGGTGTGGCAGAACGGCCTCCAAGTGTTTGTGTGTGTTTTGGCCTTGAGGAAGCTGTGTGTTTTAATTGGGATTGATTGTGGGCTTCCGGTGGACATCCGGTGGTTAGTAGGCACTTGATTGAGAATGGTGGTCCTTGGGGAACAGGGTGGGGCTGTTTTGGGCGTGGCCTGGCCCCTCCCTTCCGGCTCGGCTTCCGGTCCATGGAGGATATTAAATGAACACTTCCGGCTCTAGCAGCCACACCCCTGAGACCTGTGCAATTAAAAGGGCGTGGTTACACAACATGCACCTCACTAATGACTTTGATGTGGTTTAGGTGTCATATCCCCCACCTCACGCCCACGCACTTTAATGCTACCTTAATAATTCACCTGTGATCCCATCCCCCATAATTGATCATTATCTATAGCCAGCCTTTGTTGTACTCCTTGGTATGGTATGGTGCAGCTGTGTGAATGCACACTCCCCCTCTATAGTCTATAGTATGGAGAAAGAACCTTCTCAGCGACAAATGGCAAATTCTGGCCATCTTGGAGTCCACCTTTATTAGGCATTGAATTAGCTGCCAAAATACGAAATGAGTACTCAAATCACACTACGTCTTATTAAATAATCTGAATAGGAAGTAGTATAAGAATACATGATACAACATCATACAATTAAAATAAGTAAGCTCAGTTCATTACAGTTTCAGATCCTAAGATAATCTACTATAGTATTCTATACAATGTACGATATGATTCTATTGTATGCGTGTATACAATTTTCAAAGGCTTCATGCGTTCTACTGAGCTCTGTGGTCTCAATGCCTCCTCTAGCTCTCTTTGTACTTCGTGACTAAACCTTTCGAAACTGCAAAAATTAAGACAACCTCATACAGTTAATCCATGTATACAAAATTGTAATGTAGAGCTACGTATTATGTATCAATAATAATATTATAGATGAAAATTTAATATTATGTAATGATTGTGCAATGACATCACAATGTCACGATCAAACTGCCATAATTACCCTGTGCGCATGTGCAAAGGGTAAAGCAATTAATTGGTTTGTATGTCTGTCGTTGTTGTGGTTGTTGTTGGCACGAAAATTGCCAGATCTCGTGTTCTAGATATCTGTATACGTGCCCGGGTAAGTACCCACGTAGTGCATTGCAAGGGGTCAATGCGACAGCTTCTATACAAGCGTATGGAAATTAATCGTGAGTTATGTTTAAGTGCCCATGGGCATTTACCCAGGACACTACGGTACATACATAACTTTCTATAATAATATGTGTAGCTACTTTTGAGTACATATTTAAGTTCTGTACTTCATGTACATGAATTCAGTCAGTCTGTGTCATAAAACAATGTGTATAATATATATATACTATAATAATATAGTAATCATAACCGCTTACACTGACAGTGAGATAATTATAACAAACTCCACACTTATTCTTTTGCAATAAACTTCACGGAAATGTAGTGTGACTTACTTGACTGTCTCGAGATGCTCACAACTATTGATACTTTCAGACAAAATCTGAACACCATCATCATCAAACTCAAAGTAAGAGAGACTGCAAGTGTGTGTGTGTGTGTGCAGCACATTCAGTGTAAAGGAGTTCGACTTTGGAGGGGGGGGGGGTCATTTTTTGGTGGTGACACAGTAGTGGGGTCTGGTCTGAGTTAAATAATATACCCAGCCAACTAATTAACTCTAGAATTAGTAGCTAAAGTAGACCTGTCATATGAAATTATGTTTATAACATAATTTTAGTAACTTACATAAGATCCACAAGGTTAGTGGTGTTCCCGATTGCTTGCAGTACAAGATTAGGGAATTTGAAATCAGAGCTTTCACATTCAATTCTAAAATGAGAAACATGATGCAGCTAACACCACTGAGTTTAGTAACATGCCATACTTGTAGTACAATAGAAAATGTTGGGGTAGCTGAAATTCTGTACTACAGGTATTGTATACGGTAACCTAGGTGGACGGGAGTGGCCAATATTATTCCACTAGACTGTTGATCATGAGAATGGTATTGCATGCATTGACTATAAGTTAGTGTGACATACTCGAGCTTCTTGAGACTTCTACATTTCTTAATACTTTGAGATAATGCCTGAGCACCATCACCATCACAAAATGTGCCACTGAGTCTGGAATAACATAATAAAGTAGTGATACACTATTCTCTGATGATTAAGCTTGGGATATCTTGCATTTGTTATTAACTAAAAAGACAAATGAATGATGGATTTGGAAATCAAAAGTGACAATTAACTATAAAGATGGTAATAAATTAAAGTCAATCACCCAGTCAACTACGTATTTAGCTCCAGGCTGAATTTTAGCTGGTCACCTGAGATCTTCCAGATAAGTGCAGTTCCCAATTGCTTCCATTACATAATTTTGTTGATAACACATTATTCCTTGAAGGCTAAAATACAAAAAGAAATGATTATAATATGCGCATACTACTGAATTAAGAAACTACGTTTCTATTATGTATAGTAATATGCACGCAGTGCCCATCAACACAAAAATGCATAATAGTAGAACGACGATACTGGGAAATATCACAAGTTCACTGCTGCATATTGTTACGAGTGCGAAGCACAAGTAACAATGCAAAAGGCAATGAACGAGTGGTATTTCCGAGGTATCATTGTTCTACTATGGCAATAAGGTATTTTAAGAAGCCTATATATTCCGTATTGGAGCTTTAATAGCTTGAGCAGCTATGCTGAGAAGGTACTGCTTAGTTTTGGCGATGGCAGCTGCCATTTCAGGCACTGAAGACTTAGCATATTGTTTGTATTACGGGTCAAAGTTCAATATACAATAATATTATGTAATGTGTGCACCACCAGTTAGCTACAGTTGTTGTAAGTGAAGATGCTTAGGCAACTACTTATTGTCAGTAGTGAGCCACTTGTGCATGTTGTAGGTGTAGCTATATATTATAGTACAATTAGCTTTGAAAGGAAGCATGGTTCTTCAATCCATTGAAAGCTCATCAGGGAGCAGGGAAGCAAGCGTTTTCAGCAAAGTCAACGGTAAAAAAATAACACTTGAAAATGTCACAAAGAATGGTATGATAATATGGTTACATATAGTTGCTATACCCATGGAGCTAACCTTCTCCCCAACCACATGTGAGGGCTTGAGGACAAAGTAACTTATGATGCATCGGCCGGGTGTTGACACATAATTACTGTAGTGGTAACCTTCTGAAACAACTGTCATGACTTACTGTAGTTTTTGAGCCTTTCACAACTCTTGATGCTTGCAGATAACGGACAATATTCAGGATTATTTTGAACATAGTCAGTAAGTGTCAGACTGTATTTGGAATATACAATGCGATTCGATTAAGTCAGGGTCAGTGGAGTTAGGTATATAAATAAAATTATTATTATGTGTAGGATGACTAATTTTTTCCCAAAATTGCAATCTTCAGACATTGGTTTTCTGGTGGCCATGGTGTGACTGATTAGTTGCATGGATAATGGATAATTAGTGAAGGACCCCTTTCTATGCTGTGAGCCCTAAGATACACTAGATCTCTCAGAAAAGCTTATTATTATTATGTGGCAAGTTTAGTCAGGGCTACTCTATTTCATAATTTACTCAGACCAAAGGCAGAGCTAGATTGTCCCCAAGACCAAGACCAAGTTACTACCAATCTATGAACAGACCGTTGGTGAGGTACACGTATAATAGCCTCACTAGGTGTTTGATTTTGTCACAAGTGAATGTTACTAACTTTGGCCTGTGCCAATATCGCATCATATTATGTTGATGGGGGGGGGGGGAAGTTGTCCCCTCTGTTCCGCTTCCCCTGATTATGTGGCTTCATGCAACAATAGCAAGATACACGGCATATATAGTATACAGGCCTTCTAATTACCCCGCGCGCATGCGCAAGGGGGTAAAGTAATCAGTTGTATCGCTGTGAAATTCCCAGTTTATTGTAAGAGACTGAGTCTCAGTGTACCTTAAGGTGACTCTTTTGTGGGTACTAATGTTTGATAATATAATTATTTTGCAGATAATGCAAAATTTTTTCTCCCAAACATATGCTACATGAACATGAGAATTTGTTGACTGTATAATTTCTGCATACGAATTGTAAAATTTAGTACTCGCAAAAACTGTTTCAAACAAAAATCCCACCCCACCCCACCAAAGCAATCTACCTGGGTAAAGAGGGTGAGTTGGAAGGTATTTCCTATCCATAGCAGTTTTCCAGTCTAAACATTGCTTTGACATTTTCAACCCCCAATTATCACCAGTTCCCCGCCTAAGTCTTAAACCTCTCTATTATACATATACTAGGTGTATGCATGCGCAAACGCCTCGTGCAGAAATAGAGGCGTGGCAATGATCGAGCTAGGCCTACTGCCGTGGTCCATATTATAGCTATAGATCTAGTGCCTCGCTATTTCTGGCGAAGTCAGCAGTCATGGAGTATGTGACAGTTGCTTAAGATCTTAGCAATTTATTGTAATCAGCATGGCGTTATAGTAGATCTATGCCGAGACAGATTGAAGGGTCCGAGGCTCGATTTTGAGATCAGACTTTCATGAAGAAAAGCAGACAGGCTGAGAATATTTCAAATCACACGTTTAACCAGAAGGGTATAGTATGTGATTGTATGTATACATTCGATTCATTCTTCACTTCAGTCAGCACAACTTCGAGATCGCTAGTGGAGCTTGGTTGCTCCATTGTTTGACTCCTCCCAGCTTCAGTCATGCGGCCGCATTGTTCCAGGCTATGCACGCCTCTAGTACATAATTGGTGAGCATGCGCATTACAGTCTAATCAACATTCCTGAAGTGTGACGGAATTACAGACATACAGAAGTCGAGATCTCAGCCTGTATGTGCGATTAGTTGCCTTATGCTAATGCATTCGGCAATTATAAGTGTGCAAAAGGAGGAGTGGGTACAGCCTTATGAGGAGGATGTGCATATCTCTATCATTTGACAATCAGTACCTTTCACAAGGTACACATATACATTAAGCAGGATCAATTATAGTATCGTTACCTTAGCAACGGCCTCAGCAGAGATGGTCCACCTCTGATGTACAGAAAATTTGATCTTAAGGTCACCACTGTCAAACACTTTCTGCACTCTGCCAACTTCACTCAGAATCTGTTGATGCATGCAAGGCAAAACATTAGATAATACACCAGGAGCACAAAGGGTGGACCACACACTCTTGATTATGCTACCAGACAATATGAGGTATTGATAAGTCTACTAATAGTTGTACTGACCTCCATCATGTGGTCGTCCCATCCTGACTGCTCACTCCCCTCATGCATTGCCCTGAACACCTCAGGGTCTAGCTCCACCTTGACAAAGTCCCCCGAAGAGATGTCCCAAGAATGGACCATTTCATCCTCACCAACAGGTGCACCTGCATAATAATCCACACCATGCTTATACTGACAGCACTGAACCCTTCACTGTACAACATTATATGAGAGGCCCTACCCAAGTCAGGAAGATGGTTTGGGTTTGGGTCAGGAAGATGGTCAGGGTAATAGTAGCTCACACAAGATGGTTCAACACACCGAAGCTCTACCTAAAGAAATTATAATACGCTAAACTAGCCAATAATGTGTCGTATCCAAGTTTATGTACCTTTCCCTCGGCACCAACTCTATGGATGGAAGAGGACTGACTTTCACTCCACTTCACTTCAGCAAATCCAGTAGATAAGTTTTAAAACTTATCTACTGTACACAGTATATGGCATAGTAGAAAGCTTAAGGTAGCATTAAAGTGCGTGGGCGTGAGCGTCAGGATTGGCTAATTCAATTAGCGAATCGTGAAGGGGCGTGGCCGAAGAGGCCATACGAGTGCTTTTGGTCGAAGGTGGGCGTGTCTAGAATCGGCCAGGGATGATTATGCGCGTGTAATTAGCGACCGGAAGTGGCCCCTGAAGAAAACACCGGTAATTGCCCACTTCAAAGCAAGATCAAAGCATTCTTTCTTAACTATTAACCGCAACGACTTAAAAAAAAAAAAGCCTCATTAGGCCTAATTAAGCATGTGGGCGTGTTCCTGGCACTGTGTGGAGTGTGTGCGTGTGCGTTAATGCAGGTTTTATTGCTTCCGATTGGGCGTGGCTTCACGGGCCAGTGCTTGGATATCGGCGCCTGGGACTTGGCCTCGGCGATAGGTGGGCGTGTCCCGGAAGCGGTGGTGACCTTTGAACCCCGCGAGGAGGCTTTGGGGGCGTGGCAGGAGGTCAAAGGTGAGGCCATGTCTGTTAATGAGGCACTGTACGCCGGTGCGATGGAGGGGACCGTACGGCTGGACGGAAGCTGACGATGGTTTGAAGCGGATGTGGTTGCGATGACGTGTTGTTACTCCGCCCACACAGGAAATGAGGTGAGCTCTTGTGTGGGCGGTGTGGCAGAACGGCCTCCAAGTGTTTGTGTGTGTTTTGGCCTTGAGGAAGCTGTGTGTTTTAATTGGGATTGATTGTGGGCTTCCGGTGGACATCCGGTGGTTAGTAGGCACTTGATTGAGAATGGTGGTCCTTGGGGAACAGGGTGGGGCTGTTTTGGGCGTGGCCTGGCCCCTCCCTTCCGGCTCGGCTTCCGGTCCATGGAGGATATTAAATGAACACTTCCGGCTCTAGCAGCCACACCCCTGAGACCTGTGCAATTAAAAGGGCGTGGTTACACAACATGCACCTCACTAATGACTTTGATGTGGTTTAGGTGTCATATCCCCCACCTCACGCCCACGCAATTTAATGGTACCTTAAATGGTTCATTACTACTCGTTTGCTATGGTCCATCGATCTATACAGTAATGTAGTATATAGGGAGGGAAACACACACTACCAGCCTACCTGGGTGTGTCCATGCGATCAAATCCATGATCTAGCTCATGATTGCCAGACATGTAGCAGTAGGTACAAAGGTCACAGTCCCCACATCTGATACACTTCCATCTACTTCCAGTTAGCTGAAGGCTACAAGCACTACACATCACACGAGGGTGCTTGATCCCTGCAAGCGGGTCAGAAGAAGCAACAATGCCCATACTTAATAATATGATGCTACTGGGGGGGGGGGGGGGGGGGGGGGGGGGAGGGGGGAATGGATAAAGATATCTCTCCCAAAATAATGCATATATCATATATATTATGCACAATGGCCACAAATGCAAAGAATGATCTAAACGGCAGAAATGGGTACCTATGATCACTTTGTTTCTACTTCATGCAACACTACAAGTCTTTCACCAATTCTATTGGCAAAGGGAGACCGGAGTGGGGTGTGACCGTGTGCCCCTACTCAAAGCCGCCGATACTCACCAGCAGGTGCACTGTCGATGACCCTTAGGTCATAGCAGTCTCCCACTCCACACCTGTACCTGCACCTGTTGCCACAGTCCCACTCAGGGACAGTCACCACACACGGACCAGGACAATCTCCACTATCCACTGGCCCGGCACAATCGGCTCGGAGCACCTCTGCCACCGTTCCTACGTGACCCTCTCCGCCATCCTGGTCACCCCAAGTCCAGTCTGGACCTCGAACAACTCGTGTGCCGACTAGAACGTCCATCAAATTGCTGGGATCGAAGGTGAGGGTTCAGTGGGGGTTTCCCCTGGGAAACTACCGCGTACTGAGTTGGTATATTGATCTACTAGTTAGGAGTTATACAATGAATCATCTACTTGCATAAGTTGAGCTGTGAAACTTGCATGTAAGCTAGCATTGGTTCTTTTTCAGTTAACAATCATTTTAATATGAAGGTTTCATATATTGATAATTGACTATGCCTGTGCTCATTTCGTGCACTACTGTGAGCCGCCTACGATGTGGCATGCATAGCTACGTGTCACCAATCATGTAACATTACTACCATCACCGCTCAAACTATGCATGTACCTCACATTTAAAGAAGATAGGTATAGCTAGCAGTCTAGAGTTCGGTCAATTACCTCCTATTATATAGCTCCCAGGGTTCTCTTGACCTTCAAACTTTGTACATATATCTATCTTGAATCACATATAATTCCACTTGATTGCCTCCATGCCTCCATGTCTAATAAACTCGAAGTTAGTAATGTGAATGCATTGTGATTGACGGAACTGGATATTACGTGAATTTCTGGTCATGATCAATGATGTCCTGCAGACTAGAGGATACCATCTATGTACATGTTTCCGCATGAACACGCGGATTCGTAAAGCGGATGGATGTGGTTGTGATGACGTGTTGTTACCCCGCCCACACAGGAAATGAGGTGAGCTCTTGTGTGGGCGGTGTGGCAGAACGGCCTTGAAGTGTTTGTGTGTGTTTTGGCCTTGAGGAAGCTGTGTGTTTTAATTGGGATTGATTGTGGGCTTCCGGTGGACATCCGGTGGCAAGGCGGCACTTGATTGAGAATGGTGGTCCTTGAGGCACAGGGTGGTGCTGGTTTGGGCGTGGCCTGGCCCCTCCCTTCCGGCTCGGCTTCCGGTCCATTGAGGATATTAAATGAACACTTCCGGCTCTAGCAGCCACATCCCTGAGAGCTGGGCAATTAAAAGGGTGTGGTTACACAGCATGCACCTCACTTATGACTTTGATGTGATTTAGGTGTCATATTCCCCACCTCACGCCAACGCAATTTAATGGTACCTTAACCTACCACCCCTAGGTTTGCCTGAGCAGGCAATGGGAAGGTTGCCCCTTAGGTTCAGAATTGGTAGTAGAAGATAAACCCACTAAATTTTCACGTATGTGTTGCCTATATGTACATATACACTACACATTGTGGTCCTTCAGTGCTCCTTGGGAGTTTTATATGCTTGCTTCAGCCAGGGGCGTAGCTAGCCTATGAACACTGCTGTGGCTGAAGTGGGGGTTGATGCTTAATTTTGTATACAGCCAAGATTTAGGAGCTGATATTTTAATAGCATTATTTGCACAAGCTCAAAATATGTAATAATCTTATGAAGATTGGTGTGGCGAGAGCCACACTCTGCCATACCCTGGCTACGCCACTGCTTCAGCTCCAGCACAAACATGTGGAAAGTATACTACGTAAAACATGTACTTAACGGTGCACTTTCGATGTTCAAAACTACAATTTATACAATTATTCTGAATCTTAGGTTTGTGTATGCACTAGCTTGAAGAGCTTAATAATCTTCATTTTCTGCCATGTGTGCAAGGTAGTTATATATGAGTTGGGATGATGAGTGCCTCTGCTTCATCGTTCTCGTTTGAATTTACTTTGTTACTGATGGGACATTGTCTACAGCAACACTCGCATTTCTTGACGAGGATGTCCTTCAGTTTGATACAGGCCTTGAAAACTACCACCAATCCAAACACAATGGATGGAATGAGAAGAATGGTGAAAATTTGCATGTCTTCATTAACAAAGGGGTCCCTCAGTAGCAAAATACAGATAACAGCAGCATAGGTAAGGAGCAGAGTATCTGAGATGTTCATGTACTTCTATTTGTATGGCCTTACTATGATTATCAGGAGTGCAAAACTTAAGAAAACTACAGCATAATACAGCCAATTTGAAATGTGTAATCTCTGAATTTGTAATGTTGAATATTGAGATAATAAAATTATCATCACAAAGTACAGGCCAGAAAAACTCCGCATATCTCTTCCACCATCCAAACCGTCTCTGTAGCAGCCATGAAATTTTTCCACAAATATTGTGATAGACAATCTCTCAAGCCTGCACTTGGATAGACATACTCGAAATAGTTTAAATGGATAAAATACCAACAAAAGCATTGGGATAATGCTATAAATAAGGAAGCTTAATGCAGCTATAGACATGGAGAAAGAGTGATGTTTGCACTCAGCATTTGGTACAAACATGTTTGATACATATTCAAGCCTAGGAACACTATCATTAGTGTAAGATACTAGAGCCTGACACTCAAAAAAATCTGCGGTCTGATATAGAAGCGTGTTAAAAGAAAGAAGAAAGAAAGATGCAAATACGTCTACGATATTGCTTGTTTTATCCCAACCTCTTTGAAGTTTGACAAAATATCTGTGAAACGGTTGCCACAGTATCACAAAGAGCTTAAAATTTCGTCCATGAAGCTCAATGCAGACCCAGGTCAGAAAGATCAGTAAGAGGAAATAGATACTAGATATATAACCAAAGAAATCAACATGTATGAGCTGGAGCTTACTATTAATGCAGAAAGCTGGCACTACAAAGCGGATAAAATCAAGCGTCCAAATTCCATAAAACACGAGTACACAATTAGTAAGGGGACTGCAATTGCCTTGATATACAAGCCTCCCCAGGATGTTTGCTTTCTCAAACACTAGTTCATACATGATCAGCTGGTGGTAAATGATGAAGAGAACCATAGGAGCTGAGGTCAGATGAACTTTAAAGATAACTATGATCAGATAGAACAAAGTGACTGGGATGAGTTCCACTGCTAGGTAGAGTGGTATGCCGTACCAGGCATCTGTGCAGTTGGAGCACTTGTACCCAAATGAGGTCACTGAAGGACCAAACCCATCAATGCAGTCTTTACAGAGAAAACCTTTCCTATTCATTGATCCACACATGTAGTCTGAGATGTTGTCAGGCAATCGAATATATCCTGGTTCAGTCACATTGCGTCCACCAAGCTGAAAGTAGTGACATTGTCCAGCATTGATGTTTCCATTTGTTTCTGTTGCGCAGTATCCAAAGCTCAGCAGTACACCTTGGTCTGCACACTTTATAATTCCTTCAGAATAAAAATAACTTGGTTGATGGCAAAGCCTGCTTTCTACACTATCAGCAACTGAGTCCACAATAACATGAGTATCAGCAGTTCCAGTGTCCACCAGACATATAAAAATAAATAGAGCCGTCAACATTTCTGCATGCAATCACTAGCAACTGTTAAGGGTCACTAATTTACCTAGTATATAGTTAGGCAAATCAAAACTGAAACCAAGAGATAACTTGATTTGTAAATTGTTGAGACGACTGAGCCCTTAATTTTTGTATTGGGATGATATTGCTATAGTTCTTTGATAACAGTGAAACTGTATACATGCATACAATGACGAATCAAATTACCAAACATTATATTTCATTGAGTTGCCATACATGCACGGATAAACACCCTATGCATTACTGTATCTACCATACTGTAACTGAATGCCTAACTATAAAAAGGCCACCATTTGTAATGTACCAGGTATTCAATGTGCTAATAAAACCCCACTGGCGAGGTTATAATATGATGAACAGTCAGTATAGGCATAATATCATTGGTCATGTAATTGCACACCCTGCATAATTATAGCAATTATAATTAATGTTTGGCAACACAGTTTACATGTAATGTCCAAGTTATTACATCCCGAGTCCCAATTCGCAAACGAGTCCCAATTCGCAAAAAAACAATTCGAAAGTAATGACGAAATTGCTGTGAAACTGTTTCAAAATGTTTAGCGCGCATGAAAGGTTGTTGGGACCCAGAATTCGAACCTAGTGTAGAAGACACCGTGGACTATCGATGAGATATGGCGATTTTCTAAGTTCGCTTTCTTTGGCGAGCTCGCACTCGGGGGGGATTTCCCTGTTCAGTCAAGCACATGGCAGGTGGAGGTCACGTTCGGGTCAACCGGCTCAAGCCGCGCGCACCAATATACGCGTGTACGGAGCATGCGCAGTTTGTCGACGTGTCCTTGTTCAAATTTATGGCGGCTACTTTTCATGAGGGACTCGGGATATTGAGATAATAAAATTATCATGATGTAGTACAGCCCAGAGAAACTCCTCATGTCTCTTCCACCATCAAGACCATCTCTGTAACAGCCATGGAACTTTTCTACAAATAATATTATTGTGACAAACAGCCTCTCCAGTTTACACTTGGATAGAAATAGTTTAAATGGGTAAAATATCAGCAGAAGTATTGGAATAAATTCGAGAAAGAGAACCAGCACAGAGGATATTGCTACTGGATAATTATAAGAATGATGTTTGCAGTCAATATAAGGTGCAAACATTGATAGCTACCGCTTTTTTACCAGAAATACCATCCTTTGTGTAAAATAGTGTCTGACACCGAAAATGTGTTACAGTCTGATATATGAGGGTACTATGAGACAGTAGGAAGAAAGATGCAAATACGTCTACCATACTACTTGTTTTGTCCCATCCTCTTTGAAGTTTAACAAAACATCTGTGAAATGGTCACCATAGCACCACAAAAATTTTAAAGTTTCGTCCATGAAGCTCAATGCAGATCCAGGTCAGAAAGATCAAAAAGAGGAAATCCAAAGAACTCAACGTGGACAAGCTGAAGCTTGCTACTAACACAGAATGGAGGCACAATGAAGTGGATAAAATTGAGGCTCCAAATGCCACAAAAGAGGAACAAACTTTTCAGGAGTGGACCATTGTTATGCATACCCTGAGATAAAAATCTTCTTAGTTTAGTTACTCTCTGAAAGATCAATTCATACATAATCAACTGGTTATAATATAAAGGATAAAAAGAACCATAGGAGCTGAGGTCAAGTGAACTTTAAAAATAAGAATGATGAGGTAGAACAGAGTGATTGGGATGAGCTCCACTGCTATATGTAGAGTGGTATGCCATACCAGGCATCCGTGCAGTTGGAGCACTTGTACCCAAGTGAGGTCACTGAAGGACCAAACCCATCAATGCAATCTTTACAGAGAAAACCTTTCCTATTTATTGGTCCACACATGTAGTCATTTAGCTCTGAAATGTTGTCAGGCAATCTGATGTATTGGATTTCTTTTTTTATAATCACATTATGGGCGCTGAGCTGAAAGTAATTACTTTCAGCTCAGCGCTCAGCTCAGGGGATATCTATATCACAAAATGTCCTTATAAGGACATTTTGTGATATAGATATCCCCATTTGTTTCTGTTGCACAATATTCAAAGTACAACAGTACATCTTGGTCTGTACACTACTATTAGAAAAAATTGGTTGATAAAGCTTGCTTTTGACAATATCAGCAGCTGGGACCATAGTAAGGTGAGTATCAATAGTGCCCACCACTAGAGACATGAAGACAAATGTGAGAGCCAACATCTCCTCTTGCATGGACTAGCCTACTACTATTGTATTAAAAAACTGGAAGTTGATAACTTTATTTGCACACTGACTGTCCAATACCACTGATTTACTCGCAGTTTGATGCTAACTGATAGCATAATATGACCTTAATTGCATGGCATTTCAAACCGTACCATAAAGCTACAACTAATTTATGCAAATTATTTAAGTTGAGTGCCGGTCGCATAAGTTTGTAACCTACTGCTCTATAATGCAATGATTGAAATGATAAAGATTGCGCAAAATTCTTGAGAGGCTCTTTTGATGGATTCACATAATTATTAATTTTATCATGCACAGAATATTGTTGTTTGCTGCTACATGATGGTACATACAAGAATGTTTACCAAACACCATGCATGCATGGTTTCTGGGAAACATGGCATGACTGCTTCACCAGCACTTGCTGTATTTGATGCATTTGCGGCTCCTTTGAGGCATCACATCTGTGGCATACATAAACAGCAAGGAGGTTGACACACCCTTGTTGACAAGAATACATAAGTATAGGTTACACACTAAGGTGAAGGTCTCTGTGTGATTTACATTACCAAGGGCTGCAGGCCTGAGATGGTGTAAGAAGCGTAGAGACCGAACTGAGGTGTGTAACCAACTTGTACCATGGCCTATGATGTTATAGCTATACCATACATGGCAACACTGCCTGAGGGATGACTTAGACACCTACTAGTAGGTGAACAAGTCATCCCTCAGGCCAACTAACTCATTCACTTATTAGCTAGTGGATGAATAAGTTTTTCCTCAGGCCAACTAAATAATAGTTGGACACCGAGGCCAAGGGATCTAGCTACAGTATTTAGAATCCTGATCGATGTCCCCAGGCTGTGACACCTGGTTACTAAGAGGACAGAAGGATTCTAAATACTGTGGATCCCATTGGCCAACTTGAAGGTGTGCTAAGTTTTTTAGAATTTTACTATGGTACTAAAGCTATTTGCCTTGGAGCTATCATAGTACCATGGATCCTAACTTTGTCAACTTTTACTTACAAGTAACTAAGTAAAATCTACAAGTATTACTAAGCTATTTATTTACCTCCCATTGACCAATCAGATTACCGGAAATTAGCAGTAAAATTCTAAGATTATTTTAGGAGAATACCGTAGATCGGGTTTTAATTGCAAGTATCTATTAATTGCGAATTGCGAGTTTTTCTACGTTTCGCAATTAATAGATTCGCAAACATAATGTATACTACAGTACGGTACGGGGTCGTCCATCGCAATTATAGGATTCGCAATTTGGCCTGACTTGACTAGAACGCAATTATTAAACTACGCAATTAAAACCCGTCCTACGGTAACTGATTTAGCCATCTCCTATGGAGCAATTTGACTGGTCAGAATACAAACAAACTTGTATTATAACATTCTGACCAATCAGATTGCTCCATATAGGAGGTGGTCATAAGTCATCCTCAGGCAGTGTTGCCATATGCATAGTGTACCTATAATACCATAGGCCATGGTACAAGTTGGTTATACACCTTGGTTCAGTCTCTATAGTCTACACTTCTTACAAATTATGTGGTACCTCTGGCCTGCGGCCCTCAGTGGTGTAAATCGCTTAGAAACCTGCACCTCAGTGTGTAACCTATACTTATAATACCTTTTCAGCTGTATACTTGCATGCAAATTTTGAAGTCAAAATATTTGCAAAGTTTGTCAAAATAATTAGCACTTATTTCTGGTCACGTGACTTTCAACCAATCAGATGCATTGAAAAGTGTGCATTAAATCACGTATTGCACACTTAAGTGTGCATTAAATAGATATTGCACAGTTTGAATGTAGCTAGCTTTGAAACAAGTCTAAACGAGTCAGAACAAGTCACACAACAAAAGCGCTTGAGTGTACGGAAGCGCGTGAACCAACAATCATGTAAGTTTCAACGCATCAGCTTGGTTGAAAGTCACTTAGACCAGAAATAAAACCTTTAGAACACACTTACCTGGCACTGCGTGATTTAATGTGGTGCACTCGGATGATGCAATAACGCTCTCGGTGGAGTAATGCACTCGCCTTCGGCTCGTGCATTACACCACCTCGAGCGTTATTGCATCATCCTCGTGCACACATTAAATCACTTAATGCCAGGTAAGTGTGTTATAAATATTACATAAAGCTTAATCCTTCTGAAATAGTGCCATTTTACAAGTTTCCCAGTGTAAAATAAACACTGTTTAGGGACGGTAAGCACTCTTTAGTATAACATTGTACATAGTCAATGTTGTTGCCGACTATTCAAATAACAGTGCCACCAATAGCAATATACTTTTGTAATTCTATAAATTGTGTCTGGATGCATGGTACAGTCATGTTATGTTTTTGTTTTTAGCCATAATGTACGTTATATATGACATATATACACCTCGAGTACTCTCTCTAGATCTACCATTACAAGATTATGACATTGTATTGTACAAGTGAAACTCAAGAGAAAAATATGCTACTATTAATTTTACAGGGTTGCATACAGAAGGGGGGGGGCGTACTGGGATACAGCACAGACAATAATATTATGATTATATAATTAACCCTCGGCGCATGCGCGAGGGTTACGGTATGTGACCCTGATCTAGCGTCACAGCCATATTATGTACATGTACATGTCATGTACGTGAATGTTGAATAAAAACTAGATGGGTTTGTATGCACTATTGATTAAAAGTTGATTTGCAGAGGGTGTTATAGAAAGAGAAAGATTGACATGAAAAGTAGCTAGACTATTAATCTTTCTCTTTCTAGTGACACTCTCTGCAAATCAACCCTATTAAATTGCTCAACAGGCAGAATAATATTATTATGCTGCAGCCTTTGCCATGATGACTGTCACCATAGCTATGCTGCTACTATTACTCCAACTTGTGATGATCAGAGACTGTGGTCAAATGTTGCCCATCAAGCGCCTACAAAGTTCCATGATAGACCTTTTATTCTTGAATCAGGCTAGGTTGATGCTAGCTTAGTAGCTCAATCAGTTGAACGTTGACGACCTTTGACGGTGACGTTCTAACACATTGTTATTGAGCATGCGCATTAGGTTGTTGCTATATGCATATTCACTATAGATAAACTATGGTTGCCCAGGCATACACCTTCCTGAGATCGAGAGCAAGGGTGGTATATGAATAGTGTATCCTGGGCAACCAATGCATAGGTTATCTGTTTAATATCTTGACTGTTGGTCAGTGACTTGTGTAGTTGAACAAGCGGATTGTTTAGCTACTTCTTCATTACATGAGTTATTTGAAAAGAGTTGGAGTAATAGGGACAGCTAGATTCTATGTCAATCAGCACAATGGTTTGAATGAACGATAGTAGCTGCATGTGACTTAGCTAGTGGATGGCTAGTAGCTATAATACTAATATGCTGGTAAAACAGTGTTAATGGACTGGTTGGAATGATTGTCAGGGGGAGGGAGTTATACTGCCTAAGGGGCGGAAGTATATAGCTATATATGGGAGTTATACCATGGCTGATACCTAAGATACAAGGCTAAGTTAGGATATTAATAGTTATACACCGCTTCTGGTTTCTCATGTACATAAGGGCTCATCACTAATTTTTAACAAATTCTGTTATGAACGTTAACCCTGTACTTACTCCCTTTCTTACACACACAAGTAAGGCTGCACCTGCCCCTCCTTTCCAGCACCCATTTATGAGTTATAACTGTTATATTGATATCATAAACAAAATCAAACTTTATACACAACTCAGGTACACTATTTTTTCATAAAAAGAAGTTATAGTAATTATGTGATTGTGTTGTGCATGAACTTGATATAGGTAGGTTCTAATTGGTACTGTAATCAGCAAAAATTAAAACAGCTAAATACTAATTAACTATAATGTATAGGTACTGTGCAAACAATACATATCTACTACGAGAATGTCACACTTGTTTTATTACTCAGGTAGGATATTTCATGTTGAAGTAGTACACAATGGCTCATAATCATTTCCTCACAGTATTTGGAGTACCAAACTGGTTTAAGAGGCTTAAAATCCTTGGATAGCAGGCAATCAACTACTACTTGAGTTGAGGCAGTTTTGATCTGGCAAATGGCTAGGAGTGTGCCAAGAGGGATGACTTCAAAGGAGTTATCAGATCTGATCAAGTATATTCGTAGCACAGTGTTTCGGTCAGATTCAGTTGAAACAACTTTTTTCATAAATGCAATTAGTGGTTCATTCTTGGATTTGAGGATTTCTTCTAATTCAGCTTGACTAAAAATAACTGGTGGTACTGTTGATGGATCTTGCTTGCTTAAAATACGACATTCCTCACAACAAAACTCTGGATCATTTGCAGGATTAATTAGAAAATATGAACAGCAGTGACAGTAATGAGTACAGTACCAGCAGTTAACAGAGGAACTACAGGGCAAATCAGGTTTAATTCGAATAGAGTTGAACCTGAAAATTTGTATAAATGAGTAGTGATCATTAAGGTGATCATTATTAGAGAGAGAGAGAGAGAGAGAGAGAGAGCGAGAGAGCGAGCGAGCGAGCCTCGGAGAAAGAGAGAGGTGGGGGAGCGTATACTCTTTGGGTATTACGGTATACATTCCCTGCAATACTACCGTAGAATCTCGCCCATACGCCCCCCTTTTCCGCATGCTAGCATTAGGCAAAACAGGGAGGGGGGTGTATGCGCGGGATCGCAACATTTCCGCGTGATGACCATTACCGATCGACGATCGCCACATATGCGCGCGATGCCTGCACTTTCGCAGGCTGTTTGATAGGTAAAACGAGAGAAAAACGACAAAGTAAGTCTTGATATGGCACAAGTAGTTCGTATGATGAATATACCTACGGTTTTTACAGGCTTTAGCATTCAAATAGCTAGATTTCATAGTCACAGTAGGAGGGGGCTTATGCGCGAGAGATAAATACCTGTGCAGGAACTTTGGCTGAAAACGGGAGGGGGGCGTATGGGCGAGGGAATGCGTATGGGCGGGATTCTACGGTATATGTATTTTATTGCAGCACCAACAGTGCTATAGAGGCATTTCACTACTCGAGCACCCATACAGTGCTACTGGGCAAAGAGTAGATTTTTTTCTGGCTTTCCAGATACACATGTTTTAACCTGTAATCAGCAGATAGAGCTGTTTTAGCCCCCCCTGGTATTGTATAAAGTATCAAAGTGAGATCGTTCGTCAAGCTTGGACACGACGCAAGATGACATAGTCGAAACCTCACGTGCACCATATAGTCGCATACAAGAGAACAAAAACTCGGATCTGTAAGGCTATGATGAGTGCGAGGTAAGACAGTGAAGGCTAGCTATCTTATTCGTATGTTTATATCCATATAAGCTTAACACTATAAGCTAATATGAATCGCTACACTATCACGCTAAGTACACATATAGACAAACCAGCTTGAAGGCTTCTAAGAGATTTAAGGCCTGTAGACCGCCAATCGCTACTAGCTTACCTCGTGCGAGCACTCGTGGTGTGACAAACGCTCCAAATTCGACGCTGCCAGCTCTTTTCACGCCAAGAGCTCGTTTATGATCGATAGTGGGTGTGGTCAACCACCACGTCATCACAGTACACGTGCGCTGTACATACGTCATCAAGAGAAATTCAGACCCGCGCGCAGCAATTTTCGGAAGTGTTTGCTTCCAGATTTGTCATCTGCTGCAAAATACTCGCAGTTTTAATAGTGCACATGAATTATCAATGCACAAGAATGCGCAATGTGCAGTTATGAATCTTAACTAAGAATTTTATGCGAGATTCCTAACCTAACACTAGAGCTCTCTAGAGCACATACCCCGCGCGCTCTGCAGCCATTGTAGCGTAGTATAATATGTAGCATTGAAGCACTACACTCAGAGCTGTAGCTGTATGCACTTCATGACTTGGCGATCCCTACCTACATTGAGGTCGAGCATGCGCAGTCGAGCCATATCGGCCGTGACATGGAGTCGAGCATGCGCAGTCGAGCCACATCAGCACATGGAGTCGAGCCACACCAGCACATGGAGTTGGTGCGGTCGGTAAACCACAGGCATGCTGAACGGAAACCAATTTTTTACCGATACCTACCGGTTCGTTGTAGTTTCAGCACGAACAGATGCTTAAAACTCGAGATTTGGCGATTTTCGTGCCAACAACGACAACAACAGACATACAAACCGATTACTTTACCCCTTGCGCATGCGTGCGGGGTAATAAATGGCTTAAATTTTGCCAAATATTTCACAATTTTGGTCAATATCTCCTTGATGCTATACAGTTAAGACTCCAAAATTGGTACATAGATACAGCCTGTTGGTGCCTACTAACAAGCCAAATCAAGGCTCTTAACTATAACCAAAACTCGTGAATCATAACCTAACAAAAAAATACATAAATTTTGGACATTTTGGCTTGCCTAAACCACATAAAAGGTGATTGCAGCTTGTCCATATGAAAACATTTTGTCAAATTTGCCCATACAACTGATAATCACATGTACAAACCGCTACTACAGTATGGTTTGTATTAGCATCTATTATGGCAGTAGAGCTTCATTTTTCGACATATTTTACACATAAACTTTATTTTGCCCGGAAATCTCTCTAGTACGGTCGGAATCACGTTCTCTGATCCTTCCTCTCTCTTCTGATACCACACATGAAGGGCTCCATAGCCTGCAACACAGTGTTAATTCGCCGCAAAGTGCATGCGGTCTAGAGTTTTCTCCTATACTTTTGCACTAGCCTGTGGTAGGGCGCTTCTAAAATTTAATATCAATATTATTTTTTTGTATAAGGGATACCCCGCCAGTACGCATGCCAGTGACATCATAGGAAGTTTAGCTTTCATTTGATGCCCACCATAAGTGTTTTGAATCATAAGTTACGGGTGTTTTTCGCTTGCCTGCCATATGTTTGTACAGTCTTCTACGAAAAATTTTGCGGGCAGACGACGCTACAGCCAATTATAGCCAATTATCGTCCGTAGATTTTTATAAGATAAGGCTAAGGTAAGATTTGATAACTGCCATAGGCATGTTTTGATATGATGCAAGATATAAATAGTCCATCCATTGACCTAACTGGGTACCAAGTCAGGTTGGATAGCATGCAAGTTTCACATGTAAAATCTGCAAAAACCACACTATGGTCAAAATCTACTCTCTTGCCCAGTAGTACTGTAGGCCACCATTAAGTATGATATTCTAATTAACACACACCCAGTATTCTATTCAACACACATCATATATGGGAAAAAAAGATTAGCAACAAGTGTGAAAACAATTGCTGACTGAATAGTGAAGTAGGGATGGCAGTACCAAAAAGTATGCAAACAAGTAGTGCTCTACTGCTCAGTATGTGATAGCCGGGGTTTGCGGCGCCTGGCTTCATAACACAGGCTCCCGTTTGGAAAACTTCTAGAAGCCAGCTCAAAGTTCTACATGGCGGCCATTTACTCCTTCACACTGCTGTGCAGTCAAAACCTCTCTCATGTAAACAATGTTTGAGTTGTGGTCATGAAAAGCGCTGGGCCCTACTCCATCCTCGATTATCGTCCACCACCATCAATTGTCGGCCACCCATACAGATTTCTATTAACGATTATCGGCTGAACGATTAAAATGTGTTATAACTATTAATTTTATCAGTACAAAATTATGATTTTTCAGCTCCACCACATTAACAAGCAGGTCAGACTACCCCTTACCAGAAGGTAATGGTCGAACTCTTATGTGCAGTTTTTGCATGAGTAAATAATCGATTAATTTGACACCTGTCAAGCTAGTTAATGACTATTTCGTAGTTCTCTGTCGATCTTTATGTCGTCCCTGCCTTGTATTTAGGTAGTAAACAAAGGTAAGTTGATAGTAAATACGGGGTATTAGCATGACAGTAGGCCTAAACATGTCAAAATGAGCATCGGAACCACAGCCTTCGAACTTACCTCAGTATGTACGGCACTTCAACTCTCTATTGAGCAGTTTGGATGTAGAAGTACCTTACTAGTCCATAAAAAATCATCTCAGAAAGCTTTAAAGTGCGAGCCTTATTCCATAAACCATGGCTATTTTAGCCTCCCTTCATGGAGTTCCATATATTTCCAGTAAAGCGACCGTAGACTTCCCGTAAATTGGGCGGCCGATAATAGATGTCTGCCGATAATCGAGGTTTTACGCTAAACTTATCCATCTCAGCCAGCAAGCATCACAGGGATGTGCTACTACTCTTGTTTGCATACTTTTTGGTACGGCCATCCCTGCTTCATTCTTCAATCAGCAATAGATTTTATACTTGTTTCGAAAGTTGCAGTGTTTTGCCATGCCTGTCGCCCGTTCCCCCATCCCACTGCATTACAGAGCCTGTGTTTACTATTGTAGGTTATTGTAGATGGAAGTCTATCCGTAAATCATTAAAAAACCATCAGAGTAGTTAAGGCCATAAAAGCAGCATGGCACACTGGGCTAGCTTTAAGCAGACTAAGGATAATGGGGCTGTTGCTGACCTGCTTGTCTCAACAGAGGCTAATGCAAGAAAACAAACTATGTTAAAGATAGCCCTTTTGTGTGCTTGTCAGGACCTGGCACTTAGAGGTCACGACACGTCAGAAAATAAAGGAGAATTTCTCTCTTTGCTGGCATCTGAAAACCCCACCCTAAGGTGTCAGCATGAAAATACTCCATCAAATGCTAAATGTTTTCAAAGAAATTCAGAATGACTTGTTAAAGAAAGACTTGTTGCCGACTGGGATTCACTGATGTGCAAGAACTAGATGGTTCTTCACTTGCTGGTGAAAATTATGCGTCAGCTGGGGCAGTTGGGTCTTGGTCTAATATGATAACTACATGGTAGATAGTAGACTAGAAGCCTTTGGTCAAAATTTGGTCAAAGTGAGGGCTATGACCGCCATTGTCATGATCTTTTGCGTCGACAAAGGCTTCTAGACTACACTCTACCATGTAGTTAACCTTGCTCCAGTGCTGGAATCTACTCCCAAGTTTATAGAGCCTTCGTAGAATGAAAGGTACACAAAAGAAGGCTATTTTAAACCAAATGTCAATGGTGGACCAGACAGGAACCTTAACCGCACATACTACTGCATTATAAACTCTGCTGGGATGCTAGTGTTCAAAGGGAGCTGAAATACTCAGTACCACTGATATTGTATTGTGATTTACACGCTCCTTCCTTATTACACATATATTGAAATCTGTGCACATGTACTTCCCTCTCTTTCTCTATATGTCTCCATTTATTATTATTCTGCTCTCATGTGTCCCATATGGCATACTGCGTCAAGTATATTATCTAGTTACTGTACTATACAGCAGAAGATGTGGGAAATGAGTAGGTGCTAGCAGAATGGTACATGGCCTATGTATGTGGTACATGACCTATGAGACTACAATTTCACGTAGAGCGGCTGTTTCCGTTTGTGAATATCATTTGCATCTCATTTACATATCATTAACGCACATGCACGTGATCGCTTCCCATATGTTTTGTGTTATGCCTGGAGGTGGCTAGTAGCTACCAAGCTGGTGATCAAATTCCGGAACAGAAGACGGCCGTTTTTGACAGCATGAAGCCACTCATAAGACCGTTAGATACCTCTGCTTCGTAGATTCTTCTGGAAATAGTTGATCTGATAGTGAGCAGTAACAAGAAATATATGGACTAACTGTGGATTTTGGGGCTTGTTGAGTAAACAAGTCGACATCTCCAGGGGCGTACCCAGGATTTTCAGAAGGGGTTTCCATATAGTCGTGCACGAAGCATGTGCACAAAGTTTCAAAACCTGGACCGTGGACTCTGAACTGGATCATGGACTGGACTATGGACTGGAGTCCTAACGACCATTACCAGTCTATTATTGATCAAACAAGTGCTGCTATGACTAATCACAAGAGACTTGCTGCCAGTAGCCATCTCACTTAGTCAGTGGTAGTGAAATCTGGTGTAACAAGTCTGAAAAAAATAGTGAAATGCAGCTGGAGAGAGGGATACAAGACTAGAGATACAAGAAAGAACCTTGGGAAACTGCGGCTTCAGATCACTAAGCCAAAGACCTTAAACTCATCCTTCTCACTAATATAACAGAACAGGTGGGGTATGTATGTGCATGCCCTACTGTTCTTCAGCTACTATAGTATCAGCAGGATGTGATTAAAGTTGTGGGGCAAAAAAGACCATACTGGCTTGCATTTAATAGCTAAGCCTAGCTGTGAATACACTGGCTTGAGAGATGATCATATCCCCATAGTCAGTGTACAAACGACTTGAGTTTCAAAATCTGCTCAAGAAAACGGCCGAGGCGGCTACCAAAAACCCTTCAGCACCGACACTTTTGACGATACGCAAGCTCATTGATGATTGTTCGAGGTCAAGGGAGGTGGAAAGGCTGTCCAAATTTTATCAGTCGCCGGCGGTAAGGTCATGAATATTTAATAAGATCGATCTTGGCCCGAAAACTGGTACATATCCGTCGATAGCTTTAATCGCTTAGATTTGTGCAAGCATTCTACCTATTTTCAACATCTCTTCGGTCCATTCTTTCGTTTGAATCCTGAATCTTACGCATCTGTGACCGTTTTGGTAACCGCCTAGTCAAAAATAGTCGGTTAAGGAAAAAACTTTGACCCCCACAAATTTAAGTTAATTAACGATGTTGCCATGGTAACTCGTTTTTAATAAACTACTTCCTTTCCTCTTCAACATGAATACCTTAGTTAGTCATCATAGTTTATCCCTGGCCTACACCAGCAGGTTTTGTGTTGGCATGTTAGCAGTTTTTGATACTGACAATCCAGAGACAGTTGACACTAATGAAATTTCATCGCTCTCGACTGAAGCACTATCCAAGTCACAACAAGATAATTTGGAGCTGAAGCCACTCATCCAGTTGCTTGAGCAGGGAACTATACCCAGTGAAAAACAACAGTCACAGAAGTTGCTGCTAGTACAGTTGTGCTATATGGTAGTGGATAAGATTTTATACTTTGTGGATCCGAAACTCCCTCATTGACAGAAAGGAGTTGTACCCAAGTGTCTGTGTCTCAAGATCATATCATGGAAGAAATCCATGCTGGTTTTTGGGGGACACTTAGCACTGAAAGGCTTGTATGGCACACTTTCATAGCACTACTACTATGATGGAATGTACACTGATGCCCAAGCTTATTGCAGAGTTTGACTTGCGCCGTCTATCGAGGAGCTGGATGCAGATGAAGGCCCCTACTACAACCAATTCCAGTGGGAGGACCATTTGAACGAGTTGGAGAGGACATCCTTGAAATGCTCCTTTCTTGGAAGAGGTGCTCGTATTCCCACTGAAACAGCCTTGTCACAGCTGTTGACGCCCTACATGGTTGACCTGTACAGCACTGGTTACAGGACTTACTGAGCCGTGGAGAAATGCTAGGCAAAACATTGCTAAGGTGCAAAAAAATGCCAATATCTACGATAGGAACGGTAAAGAGCCTAACTACCAGGTTGGTGATCGTGTCACGGTGTACATGCCATCAAAGGACTCAAGAAAGCTGCGGAAGCTTGCTCTTCCCTGGTCCGTACAGAGTCCTGGCCACGAATGGCGTTTCAGTTAGACCTGTTGATCTTCCTGACCAGAAGCCCATTCGAGTCAATCTTGATAGAGTTACGAAGTGCCTTAAAGAATTTCCTGATGTTTCGTGGTTGGGCAAAGCTCACAAAAAGTCTACAAAGAGCAGTGTGACACCCGAACCTGCCACTGTAAAGCTTTCAACACACTCTTGCAAAATGTGAGAAAGAAAGCCCCTCACTCAAGGGCGAGTGATTAGCAAGGAGGTGGGTAATGTGATTCTGAACTATGAATATTATGTATTGAGAACTAATTTTGGAACATTTTGATGGTGTAATGTCAAGCAATTTAAGTTTGGAATTTTCTGATTTTTGTTGGTCCTGACGTCTATTTGCTATTAAAAGGATAGTAAAAGTCCATTTTCTCTGAGCGCAAGCTGGCGGCCACATCATACACGTGATATCTACATAATTGATGCCCTTTACTACACTGTATACTATGTCTTGCTTGCAAGGTCAGCCTTCCAACATTATAGCAAGTACGCTAGTAGTAGTTGGAGTAAAATACTGAAGCTCGGACAGCAGGCATATTCGGACGCTTTATCTCAAAGCGGGCACAAGCAACAAGGGGCGGGGCTATACCAAGTGGTACCTTGGAGTCACCTCTTTCTCTATCCCAAACGAGAGCCCTTGCAAGAACTTCAATGCTGCACCAGGATGCCGAGAAAACTGGTTTCGGAAACTACTGTTTGGACACAATAATTCGAGTTGTCCTGCACCAGTGAAATGAAGGTAGTGCTTAGTGAGCGGGATCCAATTAGCATATGGGTGGGGCTACCACTCTCTCAAGCTGGGAAGAAATCAGGTCATTCATGGTGGCATTGCCATGCACTGGACGAAAATGAATACACACGTCCAAACATAGTAGTTTCCGAAAACAGTTTTCTCGGCGTCCTGGTGCAGCATTGAAGTTCTAGCAAGGGCTCTCGCTCGGAATGTGGAAAGAGGTAACTCCAAGGTACCACTTGGTATATATAGCCCTGCCCCTTGTTGCTTGTGCCTGCTTCGAGATAAAGCGTCCAAATATGCCTGCTGTCCGAGCTTCAGTATTTTACTCTATATGGTAGAAGATAACTAAACTGAGTACAGCAGGGGGTGAGTAAAGTGAGCTCCCCTACTTGTAGTTGTGCATCTGTGTATCAGTATGTCTGTCAGTAACAGAGGGTCAGTGGAAACGATTTGACTATGAGACACAAACTGCTGTAGTTCTAGCTATAGAGTGTTACAAGCTAGAATTAGGCAGTATCTGTGTGTGCTAGTCAAGGTACTAGCTACAGGCACTAACACTAAGCCGTTGGACAGACCATATTACATGCAGCAGCCTACAATTAGCTAAACAGTAGATTCTATATTTGACTTCTTGCCTTCACAAGTTCAGTGAGGGAGTTAGCAAGCAAACTAATAAGTTTGTTGGCCAGCTGATTATGTACTCAAACAGAATGTACTGAATGCGCACACACCACAATGCTACTGTAACACTGCAAAGTCTTGCAAGTTCTATTTATATAATTAATGCCGTTCTCTCCTTTAACCATACTATGACCTCTTTAGCTTACCTTTTAATGCTCAGTTTACAGCATTTTAATAGCATGTATGTGGGCTGTTGTCGTGTGATGGAAAATAAACAAATCAGATGCAGGGCAAGTGAAACGATCCCCACGGCATGATTGTTATTATAGTACTAAAACTAGTCCATTATTGGTGCTGCATGCATACTCTACTTTGATGTTGTAAGGCTGCATATAAAGAAAAAAATGTGTACTAACCATGTGTACTTTGTCAGACGTAACAAACATGGAATACTTGGCACTCCACTCTGTCTCAACATGTCTGGCACTATCTTCTGGACTATTCCATTCATTTCCTCCAGTGCTTGAGGTCTTCTGCTGTAAACTGGCTTTTCAGAAAGAAACTGTACACCACCACTGGAGAGAAGCACACCATCTGCCAAGTACCATCCTTCCTCCAGGCTATGCTTAACAGTAATAAGCTGTAACTGCTTAGTTGAGGTGTCATCAAATAAATCACTAACAGCCAAAATATACATTGTTTGGAAGTACTCATCCACTTTGGTGTAGTGAAGCAAATCAGTGATACCCATAGGGCTTTTGAGTGAACCATGAGCAAAACCAATTTGTGGATTGATGAAAGTGTATCCGACTGGCAAATTGCTTTGAGTTGCTGCCTTTCTGACTTCCTCTGGTACCATTTTTGATATTTCTGCATTAAATTTAATCACTATACAATCATGGTTAACTCATATCAAACTTACCAGGTTGATAATATTCAGCCTGCATAAAGGATTCCAAGTTTTCAAAGCCACACATTTGAACTGCTTTAGTGAGATGCATCTGAAACTGTGATTGTATTTCTAATCTTTTAGTTGCAATTAAATCAGAAATTGCTTCACTTTCACTAGTACAATAATGCTTGACCCAAACAGGTTTAAGTGGCAAGCAATCCTTTGAGATATAGAAATGAGCAAAATGCTGGTGTTGTACTTCTCTGATATGCCACACAATGTAAGGCATCTTCAAATTATCTTCATCTTCTGAAAGTGCACCTGCAGAAAGATATATTTGCTCTACTCCATTTATGGTATCATTAATGACAGTAATCATCGGTGCTATTGTTTGCTGTGACTGATGACTTTTATCCAGGAAGGAAGTAGCACGAAGAGGAGGCTTAATATCTGCATTAGGAAACCAATATAGCTTGCAAGCATCACTACAAAATTTTAGTAAAATTTCATTCTGATAAACACCACTATATAATGTAGATGATGGTTTCATACAATGGTGGCACAAGTCACGACAATACCAACATCCTTTCGAACAGCATCTTCGATCAAGTGATGGTAGAATTTCAGCCATTTGGCCTGTGATGCATCTAAATAACGAACAACAAATTAAATAACATAACATTATTATACTTCACACAGCATACCTGCGATAGTTCACTAGCTGCATGAGGAGATTAATATTGTCAAAGTGCTTGTTGGGTAATGTTATATTAAGTAGGCTTTGCAGCTGAGAAAGATCAGTCCTCAATGCATTAGCAACCTCATTCCTCATTGAAAATCCTGTTAGAACTAGTTTATTGTTCTTAATCTCTACCATGGTACTGTCAATGTATTGAATGTGGTGTTTATTATATTGTAATACAATTATCATATAAAGTGAATGTGATTCAATGCATGGGGGTGACTTGGACCCATCAGTGCACAATATAAATGTCATAACTGCATTCTGTATTGGTTCCACTCTCGTGGCATGAATGATTACATGATGGCCTTTAGGTAGGATGACACATTCATTACGTGGCAGATTTACATGTGGTTCCCTAATCTCATACCCCTTCGGCAAGAAGGACATCTGAAACATTGTTTTACAGTATGGCTCCACAGGAGTATTAACAGATGGCGCACTTGGAACTGACTGAAGGGTTGGCTTCTTTGCCCCTGGAGATATAAATCGTGAAACTTTTTGGAAGTCGTTTATTGTACCTTCTGTTAGCTGTTCCACCAAAGTCCACACACCTAATGGTAGTAACTTCACACAATCTTCTTCTGAAGGTATGATATAGGTTTGATCAGATTCAGCTTGATTGGATGTAATGTGAAGGCCTTTGTTCTTCAAAGCATGTACTGACTCATCAAATTGAACAATAAGGGTAATAGGCCCACAGCACAACAAAAAGAAATGTGCATAACCATTAAAACCACGGTAATTTGTATCAAGTTTTTTGTTTCGAGAAATTGCAAATGCTCCAACTGGGTATGGAGCTTGCAATGAACCATAATTTTGTTGGGACTTCAGGGGACTAATGAAAAGATATACATGTAAAAGTTCCTTCAATTGCTCATTGAGTCTTTCTAATTGCTTTGATTCATGTTCACTTAGTGACACTATCTCATGATTGATTTTAACCGGAAGTGACAACAGATGTTTTCTACAGAGAAGTAGTACCTTGTAGATCTCATCATCATTAAAATGCATAGGAAATTGAACTGCTATGCTTAAACAGCGAAATATCATTCCTGCACAAAAGCTAAAAAGCCAAGGTGAATATGAAATTTTACCAGTGGTAGGAAACTGATCATTGAAATCGCTCTCACCATTCTGTGAGAGTAGCTCTTCACATCTTGAACACAACATCCAGTAAGTACAACTTCCAGCTGATTTGAGTTGGTGCTTATCAAGACCAAATATGAAATTTTTTTCATCGGATGAATAATCTTGGAAGGTTTTTGCAATGAACTCAGGCCATACATGACTTTTGCTTAGTGATGTCTTTTGTCTGCAAAGGAGGCATCGTTTACATTTGTTCAACTGATTAGTTGTTGAGAGACAGTCAAACATTGCCCAGTCAAGCAGCTTAGATCCTTCTTCATCTAACAAATTTTGATCTAATCCATTGCCTAGCAAAGCAATCGCTTCCATCATGCTATTGAAACATTCATTATAAAGCAAGATTCTTCCTTCTTTTGTTGCTACAATATTGTCATCTACCAAGATGTATTGAAGCTTTCGTTTGTATGCATAGAAACAAGCCTTCCCTTTGGTTATTTTAGCTTGCAACAGGGTCGAATTACTTTCACTATGGCCAGCTTTAATTATAACGTCACATACTTCAATGCATTCAACATAGTTATTGAGTTTCAAACAGCCATTGGCATACAACAGTAAACTCTGATGATCTGAAATACAATAATTATAGAAATATTTCACATGATAGCAGGAGAGTAGGTAAGATAGGTGATAAAATGTAGCAAATGTTTGTTATCACACCAATTAAATAGTAAATTTTCATTATGAATAGCTAATTCTTTGACCCCATGAAGCAAGCTGGTTTGAAATGCTTGCTTCCTATTAAAGCACCCTCTTCAGCCTCCTGATACAATACAGCCTAAACTAGTGACTCGCTATCATTACTCCACTGGGGTTTGATAGCTGGTATAAAGGCTACAAACTGGAGCAAACACTTCACTCAAAGAAATGGCCACTTATGACGAAAATGAACTACTTTATAGTGGGGAAACTTTGGTGGTTATTAACTGGCAACTTTGCAGAAAATCATTCTTAAAAATCTGCTGATATTTTGTGCACTATTGGAAGTGCTTGCAATCACCAAATTAAAATTCCACCAACGCATTCTGATTACTGCTTACCAAAGTTTCCCACCTTATGGTATTACTACCTGGTGGGTCTGGTTGCAAAAATATTGATGGGATTGCTCCCGGTACTCAAGAAGAATTGTCGTAACTTTGAGGACTGACATTTGCATGCCCTAACAAGTTCTACAGTCAGATTGAGCTACGCACACAATGTTAGATATATTATAGACTCACTGTTTATGAAATAACCTTCATAGGATACTTCATCTTTAAAGGAGAAACTCAATTGACCACACCACTATTTTTAAAGTGGACATGGCTGCTCGAAAATGCACAAAGCAGTGATTTTGTAGGCTGGTAAGTGTCATGGTTTCAGGTTACTAAGCTTTTACTTGAACTAACCTATGGTTATTTGCTATCTAGATAATGGCTATCATTATATTAAAATTGTAGTTGTCTGTCTGTCTGTCCATTACGGAAGGTCAGCATGAATGATTTTACCTCAGACATAAGGTGCTGTATCTCTGGCTTTTGACTGAAAAGAAGCTACAACTTGGCAACCTCTGCTTTTGCTTCTTGCCTTCGTATGTTTTGTGAGAGATAGTGAGCAAACTAACGAGTTTTTGGGGCTATCGATTCGTCAGGCCACATGCTCAAACAGGATGTAGTAAATGCACATGTACAGGTACCACATTCCTGGACTGCAGCACCTTGCATGAACTGTTTACATAATCAATGCCCTTTAAGGCTACACTATGACCTCTTCATGCTTGCAATATCTGGCCTTTGACAGTCCTGTTCACATTTCAGTAGCATGCATGCATTCAGGTAGATATGTGATGGAAGATAATCAAACTGGGTGCAGCAGGGGGCGAGCGAAGCGAGCCTTCTGCTTATAGTATTATAATATGAAATTAATTTTATGTTAGGACTCAATTTGTGCTTTCTGTGACTTGGCTTGTAGTAGGTGGACCAAGAATGGCCATGCCCACCACAACAAGCGGTTCCAATCCTAAATTCTCCTGAGACGTTAGGTGTGGTACCAAGAAGCTATCTGTGTGACTGACTCATCAATTCTCAACCTTCACTTAACCCACTCATTTTTATCCGATTATGCATCACATGTGCTTCTAAACCAGCTTTGTGCATCTTTACTGTGCACTATGCTTTACAGAAAACACAGGCTTACAATTAACCCTTGAAACTTACCACTGCTTTGAAATCCAAGAAGATAGAGAGTACAGTACGAAGTCACACTTAATTCTGGTGAAGAAACACATTTTATAGCTCTTATAATATCAGGATCTTTCAGAATTGCTGTTCTGGTTGAATTCTCATGTGAAAGGCACCAAATAAGTCTTATAGCTACACTCTGTAACTCTTGTTGACTGTCCAACTTCAGGACACATTTAAGAACTGATAGTAAACCTTCTTCTAGTAAAAGCCGTGAGTTATGCTCAAGTTCAAGAGTTACACTGTCTAACACTTTCTGATAATCACTACACACTTTTCTGTCAAGATTTGTACCTTTTCTGTTATATTCATGAGTAAACCAAATCATACATCGAAGAAAGGTCAATAGAGAGGAATCTTGTGCAAGATGATAAGGATTTTCAATTGCTTCATTGAGTAGACATATAAATGAATTTGCTTCATTCCTGGTCAATTTGAGAGCACGTAGTTGTTCATGATCAAGCAGAGGGCTTAAAAGAGCAAGAAGCATTTTACTACAATGTGCTAGAACTGGTTGCTGACCATGAGTCAGTGGCAACACTGAGACGATAACATCACTCTGATTGAACGTTGTATTAAAAGCTGGCAAGTTGGCTGGATCAGATGCACAATTTATCAACACCTTGAGGCAGAGATAAACCTATTGAAAACTAAAGTCAATATTTACAGCAAAGTGCAAAATCCCTATTCTTTAAACCTCCAGAAATCATGCACATTACACGCTATAGTTCTAGAAAATGGCACCCTGATTGTGCAGTTACATCTCAACTCCTACGTCTGTGTAAGCAATGAGTGATGTTCACTCAATGTATTGAATATAACAAGTGTAGAAAAACAATGGCTGATGATTGAAGTAGGGAGATAGTATCAAAAAGCTATACAGCAGTAGGCTAGGGGTACATCCCTATGCTTGTTCTAACAGAATGATGCTTAATAGGTTTGCTGATTGTCTCACAAAATTCTACGCAGAATTAAGGGATTTAAACTGTTATATACATTGGTCAGAAGGAGTGTCAATTTGTACAGTGTGTGAATCTTACCTTATTAAAAATATTCAGTTGAATAAAGATAGGAAGCAAGTTGCAGATATTAGTGATTATTCCAGTTCTTGACAGTCCAGCACTAACATCGTCACTATGACATGTCCACCACACAAGACACTTCAACACTATTAGATGAACATCATGAGAAACAGCTTTTGTTGCTTCTACACAAACAAGATAATTATATTAATCTTGTGAAAGCATTTATTAAACAATTGTGTACCTTCAAGGTGGACGATGCATAATAAAGAGGTTAATCTATGCAGAGCTAAAAATGTTGCAGATGAATGGCTTATGCTGCTTACAATCTCTTCTCTGAACTTTTCATCATATTGCATCAAATTATGTTGAAGTACAATTGCTGCAGAGAGATTTCCTATTATTGAACTAGTGTTGAATGTCTTAGAATTGGCCTCAAATAATTTGTTGTACTCCACAATATATGAAAGAAAATCGGTACTGAGTTCATATCGCATCTGATCAGTTAAACTGTCAAAACCATCACTGCTAGGTTGATCACCTGAAATATTATGGCACTGATAATGTATATAGAAACAGCAGATGCAAACATCTATCATCAATGGTGCACTAAATCACAGCTTCACTTGTTTGACTATAGTATTACTATAGGCATGGGTTTTTAAGTGCACATAGGAATTAAGTGCATTTTTTGATTTAGGTACATACATTCTTCCTGGTTTTACTACTCAATAATAGGTGCATTAGCTATTTAAACAGCCTAGATCTACAGTACTATGTACAAAGTAATGCGCAGCTTATCTGTAGCAAGCAAAAGTACTCTCTCTTTGTCTTGGTTGCCGTTATAGTGAGTCTTTTCGATCGTGACTCCATGTGCACGCAAATTGTGCAGTTTGCTGACAACCCCTTACCTATGCGTATACGTGGGTGTGGTCAATATATTTTAATATTTAAGCACATAGTTTCTTGTTGATTTTGCAATAAGTGCATGTGCTTAAAAACCCGTGTCTACGATATTATTATAGTGGTACAAATCATGTTTGTCAACAGAAGTTCCAGTGCTTCAGCATATGTGTACAGCCACAGTATCCCATAATACCACAGATGATTGCAAGCATGGTAGCTAATGTCTCGAAACACTTTGAGCAACTCCCACTGAAGCTACAAGGCTATACCAGGATAAGATTGGAGATATCTTGGGGATGAATCTATTCACACTCTCCTGCAATCAGCTGTTGAAGGGCAAAGCAATAAGGGGCAAAGCAATAATACACAAACTCAGCCAAGCTCTTTTCCACCTGCTGATTCAACTGACTTGCTTTCACACGTTGTGCTGCAAAGTAGCTATATTACAGCAAAACAGTTTAAGCCATACAAGTCCTTGGAAGCATACAATCAATTATTCGTCAGTGGCTGGATAAAGGAGGTCAGAGCTTGGGACATCAGTAATAAGAGTATGATAACTGGAAGGGTATGAGTAGTAATGCTCACAATAAACTTCCAAATATTAAGTCCTTTTGATACATTATTATGGGCGTGATACTCACAAAGATGCATTCGTTTAGACAATGACTCAAGGGATGGCAAAATTTTGGTTTTGAGGAATAAGGGATGGTAATGCCGTAACTGCATGTGGTAAGGTAGGGACATAAACGTGTAACACAATGTGATGTAATCATGCTCAATACCAATATTATTAGCAATTAGCAGCCTGTATGTAAGTGTTTATTGTGAACTTTTAGTCTGCGGTTCAGTACTAAACTGTCTAACATTTTTCAACAATTCAAAAGGATGGCTGTCTAACCTTTTCCAATAATTCTAGATTGGCAAGGGATGGCCAGCGCCATCCCCTAATTGAAACACTGCTTATGACATGCCATTGAGGTATTGGATAATATGTGAAACCTCAAATGAAATCCTCTGTGCCCATTGTGACTGCATGGTGGGATTGGGAGAAGCACGTACCCACATTGCAGCTATTTTATTTCATATCGAAACAGCATCACATAAGAATGATTCAGCTACATGAACACAGAAAGAATGCCAGTGGGTAATTCCAACTTATCTGAAGGATATACCCTATGCATCACTCCGAAAGCTTAATTTTAGCTCAGCTAAATCGAAGAAGTATAAAATCAATTTTGCTATTGATAGGAGCACCACTGCCCCAGTGAAGGATGTAGTTAAAAGAGATCACCCTGGCCAAGATTTACACATTAGAGTTAAAAAGCATTTGTGGCTGGTTAACGACTTTTGCACGGATTGGCCAATGAGACATTGTAGCCGTAATATACCTATCAATGTATTGCCCCAGGTGCCCCCCCCCCCCCCCCCCAGCCCCCAGCCAAGTCTAAACTTTGGGCTATTTAAATAAAACCCCTGTCTCTCTCTCTCCCTCCCTACCTTCTTCTTTTACATGTATGCCATGATAGTGATGCACTGGTGAACATGGAACTGACGAAGCCCATGGTGAAGCGTGAACTTGTTTATGAGGAATCCTCAATTTAGACTATTATTTTTGCACTATCTCCGAGGAAGGAGGGGTGGGGGGGGGGGGGGCCCAACATAGCCGATTAGCCACAAAGGAACAAGTATAAGCATACATCTCCTGTGACCTAATACCACCATAAAATGCATGCCAATTGGGGAATACAACTGCACCCATTTATCTCTACTACCCACATGGGAAGGTGGTGAGCTTCTAAGGGACAAACTAACAAGTTCAATTAAAAGGCTGTGAGCAGAAAAGTTGCATGGATATTATCTCATTTTCACCCGACTAGTTCAGTGACCATTCTCCATTATAGCATTGCAGCTGCTTTACGTGTAGCTACATGTACATGTATGTTTTGTGCTATACAGCAGTGGCTCATGATATTGTCAAACATGAGAGTTCCATTCACCCTCTTGCATGTGTTTGAAATACCACCACTGAAATGTACAACAGAATACATCTTAAAGTTATTGCTAAGTCCAAACATTGATTGTAGCTGGATCTGTCACACTTGGCAAGTTTCAAACATCGTAGGCAATGCTACCTTTGTAGTTGATCTGACATCACTTAAACATCCTGATGATGTGCGAAAAGATTTCCTTGGAAAGTGGATCCATTCTGGCTCCCATCCCTTCACCTTTAAGGCAACAATTGACGAGGATGGATAAATTGCAGTTGAAAAATGTGCTTCTGGTGGATCTGAAAATTTTTTCTACCTACGTGAACTTCACTGTTAACATCTGTCTAATGTTGACTTTCGTAGGATGCTGGCTTTTCTCTCAGGTAAGGGATCAGATTTAAGTTATACAAAGTATGTTCTGAAGGCCTTGCATAGTACAGTACCTGTCTACAGTATTGTTGTGTTCAATTGAGCCATATGTGGTAGTCCTAGGTATGGCATACTCCTGTTGCTTTTTTGACCATTTTGTTATTGATGTTTGTAATACTGGAAGCATTTTTTAGCAACTCCTCTCTCTCTCTGATGAATGTGTACTACCTATATATCTAAGGAATAATGTATGCATTTTCTACTATGTGTCCATATGAAATTTGTGTACATGTATGCACATTTGTGGCTTATATGCACACTGGAAATATTCAACATCAGTCTCAAGAATTCAAGGTGTTACTGTCAGCTTGTTTAGAGTGTGCGTGCACACACACACACACACACACACTATGGAATAGTGCAAGTCACTGCCACATCTTGGTGCATGTATAGACTGCTTTTAATCCACCACATGCATGAGCAAGGGGTAAAGCAATCAGTTTGTCTCATCATCATTGGCACGAAAATTGCCAGATCTTGAGATCTAGACATCTGAGCAAGTTGTAAGCACAACCAGACTGTCAAATGCAGCGAAAATCTGGCTTGGTTTGGTTTTACATCGATGACACGGGCCAGGATTGCCACAAATATAATGCTTTTGTTGACCACGCCTATCAACCACACCTACGGTTGACCATGTGCTTTCTGCTCATGTGCACAACTACAACTTAGGTAAGTAGATAAAGGTTGTCTGAGGATTATGACACTACATCCTGATATTGCTACATGCAGCGTGTGGGGTATGTGCTCTAGAGAGCTCTTGTTTTCATTCATATTATCTTGTCTGTATCCACTTGCCTATGTAGGAATGCTGTATAGCACTAAAACTTTTTATAAACTTGATATTGAACATAGGTGGAAGACACTCAACATAATTCTGCTAATTATTCATCTGTGTGTGTGTCCAAATAAAATAGCTCCATTCACACTGAAGCATTAATGCTTCAAATTGACCTATTAAATTTTTTCACTTTTTAGATTCTTCGTACAACCCTCATCCACTGTGCTTAGTTGTATACTACATTCCTCCTGGATTTATGCTGATTGTTGTTTCTCATGGAAACTCTAAATCTGCTCAGCCATACTTTCCCACATTACCAAGTAAAGCCATACAATTAAAGGAGAAGTGTGTAACTTGAGGCCCAAAGGAAGTAGTTTCATCGGTAAAAGGTGTGTCAGGAGGTATATTGGATGCTACTTATCCTGGTGTCCAACTTCAAGTGTCATGTCCCATCAGCACAGACCACAGTTTATCTTGCCAGTCAGAGTCAAATGAATTGTATAGGATCATGCTACAAGCTCATTTTGAGGATGGGAGCAGAAAATTTATCAGGGATGTGAAGGTATAATCCTGAGCCAGCAATAGTTCTGGCATCAGACCAGCAACTTTTTGATTTGGAACGTTTCTGTTGTGACTTGTCCCAGTTTTCAGTCCTTACAATTGATCCAACCTTTTCTCTTGGTGATTTTGATGTCGCCCCCACCATGTATTGTCATCTGATGCTATGTAGCAAGCAAAGAAATAATCCTCCAGTGATGCTTGGACTGACTATGATTCACTACAGGAAAACCTTCACAACCTACATGTTTTATTGCTTCCTGCATGATAGGCCAAAATAGAAATCCGGAGAGCCTTTGTGTATTTGGTACAGATGGTGAAAAGCCTTTGATTGATGCTTTCCATCATGAATTCAAATCAGTACTGCACCTAACATACTTCAATCATATAAGACGTAATATTAAAGATAAGCTTCGTGAGATGATGATTGCAGACGAAATCCAAGCAGAGATTTTGAACTACATTTCTGGACGCAGAGTGGGATCGACTTTAATTGTTGGCTTAGTGTGATTCCTCTAGTGTACAGATATTTGAAGAGAAACTAGAAATGCTGGTGGACAAATGAAAGCTGCACGATCTTGATAGTAACCAGGGAAAAATTGGTGATTTCTGCCTCCTCGTTTCATGCCAATAAAGAGGATGTCATCTGCAATACTATGCTGCTGCCGATATGGGAAGAGGCAAGTCTTGGAACTCCCCATGAGGTATTCTACACTAACAGTAGCGAGTGTATTAACAATGTGTTAAAAGTTAAGGTTAACTACAAGCATACAGAATTGATAAGCCCCATCAGTTAGTTGAAGACCAACAATGAGAGGTGGGAAAAAAGCAATGGTTGGCAGTGGAAAATACTACCTTTGGCCATAATACAAACATGAGTGTACCACAAAGTCGATGGTTTGCAATGACAAAAAGCGATGTTTAAAGAAGTTGAATGAGATGACTGTCCTTGCAATAAGCGATTGTCCGAACACATCCCATTCTGACTCAGCTGTTAAAGTCACTCTTGGAAACGAACCTACTCGGCTCTCTGCTCTTGAAACAAGCAGTGTCTCTCTGTCAACTAATCTTGAAACTGGCGTTCACTCGTCTGATCAAATCACATCTGATATAAGTACACCTGCACCTACTAGCTCACACTCAATCTGCAATCTGCTCTCTAGCAAATTATCTGTGCTCTTGAGTAAGCTTGGTTTGCCAGGTACTGCCATCGACGGGATTTCAAAAAAGGCTGCTGAAATACTGTGCACTGATGAAGCAATCGTGCACGCTCCCGGTCACCCTGCCGAGGCTCAAATGGTTGTTAGTCGTACTGGGAATAGACCACACTTGGTTCTTCCTAAAAGGAGGAGTGGAGGAATGGCTTGTGATGACGACTGTCCCCAGTACAAATCTGCAAAGTTATGTTCTCACATTATTGCCGCAGCAGAGTACAAGAAGCAACTTGACACATTTATTGCATAGTATGGAGCAATCAAGAAAACTCCCAAATCACCAAATTAGATACAGCTGACATCGTCAAAGGAGGTAGAACTCCAACCAAGAGAAAGCCTTCAGTTCCTATTGAGAGGATTAACCCTCATCAGGAGTTGTGCCCAACACTCGTACACATACAAGTGCAGTGGATATACATTTATCTCCCACTATAGGCCCATCTTACCAACAGTCACTAAATGCTCCAATATCTGTTACAATAGGAGGATTAACCACATCCTTGCCACCTACTGGTTAATTTGGATCTCCTGTTACTCCAGCTTATCCAACAGTGCCACTTGGTCAATCTGCGTCACCATATTCGCCATATTTTCCAATACTGCATCCATCCTCACACCAGCCATCTTGCATGCTGTATACTTTACACCCACCGCTACATGTTGTGGATTTGACCCAACAAATGGAGGATAACACCCTTTCCGTATTCATTTCATATAATATAATGGAAACATTAGTGTCTACAATGGATGCAAGAAGAAATATGACAAAGCACTTGGTCCTCCTTATACTGATATTTGCTTACAATACGAGGAATGGCAATCTTTCACACCTCATGGCTCGAGCGAGAAACAAAAGCGTTTTGGAAATGCATACCACCACTGCAATTCAGCTTTCATTCCTACTTCAGTAGTAGTACCAGTAGAGGTGCAGTCAAAGTTGCTCCCTTGGCACAAGGAATCTCTATTGGTATTGCTGTTTAATTCACCCTGAGAATAATATTATTCAGTGACAGAATGTAGCCACTAATTTAATTTTGGTTAGCCCTTCTTATATGTATAAAATTATTTGTAGCATGATTGTAACATTCTGACCAATCAGACTGCTCCATAGGAGGTGTCTAAATAACTTGTACACCTCTTGTAGGTGTCTAAATAATACTTGTAGGTGTCTAAATATTTAGACACCTATCTCTGAGGCTATGAAGGTTTACATGATCATACCTGCTAGGCTAGTTACAGCATTCTCTGAATGTAAGCAACGAAGAAAGAAGAGATGTGTACCCGTATTCAACTGTACTGCGCTTGCTGTATGCAGACTGCAATGATTAGTGGACAGATCTTACCTCGTAATTGTATGGGCGGAGCGATTGATTGCCAAGTCAGCAGTTCAAAGAAGCAGCTGTAGCTTGAGCTGTACCTGTCTACAGTAACATCGAATTGGAATCAACACAATGGCCGCAGCAATGGTAGCATCGTGGGTCTGAATGGAAAAGAAGTAACTAGAGTTTGATGAAAATGGCATTGGCAGCTATTGTTGTTGACCTTGGGCGTTGATTCGATCGATGACGATCTGCTACAATCTGTTGCTATGTATGTGCTCGAGCCTTTTATAGCCGACACTACAGTTGCTAAGCAGGCCGTAGATGCATTGTCAGGGCCATGTAGCCCATGATACAAGTTGGTTATATCACTCGGTATTGGTCCCTACGTGATATAACCAATACATATTTGCATCATACTTGTGTTTTCCCTGGAATATTAAATACAAAATTGTGTTAGCACCCAGGGTGATCAATGTTAAGTCAGCACGCAAATTTTTTGGATGCAATAATTAATGTGAGTCAATGATGTGGGTGTGTCAACAGGTCAGTCTCGATCTCCTACATCAGGCATGCCTATATCTACGTACACAATATTATAGCTTCACAAAAACGATTGAAGAGCATGCGCAGAGTGCCCTGGCGCGAGTGTAGGCCGTCATGGATAGATATCTGGGTAGTCCAGTGATCATTAGTCCACTCAATGTAGTTAAGGCATGGGACAGCGACCGCTCACAAATAACAATATTCATGATGGGCGGAGCTATCGTTACTATGGTAATAAATACGGTCACGAGCCAGAGCACTAGTTATTCCAAGTTCTTAAGTTTAGCAAATGCATGAAAATGGCTTACCTGGTAAGTTTTATGATCTTCAAGGTCCGTACGATCATTATTCTCGTCATTTCCTTGATCGAGAACAGCAAAAACTCTTGTCATAGTTAATTTCAGGCTCTAGATAGCTTCAGGAGGTGTGGCCACGTTTGTTGGGGTGTGGCAGGTCACATGACTTATTTGCTATCATGGCTGTATAGTAGTAGTGTATGGTGATAGGTAGTACCTTAGGCGAGGTACTTAGAGCTCACTAAGGATAACAATTGACCTATCATGAAGAATTTCGACGAAAATGGAGAGTATCTGCCGTGAGGGCTAAAGAAATGATGTATTTCTGTGGACATATCACGAGGTACGCCACATACAGAAGCCTATGATAAGTAATGTTTCGGCCTATAGTTCGATGTAAAATGCCCTAGAGTGTAGCACTCGTGGCAGTCTACATGTTCTAATAGTTTTACACTTACAGAAGCGGTCAAACGATCATACATAGAGGTTTTCTATGTCGGAAAATGGCAAATGCTTCGAAAATATCGATGACGTAATCCTGTTGTATTTAATTAATTAAAGAGTGGGTGGGACTAAGTAAAATGCTAATACATCCATAAAGTCTAGTACTTTAAATTCTGTGGCTCATAAGATGTCATAGCTTCTGTGTTTGACCACCTTCATGTCGCAAAGTAATAGCATATTTTGGCTAAAATGTACTGACCCGTGCCTTAATGCCCATGAGCAGCGATTCAGTCCAGCGATCCATTCCAGTGATTACAAACAGCCCACTTTTATCTTGGAAAGTTGGTGAAGTGCTTCTAGTCAACATGACCAAGATGGGATATTATCAATATAAGTGAAATAGTTTCCGTGGGCTGATCAGAGTATTAATTTAGTATTCATTCAAACAAATCGTTAGTAAGACTAGTCAGTTTAAATAAAGTCCAGCCAGTTCTGTCACAGATCTGTGACTATAGGCCTCCAAATGTTATTCATGCACAAGTTCATGTCCATGCAAGAAGTCAGAACTGAATTTGCATGATAAGGAAAGTTGGTTCACTATAGAAGGTACAGCTCAGTGTAAGTGTTCAGAGTTAGTATCCTTGCCTCCTATTGTAGAAAAGGTTTTTAATGACCTTGAAATTAACAAAAATATGGCTACTTGGCAACAGCAGTAAATGATTTTATTAAACTAGCATCAGAAAGCTCCTGCTATAATCATTGTTTTAAAGTGTTTTTTTTTCACATTCAATTTGTTTACTTACAGACCCTACTGGTGCTCATTAATTGCATACCACACAAATACAGGGTAGCACACAGCTCATCACATGGATTATCCTTGTAGACCCTCACTCGGACATCCTACACAGTATGGATATCAATATCACCGTTATTTTTCACTGAACTAAACGTGGTAAGCAACTGAATACCTGTAGATTATCTCTGGCTAGGTACAAACATACCATCTATAAGCATACATGCTAGACATTAGTGGGCTTTATTTACAATACTGTCTCGCTTGTACAGTATTAAACTTCTGGCCTTTGTTTATGTGGTTCTCGATCGCCAGTGCCACAGTGTGTCCATGCGATGAAGTATAGGCCAAGTAAACACCTTCCATTTGGGCACTACTTACTACTGCGATTATGGCTGGTTCATGTGCCAGGAAGGGTGCTTGGCACTCGTTTGACTGCCTGTTGGGCAAAGAACAATGAAGAAATTAAGGTCCATACGTGGCTAAAAAGCTTTGAATCATTTGAGCCTTTGCTGTCGTTTCTGCAAGTTGCCTAGGGTTGGGCCAAAAGAATGGTAGTGCTTTGTTTTGAGATTCAAGGTATCACTTACTATTGTAGAGGCAGGGCTGCACTCAGGAGTTTGTCCAAGGGAGGGGGGGGGGGGTTGGGTGATCTGGGGTATACTCCCCCAGAGAAGTGTTTGGTTTTGAACATTCTGAAATCACATTTTTAAACAACAAATTATCTAGTTAATAAATCACTGCTTGAAAGGCTTGAGTGATTTCTGGAGATAGTAGAAATCAGATTTATGAATTCAAAGGGAGTAGCTATGTAAAAGCCAAATGGCTAATGCAATTACAATTCAGTATACATAGTTTCAAAGGTCTCAAGGGGTCAAATGCCCTTTCCCACCCCCCCCCCCCCCCCCCCCCCCAAATGCATCCATGAGAGGGGCAGGCGACAGTGATAGAATGCTAGGCAAGCTTATAACTAAACATAAATAAAAACTATATGAAACATTGAACACGTTTGTCTCCAACATTAATGTATGGAACAATTTTCAGTACCTACCCAGGACTACTGTTACGATGGCAGATACCTCAGGGCTCTAGTTATCAGTGGGTACAAATTTTAGCAATATTCATGATTCATAGATTTGGTAGACACTAATTTTATGTATGCAGCCTTTCTGAAAAGGGGGTCACATACTTATAATTAAAATGTTGTTGACCAGGGGGGGGGGGAGGAAGGTTCCATACAAAGTTTATGAAAGTGTGAGAGCCAACATTTAAATGCAAAATGCGCTCTATACTAGCCAAATCATTTGTCATCAACATAGCTCTTAAGCTCTAGCTGTGATGCATTTTACATCACTCACACTGCAACTGTGCAGTACAGTGTACTCTGAACTTATTGTATTTCCGGTGTGCGTTATTTGGGAAAAGACACTGTTGCTAGCTTTAGCTGTACAAAGAAGCATATAAGTTGCAAATTTTGGATGTAGACTGTTTCTAATGCCATGATAGGTGGCCAAAATAGGGGAGTTCATCCGAACCCTCTTGAACCCCCCCTGCCTATGGGCCTGGCATTGTTGAACTTTGTATAGTTTCCAGTGAAGAAGAGTTAGACTGTAGCCACCTAAGAAGGCATATTTTAACAACAGTTCCAGAGCCTATACTGTAGCCATGTGCTCACTATTGAATTTTTTTTAATATTCTTTTCTAAATATGCAAAAAGTTACCCCAAATTTATGTGAGTACTATTATTATTAGTGAAGTTTATGCTAGACACTAAAATTTGTACTCGCCAATAGTAGTGTCCCTAACGTATTGCAATAATCTTAGAGTGACCTGTGGCCAGCTGCCTCTTAAAAGTTGATAATACATCTGGACACTAGTATATGTGCTTGCAAGTTGTTGAAAAGCTCGTCAATGTATATCGTGGTAGGGCGCTGGTGGCTCAAGCCAGTGGCCCTGGGTTCGATCCCCGGCGGCTGCCCGGATTTTTTCTCTTCCAGCTAGCTTTAGGATGTAGATGGGGTGATGAGAGTGTGTGTGCCCATCCTTGTTAAGCTAAGAACTTTCATGGAAATTATTGTGCAAACCACACTTGCTTATGTACTATTGGGAAACTATTAATTTTGCAAAATAGCCATAAACTGCTGGTTTATAACACTTGGTACCTCAATTGTGAAATAGAAGTTTACTGCTATTCAGTCCTAAAGGGATTCACAGCCAATTTTGTAGCATTCAGGCTCTAGGTCCAGCTATGTAATTAAAATGTATTTATTCAAATAGTAGCCACAACCACTATCAATTGCAGCCTTGCTTGATTGTGGCTACTAACTGAGGATAGCTCTTAATTCAAGGGCAGCTTTAATTTATTTCAGACAGATATCATGTGGCACCATTGATAAATATTGGTAACATGGTTTATGAGAGCTGCACTACAGATAATATCAAAATGTGAGCTGCCATGCTGCCATGGAACCAAGCCAAGCTTGTCTTTTGCCATGTTTCTGCCCCCTTAAAAAAGTGTACAAGGCTAGTGCTAGTAGCCACATCCACATAGTGAATGTACATGTGTTTGGCTACTACAGTATAGCTGAAAGTTTTCGTGAGAGAAAAATTTCACCTAGCCCTGCTATCTTTGTACTGCAGAAATATTTCGTAGAGTTATTTGTCAATACAGTAAATTCTCTATGCAATCACTAACATGGAAGAAAAAATTCGCAGATAAAAATTTTCATCAATGGGGAGCAAGGACGTGGCAAAAGTTCTTCTGGTGAAAATTTCCAGCCACACGGTATTTGAGGGTGGCTACTGTTGTCTTCAGTGAACTTCAGGTATGGCTACTGTTTGGGGTGTGGCTTCTATTCAAATAATTATGTACAGGGAAAAAAATCAAGAAGTGTATAGAGGGATGGTACTATGCAACAGCACTCAATTTAGAAACAAGTCATTTGTGCGTTAAAATTATAATTAGTGAGCAGCTAGACCTTTAGTAAGCCTTAGTACTATCAACCTGTAGACTAGCCTACCTTTGAACTATAATTGTTAGTCCTCAAGTCAATCAAAATTGGAACATAAAATGGACATAACAGAAGCTTTACACACTTAAAGGTGTTTTTCAGGTAGAGTACTACATAAAATGCTATCTACACGTAAAGCATTTTCTGGTAGAAAAGACAAATATCCTCTAAGTGGTTAATGATAATGTGAATTTAACTTTGATCCCATGCCTAGTTGCAAACACAGTTTATTGAAGCAAGTACTTTGAAATGAAGGCTACATGCATGTTTTTGTAATGAACCAAGGCCTACTTCAATTAGGATTTTTGACTCTGACATGACAATGTTCACAATGCCTAGCTATTAACTCAGCACATGTACATCTAGGAAGATGTAGTCTCCTATAATTGATTGACTGAGCTGCTTTATGCTGGTACAATTTGATATTCATATCCCAAACTGAAGTAAAGTTGTGACCATGCAAACAGAGCGTAATTAAATTTTGAACTAAAGCTCTCTTGAGCACATACCCACACACACTGTACAACATTTCCAGTGTGCCATAGCCATACATAGTGATATGCAACCAATGTAATTTGTGATGTGACGACCCCTACTTATATTAGGCATGAGCAAGCGCAATTGAACCAGCATGTATGCATAATGCAGCACTAGGTGTGGTTAATAGGGGTGGCCGATCAAAAGGCATGATTTTTAGCGTTTGTGACCCTTGTTTAGCACTTAGAAGCAATCAATGGTTATCAATGGTTCTGACAGTTTGAAGACACTTACTACTCGCTACGACACCTATATCTCAAGATATACCGATTTACTGTGGACGATGACGACAGACAGACAGATGACAGGCTGATTACCTTACCCCTTGTGCATGCGCTTGGGGCATCAATTTTGCTCGACCTAGTCATGAAAGTCCCGGAAGTACAGCTACGCACCTTAGTTCCGTCTCTATGCTCACTAGTAGAGTCAGAAATGACTGGCCATTCTCTATGCATTTCAGCCACATGACCGATCAAATATCTATTTGCATGGTGATAATGGATGTCCAGAAGCTCTGTTTATTTCTTTATTGATTGATTGATTTATCATGTGCTTCATAGTCAATGCTAGTTTTATTAACACACACGTTTGACAACCTTTTCTGCATTAGCAGTAATGACCATTATCCATCTGACTACTGAATGGGCATCCAA